>JAECWN010000428.1:0-687329 GCA_018150725.1 Drosophila quadrilineata | reverse complement strand
CCTTCAAGTTGGGTTGTTTGGACCAACTTCGTTGGATAATTTGAGACAAGCTTTGAAAATTGTCCTTTAAGTTGGTGGACCCAATTTCCAATTGGACCCAGTACAGTGGGACTACCTATTTCCAATTGGACCCACTTCACTGGACCCAATTTCCAATTGGACCCAATTCCAATTGGACCCAATTTCCAATTGGCCCCAATCTTCCAATTGACAAAGTTTCAATCTGGGACCCAGATTCCCAATTGGACCCAATTTTCAATTGGACCCAATTTCCAATTGGACCCAATTTCCAATTGGACCCAATTTTCCAATTGGACCCAATTTCCAATTGGACCCAATTTCCAATTGGACCCAATTTCCACTGGACCCAATTTCCAATTGGCACTTTCCAATTGGACCCAATTACTCAATGGACCCAATTTCCAATGGATCCAATTTCCACTGGACCAATTTCCAATTGGACCCAATTTCCAAGTGGACCACATCCAAATTGGACCCAGTTCCAATTGGACCCAATTTCCAATTGGACCCAATTTCCAATTGGACCCAATTTCAAAACTTATTCCAATTTCAAAATTGGACCGCAATTTCGAATTGGACCCAATATTGAGCAATTCGAACATTTTCCAACTTCCAATAATTGGACCCATTTTCGAAGTTCGGATAATTTGGACCAACTTCGAAGTTGGACCCAATTTCCAATTGGACCCCAGCCAAGTTCCAGTGGTCCCACTTTCCAATTGAACCCAATTCCAATTGGACCCAATTTCAATTGGACCCAATTTCCAATTGGACCCACTTCCAATTGGACCCCAATTTTGGACCCAATTTCAATTGGACCCACTTCAAAAATTTTTACTGGACCCAATTTCCCATTGGACCCAATTTCCAATTGGACCCAATTTCCAATTGGACCCAATTTCCAATTGGACCCAATTTCCAATTGGACCCAATTTCCAATTGGACCTCAATTTCCACTGGACCAAATTTCCAATTGGACCCACGTAATGGACCCAATTTCCCAATTGGACCCAATTCCAAATTGGACCCAATTTCCAATTGGACCCAATTTCCACTGAACCAATTTCCATGGACCCTCGAAAAATATCCAATTAAAAAATAGGACCCAGGGATAATTGAACCAATTGGAAAATTATCCCAACTTCCAATTGGAACCAATTTCCAATTGGACCAAATTGTACTCCAATTGGACCCAACTTCCAATTGACCCAATTTCCAAATTGGACCCAATTTCCAATTGGACCCAATAATTCCAATTGGACCCAATTTATCCAATTGGAACCCAGTATCCAATTAGACCCAAATTCCAATTGGACCCGATTAATTCCACAATTTCAGTTGGACCCACTTCCCAATGGACCCAATTTCCAATTGGGACCCAATTTCCAATTGGACCCTATTTCCAAATGGGACCCAATTTCCATTCGGACCTCATTTCCAATTGGACCCAATTTCCAATTGGCACCAATTTCCAATTGGACCCAATTTCCAATTGGCAAAATTTCCACTTGGACCCAATTTCCAATTGGACCAAAAATTTCAATTGGACCCAATTTCCAATTGGACCCACATTTCCAATTGGACCCACCTCCCACTTGGACCCAATTTCAATTGGACCCAAATTCCAATTGGACCCAAATTCCAATTGGACCCAATTTCCAATTGGACCCAATTTCCAATTGGACCCAATTTCCAATTGGACCCAACTTCCAATTGGACCCAGTTTCCATTTGGACCCAATTTTCAATTGGACCCACTCCCATTGGACCAATTACAATTGGACCCAATTTCCAATCGGACTAACTCTCGAAAATTATCCCAACTTAAAAAAAATTAGAATTGCTTTTCAACCAACTTTAGATAAATTATCCCAACTTCCAAAATTACCCCAATTGGAACAAATTTCCACTTAAAACTTTGGACCCAACTTCCAATTGGACCAACTTCACGGAAACTCAATTGACCCAATTTCAAGTTGGACCAAAATCCACTGGAACCCAGTTCACTTTGACAATTTCCCGAAGTTCGGATAATTTTGGACCCAACTAATTTCTCAATTGGACCCAATTTCCAACTAAATCTTTCCAATTGGACCCAATTTCCAATTGGACTAACTTCGAAAATTATCCCAACTTAAAAAAATTAGAATTTGCATTTTCGAAGTTGGGATAATATTGGACCAACTTCGAAAAATTATCCCAACTTCCAAAAATACAATTGGATCCAAATTCTAATTGGACCCAAATTCCTCCAATTGGACCCAATTCCATTGGACCCAATTTCCAATTGGACCCCATTTCCAATTGGACCCAATTTCCAATTGGACCCAATTTCCAATTGGACACCAATTTCCAATTGGACCCAATTTCCAAATTGGCACCCAATTTCGCAATTGGACCCAATTTCCAATTGGACACCAATTTCCAATTGGACCCAACATTGAACCCAAATTCCCAATTTCCAAATGGACCCAAATTCCAATTGGACCCAACAATTGACCCAATTTCCAATTGGACCCAATTTCCAATTGGACCCATTTTCGAGTGAAATTAGGACCAACTTCGAAAATTATCCCAACTTCCAAATTGGACCCAATTTCCAATTGGACCCACTTACCAATTGGAAATCCCAACTTAAAAATTTCCAATTGGACCATTTTCAATTGGGACCCAATTAATTGGACCCAATTTCCAATTGGACCCAAATTCCAATTGGACAAATTCCAATTGGATCCCAAATTCCAATTACAATTGGACCCAAATTCCAATTGGACCCAATTTCCAATTGGACCCAATTTACAACTGTACCCAATTTCCAATTGGACCCAATTTCCAATTGGACCCAATTTCAATTGGACCCAATTTCCAATTGGACCCAATTTCCAATTGGACCCAATTTCCAATTGGACCCAAATTCCAATTGGACCCAAATTCCAATTGGACCCAAATTCCAATTGGACCCAATTTCCAATTGGACCCAAATTCCAATTGGACCCAATTTCCAATTGGACCCAATTTCCAAATTGGACCATCTCGAAAATTATCCCAACTTAAAAAAATTGGCATTTTCAATATATTGGACAACTTCGAAAATTATCCCAACTTCAAATTCAATTGGATCCAAATTCAATGGACCCAAATTCCCAATTGGACCCAACCCAATTTCCAATTGGACCCAAATTTCCCCAATTGGACCCAATTTCCAATTGGACCCAATTTCCAATTGAACCCAAATTCAATTGGACCCAATTTCCAATTGGACCCAATTTCCAATTGGACCCATTTTCCAATTGACACCCAATTAATTCATTGACCCAAATCCACTGGGACCCAACTTTCCAATTGACCCAATTCCAATTGGACCCAAATTGCACCCACTTCCAATTGGACCAAATTCCCAACTTAATTGCCACTTCCAATTGGACCCAATTTCCACACCCAATTTCCAATTGGACCCAAATTCAATTGGACCCAATTTCCAATTGGACCCAATTTCCAATTGGACCCATCCAATGGACCCAATTCCAATTGGACCCACAATTGGACCCAATTTCCAATTGGTACCAATTTCCCAATTGGCCAATTTCCAATTGGCACCACTTCCAATTGAACCCAATTTCCAATTGGACCCAATTTCCAATTGGCACCAATTTCCAATTGGACCCAATTTCCAAATGAACCCAAATTCCAATTGGACCCAATCTCCAATTGGACCCGATTTCCAATTGTACCCAATTTCCAATTGGACCAACTTCGAAAATTATCCCAACTTAAAAAATAAGTATTGCATTTTCGAAGTAGGGATAATTTTGAACCAACTTCGAAAATTATCCCAACTTCCAAATTCCAATTGGAACCAATTTCCAATTGGAACCAATTTCCAATTGGAACCAATTTCCAATTGGACCAAATTTCCAATTGGACCCAATTCCAATTGCACCCAATTTCCAATTAGACCCAAATTCCAATTTGACCCGAATTCCAATTGGACCCAAATTCCAATTGAACCCAGTATCCAATTGAACCCAGTATCCAATTAGACCCAAATTCCAATTGGGCCCGATTTACAATTGTACCCAATTTCCAGTTGGACCCAATTTCCAAATGGACCCAATTTCCAATTGGACCCAATTTCCAATTGTACCCTATTTCCAAATGGACCCAATTTCCATGTGGACCCAATTTCCAATTGGCAAAAATTTCAATTGGACCCAATTTCCAATTGGCACCAATTTCAATTGGACCCAATTTTTAATTTGGACCCAGATTCCAATTGGACCCAAATTCCAATTGGACCCAAATTCTAATTGGACCCAAATCCCAATAGGACCCAAGTTCCAATTGGACCCAATTTCCAATTTCACCCAAATTACAATTGGACCCAATTTCCAATGGGACTAACTTCGAAAATTATCCCAACTTAAAAAAATTAGAATTGCTTTTTCGAATTTGAGATAATATTGGAGCAACTTCGAAAATTATCCCAACTTCCAAAATTAGTATTGCATTTTCGAAGTTGGGATAATTTTGGACCAACTTCGAAAATTATCCCAATTTCCAAATTCAAATTGGACCCAAATTCCAATTGGACCAACTTCGAAAATTATCCCAACTTAAAAAAATTAGTATTGCATTTTCGAAGTTGGGATAATTTTGGACCAACTTCGAAAATTATCCCAACTTCCAAATTACAATTGGATCCAAATTCTAATTGGACCCAAATTCCAATTGGACCCAATTACCAGTTGTACCCAATTTCCAATTGGACCCAATTTCAAACTGGACCCAATTTCCAATTGGACCCAATTTCCAATTGGACCCAATTTCCAATTGGACCCAATTTCCAATTGGACCCAATTTCAATTGGACCCAATTTCCAATTGGACACTATTTCCAATTGTACCCAAATTCTAATTGGACCCAAATCCCAATTGGAGCCAAATTCCAATTGGACCCAATTTCCAATTGGACCCAAATTCCAATTGGACCAATTTCCAATTGGACCCAAATTCCAATTGGACCAACTTCGAAAATTATCCCAACTTAAAAAAATTAGAATTGCATTTTCGAATTTGGGATAATATTGGAGCAACTTCGAAAATTATCCCAACTTCCAAAATTAGTATTGCATTTTCGAAGTTCGGATAATTTTGGACCAACTTCGAAAATTATCCCAACTTCCAAATTCGAATTGGACCAACTTCGAAAATTATCCCAACTTAAAAAAATTAGTATTGCATTTTCGAAGTTGGGATAATTTTGGACCAACTTCGAAAATTACCCAAACTTAAAAAAAGTTTTGCATTTTCGATGTTAGGATAATTTTTGACCAACTTCCGAAAGTTATCCCAACTTCCGAATTCCAATTGGACCCAAACTCCAATTGGACCCAATTTCCAATTGGACTAACTTCGAAAATTATCCCAACTTAAAAAAATTAGAATTGCATTTTCGAATTTGGGATAATATTGGAGCAACTTCGAAAATTATCCCAACTTCCAAAATTAGTATTGCATTTTCGAAGTTCGGATAATTTTGACCAACTTCGAAAATTACCCAAACTTAAAAAAAAGTTTTGCATTTTCGATGTTAGGATAATTTTTGACCAACTTCCGAAAGTTATCCCAACTTCCGAATTCCAATTGGACCCAATTTCCAATTGCACCCAATATCCAATTGCACCCATTGTCCAATTGCACCCATTGTCCAATTGCACCCATTGTCCAATTGGACCCATTGTTGACCCATTGTCCAATTGGACCCATTGTCCAATTGGACCCATTGTCCAATTGGACCCATTGTCCAATTGGACCCATTGTCCAATTGGACCCATTGTCCAATTGGACCCATTGTCCAATTGGACCCATTGTCCAATTGGACCCATTGTCCAATTGGACCCATTGTCCAATTGGACCCATTGTCCAATTGGACCCATTGTCCAATTGGACCCATTTTCCAATTGGACCCAATTTCCAATTGGACCCAATTTCCAATTGGACCCCATTTCCAATTGGACCCCATTTCCAATTGGACCCAATTTCCAATTGGACCCAATTTCCAATTGGACCCAATTTCCAATTGGACCCAATTTCCAATTGGACCCAATTTCCAATTGGACCCAATTTCCAATTGGACCCAATTTCCAATTGGACCCAATTTCCAATTGGACCCAGTTTCCAATTGGACCCAGTTTCCAATTGGACCCAATTTCCAATTCCCAACTCCCAATTGGACCCAAATCCCAATTGGACCCAATTTCCAATTACATTTTCGAAGTTGGAATAATTTTGGACCAACTTCGAAAATTATCCCAACTTAAAAAAATTTGTATTTCATTTCGAAGTTGGGATAATTTTGGGCCAACTTCGAAAATTATCCCAACTTAAAAAATTAGTATTGCATTTTCGAAGTTGGGATAATTTTGGACCAACTTCGAAAAAAAAATATCCCAACTTAAAAAAAGTTTTGCATTTTCGATGTTAAGATATTTTTTGACCAACTGCGAAAGTTATCCCAACTTCCAAATTCAAATTGGACCCAAATTCCAATTGGACCAACTTCGAAAATTATCCCAACTTAAAAAAATTAGTATTGCATTTTCGAAGTTGGGATAATTTTGGACCAACTTCGAAAATTACCCAAACTTAAAAAAAAAGTTTTGCATTTTCGATGTTAGGATAATTTTTGACCAACTTCCGAAAGTTATCCCAACTTCCGAATTCCAATTGGACCCAAACTCCAATTGGACCCAATTTCCAATTGGACTAACTTCGAAAATTATCCCAACTTAAAAAAATTAGAATTGCATTTTCGAATTTGCGATAATATTGGAGCAACTTCGAAAATTATCCCAACTTCCAAAATTAGTATTGCATTTTCGAAGTTCGGATAATTTTGGACCAACTTCGAAAATTACCCAAACTTAAAAAAAAAGTTTTGCATTTTCGATGTTAGGATAATTTTTGACCAACTTCCGAAAGTTATCCCAACTTCCGAATTCCAATTGGACCCAAATTCCAATTGGACCCAATTTCCAATTGCACCCATTGTCCAATTGCACCCATTGTCCAATTGCACCCATTGTCCAATTGCACCCATTGTCCAATTGGACCCATTGTCCAATTGGACCCATTGTCCAATTGGACCCATTGTCCAATTGGACCCATTGTCCAATTGGACCCATTGTCCCATTGTCCAATTGGACCCATTGTCCAATTGGACCCATTGTCCAATTGGACCCATTGTCCAATTGGACCCATTGTCCAATTGGACCCATTGTCCAATTGGACCCATTGTCCAATTGGACCCATTGTCCAATTGGACCCATTGTCCAATTGGACCCATTCCAATTGGACCCATTGTCCAATTGGACCCATTGTCCAATTGGACCCATTGTCCAATTGGACCCATTGTCCAATTGGACCCATTGTAATGGACCCATTGTCGGACCCATTGTCCAATTGGACCCATTGATCCAATTGAACCCATTGTCCAATTGGACCCATTGTCCAATTGGACCCATTGTCCAATTGGACCCATTGTCCCATTGTCCAATTGGACCCATTGTCCAATTGGACCCATTGTCCAATTGGACCCATTGTCCAATTGGACCCATTGTCCAATTGGACCCATTGTCCAATTGGACCCATTGTCCAATTGGACCCATTGTCCAATTGGACCCATTGTCCAATTGGACCCATTGTCCAATTGTCCAATTGGACCCATTGTCCAATTGGACACATTGGACCCATTGGGACCCATTGTCCAATTGGACCCCATTGTCCAATTGGACCCCATTTCCAATTGGACCCAATATCCAATTGGACCTAATTTCCAATTGGACCCAACTCCCAATTGGACCCAAATCCCAATTGGACCCACATTCCAATTGGACCCAATTTCCAATTACATTTTCGAAGTTGGAATAATTTTGGACCAACTTCGAAAATTATCCCAACTTAAAAAAATTTGTATTTCATTTCGAAGTTGGGATAATTTTGGGCCAACTTCGAAAATTATCCCAACTTAAAAAATTAGTATTGCATTTTCGAAGTTGGGATAATTTTGGACCAACTTCGAAAATTATCCCAACTTAAAAAAAAAGTTTTGCATTTTCGATGTTAAGATATTTTTTGACCAACTTCGAAAGTTATCCCAACTTCCAAATTCAAATTGGACCCAAATTCCAATTGGACCAACTTCGAAAAGTATCCCAACTTAAAAAAATTAGTATTGCATTTTCGAAGTTGGGATAATTTTGGACCAACTTCGAAAATTACCCAAACTTAAAAAAAAAGTTTTGCATTTTCGATGTTAGGATAATTTTTGACCAACTTCGAAAGTTATCCCAACTTCCGAATTCCAATTGGACCCAAATTCCAATTGGACCAATTTAAAAAATTGACCCAACTACCAAAATTGGTATTGAATTTTCAAAGTTGGGTTAATTTTGGACCAACTTCGTTGTGATAATTTAGCACAAACTTTGAAAATTGTCTCAAACTTCTAAATTCCAATTGGACCCAAATTCCAATTGGACCCAATTTCCAATTGGACCCATTTTCCAATTGGACCCATTTTCCAATTGGACCCAATTTCCAATTGGACCCAATTTCAATTGGACCCAATTTCCAATTGCACCCAATTTCCAATTGTTCCAATTGGACCCAAATTACAATTGGACCCAATTTCCAATTGGACTAACTTCGAAAATTATCCCAACTTAAAAAAATTAGAATTGCATTTTGGAATTTGGGATAATATTGGAGTAACTTCGAAAATTATCCCATGTAATATGCACATATGTTGCAAGTAGCGAGGGTCCACTGTACCCAACACTTTGTTTGCAGCAACACATTGTTGCAGTATAAACAAAGAATTGAATCAATACAATGTGAGCGCGAAATATGATCGCCCACTTATGAATTGGTCTAAGTCAGCATTCCCACGCTGACCGCTAGTGCCAAGCACATATGTACGTAAGACTCTCTCAGCGTGTATGCCCATGTGACATACCCGCTCTCTTTTAGCATAGCACGTAAGCTTATACATATTTAAGAGAAGAGAATGCAGCCGCTCCGCTGCCGGCAGAACTGGCAGCGTAGCGCGCATCATAAATGTAACGCGAACGAATAAAAGATTATTAATAAAATAGATGTCAACCAAACAACTGTTTTTGTGTCAGTTAAATCTAAAAGAGATATAACACTACATGGCGACCGTGACAAAAGTGACCATCAAAAGAAAAAACTTAAAAAGGACCACATGAAATGTATAAAATAAATAAAAGTGTAGTACAAAAATAAAATATATATAACATAATAAACAATATGCAACAATAAATACAATAAGCTATAAACAGAATGGATTCTGAATGGAACAAAAAAAAATACACTTCCGTCGGTAAATCGAAAGTACGAAAAGTGAAAACAAATAAATATATACAAAGAAATCAATGAACTAAATAAGAACTCACGGAACAACAGCAGGAGGAACATTTGAACGGAACTATAAGTCTGACAGATACCACCAAGAGTACGTCTGTGTCCTCCAGACTGCGAAGGCCCGCTGTACAGCCCCTATTGCCTGGGCACCTGCTGGACTCATCATTCAAAGAAGACAGAGACAGCACGAGAGGCATGCCGCCGCTTGTGCCATCGCTGGAATCCAATAGCAGCATCAGCAACGAATAGAAGAAAGCACGAGAGGTACGCCGCCGCTTGTGCCATCGCTGGAATTCCATAGCAGCATCAGCAACAGTAGCCAACTGAACTGACCGACAGCGCTATAAAGAGCGCCCATCGATAATTAATATATAAGTGCACTGCGTTGCACAATTTTTTTTATGCACTGCGCTGCATACGTAATAGATATAATAACTTTTGTAATGCCCGACGACAACTGAGTCGACTGGCAAGCCGTTTGGCCCGTAAAGCCATTCGAAAATAATAGGTAGGAATGCATATTATTAGGAATGCAGATTAGTTAGCAATAAAATATGCATAAATGTAAATTAGTTAGATGAAAAAGGCCAATATAAAGTTATCAATTAAGGATAATAGAATAAGTAAATACGATATGGCCATTATAGAAACTAAATCAGTGGATTCCACTGCAAACGTTATAAATAAGGTAGAAGCAAATAATGCTGATTTAGGTATAATAACTACATTGTTAATAATCATTGTTGTGTTAATGTCAGCCAGTGCGCTGTTTAAGTTGTACAAATTGCACAACAAATGCCTGCGTAAAAAATACCAAAGCAGAGCAGATGATCTTGATAAGATCTAAAAAAAAAAACAATTATTATTGACAATTTCGTTAATCGTTTTGCATAATTTTGCTTGAAATAAAAAAATTTGTATATATATAAATGAATTAAGAATCTTAATAATAATAATAATAAAACAGCTAGTTTGATAGAAAGTAGTTATGTCAGGACAAGTTTTAGAACTTGTAAAATCAATCTTGGAAAAAGAGCCAGATTTCGCAAATAGAATACAAACATTAGTTGCAACGCAACCCATTAGTATATATGAATTAGGATATTTATACATGAGTACGTATATGCTAGAAACATCCCCACTGATGGGATACAACCAAAAACAGAAAGCGAAAATCTTGGCCAATATCCCAAATATTGTAGTAAGAAAAGTAGTGAAGGACAACATAATATTAGGAAAAACCATAGACTACGAGGTATACAAATACTAGCGAATAGAAATAATAAATAGAATATATGCTTAAAAGAAGAGTAGCTTGTCAATATTATGGAATGGTCAGAACTTTCTGAACAAATCCAAACTATTAAAACGAGATTTGATAGAGCCTATAAGTGTTTAACACAAAATCGGCAAACTCATATAGATACAGTCAATAGGCACGCCATAACATTAGTCGACAGCTTTAACGAAGCTCGATTATTAATATACCAACATAAAGACTTATTAACCAGTCAGAAACGTCAAGGCTCCTAATAAGACTAAGAAATAATATACAGACAGCCAAAGACAAGCATAGTTTAAATATAAATATACCTTCTATTGTAATGAATAACGAAGATCGCTCTTCGTCGTCTGAAGCGGCTGGACTTGCAACTGTAGAAGGAGTACGCGTTGACTAATGTAAACTTCTAGTTGCTTTGCTTCGCGAGAATAATTATATTATTTAGAAACTCGCGTACTATTTTTATTAAAAGACAAGGAGAAGGAAAAGATGGGAGAGGGGGAAGGAAAGTGAGCTCAAGAGAGAAAGAGAGCAATAGGGGACAGAAGAGGGATTTATCTCTGAAGAGGAGCCTTCCCATTTAGATGCACTGGTGTTCGTGCACAGGTGCCCACCCTACCATGATCCTGGTTGTCCTGTGAACAAATTTATTCCAGGATCCCTATGAGAAAAAGGTCCTAGTTGACCAACCTAATTTCTCCTAAAAACTGCATGGTTCCAGACAGAGAAAAATTAGCACATGAGGGACGTTATAAATAATTTATTAAATACTAACATTATATCTGACACATAAACATAAGGGAAATACTAAAAAAAAAACAAAATTAACTTATTTCTATAAAAAAATATTAAATAAATTTAAATTAATATAACTATAGGAATAAATTATTATTTTTGTCGTGTCATATCGCGTCACAATTAGATATCTTTAGTAAAGAAAAGGACTCAATTGATCGGCGATATTAGCGACAGACACACAGCCAAAAATATCCCGCATAAATAGCATCACTGGCTTTTGTAACCATTGAAGTTTGATAGTGGCCAGATCAGCAAACAAATAATAGTAAATAGAAAAACAATAAAGCTTTTGACTCACCGCAGCTCCCGTGTCGAAAGATCTTTCTCGCTTGATGTACCTGTGGGCATGGGTGTTAAACTTCGATATTGTATCCTATCAAAAGCTGACTGTCACAAAGCTGATGACTATTTGGTTATGTGTCTAATTTTTGTATGTAAGCACAACCAAAGGTTAATATAAGCAATATAAACAATATAAACATTAAAATATATTGGACTAAAGGTGGTTAAATCAGAAGAGCACCATTATTTAACATCCCTGAAGATCGATAGGAATCGGCTTCAGAGGCATCAGTAGACGGAGCCCTGTCGGGTTGGTATATATAACCATACCAAAAAAATCCACCGTCCACTGGATGCTAGACTGAATTAACTAATTCATTCAGATTTAGTGTACAAAAATAAATATATAACAACTTAACATATAACTGGCAGAAGCCCCTAAAGTGTATTCATTAAACAAAAATTAACATAAAGAAAAAAAAACAACTATTGTCACTTCACTAAAGTATTTCACTGCACACATTATACGTTGAGACGGGTGGAGTGTTTGGGTCGACGGGCGTCTCGAATCCTAATTTTTTTTGTTTGGTGCTTGTTGGAGGAGCAGTGGTGACCTTGGAAAAGGTGCGCTCACACATGCGCGATGCAATTTTTTTTTTCTGGTGCGCTCTATTGTATGCGGGAAAGGCATTCCTCCCAGTTGTTGCACAATATTTTTCTATTGTGTCGATCAAACAGCTGGTCCGCTAAAAGCTTTTGTAGCGGCTGGCAACCCAAATTACATGTGATGTAATTTGCTCATGGCATCTGCCTAGCACAGCTTTTCGGTTAGTTAGCGCCCAGGTCCAACAGCTTCCATGTAAATGTGGGGCGGACGAAACAGTCGGATAGCACAGTGGGACAAAAAAAACCAAACTGGTGCTAAGTGTAACAAAAAAAAAACTGGTGCTATGTGCCGATCTATGGATCTATTTAAAAATTAATTTCCATTCGTATTTCTAATGTACCCAATTATTATTACCTTGTAGTACTTGGAGTACTCGGCACTAACAATGATTTGAATTTAATTCACTTGTTGGATCTATTTACTGTTTATCCATATAAATTTTATTTTATTTTTTTATTTTTTTTTTTTTTGTAAACTTAGATTGACACGTCTAATCATGTGTGCACCCACGAGTGGAATAGGCAGAGGAACTCTAATGTCACTGTCATTAGGACAATTTCCTCTACATTGTCATTCACTTGGTGGCAAGTTGAGACATTTTCTTTTTTTGGTTTCTCGCTTCTCCACACATAGGGGGCGCCAATAATTCGGCAAGTGACAACCAAAAAAATTACAGAACATATTACATAACACATTACAACATAAATACTTAACAATTACATATTAATAATATTAACACATATTAATATATACTAATTTTGCAAACCTACAAAAAAAATTAAACTAAGTACAAAACTAACTAGGGTACAAAACTTAGCTTCGACACTAACCTAGGTACATTCAGGGAAAACAATAGAAACCAAAAAGCTCGCTTTAGTATATAACAAAATTTATTGCATACTTTTGAGCCTCTACTGTTAATCGGCATACCAAGCGACCACTACAGTCCCCCCTGCCAAAATCACACTTAGGCGATGCAAAGCCAAAGGGTGATACTCGCTTGGTAATTTTGCAGGTATTGTGAAAGATCAAGGCTTAATATCTTTGGCATGATATTTTCCGATATATCTACCTTGAAGGTCTTCTAACTCGTAGTAACTCTCCCCGAGCTTACGTCGTATTCTTGATTTGACAAACGTCGGAGCCAATTTCGCGTTAAACCCTTTGCGAAGTTGCTTTGTTGAAAATTACGACGATAAACTTCCTGTCCAACTTTCAAATTTAATTCCCTACTTCTCAAATTGTATTGTTTTTCGTTTTGTTCGTGTTGTCGTTGGATACCCTTTTTCGCTGTTCTTCTAATAATGTCGAACGAATCCTCACGACCAAAACTCACAGAACGGTCTTCAAGAAGTTGTAACTTCCTCAAAAGTGGATAGGTGTTACCATCAGTAACCATATGTTGTCCAAAAGCAACACGATAAGGACTGCTATTAATGGCCGAATGACGACTAGAGCGGAGTGCACAACTAATCTGACTAAGCTGCTCATCCCAATTGGTTTGATCGGGCTTAATATACGCTTTGATGGCAGCAATAACCGATCGGTTCACGCGCTCAGACGAATTTGCTTGTGGAGAATGTACAGCCGTTAGAAAATGTTGTACATTATATTGTCTTAGCAATTCAGTAAATTTGTGCGATTTGAATTGCACGCCGTTGTCTGAAACTACAACTTCAGGTACCCCAAAACAGTGGAACAAGTCTTCTTCCATGAAGCGAAGAATGGCATCAGTGGTGAACTTCTTCACCGGCTTCAAAAATGGAAATTTAGTTAGGTGGTCTAACACTACAAAGATGCCAATGTTTCCAGTCTTGCTTCGCGGATATGGTCCCAGGAAGTCAATAAACAACTTCTGGAAGGCTCGTTGTGTTTCGCTGGCTGGTCCTAATGGGGGTCGTAGTGACCGATTAGGATGCTTAATGCATTTGCATGCCTCGCACTGGTTAACAAATAGTTTCACGTCGTTCACTAGATCGGGCCAAAAGTAATAACGACGTATCTTTTCCAACATTTTGGTAATCCCACAATGAGACGCTAGACGAGGCTCGTGACTTTTTCTCAACAATTCAGGAATCATCATCTGGGAACCCACAGCTTCCAACATAAGTCATCGGCGACTTGCTTACCGGACGCATGTTCGGCACGACGGTATATGTACCCATCGATGATTTTAATATCAGTTAACTGTTTAGAATTTTCCTGTAGTTTAGTCCTAAGCTCCTTGTAGTCTGTGGACTCAAAATGTGCTGAAGTCAAATTCAGAATGGCGTCCACACTGATTTCGGACAAATCCTCAGTGTGTATCCGCGATAGAGCGTCCGGGACAATGTTCTGACTACCCTTGCGATGGAAGATTTTAAACGTGAATCCCTGCAACTTAAGTGCCCATCGAGCTAACCTAGAACTGAGGTCTGACTGGGACATAAGCCACTTCAAGGACGCATGATCAGTGTGAATTGAAAATTCATGACCTTCGACATATGCTCGAAATTTTTTTACACACATGATCGCCACCAAACATTCCTTTTCAGTCACGGAATAATTGCGTTGACACCTATTTAACTTCCGCGACATAAATGCAATTGGGACGTCATTCCCTTCATTATCTTTCTGCATTAACACCCCACCTACTCCTGTGTGACTAGCATCACAGTGTATCTCGAACGGGATGTCGAAGTTGGGACTATGAAGTACCGGAGCAGTACATATTTTTTTTTTTTTTAATTGCTCAAATGCCTTTTGAGCTTCCCCTGTCCACACAAACGTCTTTCGCTGCTTCAGCGTGTCCGAAATAGGAGCAGCGATTTCCGCATAGTTTTTAATAAACTTATGGTACCAACCAGTAGTTCCTAAAAACCTGCGTACTTGCTTGCATGAGCGGGGTTCGGGAAAATCTTTAATGGCAGCGACCTTCTCAGGATCCGTCTGCACAGTACCATGCCCAATAACGTGTCCAAGATATTTGACCTCTTTGAGACAAAATTTGCTCTTTTCCACGTTTATGGTGAGCCCTGCTTGTGATAACCTATCGGCCAATGCTTTCAAAACTAGTAAATGTTTCTCGAAGGACTCGGAGACTCAATAAATCATCTAAGTAAATGAAAATTTCATTCCTTAGGTTTGGCGGAATAACTTTGTCCATCAATTTAGACATAGTCTGAGGAGCATTAGACAAACCAAAAGGCATGACCGTGAAATGGTAATGTGGTCTTCCTGGTACTGTAAAGGCCGTCTTTTCTCGTGCTCTTGGCGTGAGTGGAATTTGCCAATAAGCATCTTTAAGGTCAATGCTAGTAATGAATTTTGCCTTGGGAAGTCTGCTTAAAATACCGTCAATGAGGGGCATGGGATACGCGTTTTTAACCGTCACATCATTGACTTTCCGGCTATCTAAACATAGACGAACCTTTCCTGGTTTACGGACCATAACTACTGGAGAGGACCATGGGCTATCTGACTCTTCTATTACCCCTAGCGCTAACATTCGATCATGCCTAACCCTTTGTCAGCAAAAGAAGGAAATAATTTGATCACCCTTCTGAGATCTGTCTGTTGTTCTCTCGACAACTGTATCTGTGTCGGATCTTCGAAATTTAAAGCTGCCACACTACCTGTACTTGACTTAGTAGTCAAATATAGAGGCAGCAGATCGAACAATCTCCAAAAATCAATACCCAAATACAGTTGTTGAGACAGCGAAGGTACTAAATAAACGCATAACTGCTTCACTTCACCACGAAAAGTAACGAGGGTACAAATTTTCCCTAATATCTGCTGACTTTTGCCATCAGCGGTTCGAACTGACACATGTATGGAGTGAAAGTCTTTATGGGTTTCGGCTAATTCCTGCGCAAAGCTACCACCAATGCAACTAATGGAGGCACCTGTGTCCATCAGTCCAGTAACTAGCCTACCGAATAACTCAACCTCTGCATACGGACGAAAGTCATGCGTATTATCAAATACGAAGGAAAGGATTGCTTTTCGAGTTACCTTAAACAACTTACGAAAGTTGTCTCTGCGCATACGGTCTCGGGATTTGAGGATTCTTTTCTCCAGTGGCAACAATTGGGCTATCTTGCGTTTATGTAATGGACTTAATGTTTGGTTAGTCAAGTCTGGCAGTGAGGTACAACTAGCGATAAGATCTAATCGGTGTTCGTCGCTTTCGACAATTGTTTGCGTGCACTGGTCAACCGTGCACGACTCAAGCCGTTTTTTGACCCGTTTCCACAACATTTTGAACAGGTTGGTTTGTACGTATCGGGAGCACCACAACCATAGCAAAACACTGATCGTTCTGCCTTACACTCCTGGTATGGATGTCCTGTCTTACGACAATTCCAACACTTTATGGATACGGCATCTTCCTCAAACATATCCTCATCATTGTCGGTTTCATCCGACACTTCTGGCTGTACCGCGTCACGAATCGGCTCGTCATTGGAACAGGCTTACGGCTAGCCTCCTTGAACCTCTCTCGCTTGCGAACTAGTTGCCGCAGCTGCACGATACTATTCACGGGGACGTACAACAGCTCGTGCTGAACTTCGTCCAACAAATTCGCCCTAAGTACTTCTAGCAGAGATTGTTCATTTATTGGCTGTGCCAACCTATCCGCTAAACGAACTACACCTTCATAGAAGCAATCAAATGGCTCATTCGGCTTCTGTTTTCTCTGGGCTATGGCACTTTGAATTTCCAAATCGGAGCGTCCGTCTGAATATTGTGCTCGGATGGCTATGCACAAATCCACCCAACGGACATGCGGCACGCTTCGATGAAATCTCCAAAACCACTCGGCTGCATTACCTTCAAACAGGTTACTCGCATACCGAGCTAATAGTTCAAAATTTCCGTCAAGGGTCTGTATTGTCTGAGCTTCTACCCTGTATAGGAAATCATCAATGCCCATCACTCCCTGTCCGGAAAATCGCAACTACCAGTTAGCGATGGTTTGGCTAATGCGATCTGGCCTCAAGCTATGGGTCTGCTGAGACTCGGCCGGAAGAGACATACTCCTATTCATAGGCACCGGACGACCACCATGTTCTGCCGAGGGAATACCAAACAGCTGCTCAAATGATTGGTGCTGTCTGCCTGGAGAGGACTGCCTAGGAACACCCTGCAACCTATCAGAAATTCCTTGACTAGCTGCTTGCAACGATAACTTCTGAAACCCTGTTTCAATCGCTTTGGTGAGCATTTGCGTATGCTGTAATAGCGCTGCCGCCATGGCATCCGCTATGCTTTGCTGCATACTACCACCTGCTTCCTGAACCAGAGTCGCCGAAGGATTTGCTGACAATTGGGGTACGCTATCTACGCTCTGTTCTTCCCCTAATTGAGCCGTACTCTGTGTACTTGTACCCGAAATTACCAAGTTTGGGTCCTCAAGGTTCCCTATATTCCTAGACTGCGATCGAGTTCTCATGCTCGCTGTCTGGGCCTGTCTCATTTCGTCTGCCAGCGTTAGGGAGGTTACGCTCAGGGATGTTTTTGCACACGGGGCACACGTTTCGGTTCCCCGTCCGTGTGTTAAAGCACGCGTGATGGAAAAAGTGATTGCACCGGGTAGTTAGAAGTTGGACTGGAAATTCTACTTCCTTGGTACAAACACAACAAACGGTTTCCTCTGACACTCTTGTATGAGGAATATCACCGCTTCTCCCTACTGGCATAATGATTGGCTGGACCTGATTCGACAAACCGCAAAAGTAATTCCCCGATAAGTACCAATCGAAGAACAAATCCAAATATTTAATCTAATATCGAATAATTTAATATATAAATATAACAATTAGGAAACAAACAATACGAAAGATATCAAAAAAATAGAACTAGAAAAGAAACAAAAAAAAAAAAAAAACAATGAAAATAACAAAGATAAACATTTTTGGAACCTTGCAACCCCTGTTCAAAATCAGGTTGCCAACTTATCTTCAAAGATAAATCAAGAAAATTTAAATAAGGGAATTCGAATACATGCTCTCGGTATAGCGGCAAGTCATCGCAGTTTAAAACCACTAGCTCGGTCCAGCGAATACCAAAGAATCATGTTCGAACTCAGATATAATGTTGTCGAGTCACAGACTTATTCACACTCGCGTCCACGCAGAAGACAACGACCATGCTCATAAGCTGCAACCAACAGATAGTAAAAAGGATAGTATTTAAATAAAATGTAATTGGCTAGGCGTCATTCAATACTTTAATGCAGACGTTATCAGTCCAGGAAAGAAGTATAGAACTAGGAGAAACGTACCAGCAAAAGGGAACTATCTTCTTCCGGCAATAGCATGCAGTATTAGCCTGAACACACTATCCACTTCGAAATGAAAAGATAGTTAGACCTTGGTACACAGCAATTCCCAAGCCCGATGAGCGGCAGTATAGACTTGAAAGCCATTATACTGTCTCCAGCATCAACTGACTTAAAGAATTGTCATGCACCAAATGAAGATCTAATGCTCACTTGGTTATACCTTCCACCTATGCGTAAGTCTAGCGGCAAGTTGTAGCTTTGTAAATCCACAAACCTTGTCTCCAGCTAAGACTCCACATAAATATATATACAACAGAGTGAATTTGACTGACAATGTGTTGCTCGTGTTCGGCAATACAGCAATTTAGAAGCTAGTATCGTTCCAGACCACACACATCGCAGCTTTGGATATGAACATTCCAAGATGTGGGTCTAAAGTTATTTTGAAACTATTAGATATCCAACATCTGAATATTCATACCCAGGACAATAGGAAAGGAAATAAGGAAGGATTCTAAATAAGTCACCAGACAATATATGGGCGTTCATATTGCCTGTAGATGGAAATGACTTGCAAATTAAAGAACTCTAAATGTCAAGGTCAGGTTCTTCGCCTAGGTATCATAACATAATGTTATCATACACTGCATTGTAACGTTATTCAGTTTACAAGCACGCTAACCTGGCTCTGACGTTGGGCGCCAAAAAATAATATTAATTAAACTGTAATGAATAACGAAGATCGCTCTTCGTCGTCTGAAGCGGATGGACTTGCAACTGTAGAAGGAGTACGAGTTGGCTGACGGCTACTTTCTGGTCGGCTGGGTGTGAGTAAACTAATGTAACCTTCTAGTTGCTTTGCTTCGCGAGAATAATTATATTATTTAGAAACTCGCGTACTATTTTTTATTAAAAGACAAGGAGAAGGAAAAGATGGGAGAGGGGGAAGGAAAGTGAGCGCTAGAGAGAAAAAAAGCAATAGGGGACAGAAGAGGGATTTATCTCTGAAGAGAAGCCTTCCCATTTAGATGCACTGGTGTTCGTGCACAGGTGCCCACCTAAAGACTGCATGGTTCCAGACAGAGAAAAATTAGCACATGAGGGACGTTATAAATAATTTATTAAATACTAACATTATATCTGACACATAAACATAAGGGAAATACTAAAAAAAAAAAAACAAAATTAACTTATTTCTATAAAAAAATATTAAATAAATTTAAATTAATATAACTATAGGAATAAATTATTATTTTTGTCGTGTCATATCGCGTCACAATTAGATATCTTTATCTTTATTGGAAATTGGGTCCAATTGGAAATTGGGTCCAATTGGAAATTGGGTCCAATTGGAAATTGGGTCCAATTGGAAATTGGGTCCAATTGGAAATTGGGTCCAATTGAAAATTGGGTCCAATTGGAATTTGGGTCCAATTGGAATTTGGGTCCAATTGGAAATTGGGTCCAATTGGAAATTGGGTCCAATTGGAAATTGGGTCCAATTGGAAATTGGGTCCAATTGGAAATTGGGTCCAATTGGAAATTGGGTCCAATTGGAAATTGGGTCCAATTGGAAATTGGTTCCAATTGGAAATTGGGTCCAATTGAAAGTTGGGTCCAATTGAAAGTTGGGTCCAATTGGAAATTGGTTCCAATTGGAAATTGGGACCAATTGGAAATTGGGACCAATTGGAAATTGGGTCCAATTGGAAATTGGGTCCAATTGGAATTTGGGTCCAATTGGAATTCGGAAGTTGGGATAATTTTTGAAGTTGGTCAAAAATTATCTTAACATCGCAAATGCAATACTTTTTTTTTTAAGTTGGGGTAATTTTCGAAGTTGGTCCAAAATTATCCCAACTTCGAAAATGCAATACTAATTTTTTTAAGTTGGGATAATTTTTGAAGTTGGTCCAATTGGAAATTGTGTCCAATTTGAATTTGGCTCCAATTGGAAATTGGGTCCAATTGGAATTTGGGTCCAATTGGAATTTGGGTCCAATTGGAAATTGGGTCCAGTTGGAATTTGGGTCCAAATGGAAATTGGGTCCAATTGGAATTTGAGTCCAATTGGAAATTTGGTCCAATTGGAAATTGGGTACAAATGGAAATTGGGTCCAATTTGAATTTGTGTCCAATTGGAAATTGGGTACAATTGGAATTTGGGTCCAATTGGAATTTGGGTCTAATTAGAATTTAGAAGTTGGGACAATTTCGACGTTGGTCCTAAATTATTCCAACGAAGTTGATCCAAAATTAACCCAATTTTGAAAATTCAATTCCAATTTTGGTAGTTGGGTCAAATTTCTAAATTGCTCCAATTGTAATTTGGGTCCAATTGGAATTCGGCAGTTAGGATAATTTTCGAAGTTTGTCCAAAAGTATCCGAACTTCGAAAATGCAATAATAATTTTAGAAGTTGATCCAAAATTATCCCAACTTCGAAAATGCAATACTAATTTTTTTAAGTTGGGATAATTTTCAAGTTGGTCCAATTGGAAATTGGGTCCAATTGATTTCGGGTCCAATTGGAAATTTGGTCCAATTTGAATTTGGGTCCAATTTGAAATTGGATCCAATTGGAAATTGGGTCAATTGGAAATTGGGTCCAATTGGAATTTGGGTCCAATTGGAAATAGGCTCCAATTGGAAATTGGGTCCAATTGGAATTTGGGTTCAATTGGAATTTGGGTCCATTTGGAATTTTGAAGTTGGGACAATTTCGAAGTTGGTCCTAAATTATTCCAACGAAGTTGATCCAAAATTAACCCAATTTTGAAAATTCAATTCCAATTTTGGTAGTTGGGTCAAATTTCTAAATTGCTCCAATTGTAATTTGGGTCCAATTGGAATTCGGCAGTTAGGATAATTTTCGAAGTTTGTCCAAAATTATCCGAACTTCGAAAATACAATAATAATTTTAGAAGTTGGTCCAAAATTATCCCAACTTCGAAAATGCAATACTAATTTTTTTAAAGTTGGAATAATTTTCGAAGTTGGTTCAATTGGAAATTTGGTTCATTTGGAATTCGGGTCCAATTGGAAATTGGGTCCAATTGGAATCTGGGTCCAATTAGAAATTGTGTCCAATTGGAAATTGGTGCCAATTGGAAATTGGGTCCAATTGGAAATTGGGTCCAATTGAAAATTGGTGCCAATTGGAAATTGGGTCCAATTGGAAATTGGTGCCAATTGGAAATTGGGTCCAATTGGAAATTGGGTCCAATTGGAAATTGATGCCAATTGGAAATTGGTGCCAATTGGAAATTGGGTCCAATTGGAAATTGGGTCCAATTGGAAATTGGGTCCAATTGGAAATTGGGTCCAATTGGAAATTGGGTCCAATTGGAAATTGGGTCCAATTGGAAATTGGGTCCAATTGGAAATTGGGTCCAATTGGAAATAGGGTCCAATTGGAAATTGGGTCCAATTGGAAATTGGGTCCAATTAGAAATTGGGTCCAATTGGAAATTGGGTACAATTGGAAATTGGGTACAATTGGAAATTGGGTCCAATTGGAATTTGGGTCCAATTAGAATTTAGAAGTTGGGACAATTTCGAAGTTGGTCCTAAATTATTCCAACGAAGTTGATCCAAAATTAACCCAATTTTGAAAATTCGATTCCAATTTTGGTAGTTGGGTCAAATTTCTAAATTGCTCCAATTGTAATTTGGGTCCAATTGGAATTCGGCAGTTAGGATAAATTTCGAAGTTTGTCCAAAATTATCCGAACTTCGAAAATGCAATAATAATTTTAGAAGATGGGATAATTTTCGAAGTTGGTCCAAAATTATCCCAACTTCGAAAATGCAATACTAATTTTTTTAAGTTGGGATAATTTTCGAAGTTGGTCCAATTGGAAATTGGGTCAATTGGAAATTGGGTCCAATTGGAATTTGGGTCCAATTGGAAATAGGCTCCAATTGGAAATTGGGTCCAATTGGAATTTGTGTCCAATTGGAATTTGGGTCCATTTGGAATTTTGAAGTTGGGACAATTTTCGAAGTTGGTCCTAAATTATCCCAACGAAGTTGGTCCAAAATTAACCCAACTTTGAAAATTCAATACCAATTTTGGTAGATGGGTCAATTTTCTAAATTGGTCCAATTGGAATTTGGGTCCAATTGGAAATTGGGTCAAATTGGAAATTGGGTCCAATTGGAAATTGGGTCCATTGTAAATTGGGTCCAAATGGATATTGGGTCCAATTATAAATTGGGTTCAAATGGAAATTGGGTCCAATTGGAAATTGGGTCCAATTGGAATTTGGGTCCAATTGGAATTTGGGTCCAATTGGAATTTAGAAGTTCAAATAATTTTCGAAGTTGGTCGAAAATTTTCCCAACTTCAAAAATAAAATACTAATTTTTTTAAGTTGACATAATTTTCGAAGTTGGTCCAATTGGAAATTGGGTCCAATTGGAGTTTGGCTCCAATTGGAAATTGGTCCAATTGGAATTTGGGTCCAATTGGAAATTGGGTCCAGTTGGAAATTGGGTCCAATTGGAATTTGGGTCCAATTGGAATTTGGGTCCAATTGGAATTTGGGTCCAATTGGAAATTGGGTCCAATTGGAAATTGGGTCCAAATGGAAATTGGGTCCAAATGGAAATTGGGTCCAAATGGAAATTGGGTCCAATTGGAAATTGGGTCCAATTGGAATTTGGGTCCAATTGGAAATTAGCCCAATTGGAATTTAGTCCAATTGGAATTTTGGTCCAATTGGAAATTGGGTCCAATTGGAATTTGGGTCCAATTGGAAATTGGGTCCAATTGAATATTGGGTCCAATTGGAATTTGGGTCCAATTGGAATTTGGATCCAATTGGAATTTGGGTCCAATTGGAAATTGGGAGCAATTGGAAATTGGGTCCAATTGGAAATTGGGTCCAATTGGAAATTGGGTCCAATTGGAAATTGGGTCCAATTGGAAATTGGGTCCAATTGGAAATTGGGTCCAATTGGAAATTGGGTCCAATTGGAAATTGGGTCCAATTGGAAATTGGGTCCAATTGGAAATTGGTTCCAATTGGAAATTGGGGTTGCTCCAATTGTAATTTGGGTCCAATTTGAATTCGGCAGTTAGGATAATTTTCGAAGTTTGTCCAAAATTATCCGAACTTTGAAAATGCAATAATAATTTTAGAAGTTAGTCCAAAATTATCCCAACTTCGAAAATGCAATACTAATTTTTTTAAGTTGGGATAATTTTCAAAGTTGGTCCAATTGGAAATTGGGTCCAATTGGATTTCGGGTCCAATTGGAAATTTGGTCCAATTTGAATTTGGGTCCAATTTGAAATTGGATCCAATTGGAAATTGGGTCAATTGGAAATTGGGTCCAATTGGAAATTGGGTCCAATTGGAAATTGGGTCCAATTGGAAATTGGGTCCAATTGGAAATTGGGTCCAATTGGAAATTGGGTCCAATTGGAATTTGGGTCCAATTGGAATTTGGGTCCATTTGGAATTTTGAAGTTGGGACAATTTCGAAGTTGGTCCTAAATTATTCCAACGAAGTTGATCCAAAATTAACCCAATTTTGAAAATTCAATTCCAATTTTGGTAGTTGGGTCAAATTTCTAAATTGCTCCAATTGTAATTTGGGTCCAATTGGAATTCGGCAGTTAGGATAATTTTCGAAGTTTGTCCAAAATTATCCGAACTTCGAAAATGCAATAATAATTTTAGAAGTTGGTCCAAAATTATCCCAACTTCGAAAATGCAATACTAATTTTTTTAAAGTTGGAATAAATTTCGAAGTTGGTTCAATTGGAAATTTGGTTCATTTGGAATTCGGGTCCAATTGGAAATTGGGTCCAATTGGAATCTGGGTCCAATTAGAAATTGTGTCCAATTAGAAATTGGTGCCAATTGGAAATTGGGTCCAATTGGAAATTGGGTCCAATTGGAAATTGGGTCCAATTGGAAATTGGTGCCAATTGGAAATTGGGTCAAATTGGAAATTGGGTCCAATTGGAAATTGGGTACAATTGGAAATTGGGTACAATTGGAAATTGGGTCCAATTGGAAATTGGGTACAATTGGAAATTGGGACCAATTGGAAATTGGGTCCAATTGGAAATTGGGTCCAATTGGAAATTGGGTCCAATTGGAAATTGGGTCCAATTGGAAATTGGGTCCAATTTGAATTTGTGTCCAATTGGAAATTGGGTACAATTGGAATTTGGGTCCAATTGGAATTTGGGTCCAATTAGAATTTAGAAGTTGGGACAATTTCGAAGTTGGTCCTAAATTATTCCAACGAAGTTGATCCAAAATTAACCCAATTTTGAAAATTCAATTCCAATTTTGGTAGTTGGGTCAAATTTCTAAATTGCTCCAATTGTAATTTGGGTCCAATTGGAATTCGGCAGTTAGGATAAATTTCGAAGTTTGTCCAAAATTATCCGAACTTCGAAAATGCAATAATAATTTTAGAAGTTGGGATAATTTTCGAAGTTGGTCCAAAATTATCCCAACTTCGAAAATGCAATACTAATTTTTTTAAGTTGGGATAATTTTCGAAGTTGGTCCAATTGGAAATTGGGTCCCATTGGATTTCGGGTCCAATTGGAAATTTGGTCCAATTTGAATTTGGGTCCAAATTGAAATTGGATCCAATTGGAAATTGGGTCGATTGGAAATTGGGTCCAATTGGAATTTGGGTCCAATTGGAAAGAGGCTCCAATTGGAAATTGGGTCCAATTGGAATTTGGGTCCAATTGGAATTTAGGTCCATTTGGAATTTAGAAGTTGGGACAATTTTCGAAGTTGGTCCTAAATTATCCCAACTTTGAAAATTCAATACCAATTTTAAAAGTTGGGTCAATTTTCTAAATTGGTCCAATTGGAATTTGTGTCCAATTAGAAATTGTGTCCAATTGGAAATTGGAGCCAATTGGAAATTGGGTCCAATTGGAAATTGGGTCCAATTGAAAATTGGTGCCTATTGGAAATTGGGTCCAATTGGAAATTGGGTCCAATTGAAAATTGGTGCCAATTGGAAATTGGGTCCAATTGGAAATTGGTGCCAATTGGAAATTGGGTCCAATTAGAAATTGGGTCCAATTGGAAATTGGGTACAATTGGAAATTGGGTCCAATTGGAAATTGGGTCCAATTGGAAATTGGTGCCAATTGGAAATTGGGTCCAATTGGAAATTGGGTCCAATTGGAAATTGGGTCCAATTGGAAATTGGGTCCAATTGGAAATTGGGTCCAATTGGAAATTGGGTCCAATTGGAAATTGGGTCCAATTGGAAATTGGGTCCAATTGGAAATTGGGTCCAATTGGAAATTGGGTCCAATTGGAAATTGGGTCCAATTGGAAATTGGGTCCAATTGGAAATTGGGTACAATTGGAAATTGGGTACAATTGGAAATTGGGTACAATTGGAAATTGGGTCCATTTGGAATTTAGAAGTTGGGACAATTTTCGAAGTTGGTCCTAAATTATCCCAACTTTGAAAATTCAATACCAATTTTAAAAGTTGGGTCAATTTTCTAAATTGCTCCAATTGTAATTTGAGTCCAATTGGAATTCGGCAGTTAGGATAATTTTCGAAGTTTGTCCAAAATTATCCGAACTTCGAAAATGCAATAATAATTTTAGAAGTTGGGATAATTTTCGAAGTTGGTCCAAAATTATCCCAACTTCGAAAATGCAATACTAATTTTTTTAAGATGGGATAATTTTCGTAGTTGGTCCAATTGGAAATTGGGTCCCATTGGATTTCGGGTCCAATTGGAAATTTGGTCCAATTTGAATTTGGGTCCAATTTGAAATTGGATCCAATTGGAAATTGGGTCAATTGGAAATTGGGTCCAATTGGAATTTGGGTCCAATTGGAAATAGGCTCCAATTGGAAATTGGGTCCAATTGGAATTTGGGTCCGATTGGAATTTGGGTCCATTTGGAATTTAGAAGTTGGGACAATTTTCGAAGTTGGTCCTAAATTATCCCAACATTGAAAATTCAATACCAATTTTAAAAGTTGGGTCAATTTTCTAAATTGGTCCAATTGGAATTTGTGTCCAATTGGAATTTGAGTCCAATTGAAATTTGGGTTCATTTGGAATTTGGGTCCAATTGGAAATTGGGTACAATTGGAATTTGCGTTCAATTGGAAATTGGGTCCAATTGGAAATTGGGTCTAATTGGAAATTTAGTCCAATTGGAATTTGAGTCCAATTGGAATTTGTGTCCAATTGGAAATTGGGTCCAATTGGAATTTGGGTCCAATTGGAATTTAGAAGATGGGACAATTTACGAAGTTGTTCAATTTGGAATTTGAGTCCAATTGGAATTCGGCAGTTAGGATAATTTTCGAAGTTTGTCCAAAATTATCCGAACTTCGAAAATGCAATAATAATTTTAGAAGTTGGGATAATTTTCGAAGTTGGTCCAAAATTATCCCAACTTCGAAAATGCAATACTAATTTTTTTAAAGTTGGAATAATTTTCGAAGTTGGTCCAATTGGAAATTTGGTTCATTTGGAATTCGGGTCCAATTGGAAATTGGGTCCAATTGGAATCTGGGTCCAATTAGAAATTGTGTCCAATTGGAAATTGGTGCCAATTGGAAATTGGTGCCAATTGGAAATTGGTGCCAATTGGAAATTGGTGCCAATTGGAAATTGGTGCCAATTGGAAATTGGTGCCAATTGGAAATTGGTGCCAATTGGAAATTGGTGCCAATTGGAAATTGGTGCCAATTGGAAATTGGGTCCAATTGGAAATTGGTGCCAATTGGAAATTGGGTCCAATTGGAAATTGGTGCCAATTGGAAATTGGTGCCAATTGGAAATTGGTGCCAATTTTCTAAATTGGTCCAATTGGAATTTGTGTCCAATTGGAATTTGAGTCCAATTGAAATTTGGGTTCATTTGGAATTTGGGTCCAATTGGAAATTGGGTACAATTGGAATTTGCGTTCAATTGGAAATTGGGTCCAATTGGAAATTGGGTCTAATTGGAAATTTAGTCCAATTGGAATTTGAGTCCAATTGGAATTTGGGTCCAATTGGAAATTGGGTCCAATTGGAATTTGGGTCCAATTGGAATTTAGAAGATGGGACAATTTACGAAGTTGTTCAATTTGGAATTTGAGTCCAATTGGAATTCGGCAGTTAGGATAATTTTCGAAGTTTGTCCAAAATTATCCGAACTTCGAAAATGCAATAATAATTTTAGAAGTTGGGATAATTTTCGAAGTTGGTCTAAAATTATCCCAACTTCGAAAATGCAATACTAATTTTTTTAAGTTGGGATAATTTTCGAAGTTGGTACAAAATTATCCCAACTTCGAAAATGCAATACTAATTTTTTTAAGTTGGGATAATTTTCGAAGTTGGTCCAATTGGAAATTGGGTCCAATTGGAATTTGGCTCCAATTGGAATTTAGGTCCAATTGGAATTTAGGTCCAATTGGAATTTAGGTCCCATTGGAAATTGGGTCCAATTGGAATTTGGGTCCAATTGGAAATTGGGTCCAATTAGAATTTGAGTCCAATTGGAAATTGGGTTCAATTGGAGTTTGGAAGTTGGGATAATTTTCGAAGTTGATCCAAAATTGTCCCAACTTCGAAAATGCAAATTCTAATTTTTTTAAGTTGGGATAATTTTCGAAGTAGGTCCAATTGGAAATTGGGTACAATTGGAAATTGGGTCCAATTGGAATTTGGGTCCAATTGGAAATTGGGTCCAATTGGAATTTGGGTCCAATTGGAAATTGGGTCCAATTAGAATTTGGGTCCAATTGGAAATTGGGTCTAAAGTGGTCCAATTGGAATTTGGGTCCAATTGTAATTTGGGTCCAATTGGAATTTGGGTCCAATTGGAATTTGGGTCCAATTGGAAATTGGGTCCAATTGGATATTGGGTCCAATTGGAAATTGGGTACAATTGGAAATTGGGTCCAATTGGAAATTGGGTCTAATTGGAAACTGGGTGCAATTGAAAACTGGGTGCAATTGGAAATTGGGTCCAATTGGAAATTGGGTCCAATTGGAAATTGGGTCCAATTGGAAATTGGGTCCAATTGGAAATTGGGTCCAATTGGAAATTGGCTCCAATTAGAATTTGGGTCCAGTTGGAAATTGGAACCAATTGGAAATTGGGTCTAAAGTGGTGCAGTTGGAATTTGGGTCCAATTGGAGTTTGGAAGTTGGGATAATTTTCGAAGTTGGTCCAAAATTGTCCCAACTTCGAAGATACAATTCTAATTTTTTTGAGTTGGGATAATTTTCGAAGTTGGTCCAATTGGAAATTGGGTACAATTGGAAATTGGGTCCAATTGGAAATTGGGTCCAATTGGAAATTGAGTCCAATTGGAAATTGGATCCACTTTTGAAGTTAGGATAATTTTCAAAGTTGGTCCAATTGGAAATTGGGTCCAATTGGAATTTTGGTCCAATTGGAAATTGGGTCCAATTGGATATTGGGTCCAATTGGAAATTGGGTACAATTGGAAATTGGGTCCAATTGGAAATTGGGTCCAATTGGAAATTGGGTCCAATTTGGGTCTAATTGGAAACTGGGTCCAATTGAAAACTGGGTGCAATTGGAAATTGGGTCCAATTGGAAATTGGGTCCAATTGGAAATTGGGTCCAATTGGAAATTGGGTCCAATTGGAAATTGGGTCCAATTGGAAATTGGGTCCAATTGGAAATTGGGTCCAATTGGAAATTGGGTCCAATTGGAAATTGGGTCCAATTGGTGGTCCAATTGGAAATTGGGTCCAATTGGAAATTGGGTCCAATTGGAAATTGGGTCCAATTGGAAACTGGGCCCAATAGGAATTTTGGTCAAATTGGACTTTGGGTCCAATTGGAAATTGTTCCAATTGGAATTTGGGTCCAATTTTGAAGATGGGATAATTTTCAAAGTTGGTCCAAAATTATCCCATTTTCGAAAATGCAATATTAAATTTTTAAGTTGGGATAATTTTCGAAGTTGGTCTAAAATTATCCCAACTTCGAAAATGCAATACTAATTTTTTAAGTTGGGATAATTTTCGAAGTTGGTCCAAAATTATCCCAACTTCGAAAATGCAATACTAATTTTTTAAGTTGGGATAATTTTCGAAGTTGGTCCAATTGGAAATTGGGTACAATTGGAAATTGGGTCCAATTGGAATTTGGCTCCAATTGGAATTTAGGTCCAATTGGAATTTAGGTCCAATTGGAATTTAGGTCCAATTGGGGTCCAATTGGAAATTGGGTCCAATTGGAATTTGGGTCCAATTGGAAATTGGGTCCAATTAGAATTTGAGTCCAATTGGAAATTGGGTTCAATTGGAGTTTGGAAGTTGGGATAATTTTCGAAGTTGGTCCAAAATTGTCCCAACTTCGAAAATGCAAATTCTAATTTTTTAAGTTGGGATAATTTTCGAAGTTGGTCCAATTGGAAATTGGGTACAATTGGAATTTGGGTCCAATTGGAATTTGGGTCCAATTGGAAATTGGGTCCAATTGGAATTTGGGTCCAATTGGAAATTGGGTCCAATTAGAATTTGGGTCCAATTGGAAATTGGGTCTAAAGTGGTCCAATTGGAATTTGGGTCCAATTGGAATTTGGGTCCAATTGGAATTTGGGTCCACTTGGAAATTGGCTCCAATTAGAATTTGGGTCCAGTTGGAAATTGGGTCCAATTGGAAATTGGGTCTAAAGTGGTCCAGTTGGAATTTGGGTCCAATTGGAGTTTGGAAGTTGGGATAATTTTCGAAGTTGGTCCAAAATTGTCCCAACTTCGAAGATGCAATTCTAATTTTTTTAAGTTGGGATAATTTTCGAAATTGGTCCAATTGGAAATTGGGTACAATTGAAAATTGGGTCCAATTGCAAATTGGGTCCAATTGCAAATTGGGTCCAATTGGAAATTGGGTCCAATTGGAAATTGGGTCCAATTGGAAATTGGGTCCAATTGGAAATTGGGTCCAATTGGAAATTGGGTCCAATTGGAAATTTGGTCCAATTGGAAATTGGGTCCAATTGGAAATTGGATCCAATTTTGAAGTTAGGATAATTTTCAAAGTTGGTCCAATTGGAAATTGGGTCCAATTGGAAACTGGGCCCAATAGGAATTTTGGTCAAATTGGACTTTGGGTCCAATTGGAAATTGTTCCAATTGGAATTTGGGTCCAATTTTGAAGATGGGATAATTTTCAAAGTTGGTCCAAAATTATCCCATTTTCGAAAATGCAATATTAAATTTTTAAGTTGGGATAATTTTCGAAGTTGGTCTAAAATTATCCCAACTTCGAAAATGCAATACTAATTTTTTAAGTTGGGATAATTTTCGAAGTTGGTCCAAAATTATCCCAACTTCGAAAATGCAATACTAATTTTTTTAAGTTGGGATAATTTTCGAAGTTGGTCCAATTGGAAATTGGGTACAATTGGAAATTGGGTCCAATTGGAATTTGGCTCCAATTGGAATTTAGGTCCAATTGGAATTTAGGTCCAATTGGAATTTAGGTCCAATTGGAATTTAGGTCCAATTGGAAATTGGGTCCAATTGGAATTTGGGTCCAATTGGAAATTGGGTCCAATTAGAATTTGAGTCCAATTGGAAATTGGGTTCAATTGGAGTTTGGAAGTTGGGATAATTTTCGAAGTTGGTCCAAAATTGTCCCAACTTCGAAAATGCAAATTCTAATTTTTTTAAGTTGGGATAATTTTCGAAGTTGGTCCAATTGGAAATTGGGTACAATTGGAATTTGGGTCCAATTGGAATTTGGGTCCAATTGGAAATTGGGTCCAATTGGAATTTGGGTCCAATTGGAAATTGGGTCCAATTAGAATTTGGGTCCAATTGGAAATTGGGTCTAAAGTGGTCCAATTGGAATTTGGGTCCAATTGGAATTTGGGTCCAATTGGAATTTGGGTCCACTTGGAAATTGGCTCCAATTAGAATTTGGGTCCAGTTGGAAATTGGGTCCAATTGGAAATTGGGTCTAAAGTGGTCCAGTTGGAATTTGGGTCCAATTGGAGTTTGGAAGTTGGGATAATTTTCGAAGTTGGTCCAAAATTGTCCCAACTTCGAAGATGCAATTCTAATTTTTTTAAGTTGGGATAATTTTCGAAATTGGTCCAATTGGAAATTGGGTACAATTGAAAATTGGGTCCAATTGCAAATTGGGTCCAATTGCAAATTGGGTCCAATTGCAAATTGGGTCCAATTGCAAATTGGGTCCAATTGGAAATTGGGTCCAATTGGAAATTGGGTCCAATTGGAAATTGGGTCCAATTGGAAATTGGATCCAATTTTGAAGTTAGGATAATTTTCAAAGTTGGTCCAATTGGAAATTGGGTCCAATTGGAAATTGGGTCCAATTGGAAATTGGGTCTAATTGGAAACTGGGTCTAATTGGAAACTGGGTGCAATTGAAAACTGGGTGCAATTGGAAATTGGGTCCAATTGGAATTTGGGTCCAATTGGAAATTGGGTCCAATTGGAATTTGGGTCCAATTGGAAATTGGGTCCAATTAGAATTTGGGTCCAATTGGAAATTGGGTCTAAAGTGGTCTAATTGGAATTTGGGTCCAATTGGAATTTGGGTCCAATGGGAATTTGGGTCCAATTGGAATTTGGGTCCACTTGGAAATTGGCTCCAATTAGAATTTGGGTCCAGTTGGAAATTGGGTCCAATTGGAAATTGGGTCTAAAGTGGTCCAGTTGGAATTTGGGTCCAATTGGATTTTGGAAGTTGGGATAATTTTCGAAGTTGGTCCAAAATTGTCCCAACTTCGAAGATGCAATTCTAATTTTTTTAAGTTGGGATAATTTTCGAAGTTGGTCCAATTAGAAATTGGGTCCAATTGGAAATTGAATCCAATTGGAAATTGGGTCCAATTGGAAATTGGGTCCAATTGGAAATTGGATCCAATTTTGAAGTTAGGATAATTTTCAAAGTTGGTCCAATTGGAAATTGGGTCCAATTGGAAATTGGGTCCAATTGGAAATTGGGTTCAATTGGAAATTGGGTCCAATTGGAAATTGGGTTCAATTGGAAATTGGGTCCAATTGGAAACTGGGCCCAATAGGAATTTTGGTCAAATTGGACTTTGGGTCCAATTGGAAATTGTTCCAATTGGAATTTGGGTCCAATTTTGAAGATGGGATAATTTTCGAAGTTGGTCCAAAATTATCCCATTTTCGAAAATGCAATATTAAATTTTTAAGTTGGGATAATTTTCGAAGTTGGTCTAAAATTATCCCAACTTCGAAAATGCAATACTAATTTTTTTAAGTTGGGATAATTTTCGAAGTTGGTACAAAATTATCCCAACTTCGAAAATGCAATACTAATTTTTTTAAGTTGGGATAATTTTCGAAGTTGGTCCAATTGGAAATTGGGTACTATTGGAAATTGGGTCCAATTGGAATTTGGCTCCAATTGGAATTTAGGTCCAATTGGAATTTAGGTCCAATTGGAATTTAGGTCCAATTGGAATTTAGGTCCAATTGGAAATTGGGTCCAATTGGAATTTGGGTCCAATTGGAAATTGGGTCCAATTAGAATTTGAGTCCAAATGGAAATTGGGTTCAATTGGAGTTTGGAAGTTGGGATAATTTTCGAAGTTGGTCCAAAATTGTCCCAACTTCGAAAATGCAAATTCTAATTTTTTTAAGTTGGGATAATTTTCGAAGTTGGTCCAATTGGAAATTGGGAAATTGGGTCCAATTGGAAATTGGGTCCAATTGGAATTTGGGTCCAATTGGAAATTGGGTCCAATTGGAATTTGGGTCCAATTGGAAATTGGGTCCAAATTTGGGTCCACTTGGAAATTCAGAATTTGGGTCCAATTGGAAATTGGGTCCAATTGGAAATTGGGTCCAATTATTGGGTCCAATTGGAGTTTGGAAGTTGGGATAATTTTCAAAGTTGGTCCAAATTGGAAATTGGGTCAAATTGGTCCAATTGAAATTGGGTCCAATTGGAAATTGGGTCCAATTGAAATTGGATCCAATTGGAAATTGGGTCCAATTGGAAAAATTGGGTCCAATTGGAAAATTGAAATTGGGTCCAATTGGAAATTGGGTCCAATTGGAAATTGGGTCCAATTGGAAATTGGGTCCAATTGGAAATTGGGTCCAATTGGAAATTGGGTCCAATTGGAAATTGGGTCCAATTGGAAATTGGGTCCAATTGGAAATTGGGTCCAATTGGAAATTGGGTCCAATTGGAAATTGGGTCCAATTGGAAATTGGGTCCAATTGGGTCCAATTGAAATTTGGGTCCAATTGAACTGAAATTGGGTCCAATTGGAAATTGGGTCCAATTGGAAATTGGGTCCAATTGGAAATGGAAATTGGGTCCAATTGGAAATTGGGTTAATTGGGAAGTTGGAATTGGGTCCAATAAATTGGGTCCAATTGAAATGTTGGTCCAATTGGAATTTGGGTCCCAAAATTTCCCATTTTCGAAAATGCAACAAATTTTTAAGTAATTTGGTCTAAAATTGTCCCAACTTCGAAAATTTTTTTTTAAGTTGGGATAATTTTCGAAGTTGGTCCAAAATTCTTGAAAATGCAATTCTAATTTTTTAAGTTGGGATAATTTTTGGTCCAATTGGAAATTGGGTCCAATTGGAAATTGGGTCCAATTGGTAATTTGGGTCCAATTGGAAATTTAGTCCAATTGGAAATTGGGTCCAATTGGAATTTGGGTCCAATTGGAAATTGGGTCCAATTGGAAATTGGGTCCAAATTGGGTTCAATTGGAAATTGGGTCCAATTGGAAATTGGGTCCAATTGGAATTTGGGTCCAATTGGAAATTGGGTCAATTGAAATTGGGTCCAATTGTTTGGGTCCAATTGGTTGGTCCAATTGGAATTTGGGTCCAATTGGAAATTGGGTCCAATTTTGAAGTTGGGATAATTTTCAAAGTTGGTCCAATTGGAAATTGGGTCCAATTGGAAATTGGGTCCAATTGGAAATTGGGTCCAATTGGAAATTGGGTCCAATTGGAAATTGGGTCCAATTGGAAATTGGGTCCAATTGGAAATTGGGTCCATTGGAAATTGGGTCCAATTGGAAATTGGGTCCAATTGGAAATTGGGTCCAATTGGAAATTGGGTCCAATTGGAAATTGGGTCCAATTGGAAATTGGGTCCAATTGGAAATTGGAAATTGGGTGCAATTGGAAATTGGGTGCAATTGGAAATTGGGTCCAATTGGAAATTGGGTCCAATTGGAAATTGGGTCTAATTGGAAATTGGGTCCAATTGGAAATTGGGTCCAGTTGGAATTTGGGGAATTTGGGTCCAATTGGAATTCGGGTCCAATTGGAAACTGGGTCCAATTGGAAACTGGGTCCAATTGGAAACTGGGTCCAATTGGAAACTGGGTCAAATTGGAAATTGGGTCCAATTGAAAATTGGGTCCAATTGAAAATTGGGTCCAATTGAAAATTGGGTCCAATTGAAAATTGGGTTAAGGTGGGGTAATTTTAGAAGTTGGTCCAAAATTATCCCAACTTCGACAATGCAATACTAATTTTCTTAAGTTGGGATAATTTTCGAAGTTGGTCCAATTGGAAATTGAGTCCAATTGGAATTCGGGTCCAATTGGAAATTGGGTCCAATTGGAAATTGGGTCCAATTGGAAATTGGGTCCAATTGGAAATTGGGTCCAATTGGAAATTGGGTCAAATGGTCCAATTGGAATTTGGGTCCAATTGGAAATTGGGTCCAATTGGAAATTGGGTCCAATTGGAAATTGGGTCCAATTGGAAATTGGGTCCAATTGGAAATTGGGTCCAATTGAAATTGGGTCCAATTGGAAATTGGGTCCAATTGGAAATTGGGTCCAATTGGAAATTGGGTCCAATTGGAAATTGGGTCCAATTGGAAATTGGGTCAATTGGGTCAATTGGAAATTGGGTCCAATTGAAATTGGGTCCAATGGGGTCCAATTGGAAATTGGGTCCAATTGGAATTGGGTCCAATTGAAATTGGGTCCAATTGGAAACTAAATGGGTCCAATTGAAAATTGGGTCCAATTGAAAATTGGGTCCAATTGAAAATTGGGTCCAATTGAAAATTGGGTTAAGGTGGGGTAATTTTAGAAGTTGGTCCAAAATTATCCCAACTTCGACAATGCAATACTAATTTTCTTAAGTTGGGATAATTTTCGAAGTTGGTCCAATTGGAAATTGGGTCCAATTGGAATTCGGGTCCAATTGGAAATTGGGTCCAATTGGAAATTGGATCCAATTGGAATTTGGGGCCAAATTGGACTTTGGGTCCAATTGGAAATTTGTCCAATTGGAATTTGGGTCCAATTGGAAATTGGGTCCAATTGGAAATCGGGTCCAATTGGAATTCGGGTCCAATTGGAATTCGGGTCCAATTGGAAACTGGGCCCAATAGGAATTTTGGTCAAATTGGACTTTGGGTCCAATTGGAAATAGTTCCAATTGGAATTTGGGTCCAATTTTGAAGATGGGATAATTTTCGAAGTTGGTCCAAAACTATCCCATTTTCGAAAATGCAATATTAATTTTTTAAGTTGGGATAATTTTCGAAGTTGGTCTAAAATTATCCCAACTTCGAAAATACAATACTAATTTTTTTAAGTTGGGATAATTTTCGAAGCTGGTCCAAAATTATCCCAACTTCGAAAATGCAATACTAATTTTTTTAAGTTGGGATAATTTTCGAAGTTGGTCCAATTGAAATTTGGGTCCAATTGGAATTTGGGTCCAATTGGAATTTAGGTCCAATTGGAATTTGGCTCCAATTGGAATTTAGGTCCAATTGGAATTTAGGTCCAATTGGAATTTAGGTCCAATTGGAAATTGGGTCCAATTGGAAATTGGGTCCAATTGGAATTCGGGTCCAATTGGAATTCGGGTCCAATTGGAAATTGGGCCCAATAGGAATTTGGGTCAAATTGGTCTTTGGGTCCAATTGAAAATTGGTCCAATTGGAATTTGGGTCCAATTTTGAAGTTGGGATAATTTTCAAAGTTGGTCCAATTGGAAATTGGGTACAATTGGAAATTGGGTCCAATTGCAATTTGGCTCCAATTGGAATTTAGGTCCAATTGGAATTTAGGTCCAATTGGAAATTGGGTCCAATTGGAATTTGGGTCCAATTGGAATTTGGGTCCAATTGGAAATTGGCTCCAATTAGAATTTGAGTCCAATTGGAAATTGGGTCCAATTGGAGTTTGGAAGTTGGGATAATTTTCGAAGTTGGTCCAAAATTGTCCCAACTTCGAAAATGCAAATTCTAATTTTTTTAAGTTGGGATAATTTTCGAAGTTGGTCCAATTGGAAATTGGGTACAATTGGAAATTGGCTCCAATTGGAATTTAGGTCCAATTGGAATTTAGGTCCAATTGGAATTTAGGTCCAATTGGAATTTAGGTCCAATTGTAATTTAGGTCCAATTGGAACTTAGGTCCAATTGGAAATTGGGTCCAATTGGAATTTGGGTCCAATTGGAATTTGGGTCCAATTGGAATTTGGGTCCAATTGGAAATTGGGTCCAATTAGAATTTGAGTCCAATTGGAAATTGGGTCCAATTGGAGTTTGGAAGTTGGGATAATTTTCGAAGTTGGTCCAAAATTGTCCCAACTTCGAAAATGCAAATTCTAATTTTTTTAAGTTGGGATAATTTTCGAAGTTGGTCCAATTGGAAATTGGGTCCAATTGGAATTTGGGTCCAATTGGAAATTGGGTCCAATTGGAATTTGGGTCCAATTGGAATTTGGGTCCAATTGGAAATTGGGTCCAATTGGAAATTAAGTCTAAAGGGTCCAATTGGAAATTGTGCTAAAGTGGTCCAATTGGAATTTGGGTCCAATTGGAATTTGGGTCCAATTGGAATTTGGGTCCAATTGGAAATTGGCTCCAATTAGAATTTGGGTCCAGTTGGAAATTGGGTCCAATTGGAAATTGGGTCTAATGTGGTCCAATTGAAATTTGGGTCCAATTGGAGTTTGGAAGTTGGGATAATTTTCGAAGTTGGTCCAAAATTGTCCCAACTTCGAAAATGCAATTCTAATTTTTTTAAGTTGGGATAATTTTCGAAGTTGGTCCAATTGGAAATTGGGTACAATTGGAAATTGGGTTCAATTGGAAATTGGGTCCAATTGGAAATTGGGTCCAATTGGAAATTGGGTCCAATTGGAAATTGGGTCCAATTGGAAATTGGGTCCAATTGGAAATTGGGTCCAATTGGAAATTGGGTCCAATTGGAAATTGGGTCCAATTGGAAATTGGGTCCAATTGGAAATTGGGTACAATTGGAAATTGGGTCCAATTGGAAATTGGGTACAATTGGAAATTGGGTACAATTGGAAATTGGGTTCAATTGGAAATTGGGTCCAATTGGAAATTGGGTTCAATTGGAAATTGGGTCCAATTGGAAATTGGGTACAATTGGAAATTGAGTACAATTGGAAATTGGGTTCAATTGGAAATTGGGTACAATTGGAAATTGGGTTCAATTGGAAATTGGGTCCAATTGGAAATTGGGTACAATTGGAAATTGGGTCCAATTGGAATTTGGGTCCAATTGGAATTTGGGTCCAATTGGAATTTGGGTCCAATTGGAATTTGGCTCCAATTGGAATTTGGCTCCAATTGAAATTTAGGTCAAATTAGAATTTAGGTCCAATTGGAATTTGGGACCAATTGGAATTTGGGTCCAATTGGAATTTGGATCCAATTGGAAATAGGGTCCAATTGGAAATTGGGTCCAACTGGAAATTGGGTACAATTGGAAATTGGGTCCAATTGGAATTCGGGTCCAATTGGAATTTGGGTCCTATTGGCAATTGGGTCCAATTGGAAATTCGATCCAATTGGAAATTGGGTCCAATTGGAATTTGGCTCCAATTGGAAATTGGTCCAATTGGAATTTAGGTCCAATTGGAATTTAGGTTCAATTGAAGTTTAGGTCCAATTGGAAATTGGGTCCAATTGGAATTTGGGTCCAATTGGAATTTGGGTCCAATTGGAAATTGGGTCCAATTAGAATTTGGGTCCAATTGGAAATTAGGTACAATTGGAAATTGGGTCCAATTGGAAATTCGATCCAATTGGAAATTGGGTCCAATTGGAATTTGGCTCCAATTGGAAATTGGTCCAATTGGAATTTAGGTCCAATTGGAATTTAGGTCCAATTGGAATTTAGGTCCAATTGAAGTTTAGGTCCAATTGGAATTTGGGTCCAATTGGGATTTGGGTCCAATTGAAGTTTGGAAGTTGGGATAATTTTCGAAGTTGGTCCAAAATTATCCCTACTTCGAAAATGCAATTGGAAATTGGGTCCAATTGGAATTTGGGTCCAATTGGAAATTGGGTCCAATTGGAAATTGGGTCCAATTGGAAATTCGATCCAATTGGAAATTGGGTCCAAATGGAATTTGGCTCCAATTGGAAATTGGTCCAATTGAAATTTAGGTCCAAATGGAATTTAGGTCCAATTGAAGTTTAGGTCCAATTGGAAATTGGGTCCAATTGGAATTTGGGTCCAATTTGAAATTGGGCCCAATAGGAATTTGGGTCAAATTGGTCTTTGGGTCCAATTGGAAATTGGGTCCAATTGGAAATTGGGTACAATTGGAAATTGGGTACAATTGGAATTTGGGCCAAATTTGACTTTGGGTCCAATTGGAAATTGGTAAAATTGGAATTTGGGTCCAATTGGAAATTGGTCTAAATGGAAATTGGGTCCAATTGGAAATTGGGTCCAATTGGAAATTGGGTCCAATTGGAGATTGGGTCCAATTGGAATATGGGTACAATTGGAATTTAGAAGTTGGGACAATTTTCGAAGTTGGTCCTAAATTATCCCAACTTCGAAAATGCAATACTAAATTTCTTAAGTTGGGATAATTTTCGAAGTTGGTCCAATTGGAAATTAGGTCCAATTGGAATTCGGGACCAATTGGAATTCGGGTCCAATTGGAATTTGGGTCCAATTGGAAATTGGGTCCAATTGGAAATTGGGTCCAATTGGAAATTGGGTCCAATTGGGTCCAATTGGAATTTGGGCCAAATTTGACTTTGGGTCCAATTGGAAATTGGTAAAAATGGAATTTGGGTCCAATTGGAAATTGGTCTAATTGGAAATTGGGTCCAATTGGAAATTGGGTCCAATTGGAGATTGGGTCCAATTGGAATATGGGTACAATTGGAATTTAGAAGTTGGGACAATTTTCGAAGTTGGAACCTAAATTATCCCAACTTCGAAAATGCAATACTAATTTTCTTAAGTTGGGATAATTTTCGAAGTTTGTCCAATTGGAAATTGGGTCCAATTGGAATTCGGGACCAACTGGAATTCGGGTCCAATTGGAATTTGGGTACAATTGGAAATTGGGTCCAATTGGAAATTGGGTCCAATTGGAAATTGGGTCCAATTGGAAATTGGGTCCAATTGGAAATTGGGTCCAATTGGAAATTGGGTCCAATTGGAAATTGGGTCCAATTGGAAATTGGGTCCAATTGGAAATTGGGTCCAATTGGAAATTGGGTCCAATTGGAAATTGGGTCCAATTGGAAATTGGGTCCAATTGGAAATTGGGTCCAATTGGAAATTGGGTCCAATTGGAAATTGGGTCCAATTGGAAATTGGGTCCAATTGGAAATTGGGTCCAATTGGAAATTGGGTCCAATTGGAAATTGGGTCCAATTGGAAATTGGGTCCAATTGGAAATTGGGTCCAATTGGAAATTGGGTCCAATTGGAAATTGGGTCCAATTGGAAATTGGGTCCAATTGGAAATTGGGTCCAATTGGAAATTGGGTCCAATTGGAAATTGGGTCCAATTGGAAATTGGGTCCAATTGGAAATTGGGTCCAATTGAAATTGGGTCCAATTGGAAATTGGGTCCAATTGGAAATTGGGTCCAATTGGAAATTGGGTCCAATTGGAAATTGGGTCCAATTGGAAATTGGGTCCAATTGGAAATTGGGTCCAATTGAAAATTGGGTCCAATTGGAAATTGGGTCCAATTGGACACCTTTAAGGCGAAAGGCGTCGTCAATTTTTGACAGTGCAATGCGGTTGGACCAAACGTTGCATGATGAGTGTGTCTAGGCGTATAGTGCAGCAGAGATCATGGTTCGACTTGAACTCATCGAACAAATGCAAGCCACCTTTAATTTAACTCACAACAGTCTAAAGGAGCTAGACTATGATGAGATCGGCAGTGAATTGCGGGACTAATTTGATGAGCTGATTTTGTCACTTAAAAGTAGGCTTCGTCAAATTCGACTGCCTGAGCTTAAGCTTCCAACGTTTTCTGGTGGGTACACTGAATATGCAGATTTTGCGTCGGTTTTCAGAACATTGGTGGATGAAGATTCACACCTGGAGCCCATAGAGAAATTCCAGCATCTCCGCTCTTGCCTATTGGGATGTGCTTTGGAAGCGATTCGTTCTCTGGAGGTCTTGAGCTCGAATTACCCCGTGGCCTTGGAAATTCTTCGCAGGCGGTTCAGCAACAAGAAACTCGTGTTCCAGGCCCACGTGATGGAGATCTTAGCGCTCCGGCTCGTAGATCCTGCTTCAGCGACAACCTTGAGATCATTTGCTGACAAAGTAAATGCACACATGCGAGCATTGCAGTCGTTAGGGAGTTTGGAGCAGATAGCAGGCTGCATGGTCGTTCAAATACTTCTGCAAAGGTTGGACAGGGCAACACAATCTGACTGGGAGGAAAGATCTGCCATCGACCAAGTGCCCACCACCGACGGGTTCCTTAATTTTTTGGACACTCGATGCCAGCGCCTTGAAAGTGTGCAGCATGCCATGGCCGCGTTATCGGCTGGCAGTCCAAGTAAGTCAAGTAGGAAGGCGCTAGTCGTTACTCAAGGTAACCCTCACGTCTGCACATGCTGCGAAGCTGATGGGCATGGAATTTATTCGTGTCCTCGGTTTTTGGACATGACGGCATCACAGCGTTATAAGGAGGCTTGTCGACTCGGAAGGTGCATCAATTGTCTCAAATTCGGGCATACTGCTCGGAGGTGTAATGCCGGCCATTGTCGGAAATGTAAGGAAAGGCATCACACATTGCTTCACAATGATGGTTCGCAGGATCAAGTTTCCATATCTTCTCAGCCAGATGCTGCGCCTTCCGTACCACAGCAATACAAAGCACTTGCTGCTCAGAGCATTCAGCCAACAACCGTTCTCCTAGCGACGGCTGTCGTTCTTGTGCGCGATCGACATGGATCACTAGTGCCTTGCCGCGTCTTGTTAGATTCGGGCTCCCACTTGCACATGGTTACGTCCCGATTTGCTCATGCTCTGCGGCTAAAAAGGTCGCATTCTGGGACAACTGTGGCTGGCCTTGGTGACTCACCCGTCATCACTGACGGATCCACAGTACGCATCTGTCTGCAATCTCGGGTCTCGCAGTACTCTACAACCTACACGGCACTCGTGGCTCCTGCAATTACTCATTGCCAGCCCAGCTATAAGCTGAACACCTCTGCTTGGAATATACCCGTCAACATAACTCTCGCTGATCCAGATTTCTACATTCCGCATCGAATAGACATTCTAATTGGTGCCAGTTTATTTTATGAGCTCCTATGTATCGGGCAGATCCACCTGGCTTCAGGATTGCCCTTATTGCAGAAAACTCTACTTGGTTGGGTGGTCTCCGGTGGAGGCGAAAAGACTGCTGGTTCCACGCTACTGGCCACTCGGGATCAGGAGGAAAACACCAGCGCTGCATTAGGGGGACGTCTTGATGAATTAGTTCGCCGTTTTGGGAGATTGACAGTTGTGAAGCAACGTCCTCAAGGCTCAGCAAGGAAGAGATGGAATGCGAAGAACATTTTTGTAAAACACACACTCGCCTTTCTTCTGGAGCGTATGTTGTAAGTTTGCCAATGCATATCCCTTGGGAGAATCATACACGCAAGCATGTCGACGTTTTCTGACTCTTGAGCGAAAGCTGCAGCGCAATCCTCTGCTAAATGAGCAATACTCCTCATTTATGTCTGAGTACTTGCAATTGAATCATATGACGCTTGTTAGCCCAGAAGATCTTAGCCGTTGCAAGTATTTTCTGCCACACCACTGTGTTCTGAAGGAGGACAGCTCAACCACTAAGCTCCGTGTTGTGTTCGATGGATCGGCTGCTACATCATCTGGCCACTCTTTGAATGATGCTATGCTGTCAGGTCCTATTATACAGCCACGATTACTTCACATTTTACTTCAGGTTGCACTAACTGGAGACATATGTAAAATGTACCGTTGCGTTCAAGTGTCTAATTCTGACAGCTATTACCAGTGCATCTTATGGCGTAATTCACCAGAGCAAGACTTGCAAGTGTTCAAACTTGATACAGTTACTTATGGAACCAAGGCAGCCTCATTCTTATCTGTACGTGCAATGCATCAGCTATCTGTTGACGAGAGGGAATCGTTTCCTATCGGATCTACGTCTTTGCGAGAGGACTTCTATGTCGATGACTTCATATCTGGAGCTGAGTCTGTGGAGAAGGCAGTCGAGAAGATGCAGCAGACAACTAGCATCTTAGCACAAGGCTGCTTCAAGTTACGGAAATGGTCATCCAGTCACCCAGAGGTTCTCGAAGGTATCTTGGATGAGGACAAAGAAAGCTTCTTAAAGTTCAAGGATGGCAGCGATATAACCAAAACTCTTGGTTCGGCTTCGGACCCGACATCTGATGTTTTGCTGTTCTCATTGACTGCATTGGAAGCTGGATCTAAACCCTGTAGACGTTCAGTGTTGGCCACGATCGCCAGATTTTATGATCCACTAGGACTTCTCGGACCAACTATTACGAAGGCCAAGATCTTTCTTCAGCATCTCTGTAAGGACAAGTTGCACTGGGATGAAAGCCTATCGCTAGCTCATAGCACTACTTGGCGTGAGCTGTGCGATGGATTCCAGTCGATACAAAGCATTGCGTCCAAGAGTCGTTCTTCGACAGAATGAAGAGTTAGAGCTCCATGGATTCTGTGATGCCAGCGAAAGTGCTTATGGAGCTTGTATTTATGTGGTTTCTAAAGGAACTGCTCCAATGAGTAATTTGTTGTGCTCGAAATCTAGAGTGGCACCATTGAAAACGCAGTCGATACCAAGGTTGGAATTATGCGGAGCGCTGCTTTTATCAAAGCTTATGGCTGAAATCCGAGAACTTGGAATATTCGCAGCTAAGTACTATTGCTGGTGTGATTCCTCCGTAGCGTTATCTTGGATTCGGGATGAACCGTACAAACTTAACGTGTTTGTTGCTAATAGGGTCACATCTATACAGGAGTTAACTGATGGCATGGACTGGCATCACGTTCCCACAGCGCTCAAGAGGCTCATTGCCTCAGGACCTTGCTCAATCTGGCTTATGGTTTCATGGACCAACCTACCTTGTGGAGGGTCAAAGCGTATGGCCTCCACGTCTGTATCCGATGGAGTCAACCCAAGAGTTGCGCAAAAGGATCTGCTTACTTATATCGCCCCACGCTGATTTGACTTTGGGTTGTAAGCACTTGCATAATTTCGCTTCAATGCAGCGCACATTCGCTTACGTTTACCGTTTCCGGTATCGTATCTTTCGGCCTTCTCTTAACGTGTCAGATATTCATCATGGCACTCTGCTTTTATGCCGCATCGTTCAACTGTCTAACTTATGGGATGACATAAAGGCCTTGCGTTCAGATGGAGTTGTCAGGAAATCCAGCAGCCTTTCTTCATTGCTGCCGTTCATTGATGACAATGGAGTTCTTCGAGTTAGAGGACGACTAGCTAACTCCTCATTGCCCTTTGAATCACGGCACCCAATCATTTTACCTCGCAAGCATCCTATCACTACTGCAATTATAGAGCACATACACAGGACTAATTTGCACATTGGTCCACGAGCACTTTTAGCTAAGGTACGACTTCAATATTGGCCAATAGGAGGACTCCGAACAGTTTCCCGCATAGTCCGTACTTGCATAATGTGCTTTCGTGCCAAACCGAGAACTCTCGAGCCGATAATGGCAAATCTTCCGAAAGAACGGTTGGAAGCAGTTCGCGCCTTTTCAGTTTGTGGTGTGGATTACTGCGGGCCATTCCTGTACAAATCCGAGGTTCGAACACGGGCGCCCCTGAAGAGTTACGTAAGCGTGTTCATCTGCTTCACAAGCAAGGCAGTGCACCTGGAGCTAGTCAAGGATCTTACTACGGGCGCCTTCTTGAGTGCACTCAAGAGATTCGTTGCCTTACGTGGCACTCCAAGCCAGATTTGGTCTGACAACGCCACCAACTTCGTTGGTGCAAGGAACGAATTAATGGATTTGAGAAAGCTGTTATTGAGCAACGCTCACATGAAAGATCTGCATCAGTCTTGCTTAGACCAGGGCATCGATTGGAAGTTCATCCCTCCTCGCTTTCTTCACTTCGGTGGATTATGGGAGGCTGCTGTGAAGTCGGCGAAGTACCATTTAGTTCGATCGATTGGATCCGCAGTTCTGGCTTTCGATGAACTGCGCACCTTAATATGATAGCTGGTGTGACCAACTCCAGGCCTTTGCTCTCCATTTCAGAAAGCCCAGATGATCTTGACGCTCTGACACCTGCTCACCTGCTAATGGGCGGTCCCGCTACGTTGCTAATCGAGCCCGATCTGACCAGACTCAACTTTAATCGTCTAGATGGCTGGCAGCGCGTGACTCAGTTGCAGCAGCAGTTTTGGTCTCGATGGACTGAAGAATATCTCACCCAACTTCAACAACGTACCAAATGGCGCGTCCCAGACAGACGTCTTAAGGTCAATGACGTGGTGTTAATCAAGGACGAAGGCCTACCACCCCTACGCTGGCCATTAGCTAGAGTGGTATCCTTAATACCTGGCAAGGATGGAGATTGTCGCGTAGCTGAATTGAAGACGTCCACTGGCACTACCAAACGAACTATTGCCAAACTGTGTCTGCTGCCCTCTAATGACTTAGTTAAAAGAGAAGCTTCCAACGGGGGGAGTATGTCGGGAGCAGCATAAGGTTCAGTAGCTGTTAAACTGTAATGGTCAGGCTGCCGGCAGCGACTGCGCTGCTCTCTCTCTCTCTGTAACTCTTCTGCAGCCTCGCAGATCGGCAGCGGCTTTCTACACATTGTCTGCATTTCAAATTATTACTGTCACTCTCGGTTTACATCTGTTACATATTGGTCGCTTGTCAACCCGCGTCAAGACACCGACGTTCTTCGCAGTTGTACAGTGCACAAATAAACTACACACAAACACAAACTTCATACCGTGCATTTCTTCATTCGTGATTTATATCATTAACACCGCTAAAAAACCTTAGTGGTTCAATAGGTCCAAATGGAAATTAGTCCAATTGGAATTTGGGTCCAATTGGAAATTTGGTACAATTGGAAATTAGTTCAATTGGAAATTGGACCATATTGGAAATTGGGTTGAATTGGAAATTGGGTTGAATTGGAAATTGGGTCCAATTGGAAATTGGGTCCAATTGGAAATTGGGTCCAATTGGAAATTGGGTCCAATTGGAAATTGGGTCCAATTGGAAATTGGGTCCAATTGGAAATTGGGTCCAATTGGAGATTGGGTCCAATTGGAGATTGGGTCCAATTGGAAATTGGGTCCAATTGGAAATTGGGTCCAATTGAAAATTGGTAAACAGGAGATCGTGAGTTCGTATCTCGCCGGGGCCTCCAAATGTTGAGCCACTAAGGTTTTTTAGCGGCGTTTATGATGTAATTAAGAAATGCAAGTTATAAGTTGTGTTTTGTGTCTAGTTTATTTGTGCACTGTACAACTGTGAAGAACCTTACCGTCTTGACACGGGTTGACAATGCGACTTATTAGCTTGATATGTAAAATGAGAGTGTGTGTTTTACAAAAATGTTCTTCGCATTCCATCTCTTCCTTGCTGAGCCTTGAGGGCGTTGCTTCACAACTGTCAATCTCCCAAAAACGACGAACTAATTCATCAAGACGTCCCCCTAATGCAGCGCTGGTGTTTTGCTCCTGATCCCGAGTGGCCAGTAGCGTGGAACCAGCAGTCTTTTCGCCTCCACCGGAGACCACCCAACCAAGTAGAGTTTTCTGCAATAAGGGCAATCCTGAAGCCAGGTGGATCTGCCCGATACATAGGAGCTCATAAAATAAACTGGCACCAATTAGAATGTCTATTCGATGCGGAATGTAGAAATCTGGATCAGCGAGAGTTATGTTGACGGGTATATTCCAAGCAGAGGTGTTCAGCTTATAGCTGGGCTGGCAATCAGAAATTGCAGGAGCCACGAGTGCCGTGAAAGTTGTAGAGTACTGCGAGACCCGAGATTGCAGACAGATGCGTACTGTGGATCCGTCAGTGGTGACGGGTGAGTCACCAAGGCCAGCCACAGTTGTCCCAGAATGCGACCTTTTTAACCGCAGAGCATGGGCAAATCGGGACGTAACCATGTGCAAGTGGGAGCCCGAATCTAACAAGACGCGACAAGGCACTAGTGATCCATGTCGATCGCGCACAAGAACGACAGCCGTCGCTAGGAGAACGGTTGTTGGCTGAATGCTCTGAGCAGCAAGTGCTCTGTATTGCTGTGGTACGGAAGGCGCAGCATCTGGCTGAGAAGATATGGAAACTTGATCCTGCGAACCATCATTGTGAAGCAATGTGTGATGCCTTTCCTTACATTTCCGACAATGGCCGGCATTACACCTCCGAGCAGTATGCCCGAATTTGAGACAATTGATGCACCTTCCGAGTCGACAAGCCTCATTATAACACTGTGATGCCGTCATGTCCAAAAACCGAGGACACGAATAAATTCCATGCCCATCAGCTTCGCAGCATGTGCAGACGTGAGGGTTACCTTGAGTAACGACTAGCGCCTTCCTACTTGACTTACTTGAACTGCCAGCCGATAACGCGGCCATGTCATGCTGCACACTTTCAAGGCGCTGGCATCGAGTGTCCAAAAATTAAGGAACCCGTCGGTGGTGGGCACTTGGTCGATGGCAGATCTTTCCTCCCAGTCAGATTGTGTTGCCCTGTCCAACCTTTGCAGAAGTATTTGAACGACCATGCAGCCTGCTATCTGCTCCAAACTCCCTAACGACTGCAATGCTCGCATGTGTGCATTTACTTTGTCAGCAAATGCTCTCAAGGTTGTCGCTGAAGCAGGATCTACGAGCCGGAGCGCTAAGATCTCCATCACGTGGGCCTGGAACACGAGTTTCTTGTTGCTGAACCGCCTGCGAAGAATTTCCAAGGCCACGGGGTAATTCGAGCTCAAGACCTCCAGAGAACGAATCGCTTCCAAAGCACATCCCAATAGGCAAGAGCGGAGATGCTGGAATTTCTCTATGGGCTCCAGGTGTGAATCTTCATCCACCAATGTTCTGAAAACCGACGCAAAATCTGCATATTCAGTGTACCCACCAGAAAACGTTGGAAGCTTAAGCTCAGGCAGTCGAATTTGGCTTGCATTTGTTCGATGAGTTCAAGTCGAACCATGATCTCTGCTGCACTATACGCCTGGACACACTCATCATGCAACGTTTGGTCCAACCGCATTGCACTGTCAAAAACTGACGACGCCTTTCGCCTTAAATATGGAACCCTGTTTAAAGGTGTACCAATGTCTCCGGACACGATTGTGCTTGGCAGCTCGTTTTGCATATTGCAAGTAAGTTCAAAGGCAATTGCTTAAACGGTTCAAGCAAAGAGTACAGCACAAAGAGAGCGCGCGATAACGGTCAAGCTCGGTATACGGAAGTGCTTGTGTGTGCGCACAAGATCAAGCGTTTAACACTATTTGCACCAACAACGTTTAACTGTCGCAGCACACTGGTTCGCGGCACTCGTAAACTTTGTAAAATATTTAATGCTTGTCTAGCGCGTATATTGTTTTTTTTTTCACTTTATTTAGATCTCGCCGGGGCCTCCAAATTATAAATGTTTGTATTTCGCGAATATAATTTCTAAACAGCTGCAGCAAACGAACACAGCAGAAAGAGAGCGCGCGATAACGGTCAGACTTCGGTTCACGAGTATGCTTGTGTGAGCGCACAAGTTGAAACGTTCAAATACTAATTGCACCAACAACGTTTAACTGTTCGCAGCACAGTGGTTCGCGACACGCGTAAACTTAGTCAAATTATAAATGTTTGTATTTCGCGAATATTGTTTTTTCACTTGTTTATATCTCGCCGGGGCCTCCATATGTTGAACCACTAAGGTTTTTTAGCGGCGTTTATGATGTAATTAAGAAATGCAAGTTATAAGTTGTGTTTTGTGTCTAGTTTATTTGTGCACTGTACAACTGTGAAGAACGTTACCGTCTTGACACGGGTTGACAATGCGACTTATTAGCTTGATATGTAAAATGAGAGTGACAGTAATAATTTGAAATGCAGACAATGTGTAGAAAGCCGCTGCCGATCTGCGAGGCTGCAGAACAGTTACAGAGAGAGAGCAGCACAGTCGCTATCGGCAGCCTGACCATTACAGTTTTCCAGCCACTGAACCTTATGCTGCTCCCGACAAATTTTTTTTTTTTTTTTTTTTTTTTTTATGCATGTGTATGTGGTTGTATTTTCTTATATTTGTTTTTTTTTTATATATGTATTTTCTTTTTATTGTATAACTATGTGTATGTTTGTGTGCGAGTGTGTCTCAGCCGGTTATGGGAGATCCTTCTCATCTATAGTTAAATGCTATACCTCCTGTTTGTGCGTATTGAGAAGTTAACATTGTAACATATTTAATGTTTGAATTATTTAATCCTTGCTCTGCATGTACTTGATCAAGTCAATGACACGGTTGGAGTAACCGAACTCGTTGTCGTACCAGGAAATCAACTTGACGAACTTGTCGTTGAGGGAGATGCCGGCCTTGGCATCGAAAACGGACGAGTGAGTGTCGCTCAGGAAATCGGTGGAGACGACCTCCTCATCGGTGTAGCCCAAAATGCCCTTCAATGGACCGTTGGCAGCCTCCTGAACCTTAGCCTTAATTTCATCATAGGTGGCACCCTTGCCCAGGTGGACAGTCAAATCGACGACCGACACATTGGGTGTGGGCACACGGAAAGCCATGCCAGTCAGCTTGCCGTTCAGAGCTGGAATGACCTTGCCGACAGCCTTGGCGGCACCAGTCGATGCTGGAATGATGTTCTGGGCAGCGCCACGGCCATCGCGCCACAGCTTGCCAGATGGACCATCGACGGTCTTCTGGGTGGCAGTGGTGGCATGGACAGTGGTCATCAGACCCTCAACAATCTCAAAGTTATCGTGGATAACCTTAGCCAAGGGGGCCAAGCAGTTGGTGGTGCAAGAGGCGTTCGAGACGACCTTCATGTCGGGGCTGTAGGAGTCCAAGTTGACACCGCACACGAACATGCGGGCATCGGCAGATGGAGCCGAGATGACGACCTTCTTGGCACCACCCTTCAAGTGAGTGGAGGCCTTCTCAGTGGTGGTGAAGACACCAGTGGACTCAACCACATACTCAGCACCAGCGCTGGCCCAGTTGATGTTAGCGGGGTCGCGTTCGCTGAAAACGGTAATCTTATGGCCATTGACAACCAGGAAACCGACCTCAGCGGCAATGGTGCCCTTGAAACGGCCGTGAGTGGAGTCGAACTTGAAAAGGTAGACCATGTAGTTCACATCGATGAAGGGATCGTTGACAGCAACGACGGAGGCGCGCTTGTCGATGGCGGCGCGCAGCACCAAGCGACCGATGCGGCCAAATCCGTTAATACCAATCTCCGACATATTTCTTATATTTTATTTTTTACTTGGAACACACTTTTACTTTCGCTCAGTTCACCCGTCAGGAATCAACCAAATGTTGAACCACTAAGGTTTTTTAGCGGCGTTAATGATATAAATCACGAATGAAGAAATGCACGGTATGAAGTTTGTGTTTGTGTGTAGTTTATTTGTGCACTGTACAACTGCGAAGAACGTCGGTGTCTTGACGCGGGTTGACAAGCGACCAATATGTAACAGATGTAAACCGAGAGTGACAGTAATAATTTGAAATGCAGACAATGTGTAGAAAGCCGCTGCCGATCTGCGAGGCTGCAGAACAGTTACAGAGAGAGAGAGAGAGCAGCGCAGTCGCTGCCGGCAGCCTGACCATTACAGTTTAACAGCTACTGAACCTTATGCTGCTCCCGACATACTCCCCCGTTGGAAGCTTCTCTTTCAACTAAGTCATTAGAGGGCAGCAGACACAGTTTGGCAATAGCTCGTTTGGTAGTGCCAGTGGACGTCTTCAATTCAGCTACGCGACAATCTCCATCCTTGCCAGGTATTAAGGATACCACTCTAGCTAATGGCCAGCGTAGGGGTGGTAGGCCTTCGTCCTTGATTAGCACCACGTCATTGACCTTAAGACGTCTGTCTGGGACGCGCCATTTGGTACGTTGTTGAAGTTGGGTGAGATATTCTTCAGTCCATCGAGACCAAAACTGCTGCTGCAACTGAGTCACGCGCTGCCAGCCATCTAGACGATTAAAGTTGAGTCTGGTCAGATCGGGCTCGATTAGCAACGTAGCGGGACCGCCCATTAGCAGGTGAGCAGGTGTCAGAACGTCAAGATCATCTGGGCTTTCTGAAATGGAGAGCAAAGGCCTGGAGTTGATCACACCAGCTATCTGGCATATTAAGGTGCGCAGTTCATCGAAAGCCAGAACTGCGGATCCAATCGATCGAACTAAATGGTACTTCGCCGACTTCACAGCAGCCTCCCATAATCCACCGAAGTGAGGAGAGCGAGGAGGGATGAACTTCCAATCGATGCCCTGGTCTAAGCAAGACTGATGCAGATCTTTCATGTGAGCGTTGCTCAATAACAGCTTTCTCAAATCCATTAATTCGTTCCTTGCACCAACGAAGTTGGTGGCGTTGTCAGACCAAATCTGGCTTGGAGTGCCACGTAAGGCAACGAATCTCTTGAGTGCACTCAAGAAGGCGCCCGTAGTAAGATCCTTGACTAGCTCCAGGTGCACTGCCTTGCTTGTGAAGCAGATGAACACGCTTACGTAACTCTTCAGGGGCGCCCGTGTTCGAACCTCGGATTTGTACAGGAATGGCCCGCAGTAATCCACACCACAAACTGAAAAGGCGCGAACTGCTTCCAACCGTTCTTTCGGAAGATTTGCCATTATCGGCTCGAGAGTTCTCGGTTTGGCACGAAAGCACATTATGCAAGTACGGACTATGCGGGAAACTGTTCGGAGTCCTCCTATTGGCCAATATTGAAGTCGTACCTTAGCTAAAAGTGCTCGTGGACCAATGTGCAAATTAGTCCTGTGTATGTGCTCTATAATTGCAGTAGTGATAGGATGCTTGCGAGGTAAAATGATTGGGTGCCGTGATTCAAAGGGCAATGAGGAGTTAGCTAGTCGTCCTCCAACTCGAAGAACTCCATTGTCATCAATGAACGGCAGCAATGAAGAAAGGCTGCTGGATTTCCTGACAACTCCATCTGAACGCAAGGCCTTTATGTCATCCCATAAGTTAGACAGTTGAACGATGCGGCATAAAAGCAGAGTGCCATGATGAATATCTGACACGTTAAGAGAAGGCCGAAAGATACGATACCGGAAACGGTAAACGTAAGCGAATGTGCGCTGCATCGAAGCGAAATTATGCAAGTGCTTACAACCCAAAGTCAAATCAGCGTGGGGCGATATAAGTAAGCAGATCCTTTTGCGCAACTCTTGGGTTGACTCCTCCGGATACAGACGTGGAGGCCATACGCTTTGACCCTCCACAAGGTAGGTTGGTCCATGAAACCATAAGCCAGATTGAGCAAGGTCCTGAGGCAATGAGCCTCTTGATAATATATCCGCAGGATTGAGCGATGTGGGAACGTGATGCCAGTCCATGCCATCAGTTAACTCCTGTATATATGTGACCCTATTAGCAACAAACACGTTAAGTTTGTACGGTTCATCCCGAATCCAAGATAACGCTACGGAGGAATCACACCAGCAATAGTACTTAGCTGCGAATATTCCAAGTTCTCGGATTTCAGCCATAAGCTTTGATAAAAGCAGCGCTCCGCATGATTCCAACCTTGGTATCGACTGCGTTTTCAATGGTGCCACTCTAGATTTCGAGCACAACAAATTACTCATTGGAGCAGTTCCTTTAGAAACCACATAAATACAAGCTCCATAAGCACTTTCGCTGGCATCACAGAATCCATGGAGCTCTAACTCTTCATTCTGTCGAAGAACGACTCTTGGACGCAATGCTTTGTATCGACTGGAATCCATCGCACAGCTCACGCCAAGTAGTGCTATGAGCTAGCGATAGGCTTTCATCCCAGTGCAACTTGTCCTTACAGAGATGCTGAAGAAAGATCTTGGCCTTCGTAATAGTTGGTCCGAGAAGTCCTAGTGGATCATAAAATCTGGCGATCGTGGCCAACACTGAACGTCTACAGGGTTTAGATCCAGCTCCCAATGCAGTCAATGAGAACAGCAAAACATCAGATGTCGGGTCCCAAGCCAAACCAAGAGTTTTGGTTATATCGCTGCCATCCTTGAACTTTAAGAAGCTTTCTTTGTCCTCATCCAAGATACCTTCGAGAACCTCTGGGTGACTGGATGACCATTTCCGTAACTTGAAGCAGCCTTGTGCTAAGATGCTAGTTGTCTGCTGCATCTTCTCGACTGCCTTCTCCACAGACTCAGCTCCAGATATGAAGTCATCGACATAGAAGTCCTCTCGCAAAGACGTAGATCCGATAGGAAACGATTCCCTCTCGTCAACAGATAGCTGATGCATTGCACGTACAGATAAGAATGAGGCTGCCTTGGTTCCATAAGTAACTGTATCAAGTTTGAACACTTGCAAGTCTTGCTCTGGTGAATTACGCCATAAGATGCACTGGTAATAGCTGTCAGAATTAGACACTTGAACGCAACGGTACATTTTACATATGTCTCCAGTTAGTGCAACCTGATAACTTCGGAACCGAAGTAAAATGTGAAGTAATCGTGGCTGTATAATAGGACCTGACAGCATAGCATCATTCAAAGAGTGGCCAGATGATGAAGCAGCCGATCCGTCGAACACAACACGGAGCTTAGTGGTTGAGCTGTCCTCCTTCAGAACACAGTGGTGTGGCAGAAAATACTTGCAACGGCTAAGATCTTCTGGGCTAACAAGCGTCATATGATTCAATTGCAAGTACTCAGACATAAATGAGGAGTATTGCTCATTTAGCAGAGGATTGCGTCGACATGCTTGCGTGTATGATTCTCCCAAGGGATATGCATTGGCAAACTTACAACATACGCTCCAGAAGAAAGGCGAGTGTGTGTTTTACAAAAATGTTCTTCGCATTCCATCTCTTCCTTGCTGAGCCTTGAGGACGTTGCTTCACAACTGTCAATCTCCCAAAAACGACGAACTAATTCATCAAGACGTCCCCCTAATGCAGCGCTGGTGTTTTCCTCCTGATCCCGAGTGGCAAGTAGCGTGGAACCAGCAGTCTTTTCGCCTCCACCGGAGACCACCCAACCAAGCAGAGTTTTCTGCAATAAGGGCAATCCTGAAGCCAGGTGGATCTGCCCGATACATAGGAGCTCATAAAATAAACTGGCACCAATTAGAATGTCTATTCGATGCGGAATGTAGAAATCTGGATCAGCGAGAGTTATGTTGACGGGTATATTCCAAGCAGAGGTGTTCAGCTTATAGCTGGGCTGGCAATGAGTAATTGCAGGAGCCACGAGCGCCGTGAAGGTTGTAGAGTACTGCGAGACCCGAGATTGCAGACAGATGCGTACTGTGGATCCGTCAGTGGTGACGGGTGAGTCACCAAGGCCAGCCACAGTTGTCCCAGAATGCGACCTTTTTAGCCGCAGAGAATTGAGCAAATCGGGACGTAACCATGTGCAACTGGGAGCCCGAATCTAACAAGACGCGGCAAGGCACTAGTGATCCATGTCGATCGCGCACAAGAACGACAGCCGTCGCTAGGAGAACGGTTGTTGGCTGAATGCTCTGAGCAGCAAGTGCTCTGTATTGCTGTGGTACGGAAGGCGCAGCATCTGGCTGAGAAGATATGGAAACTTGATCCTGCGAACCATCATTGTGAAGCAATGTGTGATGCCTTTCCTTACATTTCCGACAATGGCCGGCATTACACCTCCGAGCAGTATGCCCGAATTTGAGACAATTGATGCACCGACAAGCCTCATTATAACGCTGTGATGCCGTCATGTCCAAAAACCGAGGACACGAATAAATTCCATGCCCATCAGCTTCGCAGCATGTGCAGACGTGAGGGTTACCTTGAGTAACGACTAGCGCCTTCCTACTTGACTTACTTGGACTGCCAGCCGATAACGCGGCCATGGCATGCTGCACACTTTCAAGGCGCTGGCATCGAGTGTCCAAAAATTAAGGAACCCGTCGGTGGTGGGCACTTGGTCGATGGCAGATCTTTCCTCCCAGTCAGATTGTGTTGCCCTCTCCAACCTATCTGCTCCAAACTCCCTAACGACTGATATGCTCGCATGTGTGCATTTACTTTGTCAGCAAATGCTCTCAAGGTTGTCGCTGAAGCAGGATCTACGAGCCGGAGCGCTAAGATCTCCATCACGTGGGCCTGGAACACGAGTTTCTTGTTGCTGAACCGCCTGCGAAGAATTTCCAAGGCTACGGGGTAATTCGAGCTCGAGACCTCCAGAGAACGAATCGCTTCCAAAGCACATCCCGATAGGCAAGAGCGGAGATGCTGGAATTTCTCTATGGGCTCCAGGTGTGAATCTTCATCCACCAATGTTCTGAAAACCGACGCAAAATCTGCATATTCAGTGTACCCACCAGAAAACGTTGGAAGCTTAAGCTCTGGCAGTCGATTTTGACGAATCCTTTCGGAGGCACTACTTGACTGCCCAAAACTGTCATCAGGTCTCATGGTGGATGAAGGTGGGGCACGCAACTGACGACGCTCAAGCTGGACACGAAGCCTACTTTTAAGTGACAAAATCAGCTCATCAAATTTGTCCCGCAATTCACTGCCGATCTCATCATAGTCTAGCTCCTCTAGACTGTTGTGAGTTAAATTAAAGGTGGCTTGCATTTGTTCGATGAGTTCAAGTCGAACCATGATCTCTGCTGCACTATACGCCTGGACACACTCATCATGCAACGTTTGGTCCAACCGCATTGCACTGTCAAAAATTGACGACGCCTTTCGCCTTAAATATGGAACCCTGTTTAAAGGTGTACCAATGTCTCCGGACGCGATTGTGCTTGGCAGCTCGTTTTGCATATTGCAAGTAAGTTCAAAGGCAATTGCTTAAACGGTTCAAGCAAAGAGTACAGCACAAAGAGAGCGCGCGATAACGGTCAAGCTCGGTATACGGAAGTGCTTGTGTGTGCGCACAAGATCAAGCGTTTAACACTATTTGCACCAACAACGTTTAACTGTCGCAGCACACTGGTTCGCGGCACTCGTAAACTTTGTAAAATATTTAATGCTTGTCTAGCGCGTATATTGTTTTTTTTTTCACTTTATTTAGATCTCGCCGGGGCCTCCAAATTATAAATGTTTGTATTTCGCGAATATAATTTCTAAACAGCTGCAGCAAACGAACACAGCAGAAAGAGAGCGCGCGATAACGGTCAGACTTCGGTTCACGAGTATGCTTGTGTGAGCGCACAAGTTGAAACGTTCAAATACTAATTGCACCAACAACGTTTAACTGTTCGCAGCACAGTGGTTCGCGACACGCGTAAACTTAGTCAAATTATAAATGTTTGTATTTCGCGAATATTGTTTTTTCACTTGTTTATATCTCGCCGGGGCCTCCATATGTTGAACCACTAAGGTTTTTTAGCGGCGTTTATGATGTAATTAAGAAATGCAAGTTATAAGTTGTGTTTTGTGTCTAGTTTATTTGTGCACTGTACAACTGTGAAGAACGTTACCGTCTTGACACGGGTTGACAATGCGACTTATTAGCTTGATATGTAAAATGAGAGTGACAGTAATAATTTGAAATGCAGACAATGTGTAGAAAGCCGCTGCCGATCTGCGAGGCTGCAGAACAGTTACAGAGAGAGAGAGCAGCACAGTCGCTATCGGCAGCCTGACCATTACAGTTTAACAGCTACTCAACCTTATGCTGCTCCCGACATACTCCCCCCGTTGGAAGCTTCTCTTTCAACTAAGTCATTATAGGGCAGCAGACACAGTTTGGCAATAGCTCGTTTGGTAGTGCCAGTGGACGTCTTCAATTCAGCTACGCGACAATCTCCATCCTTGCCAGGTATTAAGGATACCACTCTAGCTAATGGCCAGCGTCCATCGAGATCAAAACTGCTGCTGCAACTGAGTCACGCGCTGCCAGCCATCTAGACGATTAAAGTTGAGTCTGGTCAGATCGGGCTCGATTAGCAACGTAGCGGGACCGCCCATTAGCAGGTGAGCAGGTGTCAGAACGTCAAGATCATCTGGGCTTTCTGAAATGGAGAGCAAAGGCCTGGAGTTGATCACACCAGCTATCTGGCATATTAAGGTGCGCAGTTCATCGAAAGCCAGAACTGCGGATCCAATCGATCGAACTAAATGGTACTTCGCCGACTTCACAGCAGCCTCCCATAATCCACCGAAGTGAGGAGAGCGAGGAGGGATGAACTTCCAATCGATGCCCTGGTCTAAGCAAGACTGATGCAGATCTTTCATGTGAGCGTTGCTCAATAACAGCTTTCTCAAATCCATTAATTCGTTCCTTGCACCAACGAAGTTGGTGGCGTTGTCAGACCAAATCTGGCTTGGAGTGCCACGTAAGGCAACGAATCTCTTGAGTGCACTCAAGAAGGCGCCCGTAGTAAGATCCTTGACTAGCTCCAGGTGCACTGCCTTGCTTGTGAAGCAGATGAACACGCTTACGTAACTCTTCAGGGGCGCCCGTGTTCGAACCTCGGATTTGTACAGGAATGGCCCGCAGTAATCCACACCACAAACTGAAAAGGCGCGAACTGCTTTCAACCGTTCTTTCGGAAGATTTGCCATTATCGGCTCGAGAGTTCTCGGTTTGGCACGAAAGCACATTATGCAAGTACGGACTATGCGGGAAACTGTTCGGAGTCCTCCTATTGGCCAATATTGAAGTCGTACCTTAGCTAAAAGTGCTCGTGGACCAATGTGCAAATTAGTCTTGTGTATGTGCTCTATAATTGCAGTAGTGATAGGATGCTTGCGAGGTAAAATGATTGGGTGCCGTGATTCAAAGGGCAATGAGGAGTTAGCTAGTCGTCCTCCAACTCGAAGAACTCCATTGTCATCAATGAACGGCAGCAATGAAGAAAGGCTGCTGGATTTCCTGACAACTCCATCTGAACGCAAGGCCTTTATGTCATCCCATAAGTTAGACAGTTGAACGATGCGGCATAAAAGCAGAGTGCCATGATGAATATCTGACACGTTAAGAGAAGGCCGAAAGATACGATACCGGAAACGGTAAACGTAAGCGAATGTGCGCTGCATTGAAGCGAAATTATGCAAGTGCTTACAACCCAAAGTCAAATCAGCGTGGGGCGATATAAGTAAGCAGATCCTTTTGCGCAACAAATACTAATTGGCTGTTGTACAAAGTAGACGTGTCTAATTTTGCTCTTCTTAAATCACTTAAATTCCGTATCTCTTATTGTAGTTTAATACTTTTAAAGGTACCAAATTAAACAATATTATTGTGTAGTGCGTATTTCTGGTGCTAGTGTCAAACTAAGTGTGTTTGGTTTTATAAAAATTGCATTTTATTTGTAATTATATTCACAAACAGTGCGCGTCGCTAACAGCTGTGTTTTTTTCTATTTCGCTTATTCTCGTCTTTTCGTCACTCTTTCTAACTGGTGCTCTCTCACTGCATGCTTATCTATATAGCTTGCGCTCTTTATCGCCCGCTCTTACAATAACTGTATTCTTATTGTCTCTCTCTTGCTCTGTTTGCATTGTGTTATTGCTGTTTGTTTTTCTACAGCACTCGACACAAGGTTAGTTACACTTCAATTGATATCTCACTTATCATTTTTCTCCATTTTCTCTTTTTTTTGCTTTCTTATTTTCTCCTTACATCATGACTTCGTGCTGCATCAAAGTCTGTAAGGGAATGTCCGATCCTAAGGCAGAGTTTATAAGCTGCTGGCTGTGTGACAACCTAGCGCATGTTAAATGTGCAGGTTTCACAGTGCGTGTAAAAGATTACATCGCCAATAAGACCGGCCTTAAATGGTGTTGCGAAGCTTGCCGTGATACGGAGATTAGTATGCAATCATTTGCAATGCATACGCGCAATAACTTCTTTGCGTTGAAAAAAGCTTTGACCTTCTTCATAAGGATTTCCAGGCAATGGAATTTAAGTTTAACAATTTTAAAATTTTTACTGAGGCGCCTATTGTCTCTGAGCCTCCTTCTAGTAGCTTACCTCCGGAGGTAATTATCACTCCGGTTTTGAATAATGATAATATCTCGGTAACAATTCCTTCTGCAGCTACTTCAAACCCGCGTAGCTCTAAACTTAATAGAGCCAAAAAGATAGGCCTTCAAATGATATGCCTCTTGTGTCATCTGAGGTCAATCATCTTCGGGTGTTTAATTCTCCCAAGCATCCCGCGCCTCCAAATGCTCTTCCTTGCGTAATGGAGACTGCTAGACCTCTGAAGTCTATACCTAATAGACGCCAAATTTTTATTTCTCGCCTGGCATCTGACACTTCAACTGAAGATGTTAAGGCGTACATTTTAAAGAAGCTTAATAATAATTGTCCCAACATGTCCGTTGAGAAATTTAAATTTAAGCATCACAGAGAAATTTTCTCCTTTAAAATATCTGTCCCCACAAGTGTATTTAGTACTATTTGTACTAATGCTTTTTGGCTGGAGGATATGGTTGTAAAGGAGTACAGTCCGCAAAAGAGACATAAGTCTTCTGTTCCCCCTTCTCTTCCTACTAATGTTCCGTCAAAAAACTAATAAATTCTTCAATTCTATTAGCTTATCAGAATGTTAGAGGTCTTAAGTCAAAACTTTCTAACCTTTATGTAGATAGTTTTTCTTTCGAACATAACATTTTGGCATTTACTGAGACCTGGCTTAAACCTGACATTCTTGATGCATCTATACTTTCACCTCTTTATGTTATTTATAGATGTGATAGAATGGATAGAAAAGGTGGTGGTGTCCTTATTGCGATAAAATCTAATCTTACATCGCAATTAGTAAATAACTCCCCCACTAATATAGAAATTGTATGTGTGAAAGTGCGAATTCATAACATTAACTTATATATTTCCTGCTCTTATATTCCTCCCCAGTCTGATTTATCTGTATACCTAGCTCACTTAACGGTAATTCAATCTTTGTCCAGCATGCTTTTGGATAAAGACTGTTTGGTAGTTGTTGGTGACTTTAACTTGCCCGATGTTATTTGGTCGGATAACAACGACTTAATGACTTCTAACGAGTTTCTGTCGGGACTTCTTGAACTAAATGTATCTCAGTTCAACTCAATTCGAAATTGCAGGAACCGAATACTTGATCTTGTCTTTGTATCAGATCAGGTATGCGATACTGTTGTACGAATTGATCCTTTAGTTTCACCTGAAGATGCGTTCCATCCCACTTTAGAGCTCGCTATTTTGCTGTCACCATCCGGGCAGCAAAATAAACCACTTCCAATCACTAAACACTACTGCTTTAGTAAAGTAAACTTTAGTGATCTCAATATATTATTTAATAACTACGACTGGTCGGAATTGTACTCTTCTAATAATTTAGAAGGTGCGATTGACATTTTTTATAGAGCTATTAACTCTATTTTTGAAATACATGTTCCTAGAGTATATCATTCTAAGTCTACAAAACTTCCTTGGTTCTCTAGGGAACTTTGTAGACTTAAAAATTTGAAATCTAAACTTTACAAAAAGTTTAAATTATCTGGTAGGCTTACTGATTTTTCAAGGTATGTTAGCGCTAAGTCTGGCTTTGATACTTTGAACCACCGTTGCTATAGTGCATACTTAACTCGCTGTAGATTACAATTTGCTAAAGACCCTAAGCAGTTTTACAACTTCGTAAACCTAAAACGGCGAACTGCTACATATCCTTCTTCCTTAACTCTTAACGAGAAAACAGCTAGTACCGATCAAAATATTTCGGACTTATTTGCAGATTTTTTCCAGGATACTTATTCGTCTAAGACTTACAATTCTAAGTGTCCTTATCCTTATACAATTTATCCATCTAACTCTGTTTTCGGTCCGCAGATTACGGAAAGTTCGTTAGGTTGTGAGCTGAGTTTCGTCAAGCCATCTTTTTCTCCTGGGCCTGATGGGGTGCCTGGCTGTGTTCTCAGATACTGTGCTAATTCGCTCTGTAAGCCAATTCTTAAACTTTTTTGTTTGTCCGTTTCGACCGGATTATTTCCTAAGTTATGGAAAGAATCTTATGTTATTCCCTTACACAAAAAAGGCTCTAAGTCGGACGTCATGAACTATAGAGCAATTTCTAAGTTGTCTGCTATTCCTAAATTATTCGAGAAAATCATTACTTCTCAACTGCAACACTTATGTAGCTCAATCATCTCACCAACCCAGCATGGCTTTGTGAGATCCAAATCTACTACAACAAACTTATTGGAACTCTCCTCTATTGTCATTAGTGGGTTTCATAGCTCGATGCAGACGGACGTCATCTACACTGATTTCAGTAAAGCATTTTTTTCTGTAAACCAAACTCTCCTAATGCACAAGTTGTCTCTTCTTGGTTTTCCTCATATTCTTATGAACTGGATTTCCAATTATCTTAAAAATAGAACTCAGAGAGTAATGTTCAATTCTGCCCTCTCGAAGCACATCTTTGTTTATTCAGGAGTGCCCCAAGGTAGCCACCTCGGACCATTGCTTTTCAATTTATTTATTAATGACCTTCCGTCTATTATTAAGAATACTGCTGTTTTGATGTATGCAGATGATGTTAAATTATGCCTCTCTTATAAGGATCCTATTTCTGCTTCTTTGTTGCAAGCTGATCTTAACATTTTCAATTCATGGTGTAAAACCAATCTTATTGCCCTCAATTGCTCAAAGTGCAAAGCCATGACTTTTTGCAGAACACAACCTGTGCATGTTCAATACTTGTTAGACGGCCATCTTCTCGAGAATATATCTCAAATTAATGACCTAGGCATCTTACTTGATCGTAAACTCTCTTTCAACGATCACATTGAGTTCATGGTAAATAAAGCCATGAAGGTCTTAGGTTTCATTAAGCGTTGGTCTAAGGAATTCAATGACCCTTATACGACTAAACAGCTTTATGTCTCTCTGGTACGTCCCATCCTCGAGTATGGGTCCTGTTTGGGGTCTCCACAGTATCAGATTTATAAAGACAAAATCGAATCGGTGCAAAAGAAGTTTCTAATTTTCGCACTAAGATACTTAAACTGGTCACCACAACTTAACCTTCCGCCATATCCTAGTAGATTACTATTAATTAATCTTCCTTCCCTTCACACCGTCGCACTATGCTGGGTGTTACTTTCATTCTTAAACTTATCAATGGTGATATAGACTCTCCTTTCTTACTTAACAAATTAAACTTTTCACTTCCTATTAGATCAGCCCGTTTCTACTCCTTATTAACAATTAGCACTTGCCATACTAATTACCTTATGCATGAACCTTTTAGAGTACTTTGTTCTGAGTTTAACAGACTTTACGGGGTTATTAGATTAGAGTCTTCTATTTCCACCAATAAAGCCTTAATCTTAGAACATTTACGCACACATTAATCAATTAATCTCTGGTGGTGGTCATTGATTTGATTGGGTTTTCCTGGGTTTCCCCAATCCTAGCAACAAATGTTGAATCAATTTACATTTACTCACCCCAGAACTATTTATTTATTATTTTTATTTCATATTTTCCTTTAATTTATTTCTAATTTTATATTTTAAATATTTAATATATATAATTTAATCATTTTTCAATTTAATTTTAATTTTACATTTAATTTTAAATTTCTGTCGACTGTATATAGTTGACATTAAATAAAAAAAAAAAAAAAAAAAATAAAACTCTTGGGTTGACTCCTCCGGATACAGACGTGGAGGCCATACGCTTTGACCCTCCACAAGGTAGGTTGGTCCATGAAACCATAAGCCAGATTGAGCAAGGTCCTGAGGCAATGATCTTATGATGTAATTTTCGAAGTTGGTCCAAAATTATCCCAACTTCGAAAATGCAATTGGAATTTGGGTCCAATTGGAAATTGGTCCAATTGGAATTTAGGTCCAATTGGAGTTAGGGTCCAATTGGAAATTTGGTCCAATTGGAAATTGGGTCCAATTGGAATTTGGGTCCAATTGGAAATTGGGTCCAATTGGAAATTGAGTCCAATTGGAAATTGGGTCCAATTGGAAATTGGGTCCAATTGGAAATTGGGTCCAATTGGAATGGTCCAATTGGAGAAGTTGCGACAATTTTCGAGGTCGGTCCTAAATTATCCCAACAAAGTTGGTCCAAAATTAACCCAACTTTGAAAATTCAATACCAATTTTGGTAGTTGGGTCAATTTTCTAAATTGGTCCAATTGGAATTTGGGTCCAATTGGAATTTTGAAATTGGGATAATTTTCGAAGTTGGTCCAAAATTATCCCATTTTCGAAAATGCAATATTAATTTTTTAAGTTGGGATAATTTTCGAAGTTGGTCTAAAATTATCCCAACTTCGAAAATGCAATACTAATTTTTTTAAGTTGGGATAATTTTCGAAGTTGGTCCAAATTATCCCTACTTCGAAAATGCAACTTGATATTGGGTCCAATTGGAATTTGGGTCCAATTGGAAATTGGGTCCAACTGGAAATTCGATCCAATTGGAAATTGGGTCCAATTGGAATTTGGCTCCAATTGGAAATTGGTCCCATTGGAATTTAGGTCCAATTGGAATTTAGGTCCAATTGGAATTTAGGTCCAATTGGAAATTGGGTCCAATTGTAATTTGGGTCCAATTGGAAATTGGGTTCAATTGGAATATGGAAATTGGGTCCAATTGGAAATTGGGTCCAATTGAAAATTGGGTCCAATTGGAAATTGGGTACAATTGGAAATTGGGTCCAATTGGAAATTGGGTCCAATTGGAAATTGGGTACAATTGGAAATTGGGTACAATTGGAAATTGGGTACAATTAGAAATTGGGTATAATTGGAAATAAGGTCCAATTGGAAATTGGGTACAATTGGAAATTGGGTACAATTGGAAATTGGGTACAATTGGAAATTGGGTACAATTGGAAATTGGGTACAATTAGAAATTGGGTACAATTGGAAATAAGGTCCAATTGGAATTTAGGTCCAATTGGAAACTGGGTCCATTTGGAATTTGGGTCCAATTGGGATTTGGGTCCAATTGGAGTTTGGAAGTTGGGATAATTTTCGAATTTGGTCCAAAATTGTCCCAACTTCGAAAATGCAATTCTAATTTTTTTAAGTTGGGATAATTTTCGAAGTTAGTCCAATTGGAAATTGGGTCCAATTGGAAATTGGGTTCAATTGGAATATGGAAATTGGGTCCAATTGGAAATTGGGTCCAATTGGAAATTGGGTCCAATTGGAAATTGGGTCCAATTGGAAATTGGGTACAATTGGAAATTGGGTCCAATTGGAAATTGGTCCAATTGGAAATTGGGTCCAATTGGAAATTGGGTACAATTGGAAAGTGGGTACAATTGGAAATTGGGTACAATTAGAAATTGGGTACAATTAGAAATTGGGTACAATTAGAAATTGGGTACAATTGGAAATAAGGTCCAATTGGAAATTGGGTCCAATTGGAAATTGGGTCCAATTGGAAATTGGGTCCAATTGGAATTTGGGTCCATTTGGAATTTGGGTCCAATTGGAATTTGGGTCCAATTGGAATTTGGGTCCAATTGGAATTTGGGTCCAATTGGAATTTGGGTCCAATCTGAAATTGGGTCCAATCTGAAATTGGGTTCAATTGGAATTTGGGTCTAATTGGAAATTGGGTCCAAATGGAAATTGGGTCCAAATGGAAATTAGTCCAATTGGAATTTGGGTACAATTGGAAATTGGGTACAATTGGAAATAAGGTCCAATTGGAAATTGGGTCCAATTGGAAATTGGGTCCAATTGGAAATTGGGTCCAATTGGAAATTGGGTCCAATTGGAAATTGGGTCCAATTGGAATTTGGGTCCAATTGGAATTTGGATCCAATTGGAAATTGGGTCCAATTGGAAATTGGGTCCAATTGGAATTTGGATCCAATTGGAAATTGGGTCCAATTGGAAATTGGGTCCAATTGGAAATTGGGTCCAATTGGAAATTGGGTCCAATTGGAAATTGGGTCCAATTGGAAATTGGGTCCAATTGGAAATTGGGTCCAATTGGAAATTGGGTCCAATTGGAAAATGGGTCCAATTGGAAATTGGGTCCAATTGGAATTTGGGTCTAATTGGAAATTGGGTCCAATTGGAATTTGGGTCCAAATGGAAATTAGTCCAATTGGAATTTGGGTCCAAGTGGAAATTGGGTCCAATTGGAAATTGGGTCCAATTGGAATTTGGGTCTAATTGGAAGTTGGGTCCAATTGGAATTTGGGTCCAATTGGAAATTAGTCCAATTGGAATTTGGGTCCAATTGGAATTTAGAAGTTGGTACATTTTCTAAGTTGGTCCTAAATTATCCCAACGAAGTTGTTCCAAAATTAACCCAACTTTGGAAATTCAATACCAATTTTGGTACTTGGGTCAATTTTCTAAATTGGAAGTTGGGATAATTTTTGAAGTGGGTCCAAAATTATCCCAACTTCGAAAATGCTATATTAATTTTTGAAAATGTGATAATTTTCGAAGTTGGTCCAATATTATCCCAACTTCGAAAATGCAATACTAATTTTCTTAAGATGGGATAATTTTTGGTCCAATTGGAATTCGGGTCCAATTGGAATTTGGGTCCAATTGGAAATTGGGTCCAATTGGAAATAGGATCCAATTGGAAATTGGGTCCAATTGGAATTTGGGTCCAATTGGAATTTAGAAGTTGGGACATTTTCAAAGTTGGTCCTAAATTATCCCAACGAAGTTGTTCCAAAATTAACCCAACTTTGGAAATTCAATACCAATTTTGGTACTTGGGTCAATTTTCTAAATTGGAAGTTGGGATAATTTTTGAAGTGGGTCCAAAATTATCCCAACTTCGAAAATGCTATACTAATTTTTGAAGTTGTGATAATTTTCGAAGTTGGTCCAATATTATCCCAACTTCGAAAATGCAATACTAATTTTCTTAAGTTGGGATAATTTTCGAAGTTGGTCCAATTGGAATTCGGGTCCAATTCGAATTTGGGTCCAATTGGAAATTGGGTCCAATTGGAAATAGGATCCAATTGGAAATTGGGTCCAATTGGAATTTGGGTCCAATTGGAATTTGTGTCCAATTGGAATTTAGAAGTTGGGACATTTTCAAAGTTGGTCCTAAATTATCCCAACGAAGTTGTTCCAAAATTAACCCAACTTTGGAAATTCAATACCAATTTTGGTACTTGGGTCAATTTTCTAATTTGGAAGTTGGGATAATTTTTGAAGTGGGTCCAAAATTATCCCAACTTCGAAAATGCTATACTAATTTTTGAAGTTGTGATAATTTTCGAAGTTGGTCCAATATTATCCCAACTTCGAAAATGCAATACTAATTTTCTTAAGTTGGGATAATTTTCGAAGTTGGTCCAATTGGAATTCGGGTCCAATTGGAAATTGGGTCCAATTGGAAATTGGGTCCAATTGGAAATTGGGTCCAATTGGAAATTGGGTACAATTAGAAATTGGGTACAATTGGAAATAAGGTCCAATTGGAAATTGGGTCCAATTGGAATTTGGGTCCATTTGGAATTTGGGTTCAATTGGAATTTGGGTCCAATTGGAATTTGGGTCCAATTGGAAATTGGGTCCAATCTGAAATTGGGTCCAATCTGAAATTGGGTTCAATTGGAATTTGGGTCTAATTGGAAATTGGGTCCAAATGGAAATTGGGTCCAAATGGAAATTAGTCCAATTGGAATTTGGGTACAATTGGAAATTGGGTACAATTGGAAATTGGGTACAATTGGAAATAAGGTCCAATTGGAAATTGGGTCCAATTGGAAATTGGGTCCAATTGGAAATTGGGTCCAATTGGAAATTGGATCCAATTGGAATTTGGGTCCATTTGGAATTTGGGTCCAATTGGAATTTGGGTCCAATTGGAATTTGGGTCCAATTGGAATTTGGGTCCAATTGGAATTTGGGTCCAATTGGAATTTGGGTCTAATCTGAAATTGGGTTCAATTGGAATTTGGATCCAATTGGAATTTGGGTCTAATTGGAAATTGGGTCCAAATGGATATTAGTCCAATTGGAATTTGGGTCCAATTGGAATTTGGGTCCAATTGGAAATTGGGTCCAATTGGAATTTGGGTCCAATTGGAATTTGGGTCCAATTGGAATTTGGGTTCAATTGGAATTTGGATCCAATTGGAATTTGGGTCTAATTGGAAATTGGGTCCAAATGGAAATTAGTCCGATTGGAATTTGGGTAAAATTGGAATTTTGGTCCAATTGGAAATTGGGTCCAATTGGAAATTGGGTCCAATTGGAAATTGGGTCCAATTGGAAATTGGGTCCAATTGGAAATTGGGTCCAATTGGAAAGTGGGTCCAATTGGAAATTGGGTCCAATTGGAAATTGGGTCCAATTGGAAATTGGGTCCAATTGGAAATTGGGTCCAATTGGAAATTGGGTCCAATTGGAAATTGGGTCCAATTGGAAATTGGGTCCAATTGGAAATTGGGTCCAATTGGAAATTGGGTCCAATTGGAAATTGGGTCCAATTGGAAATTGGGTCCAATTGGAAATTGGGTCCAATTGGAAATTGGGTCCAATTGGAAATTGGGTCCAATTGAAATTGGGTCCAATTGGAAATTGGGTCCAATTGGAAATTGGAAAATTGGGTCCAATTGGAAATTGGGTCCAATTGGAAAATGGGTCCAATTGGAAATTGGGTCCAATTGGAATTTGGGTCCAATTGGAAATTGGATCCAATTGGAAATTGGGTCCAATTGGAATTTGGGTCCAAGTGGAATTTGAAGTTGGTCCAAGTTGGTCCTAAATTATCCCAACGAAGTTGGTCCAAAATTAACCCAACTTTGGAAATTGGGTCCAATTTTCTAAATTGGAAGTTGGGATAATTTTGAGTGGGTCCAAATTGGAAATCTATACTAATTTTGAAGTGGATAATTTTCGTGGTCTAATATGATCCCAAGTTGGGTCCAAATGGAATTTGGGTCTTCAAATAGGGATAATTTTCGGCCAATTGGAAATTAGGGTCCAATTGGAATTTGGGTCCAATTGGAAATTGGGTCCAATTGGAAATAGGATCCAATTGGAAATTGGGTCCAATTGGAATTTGGGTCCAATTGGAATTTGTGTCCAATTGGAATTTAGAAGTTGGGACATTTTCAAAGTTGGTCCTAAATTATCCCAACGAAGTTGTTCCAAAATTAACCCAACTTTGGAAATTCAATACCAATTTTGGTACTTGGGTCAATTTTCTAAATTGGAAGTTGGGATAATTTTTGAAGTGGGTCCAAAATTATCCCAACTTCGAAAATGCTATACTAATTTTTGAAGTTGTGATAATTTTCGAAGTTGGTCCAATATTATCCCAACTTCGAAAATGCAATACTAATTTTCTTAAGTTGGGATAATTTTCGAAGTTGGTCCAATTGGAATTCGGGTCCAATTGGAATTTGGGTCCAATTGGAAATTGGGTCCAATTGGAAATTGGGTCCAATTGGAATTCGGGTCCAATTGGAATTTGGGTCCAATTGGAGTTTTGAAATTGGGATAATTTTCGAAGTTGGTCCAAAATTATCCCAACTTCGAAAATGCAATACTAATTTTTTAAGTTGGGATAATTTTCGAAGTTGGTCCAAAATTATCCCAATTTCGAAAATGAAATACTAATTTTTTGAAGTTGGTATAATTTTCGAAGTTGGTCCAAAATTATCCCAACTTCGAAAATGCAATTGGAATTTGGGTCCAATTGGAAATTGGTCCAATTGGAATTTAGGCCCAATTGGAGTTTGGGTCCAATTGGAAATTGGGTCCAATTGGAAATTGGGTCCAATTGGAAATTGGGTCCAATTGGAAATTGGGTCCAATTGAAAATTGGGTCCAATTGGAACTTGGGTCCAATTGGAATTTGGGTCCAATTGGAAATTGGGTCCAATTGGAACTTGGGTCCAATTGGAATTTGGGTCCAATTGGAATTTGGGTCCAATTGGAATTTAGAAGTTGGGACAATTTGCGAAGTTGGTCCTAAATTAACTCTACTTTGGAAATTCAATACCAATTTTGGTAGTTGGGTCAATTTTCTAAATTGGTCCAACTGGAATTTGGGTCCAATTGGAATTTGGAAGTTAGGATAATTTTCGCAGTTGGTCGAAAATTATCCCAACTTCGAAAATGCAATACTAATTTTTTTAAACTGAGGTAATTTTCGAAGTTGGTCCAATTGGAAATTGGGTCCAATTGGAGTTTGGCTCCAACTGGAAATTGGTCCAATTGGAATTTAGGTCCAATTGGAAATTGGGTTTAATTGGAAATTGTGTCCAATTGGAATTTAGGTCCAATTGGAATATAGGTCCAATTGGAATTTGGGTCCAATTGGAATTTGAGTCCAATTTGAAATTGAGTCCAATTGGAATTTAGAAGTTGGGACAATTTTCGAAGTTGGTCCTAAATTATCCCAACGAAGTTGGTCCAAAATAAACTCTACTTTGGAAATTCAATACCAATTTTGGTAGTTGGGTCAAATTTCTAAATTGGTCCATTTGGAATTTAGGTCCAATTGAAATTTGGAAGTTAGGATAATTTTCGCAGTTGGTCGAAAATTGTCCCAACTTCGAAAATGCTATACTAATTTTTTTAAGCTGAGATAATTTTCGAAGTTGGTCCAATTGGAAATTGGGTCCAATTGGAAATTGGGTCCAATTGGAAATTGGGTCCAATTGGAAATTGGGTCCAATTGGAATTTGGATCCAATTGGAAATTGGTCCAATTGGAATTTGGGTCCATTTGGAATATGGGTCCAATTGGAAATTGGGTCCAATTGGAATTTGGGTCCAATTGGAATTTGGGTCCAATTGGAATTTGAGTCCAATTGGAATTTAGAAGTTGGGACAATTTGCGAAGTTGGTCCAAAATTATCCCAATTTCGAAAATGAAATACTAATTTTTTGAAGTTGGTATAATTTTCGAAGTTGGTCCAAAATTATCCCAACTTCGAAAATGCAATTGGAATTTGGGTCCAATTGGAAATTGGTCCAATTGGAATTTAGGTCCAATTTGAGTTTGCGTCCAATTGGAAATTGGGTCCAATTGGAAAATGGGTCCAATTGGAAATTGGGTCCAATTGGAAATTGGGTCCAATTGGAATTTGGGTCCAATTGGAAATTGGTCCAATTGGAATTTAGGTCCAATTGGAGTTTGGGTCCAATTGGAAATTGGGTCCAATTGGAACTTGGGTCCAATTGGAAATGGGTCCAATTGGAACTTGGGTCCAATTGGCATTTGGGTCTAATTGGAAGTTGGGTCCATTGGAATTTGGGTCCAAATGGAAATTAGGCCAATTGGAATTTGGGTCCAATTGGAAATTGGGTCCAATTGGAAATAGGATCCAATTGGAAATTGGGTCCAATTGGAATTTGGGTCCAATTGGAATTTAGAAGTTGGTACATTTTCTAAGTTGGTCCTAAATTATCCCAACGAAGTTGTTCCAAAATTAACCCAACTTTGGAAATTCAATACCAATTTTGGTACTTGGGTCAATTTTCTAAATTGGAAGTTGGGATAATTTTTGAAGTGGGTCCAAAATTATCCCAACTTCGAAAATGCTATACTAATTTTTGAAGTTGTGATAATTTTCGAAGTTGGTCCAATATTATCCCAACTTCGAAAATGCAATACTAATTTTCTTAAGTAGGGATAATTTTCGAAGTTGGTCCAATTGGAATTCGGGTCCAATTGGAATTTGGGTCCAATTGGAAATTGGGTCCAATTGGAAATAGGATCCAATTGGAAATTGGGTCCAATTGGAATTTGGGTCCAATTGGAATTTGTGTCCAATTGGAATTTAGAAGTTGGGACATTTTCAAAGTTGGTCCTAAATTATCCCAACGAAGTTGTTCCAAAATTAACCCAACTTTGGAAATTCAATACCAATTTTGGTACTTGGGTCAATTTTCTAAATTGGAAGTTGGGATAATTTTTGAAGTGGGTCCAAAATTATCCAACTTCGAAAATGCTATACTAATTTTTGAAGTTGTGATAATTTTCGAAGTTGGTCCAATATTATCCCAACTTCGAAAATGCAATACTAATTTTCTTAAGTTGGGATAATTTTCGAAGTTGGTCCAATTGGAATTCGGGTCCAATTGGAATTTGGGTCCAATTGAAATTGGGTCCAATTGGAAATTGGGTCCAATTGGAATTCGGGTCCAATTGGAATTTGGGTCCAATTGGAGTTTTGAAATTGGGATAATTTTCGAAGTTGGTCCAAAATTATCCCAACTTCGAAAATGCAATACTAATTTTTTAAGTTGGGATAATTTTCGAAGTTGGTCCAAAATTATCCCAATTTCGAAAATGAAATACTAATTTTTTGAAGTTGGTATAATTTTCGAAGTTGGTCCAAAATTATCCCAACTTCGAAAATGCAATTGGAATTTGGGTCCAATTGGAAATTGGTCCAATTGGAATTTAGGTCCAATTGGAGTTTGGGTCCAATTGGAAATTGGGTCCAATTGGAAATTGGGTCCAATTGGAACTTGGGTCCAATTGGAATTTGGGTCCAATTGGAATTTGGGTCCAATTGGAATTTGGGTCCAATTGGAATTTAGAAGTTGGGACAATTTGCGAAGTTGGTCCTAAATTAACTCTACTTTGGAAATTCAATACCAATTTTGGTAGTTGGGTCAATTTTCTAAATTGGTCCAACTGGAATTTGGGTCCAATTGGAATTTGGGTCCAATTGGAAATTGGGTCCAATTGGAAATAGGATCCAATTGGAAATTGGGTCCAATTGGAATTTGGGTCCAATTGGAATTTAGAAGTTGGTACATTTTCTAAGTTGGTCCTAAATTATCCCAACGAAGTTGTTCCAAAATTAACCCAACTTTGGAAATTCAATACCAATTTTGGTACTTGGGTCAATTTTCTAAATTGGAAGTTGGGATAATTTTTGAAGTGGGTCCAAAATTATCCCAACTTCGAAAATGCTATACTAATTTTTGAAGTTGTGATAATTTTCGAAGTTGGTCCAATATTATCCCAACTTCGAAAATGCAATACTAATTTTCTTAAGTAGGGATAATTTTCGAAGTTGGTCCAATTGGAATTCGGGTCCAATTGGAATTTGGGTCCAATTGGAAATTGGGTCCAATTGGAAATAGGATCCAATTGGAAATTGGGTCCAATTGAATTTGGGTCCAATTGGAATTTGTGTCCAATTGGAATTTAGAAGTTGGGACATTTTCAAAGTTGGTCCTAAATTATCCCAACGAAGTTGTTCCAAAATTAACCCAACTTTGGAAATTCAATACCAATTTTGGTACTTGGGTCAATTTTCTAAATTGGAAGTTGGGATAATTTTTGAAGTGGGTCCAAAATTATCCAACTTCGAAAATGCTATACTAATTTTTGAAGTTGTGATAATTTTCGAAGTTGGTCCAATATTATCCCAACTTCGAAAATGCAATACTAATTTTCTTAAGTTGGGATAATTTTCGAAGTTGGTCCAATTGGAATTCGGGTCCAATTGGAATTTGGGTCCAATTGGAAATTGGGTCCAATTGGAAATTGGGTCCAATTGGAATTCGGGTCCAATTGGAATTTGGGTCCAATTGGAGTTTTGAAATTGGGATAATTTTCGAAGTTGGTCCAAAATTATCCCAACTTCGAAAATGCAATACTAATTTTTTAAGTTGGGATAATTTTCGAAGTTGGTCCAAAACTATCCCAATTTCGAAAATGAAATACTAATTTTTTGAAGTTGGTATAATTTTCGAAGTTGGTCCAAAATTATCCCAACTTCGAAAATGCAATTGGAATTTGGGTCCAATTGGAAATTGGTCCAATTGGAATTTAGGTCCAATTGGAGTTTGGGTCCAATTGGAAATTGGGTCCATTTGGAAATTGGGTCCAATTGGAAATTGGGTCCAATTGGAAATTGGGTCCAATTGGAACTTGGGTCCAATTGGAATTTGGGTCCAATTGGAATTTGGGTCCAATTGGAATTTAGAAGTTGGGACAATTTGCGAAGTTGGTCCTAAATTAACTCTACTTTGGAAATTCAATACCAATTTTGGTAGTTGGGTCAATTTTCTAAATTGGTCCAACTGGAATTTGGGTCCAATTGGAATTTGGAAGTTAGGATAATTTTCGCAGTTGGTCGAAAATTATCCCAACTTCGAAAATGCAATACTAATTTTTTTAAACTGAGGTAATTTTCGAAGTTGGTCCAATTGGAAATTGGGTCCAATTGGAGTTTGGCTCCAACTGGAAATTGGTCCAATTGGAATTTAGGTCCAATTGGAAATTGGGTTTAATTGGAAATTGTGTCCAATTGGAATTTAGGTCCAATTGGAATATAGGTCCAATTGGAATTTGGGTCCAATTGGAATTTGAGTCCAATTTGAAATTGAGTCCAATTGGAATTTAGAAGTTGGGACAATTTTCGAAGTTGGTCCTAAATTATCCCAACGAAGTTGGTCCAAAATAAACTCTACTTTGGAAATTCAATACCAATTTTGGTAGTTGGGTCAAATTTCTAAATTGGTCCATTTGGAATTTAGGTCCAATTGAAATTTGGAAGTTAGGATAATTTTCGCAGTTGGTCGAAAATTGTCCCAACTTCGAAAATGCTATACTAATTTTTTTAAGCTGAGATAATTTTCGAAGTTGGTCCAATTGGAAATTGGGTCCAATTGGAAATTGGGTCCAATTGGAAATTGGGTCCAATTGGAAATTGGGTCCAATTGGAATTTGGATCCAATTGGAAATTGGTCCAATTGGAATTTAGGTCCATTTGGAATATGGGTCCAATTGGAATTTGGGTCCAATTGGAATTTGGGTCCAATTGGAATTTGGGTCCAATTGGAATTTGAGTCCAATTGGAATTTAGAAGTTGGGACAATTTGCGAAGTTGGTCCAAAATTATCCCAATTTCGAAAATGAAATACTAATTTTTTGAAGTTGGTATAATTTTCGAAGTTGGTCCAAAATTATCCCAACTTCGAAAATGCAATTGGAATTTGGGTCCAATTGGAAATTGGTCCAATTGGAATTTAGGTCCAATTTGAGTTTGCGTCCAATTGGAAATTGGGTCCAATTGGAAAATGGGTCCAATTGGAAATTGGGTCCAATTGGAAATTGGGTCCAATTGGAATTTGGGTCCAATTGGAAATTGGTCCAATTGGAATTTAGGTCCAATTGGAGTTTGGGTCCAATTGGAAATTGGGTCCAATTGGAACTTGGGTCCAATTGGAAATGGGTCCAATTGGAACTTGGGTCCAATTGGCATTTGGGTCCAATTGGAATTTGGGTCCATTTGGAATATGGGTCCAATTGGAAATTGGGTCCAATTGGAATTTGGGTCCAATTGGAATTTGGGTCCAATTGGAATTTGAGTCCAATTGGAATTTAGAAGTTGGGCCAATTTGCGAAGTTGGTCCTAAATTAACTCTACTTTGGAAATTCAATACCAATTTTGGTAGTTGGGTCAATTTTCTAAATTGGTCCATTTGGAATTTGGGTCCAATTGAAATTTGGAAGTTAGGATAATTTTCGCAGTTGGTCGAAAATTGTCCCAACTTCGAAAATGCAATACTAATTTTTTTAAGCTGAGATAATTTTCGAAGTTGGTCCAATTGGAAATTGGGTCCAATTGGAGTTTGGCTCCAACTGGAAATTGGTCCAATTGGAATTTAGGTCCAATTGGAAATTGGGTCCAATTGGAAATTGTGTCCAATTGGAATTTAGGTCCATTTGGAAATTGGGTCCAATTGGACATTGGGTCCAATTGGAAATTGGAATTTGGAAGTTGGGATAATTTTTGAAGTTCGTCCAATATTATCCCAACTTCGAAAATGCAATACTAATTTTGGAAGTTGGGATAATTTTCGAAGTTGGTCCAAAATTATCCCAACTTGGAAATGCAATACTAATTTTTTTAAGTTGGGATAATTTTCTAAGTTAGTCCAAAATTATCCCAACTTCGAAAATGCAATTGGAAATTGGGTAACATTGGAATTTGGGTCCAATTGGAAATTGGGTCCAATTGGAAATTTGCTACAATTGGAAATTTGGTACAATTGGAAATTAGTCCAATTGGAATTTGGGTCTAATTGGAAATTGGTGTCTAAGATAATTTCTATTTGAACGATGCTCTGGGAGTTCAGTTGGAATTTGGGTCCAAATGGAAATAAGTCCAATTGAAATTTGGGTCCAATTGGAAATTGGGTCCAATTGGAAATTGGGTCCAATTGGAAATTGGGTCCAATTGGAAATTGGGTCCAATTGGAAATTGGGTCCAATTGGATATTGGGTCCAATTGGAAATTGGGTCCAATTGGATATTGGGTCCAATTGGAAATAGGATCCAATTGGAAATTGAGTCCAATTGGATATTGGGTCCAATTGGAAATTGGGTCCAATTGGAAATTGTATCCAATTGGAATTTGGGTCCAATTGGAATTTAGAAGTTGGGACAATTTCAAAGTTGGTCCTAAATTATCCCAACGAAGTTGTTCCAAAATTAACCCAACTTTGGAAATTCAATACCAATTTTGGTACTTGGGTCAATTTTCTAAATTGGAAGTTGGGATAATTTTCGAAGTGGGTCCAAAATTATCCCAACTTCGAAAATGCTATACTAATTTTTGAAGTTTTGATAATTTTCGAAGTTGGTCCAATTGGAAATTGGGTCTAAACTGGTCCAATTGCAATTTGGGTCCAATTGGAGTTTGGACGTTGGGATAATTTTCGAATTTGGTCCAAAATTGTCCCAACTTCGAAAATGCAATTCTAATTTTTTAAGTTGGGATAATTTTCGAAGTTAGTCCAATTGGAAATTGGGTCCAATTGGAAATTGGGTACAATTGGAAATTGGGTCCAATTGGAAATTGGGTACAATTGGAAATTGGGTACAATTGCAAATAAGGTCCAATTGGAAATTGGGTCCAATTGGAATTTGGGTCCAATTGGAATTTGGGTCCAATTGGAATTTGGGTCCATTTGGAATATGGGTCCAATTGGAAATTGGGTCCAATTGGAATTTGGGTCCCATTGGAATTTGAGTCCAATTGAAATTTAGAAGTTGGGACAATTTTCGAAGTTGGTCCCCAAATTATCCCAACGAAGTTGGTCCAAAATTAACTCTACTTTGGAAATTCAATACCAATTTTGGTAGTTGGGTCAATTTTCTAAATTGGTCCTTTTGGAATTTGGTTCCAATTGAAATTTGGAAGTTAGGATAATTTTCGCAGTTGGTCGAAAATTATCCCAACTTCGAAAATGCAATACTAATTTTTTTAAGCTGAGATAATTTTCGAAGTTGGTCCAATTGGAAATGGGGTCCAATTGGAGTTTGGCTCCAACTGGAAATTGGTCCAACTGGAATTTAGGTCCAATTGGAAATTGGGTCCAATTGGAAATTGTGTCCAATTGGAATTTAGGTCCATTTGGAAATTGGGTCCAATTGGAAATTGGGTCCAATTGGAAATTGGGTCCAATTGGAAATTGGGTCCAACTGGAAATTGGTCCAATTGGAATTTAGGTCCAATTGGAAATTGGGTCCAATTGGAATTTAGGTCCAATTGGAAATTGGGTCCAATTGGAAATTGTGTACAATTGGAATTTAGGTTCAATTGGAAATTGGGTCCAATTGGAAATTGGGTCCAATTGGAAATTGGGTCCAATTGAAAATTGGGTACAATAGGAAATTGGGTACAATTGCAAATAAGGTCCAATTGGAAATTGGGTCTAAACTGGTCCAATTGCAATTTGGGTCCAATTGGAGTTTGGACGTTGGGATAATTTTCGAAGTTGGTCCAAAATTATCCCAACTTCGGAAATGCAATACTAATTTTTTTAAGTTGGGATAATTTTCTAAGTTAGTCCAAAATTATCCCAACTTCGAAAATGCAATTGGAAATTGGGTCCAATTGGAATTTGGGTCCAATTGGATATTGGGTCCAATTGGAAATTTGGTACAATTGGAAATTTGGTACAATTGGAAATTAGTCCAATTGGAATTTGGGTCCAAATGGAAATTAGTCCAATTGGAATTTTGGTCCAATTGGAAATTGGGTCCAATTGGAAATTGGGTCCAATTGGAAATTTGGTACAATTGGAAATTTGGTACAATTGGAAATTAGTCCAATTGGAATTTGGGTCCAATTGGAAATTGGGTCCTATTGGAAATTGGGTCCAATTGGAAATGGGTCCAATTGGAAATTGGGTCCCATTGGAAATGGGTCCAATTGGAAATTGGGTCCAATTGGAAATTGGGTCTAATTGGAATTTGGATCCAATTGGAATTTGGGTCTAATTGGAAATTGGGTCCAATTGGAATTTTTTTTTTCTTCTTAATCGTATTTATTAGAAATATTTATTACAGCTGAATAGTATTCTATTACCTTTGTGGCAACTTAAGCTAATGAGAAAAAAAAATAATTTAAAGTAAAACTATGTCTAGATAAACTATGGTTGGAAATTTACAATATTTACAATTAAGATAATCTTGATTAGGAATTGGTGTCTACAATAATTTCTATTCGAACGATGCTTGGAAATTTGGTACAATTGGAAATTAGTCCAATTGGAAATTGGGTCCAATTGGAAATTGGTCAAATTGGAATTTAGGTCCAATTGGAGTTTGGGTCCAATTGGAAATTGGGTCGAATTGGAAATTGGTTCCAATTGGAAATTGGGTCCAATTGGAAATTGGGTCCAATTGGAAATTGGGTCCAATTGGAATTTGGGTCCAATTGGAATCTGGGTCCAATTGGAATTTGAGTCCAATTGGAATTTGGCTCCATTTGGAATTTGGGTCCAATTGGAAATCGGGACCAATTGGAAATTGGGTCCAATTGGAATTTGGGTCCAATTGGAAATTGGGTCGAATTGGAAATTGGGTCCAATTGGAAATTGGGTCCAATTGGAAATTGGGTCCAATTGGAAATTGGGTCCAATTGGAAATTGGGTCCAATTGGAAATTGGGTCCAATTGAAAATTGGGTACAATAGGAAATTGGGTACAATTGCAAATAAGGTCCAATTGGAAATTGGGTCCAATTGGAATTTGGGTCCAATTGGAATTTGGGTCCAAATGGAAATTAGTCCAATTGGAATTTGGGTCCAATTGGAAATTGGGTCCAATTGGAAATTGGGTCCAATTGGAAATTTGGTACAATTGGAAATTTGGTACAATTGGAAATTAGTCCAATTGGAATTTGGGTCCAATTGGAAATTGGGTCCTATTGGAAATTGGGTCCAATTGAAATGGGTCCAATTGGAAATTGGGTCCCATTGGAAATGGGTCCAAATTGGGTCAATTGAAATTGGGTCCAATTGGAATTTGGATCCAATTGGAATTTGGGTCTAATTGGAAATTGGGTCCAATTGGAATTTTTTTTTTCTTATTAATCGTATTTATTAGAAATATTTATTACAGCTGAATAGTATTCAATTACCTTTGTGACAACTTAAGCTAATGAGAAAAAAAAATAATTTAAAGTAAAACTTTGTCTAGATAAACTATGATTGGAAATTTACAATATTTACAATTAAGATAATCTTGATTAGGAATTGGTGTCTAAGATAATTTCTATTCGAACGATGCTCTGGGAGTTCAGTTGGAATTTGGGTCCAAATGGAAATTAGTCCAAATGGAATTTGGGTCCAATTGGAAATTGGGTCCAATTGGAAAGTGGGTCCAATTGGAAATTGGGTCCAATTGGAAATTGGGTCCAATTTCCAGTTGGGTCCTATTGGATATTGGGTCCAATTGGAAATAGGATCCAATTGGAAATTGAGTCCAATTGGAAATTGGGTCCAATTGGAAATTGGGTCCAATTGGAAATTGGGTCCAATTGGAAATTGGGTCCAATTGGAAATTGTATCCAATTGGAATTTGGGTCCATTTGGAATTTAGAAGTTGGGACAATTTCAAAGTTGGTCCTAAATTATCCCAACGAAGTTGTTCCAAAATTAACCCAACTTTGGAAATTCAATGCCAATTTTGGTAGTTGGGTCAATTTTTTAAATTGGTCCAATTGGAATTTTGAAATTGGGATAATTTTCGAAGTTGGTCCAAAATTATCCCAACTTCGAAAATGCAATACTAATTTTCTTAAGTTTTGATAACTTTCGAAGTTGGTCCAATTGGAAATTGGGTCCAATTGGAATTTGGGTCCAAATGGAAATTAGTCCAATTGGAATTTGGGTCCAATTGGAAATTGGGTCCAATTGGAAATTGGGTCCAATTGGAAATTGGGTCCAATTGGACATTGGGTCCAATTGGAAATTTGGTACAATTGAAAATTTGGTACAATTGGAAATTAGTCCAGTTGGAATTAGGGTCCAATTGGAAATTGGGTCCAATAGGAAATGGGTCCAATTGGAAATTGGGTCCCATTGGAAATGGGTCCAATTGGAAATTGGGTCCAATTGGAATTTGGATCCAATTGGAAATTGGGTCTAATTGGAAATTGGGTCCAATTGGAAATTGGGTCTAATTGGAAATTGGGTCCAATTGGAATTTTTTTTTTTCTTATTAATCGTATTTATTAGAAATATTTATTACAGCTGAATAGTATTCTATTACCTTTGTGGCAACTTAAGCTAATGAGAAAAAAAAATAATTTAAAGTAAAACTATGTCTAGATAAACTATGGTTGGAAATTTACAATATTTACAATTAAGATAATCTTGATTAGGAATTGGTGTCTACAATAATTTCTATTCGAACGATGCTTGGAAATTTGGTACAATTGGAAATTAGTCCAATTGGAAATTGGGTCCAATTTGAAATTAGTCCAATTGTAATTTAGGTTCAATTGGAATTTAGGTCCATTTGGAAATTGGGACCAATTGGAAATTGGGTTCAATTGGAAATTGGGTCCAATTGGAATCTGGGTCCAATTGGAATTTGAGTCCAATTGGAAATTGGGTCCAATTGGAATTTGGGTCCAATTGGAATTCGGGCCCAATTGGAATTTGGGTCCAATTGCAATTTGGAAGTTGGGATAATTTTCGAAGTTGGCCCTTAATTATCCCAACGAAGTTGGTCCAAAATTAACCCAACTTTGAAAATTCAATGCCAATTTTGGTAGTTGGGTCAATTTTTTAAATTGGTCCAATTGGAATTTGGGTCCAATTGGAATTTTGAAATTGGGATAATTTTCGAAGTTGGTCCAAAATTATCCCAACTTCGAAAATGCAATACTAATTTTTTAAGTTGGGATAATTTTCGAAGTTGGTCAAAATTATCCCAATTTCGAAAATGAAATACTAATTTTCTTAAGTTGGGATAATTTTCGAAGTTGGTCCAAAATTATCCCAACTTCGAAAATGCAATTGGAATTTGGGTCCAATTGGAAATTGGTCCAATTGGAATTTAGGTCCAATTGGAGTTTGGGTCCAATTGGAAATTTGGATCAATTGGAAATTGGGTCCACTTGGAATTTGGGTCCAATTGGAAATTGGGTCCAATTGGAAATTGGGTCCAATTGGAAATTGGGTCCAATTGGAAATTGGGTCCAATTGGAAATTGGGTCCAATAGGAAATTGGGTCCAATTAGAAATTGGGTCCAATTGGAAATTGGGTCCAATTGGAAATTGGGTCCAATTGGAAATTGGGTCCAATTGGAAATTGGGTCCAATTGGAAATTGGGTCCAATTGGAAATTGGGTCCAATTGGAAATTGGGTCCAATTGGAAATTGGGTCCAATTGGAAATTGGGTCCAATTGGAAATTGGGTCCAATTGGAATTTGGGTCCAATTGGAAATTGGGTCCAATTGGAAATTGGGTCTAATTGGAAATTGGGTCCAATTGGAAATTGGGTCCCATCTGAAATTGGGTTCAATTGGAATTTGGATCCAATTGGAATTTGGGTCTAATTGGAAATTGGGTCTAATTGGAAATTGGGTCCAATTGGAAATTGGGTCCAATTGGAAATTAGTCCAATTGGAAATTGGGTCCAATTGGAAATTAGTCCAATTGGAAATTGGGTCCAATTGGAAATTGGGTTCAATTGGAATTTGGGTCTAATTGAAAATTGGGTCTAATTGGAAATTGGGTCCAATTGGAAATTGGGTCCAAATGGAAATTAGTCCAATTGGAAATTAGTCCAATTGGAAATTGGGTCCAATTGGAAATTAGTCCAATTGGAATTTGGGTCCAATTGGAAATTAGTCCAATTGGAATTTGGGTCCAATTGGAAATTGGGTCCAATTGGAAATCGGGTCCAATTGGAAATCGGGTCCAATTGGAAATCGGGTCCAATTGGAAATCGGGTCCAATTGGAAATCGGGTCCAATTGGAAATTGGGTCCAATTGGAAATTGGGTCCAATTGGAAATTGGGTCCAATTGGAAATTGGGTCCAATTGGAAATTGGGTCCAATTGGAAATTGGGTCCAATTGGAAATTGGGTCCAATTGGAAATTGGGTCCAATTGGAAATTGGGTCCAATTGGAAATTGGGTCCAATTGGAAATTGGGTCCAATTGGAAATTGGGTCCAATTGGAAATTGGGTCCAATTGGAAATTGGGTCCAATTGGAAATTGGGTTCAATTGGAAATTGGGTCCAATTGGAAATTGAGTCCAATTGGAAATTGGGTCCAATTGGAAATTGGGTTCAATTGGAATTTGGGTCTAATTGAATATTGGGTCCAATTGGAAATTGGGTCCAATTGGAAATTAGTCCAATTGGAAATTGGGTCCAATTGGAAATTAGTCCAATTGGAAATTGGGTCCAATTGGAAATTAGTCCAATTGGAAATTGGGTCCAATTGGAAATTGGGTTCAATTGGAATTTGGGTCCAATTGGAATTTGGGTCTAATTGGAAATTGGGTCTAATTGGAAATTGGGTCTAATTGGAAATTGGGTCCAATTGGAAATTGGGTCCAATTGGAAATTAGTCCAATTGGAAATTAGGTCCAATTGGAAATTGGGTCCAATTGGAAATTGGGTCCAATTGGAAATTAGTCCAATTGGAAATTGGGTCCAATTGGATATTGGCTCCAATTGGAGTTTGGGTCTAATTGGAAATTGGGTCCAATTGGATATTGCCTCAAATTGGAGTTTGGGGCCAATTGGAAATTGGGTCCAATTGGAAATTGGGTCCAATTGGAAATTTGGTCCAATTGGAAATTGGGTCCAATTGGAAATTTGGTCCAATTGGAATTTAGGTCCAATTGGAGTTTGGGTCCAATTGGAAATTTGGTCCAATTGGAAATTGGGTCCAATTGGAATTGGGACAATTTCAAAGTTGGTCCTAAATTATCCCAACGAAGTTGGTCCAAAATTAACCCAACTTTGAAAATTCAATACCAATTTTGGTAGTTGGGTCAATTTTTTAAATTGGTCCAATTGGAATTTGGGTCCAATTTTGAAGTTGGGATAATTTTCCAAGTTGGTTCAAAATTATCATATTTTCGAAAATGCAATATTAATTTTTTAAGTTGGGATAATTTTCGAGGTTGGTCCAAAATTATCCCTACTTCGAAAATGCAATTGGAAATTGGGTCCAATTGGAATTTGGGTCCAATTGGAATTTGGGTCCAATTGGAATTTGGGTCCAATTGGAAATTGGGTCCAATTGGAAATTGGGTCCAATTGGAAATTGGGTCCAATTGGAAATTGGGTCCAATTGGAAATTGGGTACATCTGAAAATTGGGTACAATTGGATATTGGGTCCAATTGGAAAATGGGTCCAATTGGAAATTGGGTCCAATTGGAAATTGGGTCCAATTGGAAATTGGGTCCAATTGGAAATTGGGTCCAATTGGAAATTGGGTCCAAATTGAAATTAGTCCAATTGGAATTTAGGTCCAATTGGAAATTGGGTCCAATTGGAAATTGGGTCCAATTGGAAATAGGGTCCAATTGGAAATTGGGTCCAATTGGAAATTGGGTCCAATTGGAAATTGGGTACATCTGAAAATTGGGTACAATTGGATATTGGGTCCAATTGGAAATTGGGTCCAATTGGAAATTCGATCCAATTGGAAATTGGGTCCAATTGGAATTTGGCTCCATTTGGAAATTGGTCCAATTGGAAATTGGGTCCAATTGGAATTTGGGTCCAATTAGAATTTGGGTCCAATTGGAAATTGGGTCCAATTGGAAATTGGGTCCAATTGGAAATTGGGTCCAATTGGAAATTGGGTCCAATTGGAAATTGGGTCCAATTGGAAATTGGGTCCAATTGGAAATTGGGTCCAATTGGAAATTGGGTCCAATTGGAAATTGGGTCCAATTGGAAATTGGGTCCAATTGGAAATTGGGTCTAAACTGGTACAATTGGAATTTGGGTCCAATTGGGATTTTGGTCCAATTGGAGTTTGGAAGTTGGGATAATTTTCGAAGTTGGTCCAAAATTGTCCCAACTTCGAAAATGCAATTCTAATTTTTTTAAGTTTGGATAATTTTCGAAGTTAGTCCAATTGGAAATAAGGTCCAATTGGAAATTGTGTCCAACTGGAATTTGGGTCCAATTGGATTTTGGGACCAATTGGAAATTGGGTACAATTGGAATTTTGGTCCAATTGGAATTTGGTCCATTTGGAATTTGGGTCCAATTGGATATTGGGACCAATTGGAAATTGGGTCCAATTGGAATTTTGGTCCAATCGGAATTTGAGTCCAATTGGAATTTAGAAGTTGGGACAATTTTCGAAGTTGGTCCTAAATTATCCCAACGAACTTGGTCCAAAATTAACTCTACTTTGGAAATTCAATACCAATTTTGGTAGTTGGGTCAATTTTCTAAATTGGTCCAATTGGAATTTGCGTCCAATTGGAATTTTGAAATTGGGATAATTTTAGAAGTTGGTCAAAATGATCCCAATTTTGAAAATGAAATACTAATTTTTTTAAGTTGGGATAATTTTCGAAGTTGGTCCAAAATTATCCCAACTTCGAATATGCAATTGGAATTTGGGTCCAATTGGAAATTGGTCCAATTGGAATTTAGGTCCAATTGGAGTTTGGGTCCAATTGGAAATTGGGTACAATTGGAAATTGTTTCCAATTGGAAATTGGGTCCAATTGGAAATTGGGTCCAATTGGAAATTAGGTCCAATTGGAAATTGGGTCCAATTGGAAATTGGGTCCAATTGGAAATTGGGTCCAATTGGAAATTGGGTCCAATTAGAATTTAGGTCCAATTGGAAATTGGGTCCAATTGGAAATTGGGTCCAATTGGAAATTGGGTCCAATTGGAAATTGGGTCCAATTGGAAATTGGGTCCAATTGGAAATTGAGTCCAATTGGAAATTGGGTCCAATTGGAAATTGTTTCCAATTGGAAATTGTGTCCAATTGGAAATTGGGTCCAATTGGAAATTAGGTCCAATTGGAAATTGGGTCCAATTGGAAATTGGGTCCAATTGGAATTTCGATCCAGTTGGAATTTGGGTCTAATTGGAAATTGGGTCCAATTGGAATTTGGGTCCAAATGAAAATTAGTCCAATTGGAATTTGGGTCAAATGGAAATAAGTCCAATTGGAAATTGGGTCCAATTGGAAATTGGGTCCAATTGGAAATAGGATCCAATTGGAAATTGGGTCCAATTGGAATTTTGTCCAATTGGAAATTGGGTCCAATTGGAAATTGGTCAAATTGGAATTTAGGTCCAATTGGAGTTTGGGTCCAATTGGAAATTGGGTCCAATTGGAAATTGGGTCCAATTGAAAATTGGGTCCAATTGGAAATTGGGTCCAATTGGAAATTGGGTCCAATTGGAAATTGTGTCCAATTGGAAATTGGGTCCAATTGGAAATTGGGTCTAAACTGGTCCAATTGGAATTTCGGTCCAATTGGGATTTTGGTCCAATTGGAGTTTGGAAGTTGGGATAATTTTCGAGGTTGGTCCTAAATTATCCCATTGAAATTGGTCCAAAAATAACCCAACTTTGAAAATTCAATACCAATTTTGGTAGTTGGGTCAATTTTCTAAATTGTCCAATTGGAATTTGGGTCCAATTAGAATTTGGGTCCAATTGGTATTTGGAAGTTGGGGTAATTTTCGAAGTTGGTCCTAAATTATCCCAACGAAGTTGGTCCAAAATTAACTCTACTTTGGAAATTCAATACCAATTTTGGTAGTTGGGTCAATTTTCTAATTTGGTCCAATTGGAATTTGGGTCCAATTGGAATTTGGGTCCAATTGGAATTTGGAAGTTAGGATAATTTTCGCAGTTGGTCGAAAATTATCCCAACTTCGAAAATGCAATACTAATTTTTTTAAACTGAGATAATTTTCGAAGTTGGTCCAATTGGAAATTGGGTCCAATTGGAGTTTGGCTCCAACTGAAAATTGGTCCAATTGGAATTTAGGTCCAATTGGAAATTGGGTTCAATTGGAAATTGGGTCCAATTGGAAATTGGGTCCAATTGGAAATTGGGTCCAATTGGAAATTGTTTCCAATTGGAAATTGGGTCCAATTGGAAATTGGGTCCAATTGGAAATTGGGTCCAATTGGAAATTGGGTCCAATTGGAAATTGGGTCCAATTGGAAATTGGGTCCAATTGGAAATTGGGTCCAATTGGAAATTGGGTCCAATTGGAAATTAGGTCCAATTGGAAATTGGGTACAATTGGAAATTGGGTCCAATTGGAAATTGGGTACAATTGGAAATTGGGTCCAATTGGAAATTGGGTACAATTGGAAATAAGGTCCAATTGGAAATAAGGTCCAATTGGAATTTGGGTCCAATTGGAATTTGGGTCCAATTGGAATTTGGGTCCAATTGGAATTTGGGTCCATTTGGAATTTGGATCCCATTGGAAATTGGGACCAATTGGAAATTGGGTCCAATTGGAATTTTGGTCCAATTGGAATTTGAGTCCAATTGGAATTTAGAAGTTGGGACAATTTTCGAAGTTGGTCCTAAATTATCCCAACGAAGTTGGTCCAAAATTAACTCTACTTTGGAAATTCAATACCAATTTTGGTAGTTGGGTCAATTTTCTAAATTGGTCCAATTGGAATTTGGGTCCAATTGGAATTTGGAAGTTAGGATAATTTTCGCAGTTGGTCGAAAATTATCCCAACTTTGAAAATGCAATACTAATTTTTTTAAACTGAGATAATTTTCGAAGTTGGTCCAATTGGAAATTGGGTCCAATTGGAGTTTGGCTCCAACTGAAAATTGGTCCAATTGGAATTTAGGTCCAATTGGAAATTGGGTTCAATTGGAAATAGTGTCCAATTGGAATTTAGGTCCAATTGGAATTTAGGTCCATTTGGAAATTGGGTCCAATTGGAATTTGGGTCCAATTGGAAATTGTGTCCAATTGGAAATTGGGCCCAATTGAAAATTGGGTCCAATTGGAATTTGGGTCCAATTGGAAATTGTGTCCAATTGGAAATTGGGTCCAATTGGAAATTGGGTCCAATTGGAAATTGTTTCCAATTGGAAATTGGGTCCCATTGGAAATTGGGTTCAATTGGAAATTGGGTCCAATTGGAAATTGGGTCCAATTGGAAATTGGGTCCAATTGGAAATTGGGTCCAATTGGAAATTGGGTCCAATTGGAAATTGGGTCCAATTGGAAATTGGGTCCAATTGGAAATTGGGTCCAATTGGAAATTGGGTCCAATTGTAAATTAGGTCCAATTTGAAATTGGGTACAATTGGAAATTGGGTCCAATTGGAAATTGGGTACAATTGGAAATTGGGTCCAATTGGAAATTGGGTCCAATTGGAAATTGGGTCCAATTGGAAATTGGGTCCAATTGGAAATTGGGTCCAATTGGAAATTGGGTCCAATTGGAAATTGGGTCCAATTGGAAATTGGGTACAATTGGAAATAAGGTCCAATTGGAAATTGTGTCCAATTGGAATTTGGGTCCAATTGGAATTTGGGTCCAATTGGAATTTGGGTCCATTTGGAATTTGGATCCCATTGGAAATTGGGACCAATTGGAAATTGGGACCAATTGGAAATTGGGTCCAATTGGAAATTGGGTCCAATTGGTTATTGGGTCCAATTGGAAATTGGGTTCAATGGGAATTTGGGTACAATTGGAATTTAGAAGTTGGGACAATTTTCGAAGTTGGTCCTAAATTATCCCAACGAAGTTGGTCCAAAATTAACTCTACTTTGGAAATTCAATACCAATTTTGGTAGTTGGGTCAATTTTCTAAATTGGTCCAATTGGAATTTGGGTCCAATTGGAATTTGGAAGTTAGGATAATTTTCGCAGTTGGTCGAAAATTATCCCAACTTCGAAAATGCAATACTAATTTTTTTAAACTGAGATAATTTTCGAAGTTGGTCCAATTGGAAATTGGGTCCAATTGGAGTTTGGCTCCAACTGAAAATTGGTCCAATTGGAATTTAGGTCCAATTGGAAATTGGGTTCAATTGGAAATTGTGTCCAATTGGAATTTAGGTCCAATTGGAATTTAGGTCCATTTGGAAATTGGGTCCAATTGGAATTTGGGTCCAATTGGAAATTGTGTCCAATTGGAAATTGGGCCCAATTGAAAATTGGGTCCAATTGGAATTTGGGTCCAATTGGAAATTGTGTCCAATTGGAAATTGGGTCCAATTGAAAATTGGGTCCAATTGAAAATTGGGTTCAATTGGAATTTGGGTCCAATTGGAATTTAGGTCCATTTGGAAATTGGGTCCAATTGGAAATTGGGTCCAATTGGTTATTGGGTCCAATTGGAAATTGGGTCCAATGGGAATTTGGGTACAATTGGAATTTAGAAGTTGGGACAATTTTCGAGGTTGGTCCTAAATTATCCCATTGAAATTGGTCCAAAAATAACCCAACTTTGAAAATTCAATACCAATTTTGGTAGTTGGGTCAATTTTCTAAATTGTCCAATTGGAATTTGGGTCCAATTAGAATTTGGGTCCAATTGGTATTTAGAAGTTGGGGTAATTTTCGAAGTTGGTCCAATATTATCCCAACTTCGAAAATGCAATACTAATTTTGGAAGTTGGGATAATTTTCGAAGTTGGTCCAAAATTATCCCAACTTCGAAAATGCAATTGGAAATTGGGTCCAATTGCAAATTGGGTCCAATTGGAATTTGGGTCCAATTGGAATTTGGGTCCAATTGGAATTTGGGTCCATTTGGAATTTGGGTCCAATTGGAAATTGGGACAAATTGGAATTTGGGTCCATTTGCAATTTGGGTCCAATTGGAAATTGGGACCAATTGGAAATTGGGTCCAATTGGAATTTGGGTCCAATTGGAATTTGGGTCCAATTGGAATTTAAGTCCAATTGGAATTTAGAAATTTGGACAATTTTCGAAGTTGGTCCTAAATTATCCCAACGAAGTTTGTCCTAAATAAACTCTATTTTGGAAATTCAATACCAATTTTGGTAGTTGGGTCAATTTTCTAAATTGGTCCATTTGTAATTTGGGTCCAATTGGAATTTGGAAGTTAGGATAATTTTCGCAAATGGTCGAAAATTATCCCAACTTCCAAAATTCAATACTAATTTTTTTAAGCTGAGATAATTTTCGAAGTTGGTCCAATTGGAAATTGGGTCCAATTGGAGTTTGGCTCCAACTGGAAATTGGTCCAATTGGAATTTAGGTCCAATTGTAAATTGGGTCCAATTGGAAAATGTGTCCAATTGGAAATTGGGTCCAATTGGAAATTGGGTCCAATTGGAAATTGGGTCCAATTGGAAATTGGGTTCAATTGGAATTTGGGTCCAATTGGAATTTAGGTCCAATTGGAAATTGGGTCCAATTGGAAATTGGGTCCAATTGGAAATTGGGTCCAATTGGAAATTGGGTCCAATTGGAAATTGGGTCCAATTGGAAATTGGGTCCAATTGGTTATTGGGTCCAATTGGAAATTGGGTCCAATGGGAATTTGGGTACAATTGGAATTTAGAAGTTGGGACAATTTTCGAGGTTGGTCCTAAATTATCCCATTGAAATTGGTCCAAAAATAACCCAACTTTGAAAATTCAAAACCAATTTTGGTAGTTGGGTCAATTTTCTAAATTGTCCAATTGGAATTTGGGTCCAATTAGAATTTGGGTCCAATTGGTATTTGGAAGTTGGGGTAATTTTCGAAGTTGGTCCAATATTATCCCAACTTCGAAAATGCAATACTAATTTTGGAAGTTGGGATAATTTTCGAAGTTGGTCCAAAATTATCCCAACTTCGAAAATGCAATTGGAAATTGGGTCCAATTGCAAATTGGGTCCAATTGGAATTTGGGTCCAATTGGAATTTGGGTCCAATTGGAATTTGGGTCCATTTGGAATTTGGGTCCAATTGGAAATTGGGACAAATTGGAATTTGGGTCCATTTGCAATTTGGGTCCAATTGGAAATTGGGACCAATTGGAAATTGGGTCCAATTGGAATTTGGGTCCAATTGGAATTTGGGTCCAATTGGAATTTAAGTCCAATTGGAATTTATAAGTTTGGACAATTTTCGAAGTTGGTCCTAAATTATCCCAACGAAGTTTGTGCTAAATAAACTCTATTTTGGAAATTCAATACCAATTTTGGTAGTTGGGTCAATTTTCTAAATTGGTCCATTTGTAATTTGGGTCCAATTGGAATTTGGAAGTTAGGATAATTTTCGCAAATGGTCGAAAATTATCCCAACTTCCAAAATTCAATACTAATTTTTTTAAGCTGAGATAATTTTCGAAGTTGGTCCAATTGGAAATTGGGTCCAATTGGAGTTTGGCTCCAACTGGAAATTGGTCCAATTGTAATTTAGGTCCAATTGTAAATTGGGTCCAATTGGAAAATGTGTCCAATTGGAAATTGGGTCCAATTGGAAATTGGGTCCAATTGGAAATTGGGTCCAATTGGAAATTGGGTCCAATTGGAAATTGGGTCCAATTGGAAATTTGGTCCAATTGGAAATTGGGTCCAATTGGAAATTGGGTCCAATTGGAAATTGGGTCCAATTGGAATTTGGGTCCAAATGAAAATTAGTCCAATTGGAATTTGGGTCCAAATGGAAATTAGTCCAATTGGAATTTGGGTCCAATTGGAAATTGGGTCCAATTGGAAATTGGGTCCAATTGGAAATTGGGTCCAATTGGAAATTGGGTCCAATTGGAAATTGGGTCCAATTGGAAATTGGGTCCAATTGGAATTTGGGTCCAATTGGAAATTGGGTCCAATTAAAAATTGGGTCCAATTGGAAATTGGGTCCAATTGGAAATTGGGTCCAATTGGAATTTGGGTCCAATTGGAAATTGGGTCCAATTAAAATTGGGTCCAATTGGAAATTGGGTTTCCAATTGGAATTTGGGTCCAATTGGAATTTGGGTACAATTGGAATTTAAAAGTTGGGACAATTTTCGAAGTTGGTCCAATTGGAAATTGGGTCCAATTGGAGTTTGGCTCCAACTGGAAATTGGTCCAATTGGAATTTAGGTCCAATTGTAAATTGGGTCCAATTGGAAAATGTGTCCAATTGGAAATTGGGTCCAATTGGAGTTTGGCTCCAACTGAAAATTGGTCCAATTGGAATTTAGGTCCAATTGGAAATTGGGTTCCAATTGGAAATTGGGTCCAATTGGAAATTGGGTCCAATTGGAAATTGGGTCCAATTGGAAATTGGGTCCAATTGGAAATTGGGTCCAATTGGAAATTGGGTCCAATTGGAAATTGGGTCCAATTGGAAATTGGGTCCAATTGGAAATTGGGTCCAATTGGAAATTGGGTCCAATTGGAAATTGGGTCCAATTGGAAATTGGGTCCAATTGGAAATTAGGTCCAATTTGAAATTGGGTACAATTGGAAATTGGGTCCAATTGGAAATTGGGTACAATTGGAAATTGGGTCCAATTGGAAATTGGGTACAATTGGAAATACCAATGGTCAATTAAAATAAGGTCCAATTGGAATTTGGGTCCAATTGGAATTTGGGTCCAATTGGAATTTGGGTCCAATTGGAATTTGGGTCCATTTGGAATTTGGATCCCATTGAAATTGGGACCAATTGGAAATTGGGTCCAATTGAATTTTGGTCCAATTGGAATTTGAGTCCAATTGGAATTTAGAAGTTGGGACAATTTTCGAAGTTGGTCCTAAATTATCCCAACGAAGTTGGTCCAAAATTAACTCTACTTTGGAAATTCAATACCAATTTTGGTAGTTGGGTCAATTTTCTAAATTGGTCCAATTGGAATTTGGGTCCAATTGGAATTTGGAAGTTAGGATAATTTTCGCAGTTGGTCGAAAATTATCCCAACTTTGAAAATGCAATACTAATTTTTTTAAACTGAGATAATTTTCGAAGTTGGTCCAATTGGAAATTGGGTCCAATTGGAGTTTGGCTCCAACTGAAAATTGGTCCAATTGGAATTTAGGTCCAATTGGAAATTGGGTTCAATTGGAAATAGTGTCCAATTGGAATTTAGGTCCAATTGGAATTTAGGTCCATTTGGAAATTGGGTCCAATTGGAATTTGGGTCCAATTGGAAATTGTGTCCAAATGAAAATTAGTCCAATTGGAATTTGGGTCCAAATGGAAATTAGTCCAATTGGAATTTGGGTCCAATTGGAAATTGGGTCCAATTGGAAATTGGGTCCAATTGGAAATTGGGTCCAATTGGAAATTGGGTCCAATTGGAAATTGGGTCCAATTGGAAATTGGGTCCAATTGGAATTTGGGTCCAATTGGAAATTGGGTCCAATTGGAAATTGGGTCCAATTGGAAATTGGGTCCAATTGGAAATTGGGTCCAATTGGAAATTGGGTCCAATTGGAATTTGGGTCCAATTGGAAATTGGGTCCAATTAAAAATTGGGTCCAATTGGAAATTGGGTTCAATTGGAATTTGGGTCCAATTGGAATTTGGGTACAATTGGAATTTAAAAGTTGGGACAATTTTCGAAGTTGGTCCAATTGGAAATTGGGTCCAATTGGAGTTTGGCTCCAACTGGAAATTGGTCCAATTGGAATTTAGGTCCAATTGTAAATTGGGTCCAATTGGAAAATGTGTCCAATTGGAAATTGGGTCCAATTGGAAATTGGGTCCAATTAAAAATTGGGTCCAATTGGAAATTGGGTTCAATTGGAAATTTGGGTCCAATTGGAATTTAGGTCCAATTGGAAATTGGGTCCAATTGGAATTTGGGTACAATTGGAATTTAAAAGTTGGGACAATTTTCGAAGTTGGTCCTGAATTATCCCAACGAAGTTGGTCCAAAAATAACCCAACTTTGAAAATTCAATACCAATTTGGGAAGTTGGGTCAATTTTCTAAATTGCCCAATTGGAATTTGGGTCCTTTTAGAATTTGGGTCCAATTGGAATTTGGAAGTTGGGTTAATTTTCGAAGTTGGTCCAATATTATCCCAACTTCGAAAATGCAATACTAATTTTGGAAGTTGGGATAATTTTCTAAGTTAGTCCAAAATTATCCCAACTTCAAAAATGCAATTGGAAATTGGGTCCAATTGGAATTTGGGTCCAATTGGAAATTGGGTCCAATTGGAATTTGGGTTCAATTGGAAATTGGTCCAATTGGAATTTAGGTCCAATTGGAATTTAGGTCCAATTGGAAATTGGGTCCAATTGGAAATTGGGTCCAATTGGAATTTGGGTCCAATTGGAAATTGGGTCCAATTGGAATTTGGGTCCAATTGGAAATTGGGTCCAATTATAATTTGGGTCCAATTGGAAATTGGGTCCAATTGGAAATTGAGTCCAATTGGGTTTTGGGTCCAATTGGGTTTTGGGTCCAATGGGAAATTGGGTTCAATTGGAAATTGGTGCTATTGGAATTTGGGTCCAATTGGAATTTAGGTCCAATTGGATATTGGCTCCAATTGGAGTTTGGGTCTAATTGGAAATTGGGTCCAATTGGATATTGGCTCAAATTGGAGTTTGGGTCCAATTGGAAATTGGGTCCAATTGGAAATTGGGTCCAATTGGAAATTGGGTCCAATTGGAAATTGGGTCCAATTGGAAATTTGGTCCAATTTGAATTTAGGTCCAATTGGAGTTTGGGTCCAATTGGAAATTTGGTCCAATTGGAAATTGGGTCCAATTGGAAATTGGGTCCAATTGGAATTTGGGTCCAAATGGAAATTGGGTCCAATTGGAAATTGGGTCCAATTGGAATTTGGGTCCAAATGGAAATTAGTCCAATTGGAAATTAGTCCAATTGGAAATTGGGAAATTACCATTTGGAAATTGGGTCCATTTGGAAATTGGGTCCAATTTAGGAAATTGGGTCCAATTGGAAATTGGGTCCAATTGGAAATTGGGTCCAATTGGAAATTGGGTCCAATTGGAAATTGGGTCCAATTGGAAATTGGGTCCAATTGGAAATTGGGTCCAATTGGAAATTGGGTCCAATTGGAAATTGGGTCCAATTGGAAATTGGGTCCAATTGGAAATTGGGTCCAATTGGAAATTGGGTCCAATTGGAAATTGGTCCAATTGGAATTTAGGTCCAATTGGAGTTTGGGTCCAATTGGAAATTTGGTCCAATTGGAATTTGGGTCCAATTGGAAATCGGGTCCAATTGGAAATTGAGTCCAATTGGAATTTGGATCCAATTGGAAATTGGGTCCAATTGGAAATTGGGTCCAATTGGAAATTGGGTCCAATTGGAAATTGGGTCCAAATGGAAATTGGGTCCAATTGGAAATTGGGTCCAAATGGAAATAAGTCCAATTGGAATTTGGGTCCAAATTGGGTCCAATTGGAAATTGGGTCCAATTGGAAATTGGGTCCAATTGGATCCAATTGGAAATTGGGTCCAATTGGAAATTGGGTCCAATTGGAAATTGGGTCCAATTGGAAATTGGGTCCAATTGGAAATTGGGTCCAATTGGAAATTGGGTCCAATTGGAAATTGGGTCCAATTGGAAATTGGGTCCAATTGGAAATTGGGTCCAATTAGAAATTGTGTCCAATTTGAATTTAGAAGTTCGGACAATTTCAAAGTTGGTCCTAAATTATCCCAACGAAGTTGTTCCAAAATTAACCCAACTTTGGAAATTCAATACCAATTTTGGTACTTAGGTCAATTTTTTTAATTGGAAGTTGGGATAAATTTCGAAGTGGGTTCAAAATTATCCCAACTTCGAAAATGCTATATTAATTTTTGAAGTTGTGATAATTTTCGAAGTTGGTCCAATATTATCCCAACTTTGAAAATACAATACTAATTTTCTTAAGTTGGGATAATTTTCGAAGTTGGTCCAATTGGAAATTGGGTCCAATTGGAATTCGGGTCCAATTGGAATTTGGGTCCAATTGCAATTTGGAAGTTGGGATAATTTTCGAAGTTGGTCCTAAATTATCCCAACGAAGTTGGTCCAAAATTAACCCAACTTTGAAAATTCAATACCAATTTTGGTAGTTGGGTCAATTTTTTAAATTGGTCCAATTGGAATTTGGGTCCAATTGGAATTTTGAAATTGGGATAATTTTCGAAGTTGGTCCAAAATTATTCCAACTTCGAAAATGCAATACTAATTTTTTAAGTTGGGATAATTTTCGAAGTTGGTCCAAAATTATCCCAATTTCGAAAATGAAATACTAATTTTTTTAAGTTGGGATAATTTTCGAAGTTGGTCCAAATTTATTCCAACTTCGAAAATGCAATTGAAAATTGGGTCCAATTGGAATTTGGGTCCAATTGGAATTTGGGTCCAATTGGAAATTGGGTCCAATTGGAAATTGGGTCCAATTGGAAATTGGGTCCAATTGGAAATTGGGTCCAATTGGAAATTGGGTCCAATTGGAAATTGGGTCCAATTGGAAATTGGGTCCAATTGGAAATTGGGTCCAATTGGAAATTGGGTCCAAATTGGGTAATGGGTCCAATTGGAAATTGGGTCCAATTGGAAATTGGGTCTAAACTGGTCCAATTGGAATTTGGGTCCAATTGGGATTTGGGTCCAATTGGAAATTGGGTCCAATTGGAAATTGGGTCCAATTGGAAATTGGGTTCAATTGGAATTTGGGTCCAATTGGAATTTAGGTCCAATTGGAAATTGGGTCCAATTGGAAATTGGGTCCAATTGGAAATTGGGTCCAATTGGAAATTGGGTACATCTGAAAATTGGGTACAATTGGATATTGGGTCCAATTGGAAATTGGGTCCAATTGGAAATTGGGTCCAATTGGAAATTGGGTCCAATTGGAAATTGGGTCCAATTGGAAATTGGGTCCAATTGGAAATTGGGTCCAATTGGAAATTGGGTCCAATTGGAATTTTGGTCCAATTGGAATTTGGGTCCAATTGGAATTTGGGTCCAATTGGAAATTGGGTCCAATTGGATATTGGGACCAATTGGAAATTGGGTCCAATTGGAAATTGGGTTCAATTGGAAATTGTGTCCAATTAGAATTTGGGTACAATTGGAAATTGGGTCTAAACTGGTCCAATTGGAATTTCGGTCCAATTGGGATTTTGGTCCAATTGGAGTTTGGAAGTTGGGATAATTTTCGAAGTTGGTCCAAAATTGTCCCAACTTCGAAAATGCAATTCTAATTTTTTTAAGTTTGGATAATTTTCGAAGTTGGTCCAATTGGAAATTGGGTCCAATTGGAATTTGGGTCCAATTGGAATTTTGAAATTGGGATAATTTTCGAAGTTGGTCCAGTATTATCCCAACTTTGAAAATACAATACTAATTTTCTTAAGTTGGGATAATTTTCGAAGTTGGTCCAATTGGAAATTGGGTCCAATTGGAATTTGGGTCCAATTGGAATTTTGAAATTGGGATAATTTTCGAAGTTGGTCCAAAATTATCCCTACTTCGAAAATGCAATTGGAAATTGGGTCCAATTGGAATTTGGGTCCAATTGGAAATTGGGTCCAATTGGAATTTAGGTCCAAATGGAAATTAGTCCAATTGGAATTTAGGTCCAATTGGAAATTGGGTCCAATTGGAATTTAGGTCCAAATGGAAATTAGTCCAATTGGAATTTAGGTTCAATTGGAAATTGGGTCCAATTGGAAATTGGGTCCAATTGGAAATTGGGTCCAATTGGAAATTGGGTCCAATTGGAAATTGGGTCCAAATGGAATTTGGGTCCAATTGGGATTTGGATCCAATTGGAAATTGGGTCCAATTGGAAATTGGGTCCAATTGGAATTTGGGTCCAAATGGAAATTAGTCCAATTAGAATTTGGGTCCAATTGGAAATTGGGTCCAATTGGAAATTGGGTCCAATTGGAAATTGGGTCCAATTGGAAATTGGGTCCAATTGGAAATTGAGTCCAATTGGATATTCGGTCCATTTGGAAATAGGATCCAATTGGAAATTGGGTCCAATTGGAAATTGTTTCCAATTGGAAATTGGGTCCAATTGGAAATTGGGTCCAATTAGAAATTGTGTCCAATTGGAATTTGGGTCCAATTTGAATTTAGAAGTTGGGACAATTTCAAAGTTGGTCCTAAATTATCCCAACGAAGTTGTTCCAAAATTAACCCAACTTTGGAAATTCAGTACCAATTTTGGTACTTAGGTCAATTTTCTAAATTGGAAGTTGGGATAATTTTCGAAGTGGGTCCAAAATTATCCCAACTTCGAAAATGCTATACTAATTTTTGAATTATCCAAAATTATCCCTACTTCGAAAATGCAATTGGAAATTGGGTCCAATTGGAATTTGGGTCCAATTGGAATTTGGGTCCAATTGGAATTTGGGTCCAATTGGAAATTGGGTCCAATTGGAAATTGGGTCCAATTGGAAATATGGTCCAATTGGAAATTGGGTCCAATTGGAAATTGGGTCCAATTGGAAATTGGGTCCAATTGGAAATTGGGTCCAATTGGAATTTAGGTCCAAATGGAAATTAGTCCAATTGGAATTTAGGTCCAATTGGAAATTGGGTCCAATTGGAAATTGGGTCCAATTGGAAATTGGGTCCAATTGGAAATTGGGTCCAATTGGAAATTGGGTCCAATTGGAAATTGGGTCCAATTGGAAATTGGGTCCAATTGGAAATTGGGTCCAATTGGAAATTGGGTCCAATTGGAAATTGGGTCCAATTGGAAATTGGGTACATCTGAAAATTGGGTACAATTGGATATTGGGTCCAATTGGAAATTGGGTCCAATTGGAAATTCGATCCAATTGGAAATTGGGTCCAATTGGAATTTGGCTCCAATTGGAAATTGGCTCCAATTGGAAATTAGGTCCAATTGGAATTTAGGTCCAATTGGAATTTAGGTCCAATTGGAAATTGGGTCCAATTGGAATTTGGGTTCAATTGGAAATTGGGTCCAATTAGAATTTGGGTCCAATTGGAAATTGGGTCCAATTGGAAATTGGGTCCAATTGGAAATTGGGTCCAATTGGAAATTGGGTCCAATTGGAAATTGGGTCCAATTGGAAATTGGGTCCAATTGGAAATTGGGTCCAATTGGAAATTGGGTCCAATTGGAAATTGGGTCCAATTGGAAATTGGGTCCAATTGGAAATTGGGTCCAATTGGAAATTGGGTCCAATTGGAATTTGGGTCCAATTGGAATTTAGGTCCAATTGGAAATTGGGTCCAATTGGAAATTGGGTCCAATTGGAAATTGGGTCCAATTGGAAATTGGGTCCAATTGGAAATTGGGTCCAATTGGAAATTGGGTCCAATTGGAAATTGTTTTCAATTGGAAATTGGGTCCAATTGGAAATTGGGTCCAATTGGAAATTAGGTCCAATTGGAAATTGGGTCCAATTGAAAATTGGGTCCAATTGGAATTTGGGTCCAGTTGGAATTTGGGTCTAATTGGAAATTGGGTCCAATTGGAATTTGGGTCCAAATGGAAATTAGTCCAATTGGAATTTGGGTCAAATGGAAATTAGTCCAATTGGAAATTGGGTCCAATTGGAAATTGGGTCCAATTGGAAATTGGGTCCAATTGGAATTTGGGTCCAATTGGAAATTGGGTCCAATTGGAAATTGGGTCCAATTGGAAATTAGTCCAATTGGAATTTGGGTCCAATGGAAATTGTTTGGGTCCAATTGGAAATTTGGGTCCAATTGGAAATTGGGTCCAATTGGAAATTGGGTCCAATTGGAAATTGGGTCCAATTGGAAATTGGGTCCAATTGGAAATTGGGTCCAATTGGAAATTGGGTCCAATTGGAAATTGGGTCCAATTGGAAATTGGGTCCAATTGGAAATTGGGTCCAATTGGAAATTGGGTCCAATTGGAAATTGGGTCCAATTGGAAATTGGGTCCAATTGGAAATTGGGTCCAATTGGAAATTGGGTCCAATTGGAAATTGGTCCAATTGGAAATTGGGTCCAATTGGAAATTGGGTCCAATTGGAAATTGGGTCCAATTGGAAATTGGGTCCAATTGGAAATTGGGTCCAATTGGAAATTGGGTCCAATTGGAAATTGGGTCCAATTGGAATTTGGGTCCAATTGGAATTTAGGTCCAATTGGAAATTGGGTCCAATTGGAAATTGGGTCCAATTGGAAATTGGGTCCAATTGGAAATTGGGTCCAATTGGAAATTGGGTCCAATTGGAAATTGGGTCCAAATGGAAATTAGGTCCAATTGGAAATTGTTTCCAATTGGAAATTGGGTCCAATTGGAAATTGGGTCCAATTGGAAATTGGGTCCAATTGGAAATTGGGTCCAATTGGAAATTGGGTCCAATTGGAAATTGGGTCCAATTGGAAATTGGGTCCAATTGGAAATTAGGTCCAATTGGAAATTGGGTCCAATTGGGATTTGGATCCAGTTGGAATTTGGGTCTAATTGGAAATTGGGTCCAATTGGAATTTGGGTCCAAATGGAAATTAGTCCAATTGGAATTTGGGTCAAGTGGAAATTAGTCCAATTGGAATTTGGGTCCAATTGGAATTTGGGTCCAATTGGAATTTAGAAGTTGGGACAATTTCAAAGTTGGTCCTAAATTATCCCAACGAAGTTGTTCCAAAATTAACCCAACTTTGGAAATTCAATACCAATTTTGGTACTTGGGTCAATTTTTTTAATTGGAAGTTGGGATAATTTTCGAAGTGGGTCCAAAATTATCCCAACTTCGAAAATGCTATACTAATTTTTGAAGTTGTGATAATTTTCGAAGTTGGTCCAATATTATCCCAACTTCGAAAATGCAATACTAATTTTCTTAAGTTGGGATAATTTTCGAAGTTGGTCCTAAATTATCCCAACGAAGTTGGTCCAAAATTAACCCAACTTTGAAAATTCAATACCAATTTTGGTAGTTGGGTCAATTTTTTAAATTGGTCCAATTGGAATTTGCGTCCAATTGGAATTTTGAAATTGGGATAATTTTAGAAGTTGGTCAAAATGATCCCAATTTTGAAAATGAAATACTAATTTTTTTAAGTTGGGATAATTTTCGAAGTTGGTCCAAAATTATCCCAACTTCGAATATGCAATTGGAATTTGGGTCCAATTGGAAATTGGTCCAATTGGAATTTAGGTCCAATTGGAGTTTGGGTCCAATTGGAAATTGGGTCCAATTGGAAATTGGGTCCAATTGGAAATTGTTTCCAATTGGAAATTGGGTCCAATTGGAAATTGGGTCCAATTGGAAATTAGGTCCAATTGGAAATTGGGTCCAATTGGAAATTGGGTCCAATTGGAAATTGGGTCCAATTGGAATTTGGGTCCAATTGGAAATTGGGTCCAATTAGAATTTGGGTCCAATTGGAATTTTGAAATTGGGATAATTTTAGAAGTTGGTCAAAATGATCCCAATTTCGAAAATGAAATATTAATTTTTTTAAGTTGGGATAATTTTCGAAGTTGGTCCAAAATTATCCCAACTTCGAATATGCAATTGGAATTTGGCTCCAATTGGAAATTGGTCCAATTGGAATTTAGGTCCAATTGGAGTTTGGGTCCAATTGGAAATTTTGTAAAATTGGAAATTGGGTCCAATTGGAAATTGTTTCCAATTGGAAATTGGGCCAATTGGAAATGGGGTCCAATTGGAAATTGGGTCCAATTGGAAATTAGGTCTAATTGGAAATTGGGACCAATTGGAAATTGGGTCCAATTGGAAATTGGGTCCAATTTGAAATTGGGTCCAATTGGAAATTGGGTCCAATTGGAAATTGGGTCCAATTTGAAATTGGGTCCAATTGGAAATTGGGTCCAATTGGAAATTGGGTACAATTGGAAATTGGGTCCAATTGGAATTTGGATCCAATTGGAATTTGGGTCTAATTGGAAATTGGGTCCAATTGGAAATTGGGTCCAACTGGAATTTGGATCCAATTGGAAATTGGGTCCAATGGAAAATTGGGTCCAATTGAAAGGGTCCACTGGAAAAGTCCAATGGAAATTGGGTCCAATGGAAAATTGGGTCCAATTGAAAATTGGGTCCAATGGAAAATTGGGTCCAATTGGAAATTGGGTCCAATTGAAAATTGGGTCCAATTGGAATTTGGGTCCAATTGAAATTGGGTCCAATTGGAAATTGGGTCCAATTGGAAATTAGGTCCAATTGGAAATTGGGTCCAATTGGAATTTAGAAGTTGGGACAAATTCAAAGTTGGTCCTAAATTATCCCAACGAAGTTGGTCCAAAATTAACCCAACTTTGAAAATTCAATACCAATTTTGAAAGTTGGGTCAATTTTTTAAATTGGTCCAATTGGAATTTGGGTACAATTTTGAAGTTGGGATAATTTTCGAAGTTGGTCCAAAATTATCCCAACTTCGAAAATGCAATATTAATTTTTTAAGTTGGGATAATTTTCGAAGTTGGTCTAAAATTATCCCAACTTCGAAAATGCAATATTAATTTTTTTAAGTTGAAATAATTTTCGAAGTTGGTCCAAAATTATCCCTATTTCGAAAATGCAATTGGAAACTGGGTCCAATTGGAATTTGGGTCCAATTGGAATTTGGCTCCAATTGGAAATTGGGTCCAATTGGAATTTAGGTCCAATTGGAATTTAGGTCCAATTGGAATTTAGGTCCAATTGGAATTTGGGTCCAATTGGAATTTGGGTCCAATTGGAAATTGGGTCCAATTAGAATTTGGGTCCAATTGGAAATTGGGTCCAATTGGAAATTGGGTCTAAACTGGTCCAATTGGAATTTCGGTCCAATTGAGATTTTGGTCCAATTGGAGTTTGGAAGTTGGGATAATTTTCGAAGTTGGTCCAAAATTGTCCCAACTTCGAAAATGCAATTCTAATTTTTTAAGTTTGGATAATTTTCGAAGTTAGTCCAATTGGAAAATGGGTCCAATTGGAAATTGGGTCCACTTGAAATTGGGTCCAATTGGAAATTGGGTCCAATGGAAATTGGGTCCAATTGGAAATTGGGTCCAATTGGAAATTGGGTCCAATTGGAATTGGAAATTGGGTCCAATTGGAAATTGGGTCCAATTGGAAATTGGGTCCAATTGGAAATTGGGTCCAATTGGAAATTGGGTCCAATTGGAAATTGGGTCCAATTGGAAATTGGGTCCAATTGGAAATTGGGTCCAATTGAAATTGGGTCCAATTGGAAATTGGGTCCAATTGGAAATTGGGTCCAATTGGAAATTGGGTCCAATTGAATGGGTCAATTGGAAATTGGGTCCAATTGGAAATTGGGTCCAATGAAATGGCATAATGGGCCAATTGGTCAATAAATTAGGTCCAATTTGAAATTGGGTCCAATTGGATATTGGGTACAATTGGAAATTGGGTCCAATTGGAAATTGGGTACAATTGGAAATAAGGTCCAATTGGAATTTGGGTCCAATTGGAATTTGGGTCCATTTGGAATTTGGGACCAATTGGAAATTGGGTCCAATTGGAATTTTGGTCCAATTGGAATTTGAGTCCAATTGGAATTTAGAAGTTGGGACAATTTTCGAAGTTGGTCCTAAATTATCCCAACGAAGTTGGTCCAAAATTAACTCTACTTTGGAAATTCAATACCAATTTTGGTAGTTGGGTCAATTTTCTAAATTGGTCCAATTGGAATTTGGGTACAATTGGAATTTGGAAGTTAGGATAATTTTCGCAGTTGGTCGAAAATTATCCCAACTTCGAAAATGCAATACTAATTTTTTTAAACTGAGATAATTTTCGAAGTTGGTCCAATTGGAAATTGGGTCCAATTGGAGTTTGGCTCCAACTGGAAATTGGTCCAATTGGAATTTAGGTCCAATTGGAAATTGGGTTCAATTGGAAATTGTGTCCAATTGGAATTTAGGTCCAATTGGAATTTAGGTCCATTTGGAAATTGGGTCCAATTGGAAATTGGGTCCAATTGGAAATTGGGTCCAATTGGAAATTGGGTCCAATTGGAATTTGGGTCCAATTGGAAATTGGGTCCAATTGGAATTTGGGTCCAATTGGAAATTGTGTCCAATTGGAAATTGGGTCCAATTGGAAATTGGGTCCAATTGAAAATTGGGTCCAATTGAAAATTGGGTTCAATTGGAATTTGGGTCCAATTGGAATTTAGGTCCAATTGGAAATTGGGTCCAATTGTAAATTGGGTCCAATTGGTTATTGGGTCCAATTGGAAATTGGGTCCAATGGGAATTTGGGTACAATTGGAATTTAGAAGTTGGGACAATTTTCGAAGTTGGTCCTAAATTATCCCATTGAAATTGGTCCAAAAATAACCCAACTTTGAAAATTCAATACCAATTTTGGTAGTTGGGTCAATTTTCTAAATTGTCCAATTGGAATTTGGGTCCAATTAGAATTTGGGTCCAATTGGTATTTGGAAGTTGGGGTAATTTTCGAAGTTGGTCCAATATTATCCCAACTTCGAAAATGCAATACTAATTTTGGAAGTTGGGATAATTTTCGAAGTTGGTCCAAAATTATCCCAACTTCGAAAATGCAATTGGAAATTGGGTCCCATTGCAAATTGGGTCCAATTGGAATTTGGGTCCAATTGGAATTTGGGTCCAATTGGAATTTGGGTCCATTTGGAATTTGGGTCCAATTGGAAATTGGGACAAATTGGAATTTGGGTCCATTTGCAATTTGGGTCCAATTGGAAATTGGGTCCAATTGGAATTTGGGTCCAATTGGAATTTAAGTCCAATTGGAATTTAGAAGTTGGGATAATTTTCGAAGTTGGTCCAAAATTATCCCAACTTCGAAAATGCAATTGGAAATTGGGTCCCATTGCAAATTGGGTCCAATTGGAAATTGGGTCCAATTGGAATTTGGGTCCAATTGGAAATTGGGTTCAATTGGAAATTGTGTCCAATTGGAATTTGGGTCCATTTGCAATTTGGGTCCAATTGGAAATTGGGACCAATTGGAAATTGGGTCCAATTGGAATTTGGGTCCAATTGGAATTTAAGTCCAATTGGAATTTAGAAGTTGGGTCAATTTTCTAAATTGGTCCATTTGTAATTGGAATTGGAAATTGGGTCCAATTGGAAATTGGGTCCAATTGGTCGAAAATTGGAAATTGGGTCCCACTTAAAATTCAATACAATTTTTATGAGATAATTTTAAATTGGTCCAATTGGAAATTGGGTCCAATTGGAGTTTGGGTCCAACTGGAAATTGGTCCAATTGGAAATTGGGTCCAATTGGAAATTGGGTCCAATTGGAAAATGGGTCCAATTGGAAATTGGGTCCAATTGGAAAATGTGTCCAAAATTGGGTCCAATTGGAAATTGGGTCCAATTGGAAATTGGGTCCAATTGGAAATTGGGTCCAATTGGAAATTGGGTCCAATTGGAAATTGGGTCCAATTGGAAATTGGGTCCAATTGGAAATTGGGTCCAATTGGAAATTGGGTCCAATTGGAAATTGGGTCCAATTGGAAATTGGGTCCAATTGGAAATTGGGTCCAATTGGAAATTGGGTCCAATTGGAATTTAGGTCCAAGTGGAAATTGGGTCCAATTGGAAATTGGGTCCAATTGGAATTTGGGTACAATTGGAATTTAAAAGTTGGGACAATTTTCGAAGTTGGTCCTAAATTATCCCAACGAAGTTGGTCCAAAAATAACCCAACTTTGAAAATTCAATACCAATTTGGGAAGTTGGGTCAATTTTCTAAATTGCCCAATTGGAATTTGGGTCCATTTAGAATTTGGGTCCAATTGCAATTTAGTCCAAAATTATCCCAACTTCAAAAATGCAATTGGAAATTGGGTCCAATTGGAATTTGGGTCCAATTGGAAATTGGGTCCAATTGGAAATTGGGTCCAATTGGAAATTGGGTCCAATTGGAATTTGGGTTCAATTGGAAATTGGTCCAATTGGAATTTAGGTCCAATTGGAATTTAGGTCCAATTGGAAATTGGGTCCAATTGGAATTTGGGTCCAATTGGAAATTGGGTCCAATTAGAATTTGGGTCCAATTGGAAATTGGGTCCAATTGGAAATTGGGTCCAATTGGAAATTGGGTCCAATTGGAATTTAGGTCCAATTGGAAATTGGGTCCAATTGGAATTTGGGTCCAATTGGAAATTGGGTCCAATTGGAAATTGGGTCCAATGGAAATTGGTTCCAATTGGAAATTGGGTCCAATTGGAAATTGGGTCCAATTGGAAATTGGGTCCAATTGGAAATTGGGTCCAACTGGAAATTGGGTCCAATTGGAAATTGGGTCCAATTGGAAATTGGGTCCAATTGGAAATTGGGTCCAATTGGAAATTGGGTTCAATTGGAAATTGGGCTCAATTGGAAATTGGGTTCAATTGGAAACTGGGTCCAATTGGAAATTGGGTTCAATTGGAATATGGAAATTGGGTCCAATTGGAAATTGGGTTCAATTGAAAATTGAGTCCAATTGGAAATTGGGTCCAATTGGAAATTGAGTCCAATTGGAAATTGGGTCCAATTGGAAATTGGGTCCAATTGGAAATTGGGTCCAATTGGAAATTGGGTCCAATTGGAAATTGGGTCCAATTGGAAATTGGGTCCAATTGGAAATTGGGTCCAATTGGAAATTGGGTCCAATTGGAAATTGGGTCCAATTGGAAATTGGGTCCAATTGGAAATTGGGTCCAATTGGAAATTGGGTCCAATTGGAAATTGGGTCCAATTGGAAATTGGGTACATATGGAAATTGGGTACAATTGGAAATAAGGTCCAATTGGAAATTGTGTCCTATTGGAATTTGGGTCCAATTGGAATTTGGGTCCAATTGGAATTTGGGTCCATTTGGAATTTGGGTCCAATTGGAAATTGGGACCAATTGGAAATTTGGTCCAATTGGAAATTGGGTCCAATTGGAATTTGGGTCCAATTGGAAATTGGGTCCAATTGGAAATTGGGTCCAATGGAAATTGGTTCCAATTGGAAATTGGGTCCAATTGGAAATTGGGTCCAATTGGAAATTGGGTCCAATTGGAATTTAGGTCCAATTGGAAATTGGGTCCAATTGGAATTTGGGTCCAATTGGAAATTGGGTCCAATTGGAATTTGGGTCCAATTGGAAATTGTGTCCAATTGGAAATTGGGTCCAATTGAAAATTGGGTCCAATTGTAAATTGGGTTCAATTGGAATTTGGGTCCAATTGGAATTTAGGTCCAATTGGAAGTTGGGTCCAATTGGAATTTGGGTACAATTGGAATTTAGAAGTTGGGACAATTTTCGAAGTTGGTCCTAAATTATCCCATTGAAATTGGTCCAAAAATAACCCAACTTTGAAAATTCAATACCAATTTTGGTGGTTGGGTCAATTTTCTAAATTGTTCAATTGGAATTTGGGTCCAATTAGAATTTGGGTCCAATTGGTATTTGGAAGTTGGGATAATTTTCGAAGTTGGTCCAATATTATCCCAACTTCGAAAATGCAATACTAATTTTGGAAGTTGGGATAATTTTCGAAGTTGGTCCAAAATTATCCCAACTTCGAAAATGCAATACTAATTTTTTTAAGTAAGGATAATTTTCTAAGTTAGTCCAAAATTATCACAACTTCAAAAATGCAATTGGAAATTGGGTCCAATTGGAATTTGGGTCCAATTGGAAATTGGTTCCAATTGGAAATTGGGTCCAATTGGAATTTGGGTCCAATTGTAAATTGGGTCCAATTGGAATTTGGGTCCAATTGGAAATTGGGTCCAATTGGAAATTGGGTTCAATTGGAAATTGGTCCAATTGGAAATTGGTCCAATTGGAAATTGGGTCCAATTGGAAATTGGGTCCAATTGGAAATTGGGTCCAATTGGAAATTGGGTCCAATTGGAAATTGGGTCCAATTGGAAATTAGGTCCAATTGGAAATTGGGTCCAACTGGAAATTGGGTCCAATTGGAAATTGGGTCCAATTGGAAATTGGGTCCAATTGGAAATTGGGTCCAATTGGAAATTGGGTCCAATTGGAAATTGGGTCCAATTGGAAATTGGGTCCAATTGGAAACTGGGTCCAATTGGAAATTGGGACCAATTGGAAATTTGGTCCACTTGGAAATTGGGTCCAATTGGAAATTGGGTCCAATTGGAAATTGGGTCCAATTGAAAATTGGGTCCAATTGAAAATTGGGTCCAATTGGAAATTGGGTTCAATTGGAAATTGGGTCCAATTGGAAATTGGGTCCAATTGGAAATTGGGTTCAATTGGAAATTGGGTCCAATTGGAAATTGGGTCCAATTGGAAATTGGGTCCAATTCGAAATTGGGTTCAATTGGAAATTGGGTTCAATTGGAAATTGGGTTCAATTGGAAATTGGGTTCAATTGGAAATTGAGTTCAATTGGAAATTGAGTTCAATTGGAAATTGGGTTCAATTGGAAACTGGGTCCAATTGGAAATTGGGTTCAATTGGAATATGGAAATTGGGTCCTATTGGAAATTGGGTTCAATTGGAAATTGAGTCCAATTGGAAATTGGGTCCACTTGGAAATTGGGTCCAATTGGAAATTGGGTCCAATTGGAAATTGGGTCCAATTGGAAATTGGGTCCAATTGGATTTTGGGTCCAATTGGAAATTGGTCCAATTGGAAATTGGGTCCAATTGGAATTTAGGTCCAATTGTAAATTGGGTCCAATTGGAAATTGGGTCCAATTGGAAATTGGGTTCAATTGGAAATTGGGTTCAATTGGAAATTGGGTCCAACTGGAAATTGGGTCCAATTGGAATTTGGGTTCAATTGGAAATTGGTCCAATTGGAATTTAGGTCCAATTGGAATTTAGGTCCAATTGGAAATTGGGTCCAACTAGAATTTGGGTCCAATTGGAAATTGGGTCCAATTATTGAAATTGGGTTCAATTGGAAATTGTGTCCAATTGGAATTTAGGTCCAATTGGAATTTAGGTCCATTTGGAATTTGGGTTCAATTGGAAATTGGGTCCAATTGGAAATTGGGTCCAATTGGAATTTGGGTCCAATTGGAAATTGGGTCCAATTGGAATTTGGGTCCAATTGGAAATTGTGTCCAATTGGAAATTGGGTCCAAATGAAAATTGGGTCCAATTGGAAATTGGGTTCAATTGGAATTTGGGTCCAATTGGAATTTAGGTCCAATTGGAAATTGGGTCCAATTGGAATTTGGGTCCAAATGGAATTTGGGTCCAATTGGAAATTGGGTCCAATTCGGTTTTGGGTCCAATTGGAAATTGGGTTCAATTGGAAATTGGTCCAATTGGAAATTGGGTCCAATTGGAATTTAGGTCCAATTGGAAATTGGGTCCAACTGGAAATTGGGTCCAATTGGAAATTGGGTCCAATTGGAAATTGGGTCCAATTGGAAATTGGGTCCAATTGGAAATTGGGTCCAATTGGAAATTGGGTCCAATTGGAAATTGGGTCCAATTGGAAATTGGGTCCAATTGGAAATTGGGTCCAATTGGAAATTGGGTCCAATTGGAAATTGGGTCCAATTGGAAATTGGGTCCAATTGGAAATTGGGTCCAATTGGAAATTGGGTCCAATTGGAAATTGGGTCCAATTGGAAATTGGGTCCAATTGGAAATTGGGTTCAATTGGAAATTGGGTTCAATTGGAAATTGGGTTCAATTGGAAATTGGGTTCAATTGGAAATTGAGTTCAATTGGAAATTGGGTTCAATTGGAAACTGGGTCCAATTGGAAATTGGGTTCAATTGGAATACGGAAATTGGGTCCTATTGGAAATTGGGTTCAATTGGAAATTGAGTCCAATTGGAAATTGGGTCCACTTGGAAATTGGGTCCAATTGGAAATTGGGTCCAATTGGAAATTGGGTCCAATTGGAAATTGGGTCCAATTGGAAATTGGGTCCAATTGGAAATTGGGTCCAATTGGAAATTGGGTCCAATTGGAATTTGGGTCCAATTGGAAATTGGGTCCAGTTGGAAATTGGGTCCAATTGGAATTTAGGTCCAATTGGAAATTGTGTCCAATTGGAAATTGGGTTCAATTGGAAATTGGGTTCAATTGGAAATTGGGTTCAATTGGAATATGGAAATTGGGTCCAATTGGAATATGGAAATTGGTTCCAATTGGAAATTGGGCTCAATTGAAATATGGAAATTGGGTCCAATTGGAAATTGGGTTCAATTGGAAATTGAGTCCAATTGGAAATTGGGACCAATTGGAAATTGGGTCCAATTGGAAATTGGGTCCAATTGGAAATTGGGTCCAATTGGAAATTGGGTCCAATTGGAAATTGGGTCCAATTGGAAATTGGGTCCAATTGGAAATTGGGTCCAATTGGAAATTGGGTCCAATTGGAAATTGGGTCCAATTGGAAATTGGGTCCAATTGGAATTCGGGTTCAATTGGAATTCGGGTTCAATTGGAATTTGGGTTCAATTGGAAATTGGTCCAATTGGAATTTAGGTCCAATTGGAATTTAGGTCCAATTGGAAATTGGGTCCAATTGGGATTTGGGTCCAATTAGAATTTGGGTCCAATTGGATTTTGGGTCCAATTGGAAATTGGGTTCAATTGAAAATTGGTCCAATTGGAAATTGGGTCCAATTGGAATTTAGGTCCAATTGTAAAATTGGGTCCAATTGGAAATTGGGTCCAATTGGAAATTGGGTTCAATTGGAAATTGGGTACAACTGGAAATTGGGTCCAATTGGAAATTGGGTCCAATTGGAAATTGGGTCCAATTGGAAATTGGGTCCAATTGGAAATTGGGTCCAATTGGAAATTGGGTCCAATTGGAAATTGGGTCCAATTGGAAATTGGGTCCAATTGGAAATTGGGTTCAATTGGAAATTGGGTCCAATTGGAAATTGGGTTCAATTGGAAATTGGACCCAATTTCCAATTGGGTTCAATTGGAATATGGAAATTGGGTTCAATTGGAATATGGAAATTGGGTCCAATTGGAAATTGGGTTCAATTGGAAATTGAGTCCAATTGGAAATTGGGACCAATTGTAAATTGGGTCCACTTGGAAATTGGGTCCAATTGGAAATTGGGTCCCATTGGAATTTTGGTCCAATTGGAAATTGGGTCCAATTTGAAATTGGGTCCAATTGGAATTTGGGTCCAATTGGATATTGGGTCCAAATTTAATTTGGGCCCAATATTATCCCAACTTCGAAAATGCAATCCTAATTTTTTTAAGTTGGGATAATTTTCGAAGTTAGTCCAATTGGAAATTGGGTCCAATTGGAATTTGGGTCCAATTGGAATTTGGGTACAATTGGAAATTGGGTCCAATTGAAAATTGGGTCCAATTGGAATTTATGTCCAATTGGAAATTGGGTCCAATTGGAAATTGAGTCCATTTGGAAATTGGGTCCAATTGGAAATTGGGTCCACTTGGAAATTGGGTCCAATTGCAAATTGGTTTCAATTGGAATTTGGGTCCAATTGGAATTTGGGTCCAAATGGAATTTAGAAGTTGGGACAATAATCGAAGTTGCTCCTAAATTATCCCAACGAAGTTGGTCCAAAATTAACCCAACTTTGAAAATTCAATACCAATTTTGGTAGTTGGGTCAATTTTCTAAATTGGTCCAATTGGAATTTGGGTCCAATTGGAATTTGGAAGTTGTGATAATTTTCGAAGTTGGTCCAATATTATCCCAACTTCCAAAATGCAAAACTAATTTTGGAAGTTGGGATAATTTTCGAAGTTGGTCCAATATTATCCCAACTTCGAAAATGCAATTCTAGTTTTCTTAAGTTGGGATAATTTTCGAAGTTGGTTCAATTGGAAATTGGGTCCACTAGTATTCGGGTCCAATTGGAAATTGGGTCCAATTGGATTTTGGGCCAAATTGGACTTTGGGTTCCATTGGAAATTGGGCCAAATTGGACTTTGGGTTCCATTGGAAAATGGTCCAATTGGAAATTGGGTCCAATTGGAAATTGGGTCCAATTGGAAATTTAGTCCAATTGGAAATTGGGTCCAATTAGAAATTGGGTCCAATTGGAAATTGGGTCCAATTGGAAATTGGGTCCAATTGGAAATTGGGTCCAATTGGAAATTGGGTCCAATTGGAAATTGGGTCCAATTGGAAATTGGGTCCAATTGGAAATTGGGTCCTAATGGAAATTGGGTCCAATTGGAAATTGGGTCCAATTGGAAATTAGGTCCAATTGGAAATGGGGTCCAATTGGAAATTAGTCCAATTGGAAATTGGGTCCAGTTGGAAATAGGGTCCAATTTAAAATAGGGTTCAATTGGAAAATGGGTCCAATTGGAAAATGGGTCCAGTTGGAATTGGGGTCCAATTGGAATTTGGGTCCAAAATTATCCCAACTTCGAAAATGAAATACTAATTTTTTTAAGTTGGGATAATTTTCGAAGTAAGTTCAATTGGAAATTGGGTCCAATTGGAATGTGGCTCCAATAGGAATTTGAGTCCCATTGGAAATTGTGTCCAATTGGAAATTGGGTCAAATTGGAAATTGGGTCCAATTGGAAATTGGGTCCATTTGGAAATTGGGTCCAATTGGAAATCGGAAGTTGGGATAATTTTCGAAGTTGGGATAATTTTGGACCAACTTCGAAAATTATCCCAACTTCCGATTTCCAATTGGACCCAATTTCCAAATGGACCCAATTTCCAATTTGACCCAATTTCCAATGCAATACTAATTTTTTAAGTTGGGATAATTTTCGAAGTTGGTAAAAAATTATCCCAACATCGAAAATGCAATACTTTTTTTTCTAAGTTTGGGTAATTTTCGAAGTTGGTCCAAAATTATCCCAACTTCGAAAGTGCAATACTAATTTTTTTTAAGTTGGGATAATTTTCGAAGTTGGTCCAATTGGACTTTGGGTCCAATTGGAATTTGGAAATTGGGATAATTTTCGAAGTTGGACCAAAATTATCCCAACTTCGAAAATGCAATAGTAATTTTGGAAGTTGGGATAATTTTCGAAGTTGGTTCAATATTATCCCAACTTCGAAAATGCAATTCTAATTTTTTTAAGTTGGGATAATTTTCGAAGTAAGTTCAATTGGAAATTGGGTCCAATTGGAATTTGGGTCCAATTGGAATTTGGGTCCAATTGGAAATTGGGTACAATTGGAATTTGGGTCCAATTGGAAAATGGGTCCAATTGGAATTTGGGTCCAATTGGAAAATGGGTCCAATTGGAATTGGGGTCCAGTTGGAATTTGGGTACAATTGGAATTTGGGTCCAATTGGAAAATGGGTCCAATTGGAATTTGGGTCCAATTGGAAAATGGGTCCAATTGGAATTGGGGTCCAGTTGGAATTTGGGTCCAATTGGAATATGGGTCCAATTGGAAATTGGGTCCAATTGGAAATTGGGTCCCAACTCCGAAAATGCAATACTAATTTTTTAAGTTGGGATAATTTTCGAAGTTGGCCAAAAATTATCCCAACATCGAAAATGCAATACAAATTTTCTAAATTGGTCTAATTTTCGAAGTTGGTCTAAAATTATCCCAACTTGGAAAATGCAATACTAATTTTCTAAGTTGAGATAATTTTCGAAGTTGGTCCAATTGGAAATTGGGTCCAATTGGAATTTGGCTCCAATTGGAAATTGGTCCAATTGGAATTTGGGTCCAATCGGAAATTGGGTACATTTGGAAATTGGGTCCAATTGGAAATTGGGTCCCATTGGAATTTGGGTCCAATTGGAAATTGTGTCCAATTGGAAATTGTGTCCAATTGGAAATTGGGTCCAATTGGAAATTGGGTCCAATTTTAATTTGGGCCCAATATTATCCCAACTTCGAAATTGCAATTCTAATTTTTTTAGGTTGGAATAATTTTCGAAGTTAGTCCAATTGGAAATTGGGTCCAATTGGTATTCGGGTCCAATTGGAAATTGGGTCCAATTGGAATTTGGGTCCAATTGGAAATCGGGTCCAATTGGAATTTGGGTTCAATTGGAATTTGGGTCCAATTGGAATTTGGGACCAATTGGAAATTGGGTCCAATTGGAAATTGGGTCCAATTGGAAATTGGGTCCAATTGGAAATTGGTTACAATTGGAAATTGAGTCCTTTTGTAATTTGGGTCCAATTGGAATTTGGGTCCAATTGGAATTTAGAAGTTGGGACAATAATCGAAGTTGGTCCTAAATTATCGCAACGAAGTTAGTCCAAAATTAACCCAACTTTGAAAATTCAATACCAATTTTGGTAGTTGGGTCAATTTTCTAAATTGGTCCAATTGGAGTTTGGGTCCAATTGGAAATTGGGTCCATTTGGAAATTGGGTCCAATTGGAAATTGGTTCCATTTGGAAATTGGGTCCAATTGGAAATTGGGTCCAATTGGAAATTGGGTCCAATTGGAAATAGGGTCCAATTGGAAATTGGGTCCAATTGGAAATTGGGTCCAATTGGAATTTGGGTCCAATTGGAATTTGGGTCTAATTGGAATTTGGGTCCAATTGTAATTAAGAAGTTGGGACAATTTCGAAGTTGGTCCTAATTTATCCCAACGAAGTTGGTCCAAAATTAACCCAACTTTGAAAATTAAATACCTATTTTGGTAGTTGGGTCAATTTTCTAAATTGGTCCAATTGGAGTTTGGGTCCAATTGGAATTTGGGTCCAATTGAAATTTGGGTCCAATTGGAAATTGGGTACAATTGGAATTTGGGTTCAATTGAAAATTGGATCCAATTGGAAATTGGGTCCAATTGGAAATTGGGTCCAATTGGAATTTTGGTCCAATTGGAATTTGGGTCCAATTGGAATTTAGAAGTTGGGAAATTTTTCGAAGTTGCTCCTTAAATATCCCAACGAAGTTGGTCCAAAGTTAGCCCAACTTTGAAAGTTCAATACCAATTTTAGTAGTTGGGTCAATTTTCTAAGTTGGTCCAATTGGAGTTTGGGTCCAATTGGAATTTGGGTCCAATTGAAATTTGGGTTCAATTGAAAATTGGGTCCAATCGGAAATTGGGTCCAATTGGAATTTTGGTCCAATTGGAATTTGGGTCCAATTGGAATTTGGGTCCAATTGGAATTTGGGTTCAATTGGAATTTGGGTTCAATTGGAATTTAGAAGTTGGGACAATTTTCGAAGTTGGTCCTTAATTATCCCAACGAAGTTGGTCCAAAGTTAGCCCAACTTTGAAAATTCAATACCACTTTTGGTAGTTGCGTCAATTTTCTAATTTTTCAAATTGGAATTTGGGTTCAATTGGAATTTGGGACCCGTTGGAATTTGGGTCCAATTGGAATTTGGGTTCAATTGGAATTTGGGTCCAATTGGAATTTGGAAGTTGGGATAATTTTCGAAGTTGGTCCAAATTATCTCAACTTCGAAAATGCAACACTAATTTTTTAAGTTGGGATAATTTTCGAAGTTGGTAAAAAATTATCCCAACTTCGTAAATGCAATAATAATTTTTTTAAGTTGGGATAATTTTCGAAGTTGGTCCAATTGGAATTTGGCTCCAATTGGAATTTGGGTCCAGTTGGAATTTGGGTCCCATTGGAATTTGGGTCCAATTGGAATTTGGAAGTTAGGATAATTTTCGAAATTGGTCGAAAATTATCCCAACTTCGAAAATGCAATACTAATTTTTTTCAGTTGAGGTAATTTTCGAAGTTGTTCCAATTGGAAATTGGGTCCAATTGGAAATTTGGTCCAATTGGAAATTTGGTCCAATTGGAAATTGGGTCCAATTGGAAATTGGGTCCAATTGGAAATTGGGTCCAATTGGAAATTGGGTCCAATTGGAAATTGGGTCCAATTGGAAAATGGGTCCAATTGGAAAATGGGTCCAATTGGAAATTGGGTCCAATTGGAAATTGGGTCCAATTGGAAATTGGGTCCAATTAGAAATTGGGTCCAATTGGAAATTGGGTCCAATTGGAAATTGGGTCCAATTGGAAATTGGGTCCAATTGGAAATTGGGTCCAATTGGAAATTGGGTCCAATTGGAAATTGGGTCCAATTGGAATTTGTGTCCAATTGGAAATTGGGTCCAATTGGAATTTGGGTCCAATTGGAAATTGGATCCAATTGGAATTTAGAAGTTGGGACAATAATCGAAGTTGGTCCTAAATTATCGCAACGAAGTTGGTCCAAAATTAACCCAACTTTGAAAATTCAATACCAATTTTGGTAGTTGGGTCAATTTTCTAAATTAATTTGGGCCCAATATTATCCCAACTTCGAAAATGCAATTCTAATTTTTTTAAGTTGGGATAATTTTCGATGTTAGTTCAATTGGAAATTGGGTCCAATTGGAATTTTGGTCCAATTGGAATTTGGGTCCAATTGGAATTTAGAAGTTGTGAAATTTTTCGAAGTTGCTCCTTAATTATCCCAACGAAGTTGGTCCAAAGTTAGCCCAACTTTGAAAATTCAATACCAATTTTAGTAGTTGGGTCAATTTTCTAAATTGGTCCAATTGGAGTTTGGGTCCAATTGGAATTTGGGTCCAATTGAAATATGGGTTCAATTGGAATTTGAGTCCCATTGGAAATTGGGTACAATTGAAATTTGGGTTCAATTGAAAATTGGGTCCAATCGGAAATTGGGTCCAATTGGAATTTTGGTCCAATTGGAATTTGGGTCCAATTGGAATTTTGGTCCGATTGGAATTTGGGTCCAATTGGAATTTGGGTCCAATTGGAATTTAGAAGTTGGGACAATTTTCGAAGTTGGTCCTTAATTATCCCAACGAAGTTGGTCCAAAGTTAGCCCAACTTTGAAAATTCAATACCACTTTTGGTAGTTGGGTCAAATTTCTTATTTTTTCAAATTGGAATTTGGGTCCAATTGGAATTTGGGTTCAATTGGAATTTGGGTCCAATTGGAATTTGGAAGTTGGGATAATTTTCGAAGTTGGTCCAAAATTACCTCAACTTCGAAAATGCAACACTAATTTTTTAAGTTGGGATAATTTTCGAAGTTGGTAAAAAATTATCCCAACTTCGTAAATGCAATAATAATTTTGTTAAGTTGGGATAATTTTCGAAGTTGGTCCAATTGGAATTTGGCTCCAATTGGAATTTGGGTCCAGTTGGAATTTGGGTCCAATTGGAATTTGGGTCCAATTGGAAATGGGTCCAATTGAAATTTGGGTCTAATTGGAAATTGGGTCCAATTGGAATTTGGGTCCAATTGGAAATTGGGTCCAATTGGAATTTGGGTCCAATTGGAGTTTGGGTCCAATTGGAAATTGGGTCCAATTGGAGTTTGGGTCCAATTGAAAATTGGGTCCAATTGGAATTTGGGTCCAATTGGAAATTGGGTACAATTGGAATTTGGGTCCAATTGGAAAATGGGTCCAATTGGAATTTGGGTCCAATTGGAAAATGGGTCCAATTGGATTTGGGGTCCAGTTGGAATTTGGGTCCAATTGGAAATTGGCTCCAATTGGAATTTGGGCCCAATTGGAATTTGGGGCCAATTGGAATTTTGAAGTTGGGATAATTTTCGAAGTTGGTAAAAAATTATCCCAATTGGGTCCAATTGGTATTTGGGTCCAATTGGAATTTGGGTCCAATTGGAAAATGGGTCCAATTGGAAATTGGGTCCAATTGGAAATTGGGTCCCAACTCCGAAAATGCAATACTAATTTTTTAAGTTGGGATAATTTTCGAAGTTGGCCAAAAATTATCCCAACATCGAAAATGCATAATTTTTTTTCTAAGTTGGTCTAATTTTCGAAGTTGGTCCAAAATTATCCCAACTTCGAAAATGCAATACTAATTTTTTTAGGTTGAGATAATTTTCGAAGTTGGTCCAATTGGAAATTGGGTCCAATTGGAATTTGGCTCCAATTGGAAATTGGTCCAATTGGAATTTGGGTCCAATTGGAAATTGGGTCCATTTGGAAATTGGGGCCAATTGGAAATTGGGTCCAATTGGAATTTGTTTTCAATTGGAAATTGTGTCCAATTGGATTTTGCGTCCAATTGGAATTTGGGTCCAATTGGAATTTGGGTCCAATTGGAATTTGGGACAAATTGGAAATTTGGTCCAATTGGAAAATGGTTACAATTTGAAATTAAGTCCTTTTGGAATTTGGGTCCGATTGGAATTTGGGTCCGATTGGAATTTGGGTCCAATTGGAAATTGGGTCCAATTTTAATTTGGGCCCAATATTATCCCAACTTCGAAAATGCAATTCTAATTTTTGTAAGATGGGATAATTTTCGAAGTTCGTTCAATTGGAAATTGGGTCCAATTGGATTTTGTGTCCAATTGGAATTTGGGTCCAATTGGAATTTGGGACAAATTGGAAATTTGGTCCAATTGGAAAATGGTTACAATTTGAAATTAAGTCCTTTTGGAATTTGGGTCCGATTGGAATTTGGGTCCAATTGGAATTTGGGACCAATTGGAAATTGGGTCCAATTGGAAAATGGTTACAATTGGAAATTGAGTCCTTTTGGAATTTGGGTCCAATTGGAATTTGGGTACAATTGGAAATTGGGTCCAATTGGAAATTGGGTCCAATTGGAAATTGGGTCCAATTGGAAATTGGATCCAATTGGAAATTGGGTCCAATTGGAAATTGGGTCCAATTGGAAATTGGGTCCAATTGGAAATTGGGTCCAATTGGAAATTGGGTCCAATTGAAAATTGGGTCCAATTGGAAATTGGGTCCAATTGGAATTTGGGTCCAATTGGAAATTGGGTCCAATTGGAATTTGGGTCCAATTGGAATTTGGGTCCAATTGGAATTTAGAAGTTGGGACAATAATCGAAGTTGGTCCTAAATTATCGCAACGAAGTTGGTTTAAAATTAACCCAACTTTGAAAATTCAATACCAATTTTGGTAGTTGGGTCAATTTTCTAAATTGGTCCAATTGGAGTTTGGGTCCAATTGGAATTTGGGTCCAATTGAAATTTGGGTCCAATTGGAATTCGGGTCCAATTGAAAATTGGGTACAATTGGAATTTGGGTTCAATTGAAAATTGGGTCCAATTGGAAATTGGGTCCAATTGGAATTTTGGTCCAATTGGAATTTGGGTCCAATTGGAATTTAGAAGTTGGGAAATTTTTCGAAGTTGCTCCTTAATTATCCCAACGAAGTTGTTCCAAAGTTAGCCCAACTTTGAAAATTCAATACCAATTTTAGTAGTTGGGTCAATTTTCTAAATTGGTCCAATTGGAGTTTGGGTCCAATTGGAATTTGGGTCCAATTGAAATTTGGGTTCAATTGGAATTTGAGTCCCATTGGAATTTGGGTTCAATTGAAAATTGGGTCCAATCGGAAATTGGGTCCAATTGGAATTTTGGTCCAATTGGAATTTGGGTCCAATTGGAATTTGGGTCCAATTGGAATTTAGAAGTTGGGACAATTTTCGAAGTTGGTCCTTAATTATCCCAACGAAGTTGGTCCAAAGTTAGCCCAACTTTGAAAATTCAATACCACTTTTGGTAGTATTTGGTATTTTTCAAATTGGAATTTGGGTCCAATTGGAATTTGGGTTCAATTGGAATTTGGGTCCAATTGGAATTTGGAAGTTGGGATAATTTTCGAAGTTGGTCCAAAATTATCTCAACTTCGAAAATGCAACACTAATTTTTAAAGTTGGGATAATTTTCGAAGTTGGTAAAATATTATTCCAACTTCGTAAATGCAATAATAATTTTTTTAAGTTGGGATAATTTTCGAAGTTGGTCCAATTGGGATTTGGGGTCCAGTTGGAATTTGGGTCCAATTGGAATATGGGTGCAATTGGAAATTGGGTCCCAACTCCGAAAATGCAATGCTAATTTTTTAAGTTGGGATAATTTTCGAAGTTGGCCAAAAATTATCCCAACATCGAAAATGCAATACTTTTTTTCTAAGTTGTTTTAAGTTGGGATAATTTTCGAAGTTGGTCCAATTGGAATTTGGCTCCAATTGGAATTTGGGTCCAGTTGGAATTTGGGTCCAATTGGAATTTTTGTCCAATTGGAAATGGGTCCAATTGAAATTTGGGTCCAATTGGAAATTGGGTATAATTGGAATTTGGGTCCAATTGGAAATTGGGTCCAATTGGAATTTGGGTCCAATTGGAGCTTGGGTCCAATTGGAAATTGGCTCCAATTGGAATTTGGGTCCAATTGGAATTTGGGGCCAATTGGAATTTTGAAGTTGGGATAATTTTCGAAGTTGGTCCAAAATAATCCCAACATCGAAAATGCAATACTTTTTTTCTAAGTTGTTTTAAGTTGGGATAATTTTCGAAGTTGGTCCAATTGGAATTTGGCTCCAATTGGAATTTGGGTCCAGTTGGAATTTGGGTCCAATTGGAATTTGGGTCCAATAGGAAATGGGTCCAATTGAAATTTGGGTCCAATTGGAAATTGGGTATAATTGGAATTAGGGTCCAATTGGAAATTGGGTCCAATTGGTATTTGGGTCCAATTGGAATTTGGGTCCAATTGGAAATTGGGTACAATTGGAATTTGGGTCCAATTGGAAAATGGGTCCAATTGGATTTGGGGTCCAGTTGGAATTTGGGTCCAATTGGAATATGGGCCCAATTGGAAATTGTGTCCAATTGGAAATTGGGTCCAATTGGAAATTGGGTCCAATTGGAAATTGGGTCCAATTGGAAATTGGGTCCCAACTCCGAAAATGCAATACTAATTTTTTAAGTTGGGATAATTTTCGAAGTTGGCCAAAAATTATCCCAACATCGAAAATGCAATACTTTTTTTATAAGTTGTTTTATGTTGGGATAATTTTCGAAGTTGGTCCAATTGGAATTTGGCTCCAATTGGAATTTGGGTCCAGTTGGAATTTGGGTCCAATTGGAAGTTGGGTCCAATTGGAAATGGGTCCAATTGAAATTTGGGTTCAATTTTAAATTGGGTCCAATTGGAATTTGGGTCCAATTGGAAATTGGGTCCAATTGGAATTTGGGTCCAATTGGAGTTTGGGTCCAATTGGAAATTGGGTCCAATTGGAGTTTGGGTCCAATTGAAAATTGGGTCCAATTGGAATTTGGGTCCAATTGGAATTTGGGTCCGATTCGAATTTGGGTCCAATTGGAACTTGGGTCCAATTGGAAATTGGCTCCAATTGGAATTTGGGTCCAATTGGAATTTGGGGCCAATTGGAATTTTGAAGTTGGGATAATTTTCGAAGTTGGTCCAAAATTATCCCAATTGGGTCCAATTGGTATTTGGGTCCAATTGGAATTTGGGTCCAATTGGAAATTGGGTACAATTGGAAATTGGGTCCAATTGGAAAATGGGTCCAATTGGAATTTGGGTCCAATTGGAAAATGGGTCCAATTGGATTTGGGGTCCAGTTGGAATTTGGGTCCAATTGGAATATGGGTCCAATTGGAAATTGGGTCCAATTGGAAATTGGGTCCCAACTCCGAAAATGCAATACTAATTTTTTAAGTTGGGATAATTTTCGAAGTTGGCCAAAAATTATCCCAACATCGAAAATGCAATACTTTTTTTCTAAGTTGGTCTAATTTTCGAAGTTGGTCCAAAATTATCCCAACTTCGAGAATGCAATACTAATTTTTTAAGTTAAGATAATTTTCGAAGTTGGTCCAATTGGAAATTGGGTCCAATTGGAATTTGGCTCCAATTGGAAATTGGTCCAATTGGAATTTTGGGTCCAATCGGAAATTGGTCCAATTGGAATTTTGGGTCCAATCGGAAATTGGGTCCATTTGGAAATTGGGGCCAATTGGAAGTTGGGTCCAATTGGAATTTGAGTCCAATTGGAAATTGTGTCCAATTGAAAATTGGGTCCAATTGGAAATTGGGTCCAATTTTAATTTGGGCCCAATGTTATCCCAACTTCGAAAATGCAATCTAATTTTTGTAAGTTGGGATAATTTTCGAAGTTAGTTCAATTGGAAATTGGGTCCAATTGGATTTTGGGTCCAATTGGAATTTGGGTCCAATTGGAATTTGGGACCAATTGGAAATTGGGACCAATTGGAAAATGGTTACAATTGGAAATTAAGTCCTTTTGGAATTTGGGTCAAATTGGAATTTGGGTCCAATTGGAATTTAGGACCAATTGGAAATTGGGTCCAATTGGAAAATGGTTACAATTGGAAATTGAGTCCTTTTGGAATTTGGGTCCAATTGGAATTTGGGTCCAATTGGAATTTAGAAGTTGAGACAATAATCGAAGTTGGTCCTAAATTATCCCAACGAAGTTGGTCCAAAATTAACCGAACTTTGAAAATTCAATACCAATTTTGGTAGTTGGGTCAATTTTCTAAATTGGTCCAATTGGAATTTGGGTCCAATTGGAATTTGGAAGTTAGAATAATTTTCGAAATTGGTCGAAAATTATCCCAACTTCGAAAATGCAATACTAATTTTTTTCAGTTGAGATAATTTTCGAAGTTGTTCCAATTGGAAATTGGGTCCAATTGGAGTTTGGAGTTTGGAATTTGGGTCCAATTGTAATTTAGAAGTTGGGACAATTTCGAAAATTAAATACCAATTTTGGTAGTTGGGTCAATTTTCTAAATTGGTCCAATTGGAGTTTGGGTCCAATTGGAATTTGGGTCCAATTGAAATTTAGGTTCAATTGGAATTTGGGTCCAATTGGAAATTGGGTACAATTGGAATTTGGGTTCAATTGAAAATTGGGTCCAATTGGAAATTGGGTCCAATTGGAATTTTGGTCCAATTGGAATTTGGGTCCAATTGGAATTTAGAAGTTGGGACAATTTTCGAAGTTGGTCCTTAATTATCCCAACGAAGTTGGTCCAAAGTTAGCCCAACTTTGAAAATTCAATACCACTTTTGGTAGTATTTGGTATTTTTCAAATTGGAATTTGGGTCCAATTGGAATTTGGGTTCAATTGGAATTTGGGTCCAATTGGAATTTGGAAGTTGGGATAATTTTCGAAGTTGGTCCAAAATTATCTCAACTTCGAAAATGCAACACTAATTTTTAAAGTTGGGATAATTTTCGAAGTTGGTAAAATATTATCCCAACTTCGTAAATGCAATAATAATTTTTTTAAGTTGGGATAATTTTCGAAGTTGGTCCAATTGGGATTTGGGGTCCAGTTGGAATTTGGGTCCAATTGGAATATGGGTGCAATTGGAAATTGGGTCCCAACTCCGAAAATGCAATGCTAATTTTTTAAGTTGGGATAATTTTCGAAGTTGGCCAAAAATTATCCCAACATCGAAAATGCAATACTTTTTTTCTAAGTTGTTTTAAGTTGGGATAATTTTCGAAGTTGGTCCAATTGGAATTTGGCTCCAATTGGAATTTGGGTCCAGTTGGAATTTGGGTCCAATTGGAATTTGGGTCCAATTGGAAATGGGTCCAATTGAAATTTGGGTCCAATTGGAAATTGGGTATAATTGGAATTTGGGTCCAATTGGAAATGGGTCCAATTGGAATTTGGGTCCAATTGTAATTTAGAAGTTATGACATTTTTCGAAGATGCTCCTTAATTATCCCAACGAAGTTGGTCCAAAGTTAGCCCAACTTTGAAAATTCAATACCAATTTTAGTAGTTGGGTCAATTTTCTAAATTGGTCCAATTGGAGTTTGGGTCCAATTGGAATTTGGGTCCAATTGAAATTTGGGTTCAATTGGAATTTGGGTCCCATTGGAAATTGGAATTTGGGTTCAATTGAAAATTGGGTCCAATCGGAAATTGGGTCCAATTGGAATTTTGGTCCAATTGGAATTTAGGTCCAATTGGAATTTGGGTCCAATTGGAATTTAGAAGTTGGGACAATTTTCGAAGTTGGTCCTTAATTATCCCAACGAAGTTGGTCCAAAGCTAGCCCAACTTTGAAAATTCAATACCACTTTTGGTAGTTGGGTCAATTTTCTAATTTTTTTAAATTGGAATTTGGGTCCAATTGGAATTTGGGTTCAATTGGAATTTGGGTCCAGTTGGAATTTAGGTCCAATTGGAATTTGGGTTCAATTGGAATTTGGGTCCAATTGGAATTTGGAAGTTGGTATAATTTTCGAAGTTGGTCCAAAATTATCTCAACTTCGAAAATGCAACACTAATTTTTTAAGTTGGGATAATTTTCGAAGTTTCTCCTTAATTATCCCAACGGAGGGTCCAATTGGTATTTGGGTCCAATTGGAATTTGGGTCCAATTGGAAATTGGGTACAATTGGAATTTGGGTCCAATTGGAAAATGGGTCAAATTGGAATTTGGGTCCAATTGGAAAATGGGTCCAATTGGATTTGGGGTCCAGTTGGAATTTGGGTCCAATTGGAATATGGGTCCAATTGGAAATTGGGACCAATTGGAAATTGGGTCCCAACTCCGAAAATGCAATACTAATTTTTTAAGTTGGGATAATTTTCGAAGTTGGCCAAAAATTATCCCAACATCGAAAATGCAATACTTTTTTTCTAAGTTGTTTTAAGTTGGGATAATTTTCGAAGTTGGTCCAATTGGAATTGGGCTCCAATTGGAATTTGGCTCCAATTGGAATTTGGGCCCAGTTGGAATTTGGGTCCAATTGGAATTTGGGTCCAATTGGAAATGGGTCCAATTGAAATTTGGGTCCAATTGGAAATTGGGTCCAATTGGAATTTGGGTCCAATTGGAAATTGGGTCCAATTGGAATTTGGGTCCAATTCGAATTTGGGTCCAATTGGAACTTGGGTCCAATTGGAAATTGGCTCCAATTGGAATTTGGGTCCAATTGGAATTTGGGGCCAATTGGAATTTGGGGCCAATTGGAATTTTGAAGTTGGGATAATTTTCGAAGTTGGTCCAAAATTATCCCAATTGGGTCCAATTGGTATTTGGGTCCAATTGGAATTTGGGTCCAATTGGAAATTGGGTACAATTGGAATTTGGGTCCAATTGGAAAATGGGTCCAATTGGAATTTGGGTCCAATTGGAAAATGGGTCCAATTGGATTTGGGGTCCAGTTGGAATTTGGGTCCAATTGGAATATGGGTCCAATTGGAAATTGGGTCCAATTGGAAATTAGGTCCCAACTCCGAAAATGCAATACTAATTTTTTAAGTTGGGATAATTTTCGAAGTTGGCCAAAAATTATCCCAACATCGAAAATGCAATAATTTATCGAAGTTGGTCCAATTGGAATTTGGCTCCAATTGGAATTTGGGTCCAGTTGGAATTTGGGTCCAATTGGAATTTGGGTCCAATTGGAAATGGGTCCAATTGAAATTTGGGTCCAATTGGAAATTGGGTATAATTGGAATTTGGGTCCAATTGGAAATTGGATCCAATTAGAATTTGGGTCCAATTGGAGTTTGGGTCCAATTGGAATTTGGGGCCAATTGGAATTTTGAAGTTGGGATAATTTTCGAAGTTGGTCCAAAATTATCCCAATTGGGTCCAATTGGTATTTGGGTCCAATTGGAATTTGGGTCCAATTAGAAATTGGGTACAATTGGAAATTGGGTCCAATTGGAAAATGGGTCCAATTGGAATTTGGGTCCAATTGGAAAATGGGTCCAATTGGATTTAGGGTCCAGTTGGAATTTGGGTCCAATTGGAGTATGGGTCCAATTGGAAATTGGGTTCAATTGGAAATTGGGTCCCAACTCCGAAAATGCAATACTAATTTTTTAAGTTGGAATAATTTTCGAAGTTGGCCAAAAATTATCCCAACATCGAAACTGCAATACTTTTTTTCTAAGTTGGTCTAATTTTCGAAGTTGGTCCAAAATTATCCCAACTTCGAGAATGCAATACTAACTTTTTAAGTTAAGATAATTTTCGAAGTTGGTCCAATTGGAATTTGGCTCCAATTGGAAATTGGTCCAACTGGAATTTGGGTCCAATCGGAAATTGGGTCCATTTGGAAATTGGGGCCAATTGGAAATTGGGTTCAATTGGAATTTGAGTCCAATTGGAAATTGTGTCCAATTGGAAATAGGGTCCAATTGGAAATTGGGTCCAATTGGAAATTGGGTCCAATTTTAATTTGGGCCCAATATTATCCCAACTTCGAAAATGCATTTCTAATTTTTGTAAGTTGGGATAATTTTCGAAGTTAGTTCAATTGGAAATTGGGTCCAATTGGATTTTGGGTCCAATTGGAAATTGGGTCCAATTGGAATTTGGGACCAATTGGAAATTGGGTCCAATTGGAAAATGGTTACAATTGGAAATTAAGTCCTTTTGGAATTTGGGTCAAATTGGAATTTGGGTCCAATTGGAATTTGGGACCAATTGGAAATTGGGTCCAATTGGAAAATGGTTACAATTGGAAATTGAGTCCTTTTGGAATTTGGGTCCAATTCAATTTGGGTCCAATTGGAATTTAGAAGTTGAGACAATAATCGAAGTTGGTCCTAAATTATCCCAACGAAGTTGGTCCAAAATTAACCCAACTTTGAAAATTCAATACCAATTTTGGTAGTTGGGTCAATTTTCTAAATTGGTCCAATTGGAGATTGGGTCCAATTGGAATTTGGGTCCAATTGAAATTTGGGTTCAATTGGAATTTGGGTCCCATTGGAAATTGGAATTTGGGTTCAATTGAAAATTGGGTCCAATCGGAAATTGGGTCCAATTGGAAATTTGGTCCAATTGGAATTTGGGTCCAATTGGAGTTTGGGTCCAATTGGAATTTAGAAGTTGGGACAATTTTCGAAGTTGGTCCTTAATTATCCCAACGAAGTTGGTCCAAAGTTTGCCCAACTTTGAAAATTCAATACCACTTTTGGTAGTTGGGTCAATTTTCTAATTTTTTTAAATTGGAATTTGGGTCCAATTGGAATTGGAGTTTTTTTATACTCATTTTAATACCAGTAATCGATTGGGCACAAAAATTCCGATTTTAAAATTTTCACTTTTTTGACATTTTTGCTTGCAGTAAATTTGCAAAATTTGTCAAAAAATGGGTCAAAAATTGAAACTGAAAGTATTTTAATTTTTTGACATAAATTCAAAATATGATAAATACTATTGACAGAAATGCAAAAATTTTGAAAATCGGTTGATTTTTAGCTAAGTTATGGCTTCTTAAAGTTGCAAATGTCTCAATTTTTTAAACCAAAAACACGTTTTTTTTTTCAATTTATCACTTTCCTGGCTATATTTTTCAAAACATGTAATAAACCTTATATACCGATTTAAAATATAATAAAAGCCGTATCCAGAAATGCATAAATGAGGAAAATCGGCTAAGTTGTTGATAAGTTATGGTTTCTCAAAGATGGGGAAGATATCAATTTTTGTTCAAAACGATGATTTTGTCCATTTATCACTATTGTGGCCATATTTTCTAAAATATGGGTCAAAATCAAGTATGGTAAAGTCTTTTTATACTCATTTTAATACCAGAAATCGATAAGGCACAAGAAATTCCGATTTTAAAATTTTCATTTTTTTTGCATTTTTGGTAGGAGCTAATGTGCAAAAATGGTCAAAAAATGGGTCAAATTTTAGAACTGACAATTTGAAAAATTTTTTGATGTACAATAAAAATATGATCAATACTATTGACAGAAATGCAAAAATTTTGAAAATCGGATGATTTTTTAGCTAAGTTATGGCTTCTCAAAGTTGCAAATGTGTCAATTTTTTAAACCAAAAACACGTTTTTTTCAATTTATCTCTTTCCTTGCCATATTTTTCAAAACATGTAATAAACCTTATATACGGATTTAAAGTATAATAAAAGCCGTATCCAGAAATGCATAAATGAGGAAAATCGGCTAAGTTGTGGAAAAGTTATGGTTGCTCGGAGATGAGGAAGATATCAATATTTGTTCAAAACGATGATTTTGACCATTTATCACTATTGTGGTCATATTTTCTAAAATATGGGTCAAAATCAAGTGTGGTAAAGTTTTTTTATACTCATTTTAATACCAGTAATCGATTGGGCACAAAAATTCCGATTTTAAAATTTTCACTTTTTTGACATTTTTGCTTGCAGTAAATTTGCAAAATTTGTCAAAAAATGGGTCAAAAATTGAAACTGAAAGTATTTTAATTTTTTGACATAAATTCAAAATATGATAAATACTATTGACAGAAATGCAAAAATTTTGAAAATCGGTTGATTTTTAGCTAAATTATGGCTTCTTAAAGTTGCAAATGTCTCAATTTTTTAAACCAAAAACACGTTTTTTTTTTCAATTTATCACTTTCCTGGCTATATTTTTCAAAACATGTAATAAACCTTATATACCGATTTAAAATATAATAAAAGCCGTATCCAGAAATGCATAAATGAGGAAAATCGGCTAAGTTGTTGATAAGTTATGGTTTCTCAAAGATGGGGAAGATATCAATTTTTGTTCAAAACGATGATTTTGTCCATTTATCACTATTGTGGCCATATTTTCTAAAATATGGGTCAAAATCAAGTGTGGTGAAGTCTTTTTATACTCATTTTAATACCAGAAATCGGTAAGGCACAAGAAATTCCGATTTTAAAATTTTCACTTTTTTGGCATTTTTGGTAATGTGCAAAAATTGTCAAAAAATGAGTCAAATTTTAAAACTGACAATATGAACAATTTTTTGATGTACAATAAAAATATGATCAATACTATTGACAGAAATGCATAAATTTTGAAAATCGGCTGATTTTTAGCTAAGTTATGGCTTCTCAAAGTTGCAAAAGTCTTAATTTTTTAATCAAAATAACACGTTTTTCCAATTTTTCACTTTCCTTTCCATATTTTTCAAAACATGTAATAAACCTTATATACCGATTTAAAGTATAATAATAGCCGTATCCAGAAATGCATAAATGAGGAAAATCGGCTAAGTTGTGGAAAAGTTATGGTTGCTCGGAGATGAGGAAGATATCAATATTTGTTCAAAACGATGATTTTGACCATTTATCACTATTGTGGTCATATTTTCTAAAATATGGGTCAAAATCAAGTGTGGTAAAGTTTTTTTATACTCATTTTAATACCAGTAATCGATTGGGCCCAAAAATTCCGATTTTAAAATTTTCACTTTTTTGACATTTTTGCTAGTAGTAAATTTGCAAAATTTGTCAAAAAATGGGTCAAAAATTGAAACTGAAAGTATTTTAATTTTTTGACGTAGATTCAAAATATGATAAATACTATTGACAGAAATGGAAAAATTTTGAAAATCGGTTGATTTTTAGCTAAGTTATGGCTTCTCAAAGTTGCAAAAGTCTCAATTTTTTAAACAAAATAACACGTTTTTTCAATTTTTCACTTTCCTTGCCATATTTTTCAAAACATTTAATACACCTTATATACCGATTTTAAATATAATAAAAGCCGTATCCAGAAATGCATAAATGAGGAAAATCGGCTAAGTTGTTGATAAGTTATGGTTTCTCAAAGATGGGGAAGATATCAATTATTGTGGCCATATTTTCTAAAATATGGGTCAAAATCAAGTGTGGTAAAGTCTTTTTATACTCATTTTAATACCGGATCACCAATTTGGATTTCGTACAGGCCATGGCACCATTGAGCAGGTACACAGGCTGGTTAGGCACATTCTGCAGGCTTACGACCAACGGGACTACTGCAATGCGGTCTTTATCGACATGCAACAGGCATTCGACAGGGTATGGCACGATGGCCTTCTCTATAAAATAAAAAACTACCTGCCTGCACCTTACTTTGGACTCCTGAGGTCATATTTAACAGGACGGGAATTCAAAGTAATGGTAAGAAATGCCTACTCTACCCCACGCCAAATGAGAGCAGGAGTCCCGCAAGGTAGTGTCTTGGGGCCGCTGCTCTACTCGCTGTACACCGCCGACATCCCGACCCCTAGCGCAGCCCACATGGACGAGCCTTGGAAGGCCTTGATAGCCACATATGCTGATGACATCGCTGTCATGTACAACTGCGAATGCCGACGTGAGGCTGCGCATGGTCTCCAGCAGTATCTCAACTCGTTAGCAGCTTGGTGCAGGAGGTGGAATCTGAAGATTAACCCAGCCAAAACAACTAACCCCTGCTTCACACTGAAGCAATTATGGTCTACTACCCCCGAGCTGAGGCTTGAGGGCGTATTACTAGAGCAGCCCCCACAAGCCAAATATCTTGGCATCACGCTCGACAAACGCCTCACATTTGGAGCACACATCTCAGCAACTATAAAAAAGTGTGGGCAGAGGATGCAGCAACTGCGATGGCTGATACATAAAAAAGCTCGCTCAATCTGCGAGCCAAGAGGGCAGTCTATGCGCACTGCATCTTGCCGATCTGGCTCTACGGGGTGCAGATTTGGGGCATCGCTGCGAAGTCGAGATACAAGCGTATCCAGACAATGCAGAATCGCGCCTTGCGACATATAACTGGTTGTCCCTGGTACGTTCGTGGCTCCACCTTGCATAGAGACCTAAATCTGCATACCGTAGAGGAGCAGATAAACAGGCATACCAGTAGATACGGCGACAGGCTGGAGAGGCACCGCAGTTTGTTGGCACGGCAACTACTCCCTGCCAGGCCTCTCAGGAGGCTGAAAAGACCCGGCTTTGCCAAGACGCTGGGGAGGCGACAATAATTTAGTTTAATTCCTTTGTACATACATACATATATAAATCAATCCTCTTGTCTTCAGCAAGGGGTTAGGTGTTAAGTAGTTGTAATTGTATAGTTATGGTACGTTTTGTTGTACCGGTTCTATATTTAATAAACAAAGTTTCCAAAAAAACTCATTTTAATACCAGAAATCGATAAGGCACAAGAAATTCCGATTTTAAAATTTTCACTTTTTTGGCATTTTTAGTAGGAGTTAATGTGCAAAAATTGTCAAAAAATGAGTCAAATTTTAAAACTGACAATTTGAACAATTTTTTGATGTATAATAAAAATATGATCAATACTATTGACAGAAATGCAAAAATTTTGAAAATCGGATGATTTTTTAGCTAAGTTATGGCTTCTCAAAGTTGCAAATGTGTCAATTTTTTAAACCAAAAACACGTTTTTTTAATTTATCTCTTTCCTTGCCATATTTTTCAAAACATGTAATAAACCTTATATACGGATTTAAAGTATAATAAAAGCCGTATCCAGAAATGCATAAATGAGGAAAATCGGCTAAGTTGTGGAAAAGTTATGGTTGCTCGGAGATGAGGAAGATATCAATATTTGTTCAAAACGATGATTTTGACCATTTATCACTATTGTGGTCATATTTTCTAAAATATGGGTCAAAATCAAGTGTGGTAAAGTTTTTTTATACTCATTTTAATACCAGTAATCGATTGGGCACAAAAATTCCGATTTTAAAATTTTCACTTTTTTGACATTTTTGCTTGCAGTAAATTTGCAAAATTTGTCAAAAAATGGGTCAAAAATTGAAACTGAAAGTATTTTAATTTTTGACATAAATTCAAAATATGATAAATACTATTGACAGAAATGCAAAAATTTTGAAAATCGGTTGATTTTTAGCTAAATTATGGCTTCTTAAAGTTGCAAATGTCTCAATTTTTTAAACCAAAAACACGTTTTTTTTTTTTCAATTTATCACTTTCCTGGCTATATTTTTCAAAACATGTAATAAACCTTATATACCGATTTAAAATATAATAAAAGCCGTATCCAGAAATGCATAAATGAGGAAAATCGGCTAAGTTGTTGATAAGTTATGGTTTCTCAAAGATGGGGAAGATATCAATTTTTGTTCAAAACGATGATTTTGTCCATTTATCACTATTGTGGCCATATTTTCTAAAATATGGGTCAAAATCAAGTGTGGTGAAGTCTTTTTATACTCATTTTAATACCAGAAATCGATAAGGCACAAGAAATTCCGATTTTAAAATTTTCACTTTTTTGGCATTTTTGGTAATGTGCAAAAATTGTCAAAAAATGAGTCAAATTTTAAAACTGACAATATGAACAATTTTTGATGTACAATAAAAATATGATCAATACTATTGACAGAAATGCATAAATTTTGAAAATCGGCTGATTTTTAGCTAAGTTATGGCTTCTCAAAGTTGCAAAAGTCTTAATTTTTTAAACAAAATAACACGTTTTTTCAATTTTTCACTTTCCTTTCCATATTTTTCAAAACATGTAATAAACCTTATATACCGATTTAAAGTATAATAATAGCCGTATCCAGAAATGCATAAATGAGGAAAATCGGCTAAGTTGTGGAAAAGTTATGGTTGCTCGGAGATGAGGAAGATATCAATATTTGTTCAAAACGATGATTTTGACCATTTATCACTAATGTGGTCATATTTTCTAAAATATGGGTCAAAATCAAGTGTGGTAAAGTTTTTTTATACTCATTTTAATACCAGTAATCGATTGGGCCCAAAAATTCCGATTTTAAAATTTTCACTTTTTTGACATTTTTGCTAGTAGTAAATTTGCAAAATTTGTCAAAAAATGGGTCAAAATTGAAACTGAAAGTATTTTAATTTTTTGACGTAGATTCAAAATATGATAAATACTATTGACAGAAATGGAAAAATTTTGAAAATCGGTTGATTTTTAGCTAAGTTATGGCTTCTCAAAGTTGCAAATGTCTCAATTTTTTAAACCAAAAACACGTTTTTTTTTCAATTTATTACTTTCCTCGATATATTTTTCAAAACATGTAATAAACCTTATATACCGATTTAAAATATAATAAAAGCCGTATCCAGAAATTCATAAATGAGGAAAATCGGCTAAGTTGTTGATAAGTTATGGTTTCTGAAAGATGGGGAAGATATCAATTTTTGTTCAAAACGATGATTTTGTCCATTTATAACTATTGTGGCCATATTTTCTAAAATATGGGTCAAAATCAAGTGTGGTAAAGTCTTTTTATACTCATTTTAATACCAGAAATCGATAAGGCACAAGAAATTCCGATTTTAAAATTTTCACTTTTTTGGCATTTTTGGTAGGAGTTAATGTGCAAAAATTGTCAAAAAATGTGTCAAATTTTAAAACTGACAATTTGAACAATTTTTTGATGTACAATAAAAATATGATCAATACTATTGACAGAAATGCATAAATTTTGAAAATCGGCTGATTTTTAGCTAAGTTATGGCTTCTCAAAGTTGCAAAAGTCTCAATTTTTTAAACAAAATAACACGTTTTTTCAATTTTTCACTTTCCTTGCCATATTTTTCAAAACATTTAATACACCTTATATACCGATTTTAAATATAATAAAAGCCGTATCCAGAAATGCATAAATGAGGAAAATCGGCTAAGTTGTTGATAAGTTATGGTTTCTCAAAGATGGGGAAGATATCAATTATTGTGGCCATATTTTCTAAAATATGGGTCAAAATCAAGTGTGGTAGAGTCTTTTTATACTCATTTTAATACCAGAAATCGATAAGGCACAAGAAATTCCGATTTTAAAATTTTCACTTTTTTGGCATTTTTAGTAGGAGTTAATGTGCAAAAATTGTCAAAAAATGAGTCAAATTTTAAAACTGACAATTTGAACAATTTTTTGATATATAATAAAAATATGATCAATACTATTGACAGAAATGGAAAAATTTTGAAAATCGGTTGATTTTTAGCTAAGTTATGGCTTCTCAAAGTTGCAAAAGTCTCAATTTTTTAAACAAAATAACACGTTTTTTCAATTTTTCACTTTCCTTGTCATATTTTTCAAAACATTTAATACACCTTATATACCGATTTAAAATATAATAAAAGCCGTATCCAGAAATGCATAAATGAGGAAAATCGGCTAAGTTGTGGAAAAGTTATGGTTCCTCGGAGATGAGGATGATATCAATATTTGTTCAAAACGATGATTTTAACCATTTATCACTATTGTGGTCATATTTTCTAAAATATGGGTCAAAATCAAGTGTGGTAAAGTTTTTTTATACTCATTTTAATACCAGAAATCGATAATGCACAAAAAATTCCGATATTAAAATTTTCATTTTTTTTTTGCATTTTTGGTAGGAGCTAATGTGCAAAAATGGTCAAAAAATGGGTCAAATTTTAGAACTGACAATTTGAACAATTTTTTGATGTACAATAAAAATATGATCAATACTATTGACAGAAATGCAAAAATTTTGAAAATCGGTTGATTTTTAGCTAAGTTATGGCTTCTCAAAGTTGCAAATGTGTCAATTTTTTAAACCAAAAACACGTTTTTTTCAATTTATCTCTTTCCTTGCCATATTTTTCAAAACATGTAATAAACCTTATATACGGATTTAAAGTATAATAAAAGCCGTATCCAGAAATGCATAAATGAGGAAAATCGGCTAAGTTGTGGAAAAGTTATGGTTGCTCGGAGATGAGGAAGATATCAATATTTGTTCAAAACGATGATTTTGACCATTTATCACTATTGTGGTCATATTTTCTAAAATATGGGTCAAAATCAAGTGTGGTAAAGTTTTTTTATACTCATTTTAATACCAGTAATCGATTGGGCACAAAAATTCCGATTTTAAAATTTTCACTTTTTTGACATTTTTGCTTGCAGTAAATTTGCAAAATTTGTCAAAAAATGGGTCAAAAATTTAAACTGAAAGTATTTTAATTTTTTGACATACATTCAAAATATGATAAATACTATTGACAGAAATGCAAAAATTTTGAAAATCGGTTGATTTTTAGCTAAGTTATGGCTTCTTAAAGTTGCAAATGTCTCAATTTTTTAAACCAAAAACACGTTTTTTTTTTCAATTTATCACTTTCCTGGCCATATTTTTCAAAACATGTAATAAACCTTATATACCGATTTAAAATATAATAAAAGCCGTATCCAGAAATGCATAAATGAGGAAAATCGGCTAAGTTGTGGAAAAGTTATGGTTCCTCGGAGATGAGGAAGATATCAATATTTGTTCAAAACGATGATTTTAACCATTTATCACTATTGTGGTCATATTTTCTAAAATATGGGTCAAAATCAAGTGTGGTAAAGTCTTTTTATACTCATTTTAATACCAGAAATCGATAAGGCACAAGAAATTCCGATTTTAAAATTTTCACTTTTTTGACATTTTTGCTAGTAGTAAATTTGCAAAATTTGTCAAAAAATGGGTCAAAAATTAAAACTAAAAGTATTTTAATTTTTTTGACTTAGATTCAAAATATGATAAATACCATTGACAGAAATGCAAAAAATTTGAAAATCGGTTGATTTTTAGCTAAGTTATGGCTTCTCAAAGTTACAAATGTCTCAATTTTCTAAACCAAAAACACGTTTTTTTCAATTTATCACTTTCCTTGCCATATTTTTCAAAACATGTAATAAACCTTATATACCGATTTAAAGTTTAATAAAAGTCGTATCCAGAAATGCATAAATGAGGAAAATCGGCTAAGTTGTGGAGTTATGGTTGCTCGGAGGTGCGGAAGATATCAATATTTGTTCAAAACGATGATTTTGACCATTTATCACAATTGTGGTCATATTTTCTAAAATATGGGTCAAAATCAAGTGTGGTAAAGTTTTTTTATACTCATTTTAATACCAGAAATCGATAATGCACAAAAAATTCCGATTTTAAAATTTTAATTTTTTTGGCATTTTTGGTAGGAGCTAATGTGCAAAAATGGTCAAAAAATGGGTCAAATTTTAGAACTGACAATTTGAACAATTTTTTGATGTACAATAAAAATATGATCAATACTATTGACAGAAATGCAAAAATTTTGAAAATCGTTTGATTTTTAGCTAAGTTATGGCTTCTCAAAGTTGCAAATGTCTCAATTTTTTAAACCAAAAACACTTTTTTTTCAATTTATCACTTTCCTTGCCATATTTTTCAAAACATGTAATAAACCTTATATACCGATTTAAAGTATAATAAATGCCGTAAGAAGAAATGCATAAATGAGGAAAATCGGCTAAGTTGTGGAAAAGTTATTGTTGCTTGGAGATGAGGAAGATATCAATATTTGTTCAAAACGATGATTTTGACCATTTATCACTATTGTGGTCATATTTTCTAAAATATGGGTCAAAATCAAGTGTGGTAAAGTTTTTTATACTCATTTTAATACCAGAAATCGATAAGGCACAAGAAATTCCGATTTTAAAATTTTCACTTTTTTGGCATTTTTGGTAATGTGCAAAAATTGTCAAAAAATGAGTCAAATTTTAAAACTGACAATATGAACAATTTTTTGATGTACAATAAAAATATGATCAATACTATTGACAGAAATGCAAAAATTTTGAAAATCGGCTGATTTTTAGCTAAGTTATGGCTTCTCAAAGTTGCAAATGTCTCAATTTTTTAAACAAAATAAGACGTTTTTTCAATTTTTCACTTTCCTTGCCATATTTTTCAAAACATTTAATACACCTTATATACCGATTTAAAGTATAATAAAAGCCGTATCCAGAAATGCATAAATGAGGAAAATCGGCTAAGTTGTGGAAAAGTTATGGTTGCTCGAAAATGAGGAAGATATCAATATTTGTTCAAAACGATTATTTTGAACATTTATCACTATTGTGGTCATATTTTCTAAAATATGGGTCAAAATCAAGTGTGGTAAAGTTTTTTATACTCATTCTAATACCAGAAATCGATTGTTCACAAAAATTCCGATTTTAAAATTTTAACTTTTTTGACATTTTTGCTAGTAGTAAATTTGCAAAATTTGTCAAATAATGGGTCAAAAATTAAAACTGAAAGTATTTTAATTTTTTTGACGTAGATTCAAAATATGATAAATACCATTGACAGAAATGCAAAAAATTTGAAAATCGGCTGATTTTTAGCTAAGTTATGGCTTCTCAAAGTTACAAATGTCTCAATTTTTTAAACCAAAAACACGTTTTTTTCAATTTATCACTTTCCTTGCCATATTTTTCAAAACATGTAATAAACCTAATATACCGATTTAAGTTATGGCTTCTCAAAGTTGCAAATGTCTCAGTTTTTTAAAACAAAAACACGTTTTTTTCAATTTATCACTTTCCTTGCCATATTTTTCAAAACATGTAATAAACCTTATATACCGATTTAAAGTATAATAAAAGCCGTATCCAGAAATGCATAAATGAGGAAAATCGGCTAAGTTGTGGAAAAGTTATGGTTGCTCGGAGATGAGGAAGATATCAATATTTGTTCAAAACGATGATTTTGACCATTTATCACTATTGTGGTCATATTTTCTAAAATATGGGTCAAAATCAAGTGTGGTAAAGTTTTTTATACTCATTTTAATACCAGTAATCGATTGGGAACAAAAATTCCGATTTTAAAATTTTCACTTTTTTGACATTTTTGCTAGTAGTAAATTTGCAAAATTTGTCAAAAAAATGGGTCAAATTTTAAAACTGACAATATGAACAATTTTTTGATGTACAATAAAAATATGATCAATACTATTGACAGAAATACATAAATTTTGAAAATCGGCTGATTTTTAGCTAAGTTATGGCTTCTCAAAGTTGCAAATGTCTCAATTTTTTAAACAAAATAACACGTTTTTTCAATTTTTCACTTTCCTTGCTATATTTTTCAAAACATTTAATAAACCTTATATACCGATTTAAAGTATAATAAAAGCCGTATCCAGAAATGCATAAATGAGGAAAATCGGCTAAGTTGTCGAAAAGTTATGGTTCCTCAGAAATGAGGAAGATATCAATATTTGTTCAAAATGATGATTTTGACCATTTATCACTATTGTGGTCATATTTTCTAAAATATGGGTCAAAATCAAGTGTGGTAAAGTTTTTTATACTCATTTTAATACAAGAAATCGATAAGGCACAAAAATTCCGATTTTAAAATTTTCACTTTTTTGGCATTTTTGGTCAAAAACTGGGTCAAAAATTGAAACTGAAAGTATTTTAATTTTTTTGACGTAGATTCAAAATATGATAAATACCATTGACAGAAATGCAAAAATTTTGAAAATCGGTTGATTTTTAGCTAAGTTATGGCTTCTCAAAGTTGCAAATGTCTCAATTTTTTAAACCAAAAACACGTTGTTTTCAATTTATCACATTCCTTGCCATATTTTTCAAAACATGTAATTAACCTTATATACCGATTTAAAGAATAATAAAAGCCGTATCCAGAAATGCATAAATGAGGAAAATCGGCTAAATTGTGGAAAAGTTATGGTTCCTCAGAGATGAGGAAGATATCAATATGTTTTCAAAACGATGATTTTGACCATTTATAACTATTGTGGCCATATTTTCTAAAATATGGGTCAAAATCAAGTGTGGTAAAGTTTTTTATACTATTGACAGAAATGCAAAAATTTTGAAAATCGGCTGATTTTTAGCTAAGTTATGGCTTCTCAAAGTTGCAAATGTCTCAATTTTTTAAACAAAATAACACGTTTTTTCAATTTTTCACTTTCCTTACCATATTTTTCAAAACATTTAATACACCTTATATACCGATTTAAAGTATAATAAAAGCCGTATCCAGAAATGCATAAATGAGGGAAATCGGCTAAGTTGTGGAAAAGTTATGGTTGCTCGGAGATGAGGAAGATATCAATATTTGTTCAAAACGATGATTTTGAACATTTATCACTATTGTGGTCATATTTTCTAAAATATGGGTCAAAATCAAGTGTGGTAAAGTTTTTTTATACTCATTCTAATACCAGAAATCGATTGGGCACAAAAATTGCGATTTTAAAATTTTCACTTTTTTGACATTTTTGCTAGTAGTAAATTTGCAAAATTTGTCAAAAAATGGGTCAAAAATTAAAACTGAAAGTATTTTAATTTTTTTGACGTAGATTCAAAATATGATAAATACCATTGACAGAAATGCAAAAAATTTGAAAATCGGCTGATTTTTAGCTAAGTTATGGCTTCTCAAAGTTACAAATGTCTCAATTTTTTAAACCAAAAACACGTTTTTTTCAATTTATCACTTTCCTTGCCATATTTTTCAAAACATGTAATAAACCTAATATACCGATTTAAGTTATGGCTTCTCAAAGTTGCAAATGTCTCAGTTTTTTAAAACAAAAACACGTTTTTTTCAATTTATCACTTTCCTTGCCATATTTTTCAAAACATGTAATAAACCTTATATACCGATTTAAAGTATAATAAAAGCCGTATCCAGAAATGCATAAATGAGGAAAATCGGCTAAGTTGTGGAAAAGTTATGGTTGCTCGGAGATGAGGAAGATATCAATATTTGTTCAAAACGATGATTTTAACCATTTATCACTATTGTGGTCATATTTTCTAAAATATGGGTCAAAATCAAGTGTGGTAATGTTTTTTTATACTCATTTTAATACCAGTAATCGATTGGGAACAAAAATTCCGATTTTAAAATTTTCACTTGTTTGACATTTTTGCTAATAGTAAATTTGCAAAATTTGTCAAAAAAATGGGTCAAAAATTTAAACTGAAAGTATTTTAATTTTTTGACGTAGATTCAAAATATGATAAATACTATTGACAGAAATGCAAAAATTTTGAGTATTGGTTGATTTTTAGCTAAGTTATGTCTTCTCAAAGTTGCAAATGTCTCAATTTTTTAAACCAAAAACACGTTTTTTTGCAATTTTTCACTTTCCTGGCTATAATTTTCAAAACATGTAATAAACCTTATATACCGATTTAAAATATAATAAAAGCCGTATCCAGAAATGCATAAATGAGGAAAATCGGTTAAGTTGTTGATAAGTTATGGTTTCTCAAAGATGGGGAAAATATCAATTTTTGTTCAAAACCATGATTTTGACCATTTATCACTAATGTGGTCATATTTTCTAAAATATGGGTCAAAATCAAGTGTGGTAAAGTTTTTTTTATGCTCATTTTAATACCAGAAATCGATTAGGCACAAAAAATTCCGATTTTAAAATTTTCACTTTTTTGACATTTTTGCTAGTAGTAAATTTGCAAAATTTGCCAAAAAAATGAGTCAAATTTTAAAACTGACAATATGAACAATTTTTTGATGTACAATAAAAATATCATCAATACTATTGACAGAAATACATAAATTTTGAAAATCGGCTGATTTTTAGCTAAGTTATGGCTTCTCAAAGTTGCAAATGTCTCAATTTTTTAAACAAAATAACACGTTTTTTCAATTTTTCACTTTCCTTGCTATATTTTTCAAAACATTTAATAAACCTTATATACCGATTTAAAGTATAATAAAAGCCGTATCCAGAAATGCATAAATGAGGAAAATCGGCTAAGTTGTCGAAAAGTTATGGTTCCTCAGAAATGAGGAAGATATCAATATTTGTTCAAAATGATGATTTTGACCATTTATCACTATTGTGGTCATATTTTCTAAAATATGGGTCAAAATCAAGCGTGGTAAAGTTTTTTTATACTCATTTTAATACAAGAAATCGATAAGGCACAAAAAATTCCGATTTTAAAATTTTCACTTTTTTGGCATTTTTGGTCAAAAACTGGGTCAAAAATTTAAACTGAAAGTATTTTAATTTTTTTGACGTAGATTCAAAATATGATAAATACCATTGACAGAAATGCAAAAATTTTGAAAATCGGTTGATTTTAGCTAAGTTATGGCTTCTCAAAGTTGCAAATGTCTCAATTTTTTAAACCAAAAACACGTTGTTTTCAATTTATCACATTCCTTGCCATATTTTTCAAAACATGTAATTAACCTTATATACCGATTTAAAGAATAATAAAAGCCGTATCCAGAAATGCATAAATGAGGAAAATCGGCTAAGTTGTTGATAAGTTATGGTTTCTCAAAGATGGGGAAAATATCAATTTTTGTTCAAAACCATGATTTTGACCATTTATCACTATTGTGGTCATATTTTCTAAAATATTGGTCAAAATCAAGTGTGGTAAAGTTTTTTTTATGCTCATTTTAATACCAGAAATCGATTAGGCACAAAAAATTCCGATTTTAAAATTTTCACTTTTTTGACATTTTTGCTAGTAGTAAATTTGCAAAATTTGTCAAAAAAATGGGTCAAATTTTAAAACTGACAATATGAACAATTTTTTGATGTACAATAAAAATATGATCAATACTATTGACAGAAATACATAAATTTTGAAAATCGGCTGATTTTTAGCTAAGTTATGGCTTCTCAAAGTTGCAAATGTCTCAATTTTTTAAACAAAATAACACGTTTTTTCAATTTTTCACTTTCCTTGCTATATTTTTCAAAACATTTAATAAACCTTATATACCGATTTAAAGTATAATAAAAGCCGTATCCAGAAATGCATAAATGAGGAAAATCGGCTAAGTTGTCGAAAAGTTATGGTTCCTCAGAAATGAGGAAGATATCAATATTTGTTCAAAATGATGATTTTGACCATTTATCACTATTGTGGTCATATTTTCTAAAATATGGGTCAAAATCAAGTGTGGTAAAGTTTTTTTATACTCATTTTAATACAAGAAATCGATAAGGCACAAAAAATTCCGATTTTAAAATTTTCACTTTTTGGCATTTTTGGTCAAAAACTGGGTCAAAAATTTAAACTGAAAGTATTTTAATTTTTTTGACGTAGATTCAAAATATGATAAATACCATTGACAGAAATGCAAAAATTTTGAAAATCGGTTGATTTTTAGCTAAGTTATGGCTTCTCAAAGTTGCAAATGTCTCAATTTTTTAAACCAAAAACACGTTGTTTTCAATTTATCACATTCCTTGCCATATTTTTCAAAACATGTAATTAACCTTATATACCGATTTAAAGAATAATAAAAGCCGTATCCAGAAATGCATAAATGAGGAAAATCGGCTAAGTTGTGGAAAAGTTATGGTTCCTCGGAGATGAGGAAGATATCAATATTTGTTCAAAACGATGATTTTGACCATTTATCACTATTGTGGTCATATTTTCTAAAATATGGGTCAAAATCAAGTGTGGTAAAGTTTTTTATACTCATTTTGATACCAGAAATCGATAAGGCACAAAAAATTCCGATTCTAAAATTTTCAATTTTTTTGGCATTTTTGGTAGGAGTTAATGTGCAAAAATGGTCAAAAATGGGTAAAATCTTAAAACTGACAATATGAAAAATTTTTTGTTGTACAATAAAAATATGATCAATACTATTGACAGAAATGCATAAATTTTGAAAATCGGATGATTTTTAGCTAAGTTATGGCTTCTCAAAGTTGCAAATGTCTCAATTTTTTAAACCAAAAACACGTTTTTTTTTTTCAATTTATCACTTTCCTGGCTACATTTTTCAAAACATTTAATAAACCTTATATACCGATTTAAAATATAATAAAAGCCGTATCCAGAAATGCATAAATGAGGAAAATCGGCTAAGTTGTTGATAAGTTATGGTTTCTCAAAGATGGGGAAAATATCAATTTTTGTTCAAAACCATGATTTTGACCATTTATCACTATTGTGGTCATATTTTCTAAAATATGGGTCAAAATCAAGTGTGGTAAAGTTTTTTTTATGCTCATTTTAATACCAGAAATCGATTAGGCACAAAAAATTCCGATTTTAAAATTTTCACTTTTTTGACATTTTTGCTAGTAGTAAATTTGCAAAATTTGTCAAAAAAATGGGTCAAATTTTAAAACTGACAATATGAAAAATTTTTTGATGTACAATAAAAATATGATCAATACTATTGACAGAAATACATAAATTCTCAAAGTTGCAAATGTCTCAATTTTTTAAACAAAATAACACGTTTTTTCAATTTTTCACTTTCCTTGCTATATTTTTCAAAACATTTAATAAACCTTATATACCGATTTAAAGTATAATAAAAGCCGTATCCAGAAATGCATAAATGAGGAAAATCGGCTAAGTTGTGGAAAAGTTATGGTTCCTCAGAAATGAGGAAGATATCAATATTTGTTCAAAATGATGATTTTGACCATTTATCACTATTGTGGTCATATTTTCTAAAATATGGGTCAAAATCAAGTGTGGTAAAGTTTTTTATACTCATTTTAATACAAGAAATCGATAAGGCACAAAAAATTCCGATTTTAAAATTTTCACTTTTTTGGCATTTTTGATCAAAAACTGGGTCAAAAATTGAAACTGAAAGTATTTTAATTTTTTTGACGTAGATTCAAAATATAATAAATACCATTGACAGAAATGCAAAAATTTTGAAAATCGGTTGATTTTTAGCTAAGTTATGGCTTCTCAAAGTTGCAAATGTCTCAATTTTTTAAACCAAAAACACGTTGTTTTCGATTTATCACATTCCTTGCCATATTTTTCAAAACATGTAATTAACCTTATATACCGATTTAAAGAATAATAAAAGCCGTATCCAGAAATGCATAAATGAGGAAAATCGGCTAAGTTGTGGAAAAGTTATGGTTTCTCAAAGATGGGGAAAATATCAATTTTTGTTCAAAACCATGATTTTGACCATTTATCACTATTGTGGTCATATTTTCTAAAATATGGGTCAAAATCAAGTGTGGTAAAGTTTTTTTTATGCTCATTTTAATACCAGAAATCGATTAGGCACAAAAAATTCCGATTTTAAAATTTTCACTTTTTTGACATTTTTGCTAGTAGTAAATTTGCAAAATTTGTCAAAAAAATGGGTCAAATTTTAAAACTGACAATATGAAAAATTTTTTGATGTACAATAAAAATATGATCAATACTATTGACAGAAATACATAAATTCTCAAAGTTGCAAATGTCTCAATTTTTTAAACAAAATAACACGTTTTTTCAATTTTTCACTTTCCTTGCTATATTTTTCAAAACATTTAATAAACCTTATATACCGATTTAAAGTATAATAAAAGCCGTATCCAGAAATGCATAAATGAGGAAAATCGGCTAAGTTGTGGAAAAGTTATGGTTCCTCAGAAATGAGGAAGATATCAATATTTGTTCAAAATGATGATTTTGACCATTTATCACTATTGTGGTCATATTTTCTAAAATATGGGTCAAAATCAAGTGTGGTAAAGTTTTTTTATACTCATTTTAATACAAGAAATCGATAAGGCACAAAAAATTCCGATTTTAAAATTTTCACTTTTTTGGCATTTTTGGTCAAAAACTGGGTCAAAAATTGAAACTGAAAGTATTTTAATTTTTTTGACGTAGATTCAAAATATAATAAATACCATTGACAGAAATGCAAAAATTTTGAAAATCGGTTGATTTTTAGCTAAGTTATGGCTTCTCAAAGTTGCAAATGTCTCAATTTTTTAAACCAAAAACACGTTGTTTTCGATTTATCACATTCCTTGCCATATTTTTCAAAACATGTAATTAACCTTATATACCGATTTAAAGAATAATAAAAGCCGTATCCAGAAATGCATAAATGAGGAAAATCGGCTAAGTTGTGGAAAAGTTATGGTTCCTCAGAGATGAGGAAGATATCAATATGTTTTCAAAACGATGATTTTGACCATTTATAACTATTGTGGCCATATTTTCTAAAATATGGGTCAAAATCAAGTGTGGTAAAGTTTTTTATACTCATTTTGATACCAGAAATCGATAAGGCACAAAAAATTCCGATTTTAAAATTTTTAATTTTTTGGCATTTTTGGTAGGAGTTAATGTGCAAAAATGGTCAAAAAATTGGTCAAATTTTAAAACTGACAATATGAACAATTTTTTGTTGTACAATAAAAATATGATCAATACTATTGACAGAAATGCATAAATTTTGAAATCGGTTGATTTTTAGCTAAGTTATGGCTTCTCAACGTTGCAAATGTCTCAATTTTTTAAACCAAAAACACGTTTTTTTTTCAAATTTATCACTTTCCTTGCCATATTTTTCAAATTATGTAATAAACCTTTTATACCGATTTAAAGTATAATAAAAGCCGTATCCAGAAATGCATAAATGAGGAAAATCGGCTAAGTTGTGGAAAAGTTATGGTTCCTCGGAGATGAGGAAGATATCAATATTTGTTCAAAACGATGATTTTGACCATTTATCACTATTGTGGTCATATTTTCTAAAATATGGGTCAAAATCAAGTGTGGTAAAGTTTTTTATACTCATTTTGATACCAGAAATCGATAAGGCACAAAAAATTCCGATTCTAAAATTTTCAATTTTTTTGGCATTTTTGTTAGGAGTCAATGTGCAAAAATGGTCAAAAATGGGTAAAATCTTAAAACTGACAATATGAACAATTTTTTGTTGTACAATAAAAATATGATCAATACTATTGACAGAAATGCATAAATTTTGAAAATCGGCTGATTTTTAGCTAAGTTATGGCTTCTCAAAGTTGCAAATGTCTCAATTTTTTAAACAAAATAACACGTTTTTTCAATTTTTCACTTTCCTTGCCATATTTTTCAAAACATTTAATAAACCTTATATACCGATTTAAAGTATAATAAAAGCCGTATCCAGAAATGCATAAATGAGGAAAATCGGCTAAGTTGTGGAAAAGTTATGGTTCCTCGGAGATGAGGAAGATATCAATATTTGTTCAAAACGATGATTTTGTCCATTTATTACTATTGTGGCCATATTTTCTAAAATATGGGTCAAAATCAAGTGTGGTAAAGTTTTTTTATACTCATTTTAATACCAGAAATCGATTGGGCACAAAAAATTCCGATTCTAAAATTTTCAATTTTTTTGGCATTTTTGGTAGGAGTCAATGTGCAAAATTTGTCAAAAAATGGGTCAAAAATTAAAACTAAACGTATTTTATTTTTTTTTTGACGTAGATTCAAAATATGATAAATACCATTGACAGAAATGCAAAAATTTTGAAAATCGGTTGATTTTTAGCTAAGTTATGGCTTCTCAAAGTTGCAAATGTCTCAATTTTTTAAACCAAAAACACGTTTTTTTTCAATTTATCACTTTCCTGGCTACATTTTTCAAAACATTTAATAAACCTTATATACCGATTTAAAATATAATAAAAGCCGTATCCAGAAATGCATAAATGAGGAAAATCGGCTAAGTTGTTGATAAGTTATGGTTTCTCAAAGATGGGGAAGATATCAATATTTGTTCAAAACGATGATTTTGACCATTTATAACTATTGTGGCCATATTTTCTAAAATATGGGTCAAAATCAAGTGTGGTAAAGTTTTTTTATACTCATTTTAATACCAGAAATCGATAAGGCACAAAAAATTCCGATTTTAAAATTTTCACTTTTTTGGCATTTTTGCTAGGAGTTAATGTGCAAAAATGGTCAAAAAATTGGTCAATTTTTAAAACTGACAATATGAACAATTTTTTGTTGTACAATAAAAATATGATCAATACTATTGACAGAAATGCATAAATTTTGAAAATCGGCTGATTTTTAGCTAAGTTATGGCTTCTTAAAGTTGCAAATGTCTCAATTTTTTAAACCAAAAACACGTTTTTATCAATTTATCACATTCCTGGCTATATTTTTCAAAACATTTAATAAACCTTATATACCGATTTAAAGTATAATAAAAGCCGTATCCAGAAATGCATAAATGAGGAAAATCGGCTAAGTTGTTGATAAGTTATGGTTTCTCAAAGTTGGGGAAGATATCAATTTTTGTTCAAAACGATGATTTTGTCAATTTATAACTATTGTGGCCATATATTCTAAAATATGGGTCAAAATCAAGTGTGGTAAAGTTTTTTTAAACTCATTTTAATACCAGAAATCGATTGGGCACAAAAAATTCCGATTTTAAAATTTTCACTTTTTTGGCATTTTTGGTAGGAGTTAATGTGCAAAAATTGTCAAAAAATGAGTCAAATTTTAAAACTGACAATATAATCAATTTTTTGATGTACAATAAAAATATGATCAATACTATTGACAGAAATGCATAAATTTTGAAAATCGGCTGATTTTTAGCTAAGTTATGGCTTCTCAAAGTTGCAAAAGTCTCAATTTTTTAAACAAAATAACACGTTTTTTTAATTTTTCACTTTCCTTGCCATATTTTTCAAAACATTTAATAAACCTTATATACCGATTTAAAGAATAATAAAAGCAGTATCCAGAAATGCATAAATGAGGAAAATCGGCTAAGTTGTGGAAAAGTTATGGTTCCTCGGAGATGAGGCAGATATCAATATTTGTTCAAAACGATGATTTTGACCATTTATCACTATTGTGGTCATATTTTCTAAAATATGGGTCAAAATCAAGTGTGGTAAAGTTTTTTTATACTCATTTTAATACCAGAAATCGATTGGGCACAAAAAATTCCGATTTTAAAATTTTCACTTTTTTGACATTTTTGCTAGTAGTAAATTTGCAAAATTTGTCAAAAAATGGGTCAAAAATTAAAACTAAAAGTATTTAAATTTTTTTGACGTAGATTTAAAATATGATAAATACCATTGACAGAAATGCAAAAATTTTGAAAATCGGTTGATTTTTAGCTAAGTTATGGCTTCTCAAAGTTGCAAATGTCTCAATTATTTAAACCAAAAACACGTTTTTTTTCAATTTATCACTTTCCTGGCTACATTTTTCAAAACATTTAATAAACCTTATATACCGATTTAAAATATAATAAAAGCCGTATCCAGAAATGCATAAATGAGGAAAATTGGCTAAGTTGTTGATAAGTTATGGTTTCTCAAAGATGGGGAAGATATCAATATTTGTTCAAAACGATGATTTTGACCATTTATAACTATTGTGGCCATATTTTCTAAAATATGGGTCAAAATCAAGTGTGGTAAAGTTTTTTTATACTCACTTTAATACCAGAAATCGAAAAGGCACAAAAAATTCCGATTTAAAATTTTCACTTTTTTGGCATTTTTGGTAGAAGTTAATGTGCAAAATTTGTCAAAAAATGAGTCAAATTTTAAAACTGACAATATGAACAATTTTTTGATGTACAATAAAAATATGATCAATACTATTGACAGAAATACATAAATTTTTAAAATCGGCTGATTTTTAGCTAAGTTATGGCTTCTCAAAGTTGCAAATGTCTCAATTTTTTAAACAAAATAACACGTTTTTTCTATTTTTCACTTTCCTTGCCATATTTTTCAAAACATTTAATAAACCTTATATACCGATTTAAAGTATAATAAAAGCCGTATCCAGAAATGCATAAATGAGGAAAATCGGCTAAGTTGTGGATAAGTTATGGTTCCTCGGAGATGAGGAAGATATCAATATTTGTTCAAAACGATGATTTTGTCCATTTATAACTATTGTGGCCATATTTTCTAAAATATGGGTCAAAATCAAGTGTGGTAAAGTTTTTTTATACTCATTTTAATACCAGAAATCGATAAGGCACAAAAAATTCCGATTTTAAAATTTTCACTTTTTTAGCATTTTTGGTCAAAAACTGGGTCAAAAATTCAAACTGAAAGTATTTTAATTTTTTGACCTATATTCAAAATGTGATAAATACCATTGACAGATATGCAAAAATTTTGAAAATCGGTTGATTTTTAGCTAAGTTATGGCTTCTCAAAGTTGCAAATGTCTCAATTTTTTAAACCAAAAACACTTTTTTTTTCAAATTTATCACTTTCCTTGCCATATTTTTCAAATTATGTAATAAACCTTATATACCGATTTAAAGTATAATAAAAGCCGTATCCAGAAATGCATAAATGAGGAAAATCGGCTAAGTTGTGGAAAAGTTATGGTTGCTCGAAGATGAGGAAGATATCAATATTTGTTCAAAACGATGATTTTGACCATTTATCACTATTGTGGTCATATTTTCTAAAATATGGGTCAAAATCAAGTGTGGTAAAGTTTTTTTATACTCATTTTAATACCGAAATCGATTGGGCACAAAAAATTCCGATTTTAAAATTTTCACTTTTTTGACATTTTTGCTTGTAGTAAATTTGCAAAATTTGTCAAAAAATGGGTCAAAAATTAAAACTGAAAGTATTTAAATTTTTTTGACGTAGATTCAAAATATGATAAATACCATTGACAGAAATGCAAAAATTTTGAAAATCGGCTGATTTTTAGCTAAGTTATGGTTTCTCAAAGTTGCAAATGTCTCAATTATTTAAACCAAAAACACGTTTTTTTTCAATTTATCACTTTCCTGGCTACATTTTTCAAAACATTTAATAAACCTTATATACCGATTTAAAATATAATAAAAGCCGTATCCAGAAATGCATAAATGAGGAAAATCGGCTAAGTTGTTGATAAGTTATGATTTCTCAAAGATGTTCAAAACGATGATTTTGACCATTTATAACTATTGTGGCCATATTTTCTAAAATATGGGTCAAAATCAAGTGTGGTAAAGTTTTTTTATACTCATTTTAATACCAGAAATCGATAAGGCACAAAAAATTCTGATTTAAAATTTTCACTTTTTTGGCATTTTTGGTAGGAGTTAATGTGCAAAAATTGTCAAAAAATGAGTCAAATTTTAAAACTGACAATATGAACAATTTTTTGATGTACAATAAAAATATGGTCAATACTATTGACAGAAATACATAAATTTTTAAAATCGGCTGATTTTTAGCTAAGTTATGGCTTCTCAAAGTTGCAAATGTCTCAATTTTTTAAACAAAATAACACGTTTTTTCTATTTTTCACTTTCCTTGCCATATTTTTCAAATTATGTAATAAACCTTATATACCGATTTAAAGTATAATAAAAGCCGTATCCAGAAAAGCATAAATGAGGAAAATCGGCTAAGTTGTGGAAAAGTTATGGTTGCTCGAAGATGAGGAAGATATCAATATTTGTTCAAAACGATGATTTTGACCATTTATCACTATTGTGGTCATATTTTCTAAAATATGGGTCAAAATCAAGTGTGGTAAAGTTTTTTTATACTCATTTTAATACCAGAAATCGATTGGGCACAAAAAATTCCGATTTTAAAATTTTCACTTTTTTGACATTTTTGCTTGTAGTAAATTTGCAAAATTTGTCAAAAAATGGGTCAAAAATTAAAACTGAAAGTATTTAAATTTTTTTGACGTAGATTCAAAATATGATAAATACCATTGACAGAAATGCAAAAATTTTGAAAATCGGTTGATTTTTAGCTAAGTTATGGTTTCTCAAAGTTGCAAATGTCTCAATTTTTTAAACCAAAAACACGTTTTTTTTCAATTTATCACTTTCCTGGCTACATTTTTCAAAACATTTAATAAACCTTATATACCGATTTAAAGTATAATAAAAGCCGTATCCAGAAATGCATAAATGAGGAAAATCGGCTAAGTTGTGGAAAAGTTATGGTTCCTCGGAGATGAGGAAGATATCAATATTTGTTCAAAACGATGATTTTGACCATTTATAACTATTGTGGTCATATTTTCTAAAACATGGGTCAAAATCAAGTGTGGTAAAGTTTTTTTATACTCATTTTAATACCAGAAATCGATTGGGCACAAAAAATTACGATTTTAAAATTTTCACTTTTTTGACATTTTCGCTAGTAGTAATTTTGCAAAATTTGTCAAAAAAATGGGTCAAATTTTAAAACTGACAATATGAACAATTTTTTGACGTACAATAAAAATTATGATCAATACTATTGAAAGAAATGCATAAATTTTGAAAATCGACTGATTTTAGCTAAGTTATGGCTTCTCAAAGTTGCAAATGTCTCAATTTTTTAAACAAAATAACACGTTTTTTTCAATTTATCACTTTCCTTGCCAAATTTTTCAAAACATTTAATAAACCTTATATACCGATTTAAAGTATAATAAAAGCCGTATCCAGAAATGCATAAATGAGGAAAATCGGCTAAGTTGTGGAAAAGTTATGGTTCCTCGGAGATGAGGAAGATATCAATATTTGTTCAAAACGATGATTTTGTCCATTTATAACTATTGTGGCCATATTTTCTAAAATGGGCCAAAAATTAAAACTGAAAGTATTTAAATTTTTTTGACGTAGATTCAAAATATGATAAATACCATTGACAGAAATGCAAAAATTTTGAAAATCGGTTGGTTTTTAGCTAAGTTATGGCTTCTCAAAGTTGCAAATGTCTCAATTTTTTAAACCAAAAACACGTTTTTTTCAATTTATCACTTTCCTGGCTACATTTTTCAAAACATTTAATAAACCTTATATACCGATTTAAAATATAATAAAAGCCGTATCCAGAAATGCATAAATGAGGAAAATCGGCTAAGTTGTTGATAAGTTATGGTTTCTCAAAGATGGGGAAGATATTAATATTTGTTCAAAACGATGATTTTGTCCATTTATAACTATTGTGGCCATATTTTGTAAAATATGGGTCAAAATCAAGTGTGGTAAAGTTTTTTTATACTCATTTTAATACCAGAAATCGATTGGGCACAAAAAAATTACGATTTTAAAATTTTCACTTTTTTGACATTTTTGCTAGTAGTAATTTTGCAAAATTTGTCAAAAAATGGGTCAAATTTTAAAACTGACAATATGAACAATTTTTTGATGTACAATAAAAATTATGATCAATACTATTGAAAGAAATGCATAAATTTTGAAAATCGACTGATTTTTAGCTAAGTTATGGCTTCTCAAAGTTGCAAATGTCTCAATTTTTTAAACAAAATAACACGTTTTTTTCAATTTATCACTTTCCTTGCCAAATTTTTCAAAACATTTAATAAACCTTATATACCGATTTAAAGTATAATAAAAGCCGTATCCAGAAATGCATAAATGAGGAAAATCGGCTAAGTTGTGGAAAAGTTATGGTTCCTCGGAGATGAGGAAGATATCAATCTTTGTTCAAAACGATGATTTTGTCCATTTATAACTATTGTGGCCATATTTTCTAAAATATAGGTCAAAATCAAGTGTGGTAAAGTTTTTTTATACTCATTTTAATACCAGAAATCGATTGGGCACAAAAAATTACGATTTTAAAATTTTCACTTTTTTGACATTTTCGCTAGTAGTAATTTTGCAAAATTTGTCAAAAAAATGGGTCAAATTTTAAAACTGACAATATGAACAATTTTTTGACGTACAATAAAAATTATGATCAATACTATTGAAAGAAATGCATAAATTTTGAAAATCGACTGATTTTTAGCTAAGTTATGGCTTCTCAAAGTTGCAAATGTCTCAATTTTTTAAACAAAATAACACGTTTTTTTCAATTTATCACTTTCCTTGCCAAATTTTTCAAAACATTTAATAAACCTTATATACCGATTTAAAGTATAATAAAAGCCGTATCCAGAAATGCATAAATGAGGAAAATCGGCTAAGTTGTGGAAAAGTTATGGTTCCTCGGAGATGAGGAAGATATCAATATTTGTTCAAAACGATGATTTTGTCCATTTATAACTATTGTGGCCATATTTTCTAAAATGGGCCAAAAATTAAAACTGAAAGTATTTAAATTTTTTTGACGTAGATTCAAAATATGATAAATACCATTGACAGAAATGCAAAAATTTTGAAAATCGGTTGGTTTTTAGCTAAGTTATGGCTTCTCAAAGTTGCAAATGTCTCAATTTTTTAAACCAAAAACACGTTTTTTTCAATTTATCACTTTCCTGGCTACATTTTTCAAAACATTTAATAAACCTTATATACCGATTTAAAATATAATAAAAGCCGTATCCAGAAATGCATAAATGAGGAAAATCGGCTAAGTTGTTGATAAGTTATGGTTTCTCAAAGATGGGGAAGATATTAATATTTGTTCAAAACGATGATTTTGTCCATTTATAACTATTGTGGCCATATTTTCTAAAATATGGTTCAAAATCAAGTGTGGTAAAGTTTTTTTTATACTCATTTTAATACCAGAAATCGATTGGGCACAAAAAATTACGATTTTAAAATTTTCACTTTTTTGACATTTTTGCTAGTAGTAATTTTGCAAAATTTGTCAAAAAAATGGGTCAAATTTTAAAACTGACAATATGAACAATTTTTTGATGTACAATAAAAATTATGATCAATTCTATTGAAAGAAATGCATAAATTTTGAAAATCGACTGATTTTTAGGTAAGTTATGGCTTCTCAAAGTTGCAAATGTCTCAATTTTTTAAACAAAATAACACGTTTTTTCAATTTATCACTCTCCTTGCCATATTTTTCAAAACATTTAATAAACATTATATACCGATTTAAAGTATAATAAAAGCCGTATCCAGAAATGCATAAATGAGGAAAATCGGCTAAGTTGTGGAAAAGTTATGGTTCCTCGGAGATGAGGAAGATATCAATCTTTGTTCAAAACGATGATTTTGTCCATTTATAACTATTGTGGCCATATTTTCTAAAATATGGGTCAAAATCAAGTGTGGTAAAGTTTTTTTATACTCATTTTAATACCAGAAATCGATTAGGCACAAAAAATACCGATTTTAAAATTTTCACTTTTTTGGCATTTTTGGTCAAAAACTGGGTCAAAAATTGAAACTGAAAGTATTTTAATTTTATGACTTATATTCAAAATATGATAAATACCATTGACAGATATGCAAAAATTTTGAAAATCGGTTGATTTTTAGCTAAGTTATGGCTTCTCAAAGTTGCAAATGTCTCAATTTTCTAAACCAAAAACACGTTTTTTTCAAATTTATCACTTTCCTTGCCATATTTTTCAAATTATGTAATAAACCTTATATACCGATTTAAAGTATAATAAAAGCCGTATCCAGAAATGCATAAATGAGGAAAATCGGCTAAGTTGTTGATAAGTTATGGTTGCTCGAAGATGAGGAAGATATCAATATTTGTTCAAAACGATGATTTTGACCATTTATAACTTTTGTGGTCATATTTTCTAAAACATGGGTCAAAATCAAGTGTGGTAAAGTTTTTTATACTCATTTTAATACCAGAAATCGATTGGGCACAAAAAATTTCGATTTTAAAATTTTCACTTTTTGACATTTTTGCTAGTAGTAAATTTGCAAAATTTGTCAAAAAATGGGTCAAAAATTAAAACTGAAAGTATTTAAATTTTTTTGACGTAGATTCAAAATATCATAAATACCATTGACAGAAATGCAAAAATTTTGAAAATCAGTTGATTTTTAGCTAAGTTATGGCTTCGCAAAGTTGCAATTGTCTCAATTTTTTAAACCAAAAACACGTTTTTTTTCAATTTATCACTTTCCTGGCTACATTTTTCAAAACATTTAATAAACCTTATATACCGATTTAAAATATAATAAAAGCCGTATCCAGAAATGCATAAATGAGGAAAATCGGCTAAGTTGTGGAAAAGTTATGGTTGCTCGAGGATGAGGAAGATATCAATATTTGTTCAAAACGATGATTTTGACCATTTATAACTTTTGTGGTCATATTTTCTAAAACATGGGTCAAAATCAAGTGTGGTAAAGTTTTTTTTATACTCATTTTAATACCAGAAAACGATTGGGCACAAAAAATTCCGATTTTAAAATTTTTACTTTTTTGACATTTTTGCTAGTAGTAAATTTGCAAAATTTGTCAAAAAATGGGCCAAAAATTAAAACTGAAAGTATTTAAATTTTTTTGACGTAGATTCAAAATATGATAAATACCATTGACAGAAATGCAAAAATTTTGAAAATCGGTTGATTTTTAGCTAGTCTCAATTTTCTAAACCAAAAACACGTTTTTTTCAAATTTATCACTTTCCTTGCCATATTTTTCAAATTATGTAATAAACCTTATATACCGATTTAAAGTATAATAAAAGCCGTATCCAGAAATGCATAAATGAGGAAAATCGGCTAAGTTGTGGAAAAGTTATGGTTGCTCGAAGATGAGGAAGATATCAATATTTGTTCAAAACGATGATTTTGACCATTTATAACTTTTGTGGTCATATTTTCTAAAACATGGGTCAAAATCAAGTGTGGTAAAGTTTTTTTATACTCATTTTAATACCAGAAATCGATTGGGCACAAAAAATTTCGATTTTAAAATTTTCACTTTTTTGACATTTTTGCTAGTAGTAAATTTGCAAAATTTGTCAAAAAATGGGTCAAAAATTAAAACTGAAAGTATTTAAATTTTTTGACGTAGATTCAAAATATGATAAATACCATTGACAGAAATGCAAAAATTTTGAAAATCGGTTGATTTTTAGCTAAGTTATGGCTTCGCAAAGTTGCAATTGTCTCAATTTTTTAAACCAAAAACACGTTTTTTTTCAATTTATCACTTTCCTGGCTACATTTTTCAAAACATTTAATAAACCTTATATACCGATTTAAAATATAATAAAAGCCGTATCCAGAAATGCATAAATGAGGAAAATCGGCTAAGTTGTGGAAAAGTTATGGTTGCTCGAGGATGAGGAAGATATCAATATTTGTTCAAAACGATGATTTTGACCATTTATAACTTTTGTGGTCATATTTTCTAAAACATGGGTCAAAATCAAGTGTGGTAAAGTTTTTTTATACTCATTTTAATACCAGAAATCGATTGGGCACAAAAATTCCGATTTTAAAATTTTTACTTTTTTGACATTTTTGCTAGTAGTAAATTTGCAAAATTTGTCAAAAAAATGGGCCAAAAATTAAAACTGAAAGTATTTAAATTTTTTTGACGTAGATTCAAAATATGATAAATACCATTGACAGAAATGCAAAAATTTTGAAAATCGGTTGATTTTTAGCTAGTCTCAATTTTTTAAACCAAAAACACGTTTTTTTCAATTTATCACTTTCCTGGCTACATTTTTCAAAACATTTAATAAACCTTATATACCGATTTAAAATAGAATAAAAGCCGTATCCAGAAATGCATAAATGAGGAAAATCGGCTAAGTTGTGGAAAAGTTATGGTTGCTCGAAGATGAGGAAGATATCAATATTTGTTCAAAACGATGATGTTGACCATTTATAACTTTTGTGGTCATATTTTCTAAAACATGGGACAAAATCAAGTGTGGTAAAGTTTTTTTATACTCATTTTAATACCAGAAATCGATTGGGCACAAAAATTTCGATTTTAAAATTTTCACTTTTTTGACATTTTTGCTAGTAGTAAATTTGCAAAATTTGTCAAAAAATGGGTCAAAAATTAAAACTGAAAGTATTTAAATTTTTTGACGTAGATTCAAAATATGATAAATACCATTGACAGAAATGCAAAAATTTTGAAAATCGGTTGATTTTTAGCTAAGTTATGGCTTCGCAAAGTTGCAAATGTCTCAATTTTTTAAACCAAAAACACGTTTTTTTTCAATTTATCACTTTCCTGGCTACATTTTTCAAAACATTTAATAAACCTTATATACCGATTTAAAATATAATAAAAGCCGTATCCAGAAATGCATAAATGAGGAAAATCGGCTAAGTTGTGGAAAAGTTATGGTTGCTCGAAGATGAGGAAGATATCAATATTTGTTCAAAACGATGACTTTGACCATTTATAAGTTTTGTGGTCATATTTTCTAAAATATGGGTCAAAATCAAGTGTGGTAAAGTTTTTTTTATACTCATTTTAATACCAGAAATCGATTGGGCACAAAAAATTCCGATTTTAAAATTTTCACTTTTTTGACATTTTTGCTAGTAGTAAATTTGCAAAATTTGTCAAAAAATGGGCCAAAAATTAAAACTGAAAGTATTTAAATTTTTTTGACGTAGATTCAAAATATGATAAATACCATTGACAGAAATGCAAAAATTTTGAAAATCGGTTGATTTTTAGCTAAGTTATGGCTTCTCAAAGTTGCAAATGTCTCAATTTTTTAAACCAAAAACACGTTTTTTCAATTTATCACTTTCCTGGCTACATTTTTCAAAACATTTAATAAACCTTATATACCGATTTAAAATATAATAAAAGCCGTATCCAGAAATGCATAAATGAGGAAAATCGGCTAAGTTGTTGATAAGTTATGGTTTCTCAAAGATGGGGAAGATATCAATATTTGTTCAAAACGATGATTTTGACCATTTATAACTATTGTGGCCATATTTTCTAAAATATGGGTCAAAATCAAGTGTGGTAAAGTTTTTTTATACTCATTTTAATACCAGAAATCGATAAGGCACAAAAATTTCCTATTTTAAAATTTTCACTTTTTTGACATTTTTGCTAGTAGTAAATTTGCAAAATTTGTCAAAAAATGGGCCAAAAATTAAAACTGAAAGTATTTAAATTTTTTTGACGTAGATTCAAAATATGATAAATACCATTGACAGAAATGCAAAAATTTTGAAAATCGGTTGATTTTTAGCTAAGTTATGGCTTCTCAAAGTTGCAAATGTCTCAATTTTTTAAACCAAAAACACGTTTTTTTCAATTTATCACTTTCCTGGCTACATTTTTCAAAACATTTAATAAACCTTATATACCGATTTAAAATATAATAAAAGCCGTATCCAGAAATGCATAAATGAGGAAAATCGGCTAAGTTGTTGATAAGTTATGGTTTCTCAAAGATGGGGAAGATATCAATATTTGTTCAAAACGATGATTTTGACCATTTATAACTATTGTGGCCATATTTTCTAAAATATGGGTCAAAATCAAGTGTGGTAAAGTTTTTTTATACTCATTTTAATACCAGAAATCGATAAGGCACAAAAATTTCCTATTTTAAATTTTCACTTTTTTGGCATTTTTGGTAGGAGTTAATGTGCAAAAATTGTCAAAAAATGAGTCAAATTTTAAAACTGACAATATGAACAATTTTTTGATGTACAATAAAAATATGATCAATACTATTGACAGAAATACATAAATTTTGAAAATCGGCTGATTTTTAGATAAGTTATGGCTTCTCAAAGTTGCAAATGTCTCAATTTTTTAAACAAAATAACACTTTTTTTCAATTTTTCACTTTCCTTGCCATATTTTTCAAAACATTTAATAAACCTTATATACCGATTTAAAGTATAATAAAAGCCGTATCCAGAAATGCATAAATGAGGAAAATCGGCTAAGTTGTGGAAAAGTTATGGTTGCTCGAGGATGAGGAAGATATCAATATTTGTTCAAAACGATGATTTTGACCATTTATAACTTTTGTGGTCATATTTTCTAAAACATGGGTCAAAATCAAGTGTGGTAAAGTTTTTTTTATACTCATTTTAATACCAGAAATCGATTGGGCACAAAAATTCCGATTTTAAAATTTTTACTTTTTTGACATTTTTGCTAGTAGTAAATTTGCAAAATTTGTCAAAAAATGGGCCAAAAATTAAAACTGAAAGTATTTAAATTTTTTTGACGTAGATTCAAAATATGATAAATACCATTGACAGAAATGCAAAAATTTTGAAAATCGGTTGATTTTTAGCTAGTCTCAATTTTCTAAACCAAAAACACGTTTTTTTCAAATTTATCACTTTCCTTGCCATATTTTTCAAATTATGTAATAAACCTTATATACCGATTTAAAGTATAATAAAAGCCGTATCCAGAAATGCATAAATGAGGAAAATCGGCTAAGTTGTGGAAAAGTTATGGTTGCTCGAGGATGAGGAAGATATCAATATTTGTTCAAAACGATGATTTTGACCATTTATAACTTTTGTGGTCATATTTTCTAAAACATGGGTCAAAATCAAGTGTGGTAAAGTTTTTTTTATACTCATTTTAATACCAGAAATCGATTGGGCACAAAAAATTCCGATTTTAAAATTTTTACTTTTTTGACATTTTTGCTAGTAGTAAATTTGCAAAATTTGTCAAAAAATGGGCCAAAAATTAAAACTGAAAGTATTTAAATTTTTTTGACGTAGATTCAAAATATGATAAATACCATTGACAGAAATGCAAAAATTTTGAAAATCGGTTGATTTTTAGCTAGTCTCAATTTTTTAAACCAAAAACACGTTTTTTCAATTTATCACTTTCCTGGCTACATTTTTCAAAACATTTAATAAACCTTATATACCGATTTAAAATAGAATAAAAGCCGTATCCAGAAATGCATAAATGAGGAAAATCGGCTAAGTTGTGGAAAAGTTATGGTTGCTCGAAGATGAGGAAGATATCAATATTTGTTCAAAACGATGATGTTGACCATTTATAACTTTTGTGGTCATATTTTCTAAAACATGGGACAAAATCAAGTGTGGTAAAGTTTTTTTATACTCATTTTAATACCAGAAATCGATTGGGCACAAAAAATTTCGATTTTAAAATTTTCACTTTTTTGACATTTTTGCTAGTAGTAAATTTGCAAAATTTGTCAAAAAATGGGTCAAAAATTAAAACTGAAAGTATTTAAATTTTTTGACGTAGATTCAAAATATGATAAATACCATTGACAGAAATGCAAAAATTTTGAAAATCGGTTGATTTTTAGCTAAGTTATGGCTTCGCAAAGTTGCAAATGTCTCAATTTTTTAAACCAAAAACACGTTTTTTTTCAATTTATCACTTTCCTGGCTACATTTTTCAAAACATTTAATAAACCTTATATACCGATTTAAAATATAATAAAAGCCGTATCCAGAAATGCATAAATGAGGAAAATCGGCTAAGTTGTGGAAAAGTTATGGTTGCTCGAAGATGAGGAAGATATCAATATTTGTTCAAAACGATGACTTTGACCATTTATAAGTTTTGTGGTCATATTTTCTAAAATATGGGTCAAAATCAAGTGTGGTAAAGTTTTTTTTATACTCATTTTAATACCAGAAATCGATTGGGCACAAAAATTCCGATTTTAAAATTTTCACTTTTTTGACATTTTTGCTAGTAGTAAATTTGCAAAATTTGTCAAAAAATGGCCAAAAATTAAAACTGAAAGTATTTAAATTTTTTGACGTAGATTCAAAATATGATAAATACCATTGACAGAAATGCAAAAATTTTGAAAATCGGTTGATTTTTAGCTAAGTTATGGCTTCTCAAAGTTGCAAATGTCTCAATTTTTTAAACCAAAAACACGTTTTTTTCAATTTATCACTTTCCTGGCTACATTTTTCAAAACATTTAATAAACCTTATATACCGATTTAAAATATAATAAAAGCCGTATCCAGAAATGCATAAATGAGGAAAATCGGCTAAGTTGTTGATAAGTTATGGTTTCTCAAAGATGGGGAAGATATCAATATTTGTTCAAAACGATGATTTTGACCATTTATAACTATTGTGGCCATATTTTCTAAAATATGGGTCAAAATCAAGTGTGGTAAAGTTTTTTTATACTCATTTTAATACCAGAAATCGATAAGGCACAAAAATTTCCTATTTTAAAATTTTCACTTTTTTGACATTTTTGCTAGTAGTAAATTTGCAAAATTTGTCAAAAAATGGGCCAAAAATTAAAACTGAAAGTATTTAAATTTTTTGACGTAGATTCAAAATATGATAAATACCATTGACAGAAATGCAAAAATTTTGAAAATCGGTTGATTTTTAGCTAAGTTATGGCTTCTCAAAGTTGCAAATGTCTCAATTTTTTAAACCAAAAACACGTTTTTTCAATTTATCACTTTCCTGGCTACATTTTTCAAAACATTTAATAAACCTTATATACCGATTTAAAATATAATAAAAGCCGTATCCAGAAATGCATAAATGAGGAAAATCGGCTAAGTTGTTGATAAGTTATGGTTTCTCAAAGATGGGGAAGATATCAATATTTGTTCAAAACGATGATTTTGACCATTTATAACTATTGTGGCCATATTTTCTAAAATATGGGTCAAAATCAAGTGTGGTAAAGTTTTTTTATACTCATTTTAATACCAGAAATCGATAAGGCACAAAAATTTCCTATTTTAAATTTTCACTTTTTTGGCATTTTTGGTAGGAGTTAATGTGCAAAAATTGTCAAAAAATGAGTCAAATTTTAAAACTGACAATATGAACAATTTTTTGATGTACAATAAAAATATGATCAATACTATTGACAGAAATACATAAATTTTGAAAATCGGCTGATTTTTAGATAAGTTATGGCTTCTCAAAGTTGCAAATGTCTCAATTTTTTAAACAAAATAACACTTTTTTTCAATTTTTCACTTTTCTTGCCATATTTTTCAAAACATTTAATAAACCTTATATACCGATTTAAAGTATAATAAAAGCCGTATCCAGAAATGCATTAATGAGGAAAATCGGCTAAGTTGTGGAAAAGTTATGGTTCCTCGGAGATGAGGAAGATATCAATATTTGTTCAAAACGATGATTTTGACCATTTATCACTATTGTGGCCATATTTTCTAAAATATGGGTCAAAATCAAGTGTGGTAAAGTTTTTTTTATACTCATTTTAATACCAGAAATCGATTGGGCACAAAAAATTCCGATTTTAAAATTTTCACTTTTTTGACATTTTTGCTAGTAGTAAATTTGCAAAATTAGTCAAAAAAATGGGTCAAATTTTAAAACTGACAATATGAACAATTTTTTGATGTACAATAAAAATTATGATCAATACTATTGAAAGAAATGCATAATTTTTGAAAATCGACTGATTTTTAGCTAAGTTATGGCTTCTCAAAGTTGCAAATGTATCAATTTTTTAAACAAAATAACACGTTTTTTCAATTTTTCACTTTCCTTGCCATATTTTTCAAAACATTTAATAAACCTTATATACCGATTTAAAGTATAATAAAAGCCGTATCCAGAAATGCATAAATGAGGAAAATCGGCTAAGTTGTGGAAAAGTTATGGTTCCTCGGAGATGAGGAAGATATCAATATTTGTTCAAAACGATGATTTTGTCCATTTATAACTATTGTGGCCATGTTTTCTAAAATATGGGTCACAATCAAGTGTGGTAAAGTTTTTTTATACTCATTTTAATACCAGAAATCGATAAGGCACAAAAAATTCCGATTTTAAAATTTTTAATTTTTTGGCGTTTTTTCTAGGAGTTAATGTGCAAAAATGGTCAAAAAATTGGTCAAATCTTAAAACTGACAATATGAACAATTTTTTGTTGTACAATAAAAATATGATTAATACTATTGACAGAAATGCATAAATTTTGAAAATCGGTTGATTTTTAGCTAAGTTATGGCTTCTTAAAGTTGCAAATGTCCCAATTTTTTAAACCAAAAACACGTTTTTTTCAATTTATCACTTTTCTTGCCATATTTTTCAAAACATGTAATTAACCTTATATACCGATTTAAAGTATAATAAAAGCCGTATCCAGAAATGCATAAATGAGGAAAATCGGCTAAGTTGTGGAAAAGTTATGGTTCCTCGGAGATGAGGAAGATATCAATATTTGTTCAAAACGATGATTTCGTCCATTTATAACTATTGTGGCCATATTTTCTAAAATATGGGTCAAAATCAAGTGTGGTAAAGTTTTTTTTATACTCATTTTAATACCAGAAATCGATTGGGCACAAAAAATTACGATTTTAAAATTTTCACTTTTTTGACATTTTTGCTAGTAGTAATTTTGCAAAATTTGTCAAAAAAATGGGTCAAATTTTAAAACTGACAATATGAACAATTTTTTGATGTACAATAAAAATTATGATCAATACTATTGAAAGAAATGCATAAATTTTGAAAATCGACTGATTTTTAGCTAAGTTATGGCTTCTCAAAGTTGCAAATGTCTCAATTTTTTAAACAAAATAACACGTTTTTTCAATTTATCACTCTCCTTGCCATATTTTTCAAAACATTTAATAAACATTATATACCGATTTAAAGTATAATAAAAGCCGTATCCAGAAATGCATAAATGAGGAAAATCGGCTAAGTTGTGGAAAAGTTATGGTTCCTCGGAGATGAGGAAGATATCAATCTTTGTTCAAAACGATGATTTTGTCCATTTATAACTATTGTGGCCATATTTTCTAAAATATGGGTCAAAATCAAGTGTGGTAAAGTTTTTTATACTCATTTTAATACCAGAAATCGATAAGGCACAAAAAATACCGATTTTAAAATTTTCACTTTTTTGGCATTTTTGGTCAAAAACTGGGTCAAAAATTGAAACTGAAAGTATTTTAATTTTATGACTTATATTCAAAATATGATAAATACCATTGACAGATATGCAAAAATTTTGAAAATCGGTTGATTTTTAGCTAAGTTATGGCTTCTCAAAGTTGCAAATGTCTCAATTTTCTAAACCAAAAACACGTTTTTTTCAAATTTATCACTTTCCTTGCCATATTTTTCAAATTATGTAATAAACCTTATATACCGATTTAAAGTATAATAAAAGCCGTATCCAGAAATGCATAAATGAGGAAAATCGGCTAAGTTGTGGAAAAGTTATGGTTGCTCGAAGATGAGGAAGATATCAATATTTGTTCAAAACGATGATTTTGACCATTTATAACTTTTGTGGTCATATTTTCTAAAACATGGGTCAAAATCAAGTGTAGTAAAGTTTTTTTATACTCATTTTAATACCAGAAATCGATTGGGCACAAAAAATTTCGATTTTAAAATTTTCACTTTTTTGACATTTTTGCTAGTAGTAAATTTGCAAAATTTGTCAAAAAATGGGTCAAAAATTAAAACTGAAAGTATTTAAATTTTTTTGACGTAGATTCAAAATATGATAAATACCATTGACAGAAATGCAAAAATTTTGAAAATCGGTTGATTTTTAGCTAAGTTATGGCTTCGCAAAGTTGCAAATGTCTCAATTTTTTAAACCAAAAACACGTTTTTTTCAATTTATCACTTTCCTGGCTACATTTTTCAAAACATTTAATAAACCTTATATACCGATTTAAAATATAATAAAAGCCGTATCCAGAAATGCATAAATGAGGAAAATCGGCTAAGTTGTGGAAAAGTTATGGTTGCTCGAAGATGAGGAAGATATCAATATTTGTTCAAAACGATGATTTTGACCATTTATAACTTTTTGTGGTCATATTTTCTAAAACATGGGTCAAAATCAAGTGTGGTAAAGTTTTTTTTATACTCATTTTAATACCAGAAATCGATTGGGCACAAAAAATTCCGATTTTAAAATTTTCACTTTTTTGACATTTTTGCTAGTAGTAAATTTGCAAAATTTGTCAAAAAATGGGCCAAAAATTAAAACTGAAAGTATTTAAATTTTTTTGACGTAGATTCAAAATATGATAAATACCATTGACAGAAATGCAAAAATTTTGAAAATCGGTTGATTTTTAGCTAGTCTCAATTTTTTAAACCAAACACACGTTTTTTTCAATTTATCACTTTCCTGGCTACATTTTTCAAAACATTTAATAAACCTTATATACCGATTTAAAATAGAATAAAAGCCGTATCCAGAAATGCATAAATGAGGAAAATCGGCTAAGTTGTGGAAAAGTTATGGTTCCTCGGAGATGAGGCAGATATCAATATATGTTCAAAACGATGATTTTGACCATTTATCACTATTGTGGCCATATTTTCTAAAATATGGGTCAAAATCAAGTGTGGTAAAGTTTTTTTAAACTCATTTTAATACCAGAAATCGATTGGGCACAAAAAATTCCGATTTTATAATTTTCACTTTTTTGGCATTTTTGGTAGGAGTTAATGTGCAAAAATTGTCAAAAAATGAGTCAAATTTTAAAACTGACAATATGAACAATTTTTTGATGTACAATAAAAATATGATCAATACTATTGACAGAAATGCATAAATTTTGAAAATCGGCTGATTTTTAGCTAAGTTATGGCTTCTCAAAGTTGCAAAAGTATCAATTTTTTAAACAAAATAACACGTTTTTTTAATTTTTCACTTTTCTTGCCATATTTTTCAAATTATGTAATAAACCTTATATACCGATTTAAAGTATAATAAAAGCCGAATCCAGAAATGCATAAATGAGGAAAATCGGCAAAATTGTGGAAAAGTTATGGTTCCTCGGAGATGAGGCAGATATCAATATATGTTCAAAACGATGATTTTGACCATTTATCACTATTGTGGTCATATTTTCTAAAATTTGGGTCAAAATCAAGTGTGGTAAAGTTTTTAATACTCATTTTGATACCAGAAATCGATAAGGCACAAAAAATTTCGATTTTAAAATTTTCACTTTTTTGACATTTTTGCTAGTAGTAAATTTGCAAAATTTGTCAAAAAATGGGTCAAAAATTAAAACTGAAAGTATTTTAATTTTTTTGACGTAGATTCAAAATATGATAAATACCATTGACAGAAATGCAAAAATTTTGAAAATCGGTTGATTTTTAGCTAAGTTATGGCTTCTAAAAGTTGCAAATGTCTCAATTTTTTAAACCAAAAACACGTTTTTTTCAATTTATCACTTTCCTTGCCATATTTTTCAAAACATGTAATTAACCTTATATATCGATTTAAAGTATAATAAAAGCCGTATCCAGAAATGCATAAATGAGGAAAATAGGCTAAGTTGTGGAAAAGTTATGGTTCCTCGAAGATGAGGAAGATATCAATTTTTGTTCAAAACAATGATTTTGTCCATTTATAACTATTGTGGCCATATTTTCTAAAATATGGGTCAAAATCAAGTGTGGTAAAGTTTTTGTAAACTCATTTTAATACCAGAAATCGATTGGGCACAAAAAATTCCGATTTTATAATTTTCACTTTTTTGGCATTTTTGGTAGGAGTTAATGTGCAAAAATTGTCAAAAAATGAGTCAAATTTTAAAACTGACAATATGAACAATTTTTTGATGTACAATAAAAATATGATCAATACCATTGACAGAAATGCATAAATTTTGAAAATCGGCTGATTTTTAGCTAAGTTATGGCTTCTCAAAGTTGCAAAAGTCTCAATTTTTTAAACAAAATAACACGTTTTTTTAATTTTTCACTTTTCTTGCCATATTTTTCAAAATATGTAATAAACCTTATATACCGATTTAAAGTATAATAAAAGCCGTATCCAGAAATGCATAAATGAGGAAAATCGGCTAAATTGTGGAAAAGTTATGGTTCCTCGGAGATGAGGCAGATATCAATATATGTTCAAAACGATGATTTTGACCATTTATCACTATTGTGGTCATATTTTCTAAAATATGGGTCAAAATCAAGTGTGGTAAAGTTTTTTTATACTCATTTTAATACCAGAAATCGATTGGGCACAAAAAATTCCGATTTTAAAATTTTCACTTTTTTGACATTTTTGCTAGTAGTAAATTTGCAAAATTTGTCAAAAAATGGGTCAAAAATTAAAACTGAAAGTATTTACATTTTTTTGACGTAGATTCAAAATATGATAAATACCATTGACAGAAATGCAAAAATTTTGAAAATCGGTTGATTTTTAGCTAAGTTATGGCTTCTAAAAGTTGCAAATGTCTCAATTTTTTAAACCAAAAACACGTTTTTTCAATTTATCACTTTCCTTGCCATATTTTTCAAAACATGTAATTAACCTTATATATCGATTTAAAGTATAATAAAAGCCGTATCCAGAAATGCATGAATGAGGAAAATCGGCTAAGTTGTTGATAAGTTATGGTTTCTCGGAGATGAGGAAGATATCAATATTTGTTCAAAACGATGATTTTGACCATTTATCACTATTGTGGTCATATTTTCTAAAACATGCGTCAAAATCAAGTGTGGTAAAGTTTTTAATACTCATTTTGATACCAGAAATCGATAAGGCACAAAAAATTTCGATTTTAAAATTTTTAATTTTTTGGCGTTTTTGCTAGGAGTTAATGTGCAAAAATCGTCAAAAAATTGGTCAAATCTTAAAACTGACAATATGAACAATTTTTTGTTGTACAATAAAAATATGATCAATACTATTGACAGAAATGCATAAATTTTGAAAATCGGTTGATTTTTAGCTAAGTTATGGCTTCTTAAAGTGGCAAATGTCTCAATTTTTTAAACCAAAAACACGTTTTTTTCAATTTATCACTTTCCTGGATATATTTTTAAAAACATGTAATAAACCTTATGTACCGATTTAAAATATAATAAAAGCCGTATCCAGAAATGCATGAATGAGGAAAATCGGCTAAGTTGTTGATAAGTTATGGTTTCTCAAAGATGGGGAAGATATCAATTTTTGTTCAAAACGATGATTTTGTCCATTTATAACTATTGTGGCCATATTTTCAAAAATATGGGTCAAAATCAAGTGTTGTAAAGTTTTTTTAAACTCATTTTAATACCAGAAATCGATTGGGCACAAAAAATTCCGAATTTAAAATTTTCACTTTTTTGGCATTTTTGGTAGGAGTTAATGTGCAAAATTGTCAAAAAATGAGTCAAATTTTAAAACTGACAATATGAACAATTTTTTGATGTACAATAAAAATATGATCAATACTATTGACAGAAATGCATAAATTTTGAAAATCGGCTGATTTTTAGCTAAGTTATGGCTTCTCAAAGTTGCAAAAGTCTCAATTTTTTAAACAAAATAACACGTTTTTTTAATTTTTCACTTTCCTTGCCATATTTTTCAAATTATGTAATAAACCTTATATACCAATTTAAAGTATAATAAAAGCCGTATCCAGAAATGCATAAATGAGGAAAATCGGCTTAATTGTGGAAAAGTTATGGTTCCTCGGAGATGAGGCAGATATCAATATATGTTCAAAACGATGATTTTGACCATTTATCACTATTGTGGTCATATTTTCAAAAATATGGGTCAAAATCAAGTGTGGTAAAGTTTTTTTATACTCATTTTAATACCAGAAATCGATTGAGCACAAAAAATTCCGATTTTAAAATTTTCACTTTTTTGACATTTTTGCTAGTAGTAAATTTGCAAAATTTGTCAAAAAATGGGTCAAAAATTAAAACTGAAAGTATTTACATTTTTTTGACGTAGATTCAAAATATGATAAATACCATTGACAGAAATGCAAAAATTTTGAAAATCGGCTGATTTTTAGCTAAGTTATGGCTTCTAAAAGTTGCAAATGTCTCAATTTTTTAAACCAAAAACACGTTTTTTTCAATTTATCACTTTTCTTGCCATATTTTTCAAAACATGTAATTAACCTTATATACCGATTTAAAGTATAATAAAAGCCGTATCCAGAAATGCATAAATGAGGAAAATCGGCTAAATTGTGGAAAAGTTATGGTTCCTCGGAGATGAGGCAGATATCAATATATGTTCAAAACGATGATTTTGACCATTTATCACTATTGTGGTCATATTTTCTAAAATATGGGTCAAAATCAAGTGTGGTAAAGTTTTTTATACTCATTTTAATACCAGAAATCGATTGGGCACAAAAAAATCCGATTTTAAAATTTTCACTTTTTGACATTTTTGCTAGTAGTAAATTTGCAAAATTTGTCAAAAAATGGGTCAAAAATTAAAACTGAAAGTATTTAAATTTTTTTGACGTAGATTCAAAATTTGATCAATACCATTGACAGAAATGCATAAATTTTGAAAATCGGCTGATTTTTAGCTAGGTTATGGCTTCTCAAAGTTGCAAGAATCTCAATTTTTTAAACCAAATAAGACGTTTTTTCAATCTATCACTTTCCTTGCCATATTTTTTAAAACATTTAATAAACCTTATATACCGATTTAAAGTATAATAAAAGCCGTATCCAGAAATGCATAAATGAGGAAAATCGGCTAAGTTGTTGATAAGTTATGGTTCCTCGGAGATGAGGAAGATATCAATATTTGTTCAAAACGATGATTTTGACCATTTATCACTATTGTGGTCATATTTTCTAAAATATGGGTCAAAATCAAGTGTGGTAAAGTTTTTTATACTCATTTTAATACCAGAAATCGATTGGGCACAAAAAAATCCGATTTTAAAATTTTCACTTTTTTGACATTTTTGCTAGTAGTAAATTTGCAAAATTTGTCAAAAAATGGGTCAAAAATTAAAACTGAAAGTATTTTAATTTTTTTGACGTAGATTCAAAATTTGATCAATACCATTGACAGAAATGAAAAAATTTTGAAAATCGGTTGATTTTTAGCTAAGTTATGGCTTCTCAAAGTTGCAAAAGTCTCAATTTTTTAAACAAAATAACACGTTTTTTCAATTTATCACTTTCCTTGCCATATTTTTCAAAGCATTTAATAAACCTTATATACCGTTTTAAAGTACAATTAAAGCCGTATCCAGAAATGCATAAATGAGGAAAATCGGCTAAGTTGTGGAAAAGTTATGGTTCCTCGGAGATGAGGAAGATATCAATATTTGTTCAAAACGATGATTTTGACCATTTATCACTATTTTGGTCATATTTTCTAAAATATGGGTCAAAATCAAGTGTGGTAAAGTTTATTTATACTCATTTTAATACCAGAAATCGATTGGGCACAAAAATTCCGATTTTAAAATTTTCACTTTTTTGACATTTTTGCTAGTAGTAAATTTGCAAAATTTGTCAAAAAATGGGTCAAAAATTAAAACTGAAAGTATTTTAATTTTTTTGACGTAGATTCAAAATATGATAAATTCCATTGACAGAAATGCAAAAATTTTGAAAATCGGCTGATTTTTAGCTAAGTTATGGCTTCTAAAAGTTGCAAATGTCTCAATTTTTTAAACCAAAAACACGTTTTTTTCAATTTATCACTTTTCTTTCCATATTTTTCAAAACATGTAATTAACCTTATATACCGATTTAAAGTATAATAAAAGCCGTATCCAGAAATGCATAAATGAGGAAAATCGGCTAAATTGTGGAAAAGTTATGGTTCCTCGGAGATGAGGCAGATATCAATATATGTTCAAAACGATGATTTTGACCATTTATCACTATTGTGGTCATATTTTCTAAAATATGGGTCAAAATCAAGTGTGGTAAAGTTTTTTTATACTCATTTTAATACCAGAAATCGATTGGGCACAAAAAATTCCGATTTTAAAATTTTCACTTTTTTGACATTTTTGCTAGAAGAAAATTTGCAAAATTTGTCAAAAAATGGGTCAAAAATTAAAACTGAAAGTACTTACATTTTTTTGACGTAGATTCAAAATATGATAAATACCATTGACAGAAATGCAAAAATTTTGAAAATCGGTTGATTTTTAGCTAAGTTATGGCTCCTTAAAGTGGCAAATGTCCCAATTTTTTAAACCAAAAACACGTTTTTTTCAATTTATCACTTTCCTGGCTATATTTTTAAAAACATGTAATAAACCTTATGTACCGATTTAAAATATAATAAAAGCCGTATCCAGAAATGCATGAATGAGGAAAATCGGCTAAGTTGTTGATAAGTTATGGTTTCTCAAAGATGGGGAAGATATCAATTTTTGTTCAAAACGATGATTTTGTCCATTTATAACTATTGTGGCAATATGGTCTAAAATATGGGTCAAAATCAAGTGTGGTAAAGTTTTTTTAAACTCATTTTAATACCAGAAATCGATTGGGCACAAAAAATTCCGATTTTATAATTTTCACTTTTTTGGCATTTTTGGTAGGAGTTAATGTGCAAAAATTCTCAAAAAATGAGTCAAATTTTAAAACTGACAATATGAACAATTTTTTGATGTACAATAAAAATATGATCAATACTATTGACAGAAATGCATAAATTTTGAAAATCGGCTGATTTTTAGCTAAGTTATGGCTTCTCAAAGTTGCAAAAGTCTCAATTTTTTAAACAAAATAACACGTTTTTTTAATTTTTCACTTTCCTTGCCATATTTTTCAAATTATGTAATAAACCTTATATACCGATTTAAAGTATAATAAAAGCCGTATCCAGAAATGCATAAATGAGGAAAATCGGCTAAATTGTGGAAAAGTTATGGTTCTTCGGAGATTAGGCAGATATCAATATATGTTCAAAACGATGATTTTGACCATTTATCACTATTGTGGTCATATTTTCTAAAATATGGGTCAAAATCAAGTGTGGTAAAGTTTTTTTATACTCATTTTAATACCAGAAATCGATTGGGCACAAAAAATTCCGATTTTAAAATTTTCACTTTTTTGACATTTTTGCTAGTAGTAAATTTGCAAAATTTGTCAAAAAAATGGGTCAAAATTAAAACTGAAAGTATTTACATTTTTTTGACGTAGATTCAAAATATGATAAATACCATTGACAGAAATGCAAAAATTTTGAAAATCGGTTGATTTTTAGCTAAGTTATGGCTCCTTAAAGTGGCAAATGTCCCAATTTTTTAAACCAAAAACACGTTTTTTTCAATTTATCACTTTCCTGGCTATATTTTTAAAAACATGTAATAAACCTTATGTACCGATTTAAAATATAATAAAAGCCGTATCCAGAAATGCATGAATGAGGAAAATCGGCTAAGTTGTTGATAAGTTATGGTTTCTCAAAGATGGAGAAGATATCAATTTTTGTTCAAAACGATGATTTTGTCCATTTATAACTATTGTGGCCATATTTTCTAAAATATGGGTCAAAATCAAGTGTTGTAATGTTTTTTTAAACTCATTTTAATACCAGAAATCGATTGGGCACAAAAAATTCCGAATTTAAAATTTTCACTTTTTTGGCATTTTTGGTAGGAGTTAATGTGCAAAAATTGTCAAAAAATGAGTCAAATTTTAAAACTGACAATATGAACAATTTTTTGATGTACAATAAAAATATGATCAATACTATTGACAGAAATGCAAAAATTTTGAAAATCGGCTGATTTTTAGCTAAGTTATGGCTTCTAAAAGTTGCAAATGTCTCAATTTTTTAAACCAAAAACACGTTTTTTTCAATTTATCACTTTTCTTGCCATATTTTTCAAAACATGTAATTAACCTTATATACCGATTTAAAGTATAATAAAAGCCGTATCCAGAAATGCATAAATGAGGAAAATCGGCTAAATTGTGGAAAAGTTATGGTTCCTCGGAGATGAGGCAGATATCAATATATGTTCAAAACGATGATTTTGACCATTTATCACTATTGTGGTCATATTTTCTAAAATATGGGTCAAAATCAAGTGTGGTAAAGTTTTTTTATACTCATTTTAATACCAGAAATCGATTGGGCACAAAAAATTCCGATTTTAAAATTTTCACTTTTTTGACATTTTTGCTAGAAGAAAATTTGCAAAATTTGTCAAAAAATGGGTCAAAAATTAAAACTGAAAGTACTTACATTTTTTTGACGTAGATTCAAAATATGATAAATACCATTGACAGAAATGCAAAAATTTTGAAAATCGGTTGATTTTTAGCTAAGTTATGGCTTCTTAAAGTGGCAAATGTCCCAATTTTTTAAACCAAAAACACGTTTTTTTCAATTTATCACTTTCCTGGCTATATTTTTAAAAAATATGTAATAAACCTTATGTACCGATTTAAAATATAATAAAAGCCGTATCCAGAAATGCATGAATGAGGAAAATCGGCTAAGTTGTTGATAAGTTATGGTTTCTCAAAGATGGGGAAGATATCAATTTTTGTTCAAAACGATGATTTTGTCCATTTATAACTATTGTGGCCATATTTTCTAAAATATGGGTCAAAATCAAGTGTGGTAAAGTTTTTTTAAACTCATTTTAATACCAGAAATCGATTGGGCACAAAAATTCCGATTTTATAATTTTCACTTTTTTGGCATTTTTGGTAGGAGTTAATGTGCAAAAATTCTCAAAAAATGAGTCAAATTTTAAAACTGACAATATGAACAATTTTTGATGTACAATAAAAATATGATCAATACTATTGACAGAAATGCATAAATTTTGAAAATCGGCTGATTTTTAGCTAAGTTATGGCTTCTCAAAGTTGCAAAAGTCTCAATTTTTTAAACAAAATAACACGTTTTTTTAATTTTTCACTTTTCTTGCCATATTTTTCAAATTATGTAATAAACCTTATATACCGATTTAAAGTATAATAAAAGCCGTATCCAGAAATGCATAAATGAGGAAAATCGGCTAAATTGTGGAAAAGTTATGGTTCTTCGGAGATTAGGCAGATATCAATATATGTTCAAAACGATGATTTTGACCATTTATCACTATTGTGGTCATATTTTCTAAAATATGGGTCAAAATCAAGTGTGGTAAAGTTTTTTTATACTCATTTTAATACCAGAAATCGATTGGGCACAAAAATTCCCGATTTTAAAATTTTCACTTTTTTGACATTTTTGCTAGTAGTAAATTTGCAAAATTTGTCAAAAAATGGGTCAAAAATTAAAACTGAAAGTATTTACATTTTTTTGACGTAGATTCAAAATATGATAAATACCATTGACAGAAATGCAAAAATTTTGAAAATCGGTTGATTTTTAGCTAAGTTATGGCTTCTTAAAGTGGCAAATGTCCCAATTTTTTAAACCAAAACACGTTTTTTCAATTTATCACTTTCCTGGCTATATTTTTAAAAACATGTAATAAACCTTATGTACCGATTTAAAATATAATAAAAGCCGTATCCAGAAATGCATGAATGAGGAAAATCGGCCAAGTTGTTGATAAGTTATGGTTTCTCAAAGATGGAGAAGATATCAATTTTTGTTCAAAACGATGATTTTGTCCATTTATAACTATTGTGGCCATATTTTCTAAAATATGGGTCAAAATCAAGTGTTGTAATTTTTTTTTAAACTCATTTTAATACCAGAAATCGATTGGGCACAAAAAATTCCGAATTTAAAATTTTCACTTTTTTGGCATTTTTGGTAGGAGTTAATGTGCAAAAATTGTCAAAAAATGAGTCAAATTTTAAAACTGACAATATGAACAATTTTTTGATGTACAATAAAAATATGATCAATACTATTGATAGAAATGCAAAAATTTTGAAAATCGGTTGATTTTTAGCTAAGTTATGGCTTCTCAAAGTTGCAAATGTCTCAATTCTTTAAACCAAAAACACGTTTTTTTCAATTTATCACTTTCCTTGCCATATTTTTCAAAACATGTAATTAACCTTATATACCGATTTAAAGTATAATAAAAGCCGTATCCAGAATTGCATAAATGAGGAAAATCGGCTAAGTTGTGGAAAAGTATTGGTTGCTCGAAGATGAGGAAGATATCAATATTTGTTCAAAACGATGATTTTGACCATTTATAACTTTTGTGGTCATATTTTCTAAAACATGGGTCAAAATCAAGTGTGGTAAAGTTTTTTATACTCATTTTGATACCAGAAATCGATAAGGCACAAAAAATTCCGATTTTAAAATTTTTAATTTTTTGGCATTTTTGCTAGGAGTTAATGTGCTAAAATGGTAAAAAAAATGGGTCAAATTTTAAAACTGACAATTTGAACAATTTTTTGTTGTACAATAAAAATATGATCAATACTATTGACAGAAATGCATAAATTTTGAAAATCGGTTGAATTTTAGCTAAGTTATGGCTTCTTAAAGTTGCAAATGTCCCAATTTTTTAAACCAAAAACACGTTTTTTTCAATTTATCACTTTCCTGGCTATATTTTTCAAAACATTTAATAAACCTTATATACCGATTTAAAGTATAATAAAAGCCGTATCCAGAAATGCATAAATGAGAAAATCGGCTAAGTTGTGGAAAAGTTATGGTTCCTCAAAGATGGGGAAGATATCAAAATTTGTTTAAAACGATGATTTTGTCCATTTATAACTTTTGTGGCCATATTCAAGTGTGGTAAAGTTTTTTATACTCATTTTGATACCAGAAATCGATTGGGCACAATAAATTCCGATTTTAAAATTTTCAATTTTTTGGCATTTTTGCTAAGAGTTAATGTGCAAAAATGGTCAAAAAATGGGTCAAAAATTAAAACTGAAAGTATTTTAATTTTTTTTGACGTAGATTCAAAATATGATAAATACCATTGACAGAAATGCAAAAATTTTGAAAATCGGTTGATTTTTAGCTAAGTTATGGCTTCTCAAAGTTGCAAATGTCTCAATTTTTTAAACCAAAAACACGTTTTTTTCAATTTATCACTTTCCTTGCCATATTTTTCAAAACATGTAATTAACCTTATATACCGATTTAAAGTATAATAAAAGCCGAATCCAGAAATGCATAAATGAGGAAAATCGGCTAAGTTGTGGAAAAGTTATAGTTGCTCGAAGATGAGGAAGATATCAATATTTGTTCAAAACGATGATTTTGACCATTTATAACTTTTGTGGTCATATTTTCTAAAACATGGGTCAAAATCAAGTGTGGTAAAGTTTTTTATACTCATTTTGATACCAGAAATCGATAAGGCACAAAAAATTCCGATTTTAAAATTTTTAATTTTTTGGCATTTTTGCTAGGAGTTAATGTGCAAAAATGGTAAAAAAATGGGTCAAATTTTAAAACTGACAATTTGAACAATTTTTTGTTGTACAATAAAAATATGATCAATACTATTGACAGAAATGCATAAATTTTGAAAATCGGTTGAATTTTAGCTAAGTTATGGCTTCTTAAAGTTGCAAATGTCCCAATTTTTAAACCAAAAACACGTTTTTTCAATTTATCACTTTCCTGGCTATATTTTTCAAAACATGTAATAAACCTCATATACCGATATAAAATATAATAAAAGCCGTATCCAGAAATGCATGAATGAGGAAAATCGGCTAAGTTGTTGATTAGTTATGGTTTCTCAAAGATGGGGAAGATATCAATTTTTGTTCAAAACGATGATTTTGTCCATTTATAACTATTGTGGCCATATTTTCTAAAATATGGGTCAAAATCAAGTGTGGTAAAGTTTTTTTAAACTCACTTTAATACCAGAAATTGATTGGGCACAAAAAATTCCGATTTTAAAATTTTCACATTTTTGGCATTTTTGGTAGGAGTTAATGTGCAAAAATTGTCAAAAAATGAGTCAAATTTTAAAACTGACAATATGAACAATTTTTTGATGTACAATAAAAATATGATCAATACTATTGACAGAAATGCATAAATTTTGAAAATCGGCTGATTTTTAGCTAAGTTATGGCTTCTCAAAGTTGCAAAAGTCTCAATTTTTTAAACAAAATAACACGTTTTTTTAATTTTTCACATTCCTTGCCATATTTTTCAAAACATTTAATAAACCTTATATACCGATTTAAAGTATAATAAAAGCCGTATCCAGAAATGCATAAATGAGAAAATCGGCTAAGTTGTGGAAAAGTTATGGTTCCTCAAAGATGGGGAAGATATCAGAATTTGTTTAAAACGATGATTTTGTCCATTTATAACTTTTGTGGCCATATTCAAGTGTGGTAAAGTTTTTTATACTCATTTTGATACCAGAAATCGATTGGGCACAATAAATTCCGATTTTAAAATTTTCAATTTTTTGGCATTTTTGCTAAGAGTTAATGTGCAAAAATGGTCAAAAAATGGGTCAAAAATTAAAACTGAAAGTATTTTAATTTTTTTTGACGTAGATTCAAAATATGATAAATACCATTGACAGAAATGCAAAAATTTTGAAAATCGGTTGATTTTTAGCTAAGTTATGGCTTCTCAAAGTTGCAAATGTCTCAATTTTTTAAACCAAAAACACGTTTTTTTCAATTTATCACTTTCCTGGCTATATTTTTCAAAACATGTAATAAACCTCATATACCGATATAAAATATAATAAAAGCCGTATCCAGAAATGCATGAATGAGGAAAATCGGCTAAGTTGTTGATTAGTTATGGTTTCTCAAAGATGGGGAAGATATCAATTTTTGTTCAAAACGATGATTTTGTCCATTTATAACTATTGTGGCCATATTTTCTAAAATATGGGTCAAAATCAAGTGTGGTAAAGTTTTTTTAAACTCACTTTAATACCAGAAATTGATTGGGCACAAAAAATTCCGATTTTAAAATTTTCACATTTTTGGCATTTTTGGTAGGAGTTAATGTGCAAAAATTGTCAAAAAATGAGTCAAATTTTAAAACTGACAATATGAACAATTTTTTGATGTACAATAAAAATATGATCAATACTATTGACAGAAAAAATTTCGATTTTAAAATTTTTAATTTTTTGGCATTTTTGGTAGGAGTTAATGTGCAAAAATGGTAAAAAAAAAATGGGTCAAATTTTAGAACTGACAATTTGAACAATTTTTTGATGTACAATAAAAATATGATCAATACTATTGACAGAAATGCATAAATTTTGAAAATCGGTTGATTTTTAGCTAAGTTATGGCTTCTCAAAGTTGCAAATGTCTCAATTTTTTACACCAAAAACACGTTTTTTTAATTTATCGCTTTCCTTGCCATATTTTTTAAAACATGTAACAAACCTTATATACCGATTTAAAGTATAATAAAAGCGGTATCCAGAAATGCATAAATGAGGAAAATCGGCTAAGTTGTGGAAAAGTTATGGTTCCTCGAAGATGAGGAAGATATCAATATTTGTTCAAAACGATGATTTTGACCATTTATCACTATTTTGGTCATATTTTCTAAAATATGGGTCAAAATCAAGTGTGGTAAAGTTTTTTTTATACTCATTTTAATACCAGAAATCGATTGGGCACAAAAAATTCCGATTTTAAAATTTTCACTTTTTTGGCATTTTTGGTAGGAGTTAATGTGCAAAAATGGTCTAAAAATGGGTCAAATTTTAGAACTGACAATTTGAACAATTTTTTGATGTACAACAAAAATATGATCAATACTATTGACAGAAACGCAAAAATTTTGAAAATCGGTTGATTTTTAGCTAAGTTATGGCTTCTCAAAGTTGCAAGAGTCTCAATTTTTTAAACCAAATAACACGTTTTTTCAATTTTTCACTTTCCTTGCCATATTTTTCAAAACATTTAATAAACCTTATATACCGATTTAAAGTATAATAAAAGCCGTATCCAGAAATGCATAAATGAGGAAAATCGGCTAAGTTGTGGAAAAGTTATGGTTCCTCGGAGATGAGGAAGATATCAATATGTTTTCAAAACGATGATTTTGACCATTTATAACTATTGTGGCCATATTTTCTAAAATATGGGTCAAAATCAAGTGTGGTAAAGTTTTTTTATACTCATTTTAATACCAGAAATCGATTGGGCACAAAAAATTTCGATTTTAAAATTTTAAATTTTTTGGCATTTTTGGTAGGAGTTAATTTGCAAAAATTGTCAAAAAATGAGTCAAATTTTAAAACTGACAATATGAACAATTTTTTGATGTACAATAAAAATATGATCAATACTATTGACAGAAATGCATAAATTTTGAAAATCGGCTGATTTTTAGCTAAGTTATGGCTTCTCAAAGTTGCAAAAGTCTCAATTTTTTAAACAAAATAACACGTTTTTTCAATTTTTCACTTTCCTTGCCATATTTTTTAAAACATGTAACAAACCTTATATACCGATTTAAAGTATAATAAAAGCCGAATCCAGAAATGCATAAATGAGGAAAATCGGCTAAGTTGTGGAAAAGTTATGGTTGCTCGGAGATGAGGAAGATACCAATATTTGTTCAAAACGATGATTTTGACCATTTATCACTATTGTGGCCATATTTTCTAAAATATGGGTCAAAATCAAGTGTGGTAAAGTTTTTTTATACTCATTTTAATACCAGAGATCGATAAGGCACAAAAAAATTCGATTTTAAAATTTTCACTTTTTTGGCATTTTTGGTAGGAGCTAATGTGCAAAAATTGTCAATAAATGAGTCAAATTTTAAAACTGACAATATAAACAATTTTTTGATGTCCAATAAAAATATGATCAATTATTGACAGAAATGCATAAATTTTGAAAATCGGCTGATTTTTAACTAAGTTATGGCTTCTCAAAGTTGCAAGCGTCTCAATTTTTTAAACCAAATAACACGTTTTTTCAATTTTTCACTTTCCTTGCCATATTTTTTAAAACATGTAACAAACCTTATATACCGATTTAAAGTATAATAAAAGCCGAATCCAGAAATGCATAAATGAGGAAAATCGGCTAAGTTGTGGAAAAGTTATGGTTGCTCGGAGATGAGGAAGATACCAATATTTGTTCAAAACGATGATTTTGACCATTTATCACTATTGTGGTCATATTTTCTAAAATATGGGTCAAAATCAAGTGTGGTAAAGTTTTTTTATACTCATTTTAATACCAGAAATCGATTGGACACAAAAAATTCCGATTTTAAAATTTTCACTTTTTTGACATTTTGGCTGGTAGTAAATTTGCAAAATTTGTCAAAAAAAGGGTCAAAAATTGAAACTGAAAGTATTTTAATTTTTTTGACGTAGATTCAAAATATGATAAATACCATTGACAGAAATGCAAAAATTTTGAAAATCGGTTGATTTTTAGCTAAGTTATGGCTTCTCAAAGTTGCAAAAGTCTCAATTTTTTAAACAAAATAACACGTTTTTTCAATTTTTCACTTTCCTTGCCATATTTTTCAAAACATTTAATAAACCTTATATACCGATTTAAAGTATAATAAAAGCCGTATCCAGAAATGCATAAATGAGGAAAATCGGCTAAGTTGTGGAAAAGTTATGGTTCCGCGGAGATGAGAAAGATATCAATATTTGTTCAAAACGATGATTTTGACCATTTATCACTATTGTGGTCATATTTTCTAAAATATGGGTCAAAATCAAGTGTGGTAAAGTTTTTTTATACTCATTTTAATACCAAAAATCGATTGGGCACAAAAAATTTCGATTTTAAAATTTTAAATTTTTTGGCATTTTTGCTAGGAGTTAATGTGCGATTTTAAAATTTTCACTTTTTTGACATTTTTGATAGTAGTAAATTTGCAAAATTTGCAAAATTTGTCAAAAAATGGGTCAAAAATTAAAACTGAAAGTATTTGAATTTTTTGACGTAGATTCAAAATATGATAAATACCATTGACAGAAATGCAAAAATTTTGAAAATCGGTTGATTTTTAGCTAAGTTATGGCTTCTCAAAGTTGCAAATGTCTCAATTTTTTAAACCAAAAACACGTTTTTTTCAATTTATCACTTTTCTTGCCATATTTTTCAAAACATGTAATAAACCTTATATACCGATTTAAAGCATAATAAAAGCCGTATCCAGAAATGCATAAATGAGGAAAATCGGCTAAGTTGTTGATAAGTTATGGTTTCTCAAAGATGGGGAAGATATCAATTTTTGTTCAAAACGATGATTTAGTCCATTTATAACTATTGTGGCCATATTTTCTAAAATATGGGTCAAAATCAAGTGTGGTAAAGTCTTTTTATACTCATTTTAATACCAGAAATCGATAAGGCACAAGAAATTCCGATTTTAAAATTTTCACTTTTTTGGCATTTTTGGTAATGTGCAAAAATTGTCAAAAAATGAGTCAAATTTTAAAACTGACAATATGAACAATTTTTTGATGTACAATAAAAATATGATCAATACTACTGACAGAAATGCAAAAATTTTGAAAATCGGTTGATTTTTAGCTAAGTTATGGCTTCTCAAAGTTGCAAATGTCTCAATTTTTTAAACCAAAAACACGTTTTTTTTTCAATTTATCACTTTCCTGGCCATAATTTTCAATACATGTAATAAACCTTATGTACCGATTTAAAATATAATAAAAGCCGTATCCAGAAATGCATAAATGAGGAAAATCGGCTAAGTTGTTGATAAGTTATGGTTTCTCAAAGATGGGGAAGATATCAATTTTTGTTCAAAACGATGATTTAGTCCATTTATAACTATTGTGGCCATATTTTCTAAAATATGGGTCAAAATCAAGTGTGGTAAAGTCTTTTTATACTCATTTTAATACCAGAAATCGATAAGGCACAAGAAATTCCGATTTTAAAATTTTCACTTTTTTGGCATTTTTGGTAATGTGCAAAAATTGTCAAAAAATGAGTCAAATTTTAAAACTGACAATATTTATTTATTTATTTATTTATTTATTTATTTAATGTCAACTATACACAGTCGACAGAAATTTAAAATTAAATGTAAAATTAAAATTAAATTGAAAAATGATTAAATTATATATATTAAATATTTAAAATATAAAATTAGAATTAAATTAAAGGAAAATATGAAATAAAAAAAATAAATAAATAGTTCTGGGGTGAGTAAATGTAAATTGATTCAACATTTGTTGCTAGGATTGGGGAAACCCAGGAAAACCCAATCAAATCAATGACCACCACCAGAGATTAATTGATTAATGTGTGCGTAAATGTTCTAAGATTAAGGCTTTATTGGTGGAAATAGAAGACTCTAATCTAATAACCCCGTAAAGTCTGTTAAACTCAGAACAAAGTACTCTAAAAGGTTCATGCATAAGGTAATTAGTATGGCAAGTGCTAATTGTTAATAAGGAGTAGAAACGGGTTGATCTAATAGGAAGTGAAAAGTTTAATTTGTTAAGTAAGAAAGGAGAGTCAATATCACCATTGATAAGTTTAAGAATGAAAGTAACACCCAGCATAGTGCGACGGTGTGAAAGGGAAGGAAGATTAATTAATAGTAATCTACTAGGATATGGCGGAAGGTTAAGTTGTGGTGACCAGTTTAAGTTTCTTAGTGCGAAAATTAGAAACTTCTTTTGCACCGATTCGATTTTGTCTTTATAAATCTGATACTGTGGAGACCACAAACAGGACCCATACTCGAGGATGGGACGTACCAGAGAGACATAAAGCTGTTTAGTCGTATAAGGGTCATTGAATTCCTTAGACCAACGCTTAATGAAACCTAAGACCTTCATGGCTTTATTTACCATGAACTCAATGTGATCGTTGAAAGAGAGTTTACGATCAAGTAAGATGCCTAGGTCATTAATTTGAGATATATTCTCGAGAAGATGGCCGTCTAACAAGTATTGAACATGCACAGGTTGTGTTCTGCAAAAAATCATGGCTTTGCACTTTGAGCAATTGAGGGCAATAAGATTGGTTTTACACCATGAATTGAAAATGTTAAGATCAGCTTGCAACAAAGAAGCAGAAATAGGATCCTTATAAGAGAGGCATAATTTAACATCATCTGCATACATCAAAACAGCACTATTCTTAATAATAGACGGAAGGTCATTAATAAATAAATTGAAAAGCAATGGTCCGAGGTGGCTACCTTGGGGCACTCCTGAATAAACAAAGATGTGCTTCGAGAGGGCAGAATTGAACATTACTCTCTGAGTTCTATTTTTAAGATAATTGGAAATCCAGTTCATAAGAATATGAGGAAAACCAAGAAGAGACAACTTGTGCATTAGGAGAGTATGGTTTACAGAATCAAATGCTTTACTGAAATCAGTGTAGATGACGTCCGTCTGCATCGAGCTATGAAACCCACTAATGACAATAGAGGAGAGTTCCAATAAGTTTGTTGTAGTAGATTTGGATCTCACAAAGCCATGCTGGGTTGGTGAGATGATTGAGCTACATAAGTGTTGCAGTTGAGAAGTAATGATTTTCTCGAATAATTTAGGAATAGCAGACAACTTAGAAATTGCTCTATAGTTCATGACGTCCGACTTAGAGCCTTTTTTGTGTAAGGGAATAACATAAGATTCTTTCCATAACTTAGGAAATAATCCGGTCGAAACGGACAAACAAAAAGTTTAAGAATTGGCTTACAGAGCGAATTAGCACAGTATCTGAGAACACAGCCAGGCACCCCATCAGGCCCAGGAGAAAAAGATGGCTTGACCAAACTCAGCTCACAACCTAACGAACTTTCCGTAATCTGCGGACCGAAAACAGAGTTAGATGGATAAATTGTATAAGGATAAGGACACTTAGAATCGTAAGTCTTAGACGAATAAGTATCCTGGAAAAAATCTGCAAATAAGTCCGAAATATTTTGATCGGTACTAGCTGTTTTCTCGTTAAGAGTTAAGGAAGAAGGATATGTAGCAGTTCGCCGCTTTAGATTTACGAAGTTGTAAAACTGCTTAGGGTCTTTAGCAAATTGTAATCTACAGCGAGTTAAGTATGCACTATAGCAACGGTGGTTCAAAGTATCAAAGCCAGACTTAGCGCTAACATACCTTGAAAAATCAGTAAGCCTACCAGATAATTTAAACTTTTTGTAAAGTTTAGATTTCAAATTTTAAGTCTACAAAGTTCCCTAGAGAACCAAGGAAGTTTTGTAGACTTAGAATGATACACTCTAGGAACATGTATTTCAAAAATAGAGTTAATAGCTCTATAAAAAATGTCAATCGCACCTTCTAAATTATTAGAAGAGTACAATTCCCACCAGTCGTAGTTATTAAATAATATATTGAGATCACTAAAGTTTACTTTACTAAAGCAGTAGTGTTTAGTGATTGGAAGTGGTTTATTTTGCTGCCCGGATGGTGACAGCAAAATAGCGAGCTCTAAAGTGGGATGGAACGCATCTTCAGGTGAAACTAAAGGATCAATTCGTACAACAGTATCGCATACCTGATCTGATACAAAGACAAGATCAAGTATTCGGTTCCTGCAATTTCGAATTGAGTTGACCTGAGATAGATTTAGTTCAAGAAGTCCCGACAGAAACTCGTTAGAAGTCATTAAGTCGTTGTTATCCGACCAAATAACATCGGGCAAGTTAAAGTCACCAACAACTACCAAACAGTCTTTATCCAAAAGCATGCTGGACAAAGATTGAATTACCGTTAAGTGAGCTAGATATACAGATAAATCAGACTGGGGAGGAATATAAGAGCAGGAAATATATAAGTTAATGTTATGAATTCGCACTTTCACACATACAATTTCTATATTAGTGGGGGAGTTATTTACTAATTGCGATGTAAGATTAGATTTTATCGCAATAAGGACACCACCACCTTTTCTATCCATTCTATCACATCTATAAATAACATAAAGAGGTGAAAGTATAGATGCATCAAGAATGTCAGGTTTAAGCCAGGTCTCAGTAAATGCCAAAATGTTATGTTCGAAAGAAAAACTATCTACATAAAGGTTAGAAAGTTTTGACTTAAGGCCTCTAACATTCTGATAAGCTAACAGATTTGAAGAATTTATTAGTTTTTTGACGGAACATTAGTAGGAAGAGAAGGGGGAACAGAAGACTTATGTCTCTTTTTGCGGACTGTACTCCTTTACAACCATATCCTCCAGCCAAAAAGCATTAGTACAAATAGTACTAAATACACTTGTGGGGACAGATATTTTAAAGGAGGAAATTTCTCTGTGATGCTTAAATTTAAATTTCTCAACGGACATGTTGGGACAATTATTATTAAGCTTCTTTAAAATGTACGCCTTAACATCTTCAGTTGAAGTGTCAGATGCCAGGCGAGAAATAAAAATTTGGCGTCTATTAGGTATAGACTTCAGAGGTCTAGCAGTCTCCACTACGCAAGGAAGAGCATTTGGAGGCGCGGGATGCTTGGGAGAATTAAACACCCGAAGATGATTGACCTCGGATGACACAAGAGGCATATCATTTGAAGGCCTATCTTTTTGGCTCTATTAGGTTTAGAGCTACGCGGGTTTGAAGTAGCTGCAGAAGGAATTGTTACCGAGATATTATCATTATTCAAATCCGGAGTGATAATTACCTCCGGAGGTAAGCTACTAGAAAGAGGCTCAGAGACAATAGGCGCCTCAGTAAAAATTTTAAAATTGTTAAACTTAAATTCCATTGCCTGGAAATCCTTATGAAGAAGGTCAAAGCTTTTTTCAACGCAAAGAAGTTATTGCGCGTATGCATTGCAAATGATTGCATACTAATCTCCGTATCACGGCAAGCTTCGCAACACCATTTAAGGCCGGTCTTATTGGCGATGTAATCTTTTACACGCACTGTGAAACCTGCACATTTAACATGCGCTAGGTTGTCACACAGCCAGCAGCTTATAAACTCTGCCTTAGGATCGGACATTCCCTTACAAACTTTGATGCAGCACGAAGTCATGATGTAAGGAGAAAATAAGAAAGCAAAAAAAGAGAAAATGGAGAAAAATGATAAGTGAGATATCAATTGAAGTGTAACTAACCTTGTGTCGAGTGCTGTAGAAAAACAAACAGCAATAACACAATGCAAACAGAGCAAGAAAGAGACAATAAGAATACAGTTATTGTAAGAGCGGGCGATAAAGAGCGCAAGCTATATAGATAAGCATGCAGTGAGAGAGCACCAGTTAGAAAGAGTGACGAAAAGACGAGAATAAGCGAAATAGAAAAAAACACAGCTGTTAGCGACGCGCACTGTTTGTGAATATAATTACAAATAAAATGCAATTTTTATAAAACCAAACACACTTAGTTTGACACTAGCACCAGAAATACGCACTACACAATAATATTGTTTAATTTGGTACCTTTAAAAGTATTAAACTACAATAAGAGATACGGAATTTAAGTGATTTAAGAAGAGCAAAATTAGACACGTCTAATTTGTACAACAGCCAATTAATATAGTGAATATGAACAATTTTTTGATGTACAATAAAAATATGATCAATACTATTGACAGAAATGCATAATTTTTGAAAATCGGCTGATTTTTAGCTAAGTTATGGCTTCTCAAAGTTGCAAAAGTCTCAATTTTTTAAACAAAATAACACGTTTTTTCAATTTTTCACTTTCCTTGCCATATTTTTCAAAACATGTAATAAACCTTATATACCGATTTAAAGTATAATAAAAGCCGTATCCAGAAATGCATAAATGAGGAAAATCGGCTAAGTTGTCGAAAAGTTATGGTTGCTCGGAGATGAGGAAGATATCAATATTTGTTCAAAACGATGATTTTGACCATTTATCACTATTGTGGTCATATTTTCGAAAATATGGGTCAAAATCAAGTGTGGTAAAGTTTTTTTATACTCATTTTAATACCAGTAATCGATTGGGCACAAAAATTCCGATTTTAAAATTTTCACTTTTTTGACATTTTTGCTAATAGTAAATTTGCAAAATTTGTCAAAAAATGGGTCAAAAATTGAAACTGAAAGTATTTTAATTTTTTGACGTAGATTCAAAATATGATAAATACTATTGACAGAAATGCAAAAATTTTGAAAATCGGTTGATTTTTAGCTAAGTTATGGCTTCTCAAAGTTGCAAATGTCTCAATTTTTTAAACCAAAAACACGTTTTTTTCAATTTATCACTTTCCTTGCCATATTTTTCAAAACATGTAATAAACCTTATGTACCGATTTAAAATATAATTAAAGCCGTATCCAGAAATGCATAAATGAGGAAAATCGGCTAAGTTGTTGATAAGTTATGGTTTCTCAAAGATGGGGAAGATATCAATTTTTGTTCAAAACGATGATTTTGTCCATTTATAACTATTGTGGCCATATTTTCAAAAATATGGGTCAAAATCAAGTGTGGTAGAGTCTTTTTATACTCATTTTAATACCAGAAATCGATAAGGCACGAGAAATTCCGATTTTAAAATTTTCACTTTTTTGGCATTTTTGGTAGGAGTTAATGTGCAAAAATGGTCAAAAAATGAGTCAAATTTTAAAACTGACAATTTGAACAATTTTTTGATGTACAATAAAAATATGATCAATACTATTGACAGAAATGCAAAAATTTTGAAAATCGGTTGATTTTTAGCTAAGTTATGGCTTCTCAAAGTTGCAAATGTCTCAATTTTTTAAACCAAAAACACGTTTTTTCAATTTTTTACTTTCCTTGCCATATTTTTCAAAACATGTAATAAACCTTATATACCGATTTAAAGCATAATAAAAGCCGTATCCAGAAATGCATAAATGAGGAAAATCGGCTAAGTTGTGGAAAAGTTATGGTTGCTCGGAGATGAGGAAAATATCAATATTTGTTCAAAACGATGATTTTGACCATTTATCACAATTGTGGTCATATTTTCTAAAACATGGGTCAAAATCAAGTGTGGTAAAGTTTTTTTATACTCATTTTAATACCAGAAATCGATTGGGCACAAAAATTCCGATTTTAAAATTTTCACTTTTTTCACATTTTTGCTAGTAGTAAATTTGCAAAATTTGTTAAAAAATGGTTCAATAATTGAAACTGAAAGTATTTTAATTTTTTGACGTAGATTCAAGATATGAAAAAAACCATTGACAGAAATGCAAAAATTTTTAAAATCGGCTGATTTTTAGCTAAGTTAAGGCTTCTCAAAGTTGCAAATGTCTCAATTTTTTAAACCAAAAACACGTTTTTTTCAATTTATTACTTTCCTTGCCATATTTTTCAAAACATGTAATAAACCTTATATACCGATTTAAAGCATAATAAAAGCCGTATCCAGAAATGCATAAATGAGGAAAATCGGCTAAGTTGTAGAAAAGTTATGGTTGCTCGGAGATGAGGAAGATATCAATATTTGTTCAAAACGATGATTTTGACCATTTATTAGAATTGTGGTCATATTTTCTAAAACATGGGTCAAAATCAAGTGTTTTAACGTTTTTTTATACTCATTTTAATACCAGAAATCGATTGGGCACAAAAATTCCGATTTTAAAATTTTCACTTTTTGACATTTTTGGTAATGTGCAAAAATTGTCAAAAAATGAGTCAAATTTTAAAACTTACAATATGAACAATTTTTTGATGTACAATAAAAATATGATCAATACTATTGACAGAAATGCATAAATTTTGAAAATCGGCTGATTTTTAGCTAAGTTATGGCTTCTCAAAGTTGCAAAAGTCTTAATTTTTTAAACAAAATAACACGTTTTTTCAATTTTTCACTTTCCTTTCCATATTTTTCAAAACATGTAATAAACCTTATATACCGATTTAAAGTATATTAAAAGCCGTATCCAGAAATGCATAAATGAGGAAAATCGGCTAAGTTGTGGAAAAGTTATGGTTTCTCAAAGATGGGGAAGATATCAATTTTTGTTCAAAACGATGATTTAGTCCACTTATAACTATTGTGGCCATATTTTCTAAAATATGGGTCAAAATCAAGTGTGGTAAAGTTTTTTTATACTCATTTTAATACCAGAAATCGATAATGCACAAAAAATTCCGATTTTAAAATTTTCATTTTTTTTGCATTTTTGGTAGGAGCTAATGTGCAAAAATGGTCAAAAAATGGGTCAAATTTTAGAACTGACAATTTGAACAATTTTTTGATGTACAATAAAAATATGATCAATACTATTGACAGAAATGCAAAAATTTTGAAAATCGGTTGATTTTTAGCTAAGTTATGGCTTCTCAAAGTTGCAAATGTGTCAATTTTTTAAACCAAAAACACGTTTTTTTCAATTTATCTCTTTCCTTGCCATATTTTTCAAAACATGTAATAAACCTTATATACGGATTTAAAGTATAATAAAAGCTGTATCCAGAAATGCATAAATGAGGAAAATCGGCTAAGTTGTGGAAAAGTTATGGTTGCTCGGAGATGAGGAAGATATCAATATTTGTTCAAAACGATGATTTTGACCATTTATCACTATTGTGGTCATATTTTCTAAAATATGGGTCAAAATCAAGTGTGGTAAAGTTTTTTTATACTCATTTTAATACCAGTAATCGATTGGGCACAAAAATTCCGATTTTAAAATTTTCACTTTTTTCACATTTTTGCTAGTAGTAAATTTGCAAAATTTGTTAAAAAATGGTTCAAAAATTGAAACTGAAAGTATTTTAATTTTTTGACGTAGATTCAAGATATGAAAAAAACCATTGACAGAAATGCAAAAATTTTTAAAATCGGCTGATTTTTAGCTAAGTTAAGGCTTCTCAAAGTTGCAAATGTCTCAATTTTTTAAACCAAAAACACGTTTTTTTCAATTTATTACTTTCCTTGCCATATTTTTCAAAACATGTAATAAACCTTATATACCGATTTAAAGCATAATAAAAGCCGTATCCAGAAATGCATAAATGAGGAAAATCGGCTAAGTTGTAGAAAAGTTATGGTTGCTCGGAGATGAGGAAGATATCAATATTTGTTCAAAACGATGATTTTGACCATTTATTAGAATTGTGGTCATATTTTCTAAAACATGGGTCAAAATCAAGTGTTTTAACGTTTTTTTATACTCATTTTAATACCAGAAATCGATTGGGCACAAAAATTCCGATTTTAAAATTTTCACTTTTTTGACATTTTTGGTAATGTGCAAAAATTGTCAAAAAATGAGTCAAATTTTAAAACTTACAATATGAAAAATTTTTTGATGTACAATAAAAATATGATCAATACTATTGACAGAAATGCATAAATTTTGAAAATCGGCTGATTTTTAGCTAAGTTATGGCTTCTCAAAGTTGCAAAAGTCTTAATTTTTTAAACAAAATAACACGTTTTTTCAATTTTTCACTTTCCTTTCCATATTTTTCAAAACATGTAATAAACCTTATATACCGATTTAAAGTATATTAAAAGCCGTATCCAGAAATGCATAAATGAGGAAAATCGGCTAAGTTGTGGAAAAGTTATGGTTTCTCAAAGATGGGGAAGATATCAATTTTTGTTCAAAACGATGATTTAGTCCACTTATAACTATTGTGGCCATATTTTCTAAAATATGGGTCAAAATCAAGTGTGGTAAAGTTTTTTTATACTCATTTTAATACCAGAAATCGATAAGGCACAAGAAATTCCGATTTTAAAATTTTCACTTTTTTGGCATTTTTGGTAATGTGCAAAAATTGTCAAAAAATGAGTCAAATTTTAAAACTGACAATATGAACAATTTTTTGATGTACAATAAAAATATGATCAATACTATTGACAGAAATGCAAAAATTTTGAAAATCGGTTGATTTTTAGCTAAGTTATGGCTTCTCAAAGTTGCAAATGTCTCAATTTTTTAAACCAAAAACACGTTTTTTTTCAATTTATTACTTCCCTCGATATATTTTTCAAAACATGTAATAAACCTTATATACCGATTTAAAATATAATAAAAGCCGTATCCAGAAATTAATAAATGAGGAAAATCGGCTAAGTTGTTGATAAGTTATGGTTTCTCAAAGATGGGGAAGATATCAATTTTTGTTCAAAACGATGATTTTGTCCATTTATAACTATTGTGGCCATATTTTCTAAAATATGGGTCAAAATCAAGTGTGGTAAAGTTTTTTATACTCATTTTAATACCAGAAATCGATAATGCACAAAAAATTCCGATTTTAAAATTTTCATTTTTTTTGCATTTTTGGTAGGAGCTAATGTGCAAAAATGGTCAAAAAATGGGTCAAATTTTAGAACTGACAATTTGAACAATTTTTTGATGTACAATAAAAATATGATCAATACTATTGACAGAAATGCAAAAATTTTGAAAATCGGTTGATTTTTAGCTAAGTTATGGCTTCTCAAAGTTGCAAATGTGTCAATTTTTTAAACCAAAAACACGTTTTTTTCAATTTATCTCTTTCCTTGCCATATTTTTCAAAACATGTAATAAACCTTATATACGGATTTAAAGTATAATAAAAGCTGTATCCAGAAATGCATAAATGAGGAAAATCGGCTAAGTTGTGGAAAAGTTATGGTTGCTCGGAGATGAGGAAGATATCAATATTTGTTCAAAACGATGATTTTGACCATTTATCACTATTGTGGTCATATTTTCTAAAATATGGGTCAAAATCAAGTGTGGTAAAGTTTTTTTATACTCATTTTAATACCAGTAATCGATTGGGCACAAAAATTCCGATTTTAAAATTTTCACTTTTTTGACATTTTTGCTTGCAGTAAATTTGCAAAATTTGTCAAAAAATGGGTCAAAAATTGAAACTGAAAGTATTTTAATTTTTTGACATAAATTCAAAATATGATAAATACTATTGACAGAAATGCAAAAATTTTGAAAATCGGTTGATTTTTAGCTAAGTTATGGCTTCTTAAAGTTGCAAATGTCTCAATTTTTTAAACCAAAAACACGTTTTTTTTTCAATTTATCACTTTCCTGGCTATATTTTTCAAAACATGTAATAAATCTTATATACCGATATAAAATATAATAAAAGCCGTATCAAGAAATGCATAAATGAGGAAAATCGGCTAAGTTGTTGATAAGTTATGGTTTCTCAAAGATGGGGAAGATATCAATTTTTGTTCAGAACGATGATTTTGTCCATTTATCACTATTGTGGCCATATTTACTAAAATATGGGTCAAAATCAAGTGTGGTAAAGTCTTTTTATACTCATTTTAATACCAGAAATCGATAAGGCACAAGAAATTCCGATTTTAAAATTTTCATTTTTTTTGCATTTTTGGTAGGAGCTAATGTGCAAAAATGGTCAAAAAATGGGTCAAATTTTAGAACTGACAATTTGAACAATTTTTTGATGTACAATAAAAATATGATCAATACTATTGACAGAAATGCAAAAATTTTGAAAATCGGTTGATTTTTAGCTAAGTTATGGCTTCTTAAAGTTGCAAATGTCTCAATTTTTTAAACCAAAAACACGTTTTTTTTTTCAATTTATCACTTTCCTGGCTATATTTTTCAAAACATGTAATAAACCTTATATACCGATATAAAATATAATAAAAGCCGTATCCAGAAATGCATAAATGAGGAAAATCGGCTAAGTTGTTGATAAGTTATGGTTTCTCAAAGATGGGGAAGATATCAATTTTTGTTCAGAACGATGATTTTGTCCATTTATCACTATTGTGGCCATATTTTCTAAAATATGGGTCAAAATCAAGTGTGGTAAAGTCTTTTTATACTCATTTTAATACCAGAAATCGATAAGGCACAAGAAATTCCGATTTTAAAATTTTCACTTTTTTGGCATTTTTGGTAGGAGTTAATGTGCAAAAATTGTCAAAAAATGAGTCAAATTTTAAAACTGACAATTTGAACAATTTTTTGATGTATAATAAAAATATGATCAATACTATTGACAGAAATGCATAAATTTTGAAAATCGGCTGATTTTTAGCTAAGTTATGGCTTCTCAAAGTTGCAAAAGTCTCAATTTTTTAAACCAAAAACACGTTTTTTTCAATTTATCTCTTTCCTTGCCATATTTTTCAAAACATGTAATAAACCTTATATACGGATTTAAAGTATAATAAAAGCCGTATCCAGAAATGCATAAATGAGGAAAATCGGCTAAGTTGTGGAAAAGTTATGGTTGCTCGGAGATGAGGAAGATATCAATATTTGTTCAAAACGATGATTTTGACCATTTATCACTATTGTGGTCATATTTTCTAAAATATGGGTCAAAATCAAGTGTGGTAATTTTTTTTTATACTCATTTTAATACCAGTAATCGATTGGGCACAAAAATTCCGATTTTAAAATTTTCACTTTTTTGACATTTTTGCTTGCAGTAAATTTGCAAAATTTGTCAAAAAATGGGTCAAAAATTGAAACTGAAAGTATTTTAATTTTTTGACATAAATTCAAAATATGATAAATACTATTGACAGAAATGCAAAAATTTTGAAAATCGGTTGATTTTTAGCTAAGTTATGGCTTCTTAAAGTTGCAAATGTCTCAATTTTTTAAACCAAAAACACGTTTTTTTTCAATTTATCACTTTCCTGGCTATATTTTTCAAAACATGTAATAAACCTTATATACCGATATAAAATATAATAAAAGCCGTATCCAGAAATGCATAAATGAGGAAAATCGGCTAAGTTGTTGATAAGTTATGGTTTCTCAAAGATGGGGAAGATATCAATTTTTGTCCAGAACGATGATTTTGTCCATTTATCACTATTGTGGCCATATTTTCTAAAATATGGGTCAAAATCAAGTGTGGTAAAGTCTTTTTATACTCATTTTAATACCAGAAATCGATAAGGCACAAGAAATTCCGATTTTAAAATTTTTACTTTTTTGGCATTTTTGGTAGGAGTTAATGTGCAAAAATTGTCAAAAAATGAGTCAAATTTTAAAACTGACAATTTGAACAATTTTTTGATGTATAATAAAAATATGATCAATACTATTGACAGAAATGCATAAATTTTGAAAATCGGCTGATTTTTAGCTAAGTTATGGCTTCTCAAAGTTGCAAAAGTCTCAATTTTTTAAACAAAATAACACGTTTTTTCAATTTTTCTCTTTCCTTGCCATATTTTTCAAAACATGTAATAAACCTTATATACGGATTTAAAGTATAATAAAAGCCGTATCCAGAAATGCATAAATGAGGAAAATCGGCTAAGTTGTGGAAAAGTTATGGTTGCTCGGAGATGAGGAAGATATCAATATTTGTTCAAAACGATGATTTTGACCATTTATCACTATTGTGGTCATATTTTCTAAAATATGGGTCAAAATCAAGTGTGGTAATTTTTTTTTATACTCATTTTAATACCAGTAATCGATTGGGCACAAAAATTCCGATTTTAAAATTTTCACTTTTTTGACATTTTTGCTTGCAGTAAATTTGCAAAATTTGTCAAAAAATGGGTCAAAAATTGAAACTGAAAGTATTTTAATTTTTTGACATAAATTCAAAATATGATAAATACTATTGACAGAAATGCAAAAATTTTGAAAATCGGTTGATTTTTAGCTAAGTTATGGCTTCTTAAAGTTGCAAATGTCTCAATTTTTTAAACCAAAAACACGTTTTTTTTTCAATTTATCACTTTCCTGGCTATATTTTTCAAAACATGTAATAAACCTTATATACCGATATAAAATATAATAAAAGCCGTATCCAGAAATGCATAAATGAGGAAAATCGGCTAAGTTGTTGATAAGTTATCGTTTCTCAAAGATGGGGAAGATATCAATTTTTGTTCAGAACGATGATTTTGTCCATTTATCACTATTGTGGCCATATTTTCTAAAATATGGGTCAAAATCAAGTGTGGTAAAGTCTTTTTATACTCATTTTAATACCAGAAATCGATAAGGCACAAGAAATTCCGATTTTAAAATTTTCACTTTTTTGGCATTTTTGGTAGGAGTTAATATGCAAAAATTGTCAAAAAATGAGTCAAATTTTAAAACTGACAATTTGAACAATTTTTTGATGTATAATAAAAATATGATCAATACTATTGACAGAAATGCATAAATTTTGAAAATCGGCTGATTTTTAGCTAAGTTATGGCTTCTCAAAGTTGCAAAAGTCTCAATTTTTTAAACAAAATAACACGTTTTTTCAATTTTTCACTTTCCTTGCCATATTTTTCAAAACATTTAATACACCTTATACACCGATTTAAAATATAATAAAAGCCGTATCCAGAAATGCATAAATGAGGAAAATCGGCTAAGTTGTGGAAAAGTTATGATGAGGAAGATATCAATATTTGTTCAAAACGATGATTTTAACCATTTATCACTATTGTGGTCATATTTTCTAAAATATGGGTCAAAATCAAGTGTGGTAAAGTTTTTTTATACTCATTTTAATACCAGAAATCGATAATGCACAAAAAATTCCGATTTTAAAATTTTCATTTTTTTTGCATTTTTGGTAGGAGCTAATGTGCAAAAATGGTCAAAAAATGGGTCAAATTTTAGAACTGACAATTTGAACAATTTTTTGATGTACAATAAAAATATGATCAATACTATTGACAGAAATGCAAAAATTTTGAAAATCGGTTGATTTTTAGCTAAGTTATGGCTTCTCAAAGTTGCAAATGTGTCAATTTTTTAAACCAAAAACACGTTTTTTTCAATTTATCTCTTTCCTTGCCATATTTTTCAAAACATGTAATAAACCTTATATACGGATTTAAAGTATAATAAAAGCCGTATCCAGAAATGCATAAATGAGGAAAATCGGCTAAGTTGTGGAAAAGTTATGGTTGCTCGGAGATGAGGAAGATATCAATATTTGTTCAAAACGATGATTTTGACCATTTATCACTATTGTGGTCATATTTTCTAAAATATGGGTCAAAATCAAGTGTGTTATTTGTTATTTTTTTCACAAATTTTTTAAACAAAATAACACGTTTTTTCAATTTTTCACTTTCCTTGCCATATTTTTCAAAACATTTAATAAACCTTATATACCGATTTAAAGTATAATAAAAGCCGAATCCAGAAATGCATAAATGAGGAAAATCGGCTAAGTTGTGGAAAAGTTATGGTACCTCGGAGATGAGGCAGATATCAATATTTGTTCAAAACGATGATTTTGACCATTTATCACTATTGTGGTCATATTTTCTAAAATATGGGTCAAAATCAAGTGTGGTAAAGTTTTTTTATACTCATTTTAATACCAGAAATCGATTGGGCACAAAAAATTCCGATTTTAAAATTTTCACTTTTTTGACATTTTTGCTAGTAGTAAATTTGCAAAATTTGTCAAAAAATGGGTCAAAATTAAAACTGAAAGTATTTTCAATTTTTTGACGTAGATTCAAAATATGATAAATACCATTGACAGAAATGCAAAAATTTTGAAAATCGGTTGATTTTTAGCTAAGTTATGGCTTCTCAAAGTTGCAAATGTCTCAATTTTTTAAACCAAAAACACGTTTTTTTCAAATTTAACACTTTCCTTGCCATATTTTTCAAAACATTTAATAAACCTTATATACCGATTTAAAGTATAACAAAAGCCGAATCCAGAAATGCATAAATGAGGAAAATCGGCTAAGTTGTGGAAAAGTTATGGTTCCTCAAAGATGGGGAAGATATCAATTTTTGTTTAAAACGATGGTTTGGTCCATTTATAACTTTTGTGGCCATATTTTCTAAAATATATGTCAAAATCAAGTGTGGTAAAGTTTTTTTAAACTCATTTTAATACCAGAAATCGATAAGGCACAATAAATTCCGATTTTAAAATTTTCACTTTTTTGGCATTTTTGGTAGGAGTTAATGTGCAAAAACTGTCAAAAAATTAGTCAAATTTTAAAACTGACAATATGAACAATTTTTTGATGTACAATAAAGTTATGATCAATACTATTGACAGATTGCATAAATTTTGAAAATCGGCTGATTTTTAGCTAAGTTATGGCTTCTCAAAGTTGCAAATGTCTCAATTTTTTAAGCCAAATAACACGTTTTTTCAATTTTTCACTTTCCTTGCCATATTTTTCAAAACATTTAATAAACCTTATATACCGATTTAAAGTATAACAAAAGCCGAATCCAGAAATGCATAAATGAGGAAAATCGGCTAAGTTGTGGAAAAGTTATGGTTCCTCAAAGATGGGGAAGATATCAATTTTTGTTTAAAACGATGGTTTGGTCCATTTATAACTTTTGTGGCCATATTTTCTAAAATATATGTCAAAATCAAGTGTGGTAAAGTTTTTTTAAACTCATTTTAATACCAGAAATCGATAAGGCACAATAAATTCCGATTTTAAAATTTTCACTTTTTTGGCATTTTTGGTAGGAGTTAATGTGCAAAAACTGTCAAAAAATTAGTCAAATTTTAAAACTGACAATATGAACAATTTTTTGATGTACAATAAAGATATGATCAATACTATTGACAGATTGCATAAATTTTGAAAATCGGCTGATTTTTAGCTAAGTTATGGCTTCTCAAAGTTGCAAATGTCTCAATTTTTTAAACCAAATAACACGTTTTTTCAATTTTTCACTTTCCTTGCCATATTTTTCAAAACATTTAATAAACCTTATATACCGATTTAAAGTATAATAAAAGCCGAATCCAGAAATGCATAAATGAGGAAAATCGGCTAAGTTGTGGAAAAGTTATGGTACCTCGGAGATGAGGCAGATATCAATATTTGTTCAAAACGATGATTTTGACCATTTATCACTATTGTGGTCATATTTTCTAAAATATGGGTCAAAATCAAGTGTGGTAAAGTTTTTTTATACTCATTTTAATACCAGAAATCGATAAGGCACAAAAAATTCCGATTTTAAAATTTTCACTTTTTTGGCATTTTTGGTTGGAGTTAATGTGCAAAAACTGTCAAAAAATTAGTCAAATTTTAAAACTGACAATATGAACAATTTTTTGATGTACAATAAAAATATGATCAATACTATTGACAGATATGCATAAATTTTGAAAATCGGCTGATTTTTAGCTAAGTTATGGCTTCTCAAAGTTGCAAATGTCTCAATTTTTTAAACAAAATAACACGTTTTTTCAATTTTTCACTTTCCTTGCCATATTTTTCAAAACATTTAATAAACCTTATATACCGATTTAAAGTATAATAAAAGCCGAATCCAGAAATGCATAAATGAGGAAAATCGGCTAAGTTGTGGAAAAGTTATGGTACCTCGGAGATGAGGCAGATATCAATATTTGTTCAAAACGATGATTTTGACCATTTATCACTATTGTGGTCATATTTTCTAAAATATGGGTCAAAATCAAGTGTGGTAAAGTTTTTTTATACTCATTTTAATACCAGAAATCGATTGGGCACAAAAAATTCCGATTTTAAAATTTTCACTTTTTTGACATTTTTGCTAGTAGTAAATTTGCAAAATTTGTCAAAAAATGAGTCAAAAATTAAAACTGAAAGTATTTAATAAATTTTTGACGTAGATTCAAAATATGATAAATACCATTGACAGAAATGCAAAAATTTTGAAAATCGGTTGATTTTTAGCTAAGTTATGGCTTCTCAAAGTTGCAAATGTCTCAATTTTTTAAACCAAAAACACGTTTTTTTCAAATTTAACACTTTCCTTGCCATATTTTTCAAAACATTTAATAAACCTTATATACCGATTTAAAGTATAACAAAAGCCGAATCCAGAAATGCATAAATGAGGAAAATCGGCTAAGTTGTGGAAAAGTTATGGTTCCTCAAAGATGGGGAAGATATCAATTTTTGTTTAAAACGATGGTTTGGTCCATTTATAACTTTTGTGGCCATATTTTCTAAAATATATGTCAAATTCAAGTGTGGTAAAGTTTTTTTAAACTCATTTTAATACCAGAAATCGATAAGGCACAATAAATTCCGATTTTAAAATTTTCACTTTTTTGGCATTTTTGGTAGGAGTTAATGTGCAAAAACTGTCAAAAAATTAGTCAAATTTTAAAACTGACAATATGAACAATTTTTTGATGTACAATAAAGTTATGATCAATACTATTGACAGATTGCATAAATTTTGAAAATCGGCTGAATTTTTAGCTAAGTTATGGCTTCTCAAAGTTGCAAATGTCTCAATTTTTTAAGCCAAATAACACGTTTTTTCAATTTTTCACTTTCCTTGCCATATTTTTCAAAACATTTAATAAACCTTATATACCGATTTAAAGTATAACAAAAGCCGAATCCAGAAATGCATAAATGAGGAAAATCGGCTAAGTTGTGGAAAAGTTATGGTTCCTCAAAGATGGGGAAGATATCAATTTTTGTTTAAAACGATGGTTTGGTCCATTTATAACTTTTGTGGCCATATTTTCTAAAATATAGGTCAAAATCAAGTGTGGTAAAGTTTTTTTAAACTCATTTTAATACCAGAAATCGATAAGGCACAATAAATTCCGATTTTAAAATTTTCACTTTTTTGGCATTTTTGGTAGGAGTTAATGTGCAAAAACTGTCAAAAAATTAGTCAAATTTTAAAACTGACAATATGAACAATTTTTTGATGTACAATAAAATTATGATCAATACTATTGACAGAATGCATAAATTTTGAAAATCGGCTGATTTTTAGCTAAGTTATGGCTTCTCAAAGTTGCAAGCGTCTCAATTTTTTAAACCAAAAACACGTTTTTTTTAAATTTTTCACTTTCCTTGCCTTATTTTTCAAAACATTTAATAAACCTTATATACCGATTTAAAGTATAATAAAAGCCGTATCCAGAAATGCAGAACTGAGGAAAATCGGCTAAGTTGTGGAAAAGTTATGGTTCCTCGAAGATGGGGCAGATATCAATTTTTGTTCAAAACGATGATTTTGTCCATTTATAACTATTGTGGTCATATTTTCTAAAATATGGGTCAAAATCAAGAGTGGTAAAGTTTTTTTAAACTCATTTTAATACCAGAAATCGATAAGGCACAAAAAATTCCGATTTTAAAATTTTCACTTTTTTGGCATTTTTGGTAGGTTAATGTGCAAAAACTGTCAAAAAATGAGTCAAATTTTAAAACTGACAATATGAACAATTTTTTTAAGTACAATAAATATATGATCAATACTATTGACAGAAATGCATAAATTTTGAAAATCGGCTGATTTTTAGCTAAGTTATGGCTTCTCAAAGTTGCAAATGTCTCAATTTTTTAAACCAAATAACACGTTTTTTCAATTTTTCACTTTCCTTGCCATATTTTTCAAAACATTTAATAAACCTTATATACCGATTTAAAGTATAATAAAAGCCGAATCCAGAAATGCATAAATGAGGAAAATCAGCTAAGTTGTGGAAAAGTTATGGTTCCTCGGAGATGAGGAAGATATCAATATTTGTTCAAAACGATGATTTTGACCATTTATCACTATTGTGGTCATATTTTCTAAAATATGGGTCAAAATCAAGTGTGGTAAAGTTTTTTTAAACTCATTTTAATACCAGAAATCGATAAGGCACAATAAATTCCGATTTTAAAATTTTCACTTTTTTGGCATTTTCGGTAGGAGTTAATGTGCAAAAACTGTCAAAAAATTAGTCAAATTTTAAAACTGACAATATGAACAATTTTTTGATGTACAATAAAGATATGATCAATACTATTGACAGATTGCATAAATTTTGAAAATCGGCTGATTTTTAGCTAAGTTATGGCTTCTCAAAGTTGCAAATCGTCTCAATTTTTTAAGCCAAATAACACGTTTTTTTCAATTTTTCACTTTCCTTGCCATATTTTTCAAAACATTTAATAAACCTTATATACCGATTTAAAGTATAATAAAAGCCGAATCCAGAAATGCATAAATGAGGAAAATCGGCTAAGTTGTGGAAAAGTTATGGTACCTCGAAGATGAGGCAGATATCAATATTTGTTCAAAACGATGATTTTGACCATTTATCACTATTGTGGCCATATTTTCTAAAATATGGGTCAAAATCAAGTGTGGTAAAGTTTTTTTATACTCATTTTAAAACCAGAAATCGATAAGGCACAAAAATTCCGATTTTAAAATTTTCACTTTCTTGGCATTTTTGGTAGTAGTTAAATGTGCAAAAATTATGAAAAAATTAGTCAAATTTTAAAACTGAAAATATTTTAATTTTTTGATGTACAATAAAAATATGATAAATACTATTGACAAAAATGCAAAAATTTTGAAAATCGGTTGAATTTTAGCTAAGTTATGGCTTCTCAAAGTTGCAAATGTCTCAATTTTTTATAACCAAAAAACACGTTTTTTCAAATTTAACACTTTCCTTGCCTTATTTTTCAAAACATTTAATAAACCTTATATACCGATTTAAAGTATAATAAAAGCCGTATCCAGAAATGCATAAATGAGGAAAATCGGCTAAGTTGTGGAAAAGTTATGGTTCCTCAAAGATGGGGAAGATATCAATTTTTGTTTAAAACGATGGTTTGGTCCATTTATAACTTTTGTGGTCATATTTTCTAAAATATAGGTCAAAATCAAGTGTGGTAAAGTTTTTTTAAACTCATTTTAATACCAGAAATCGATAAGGCACAAAAAATTCCGATTTTAAAATTTTCACTTTTTTGGCATTTTTGGTAGGTTAATGTGCAAAAACTGTCAAAAAATGAGTCAAATTTTAAAACTGACAATATGAACAATTTTTTATGTACAATAAAAATATGATCAATACTATTGACAGAATGCATAAATTTTGAAAATCGGCTGATTTTTAGCTAAGTTATGGCTTCTCAAAGTTGCAAACGTCTCAATTTTTTAAACCAAATAACACGTTTTTTCAATTTTTCACTTTCCTTGCCATATTTTTCAAAACATTTAATAAACCTTATATACCGATTTATAGTATAATAAAAGCCGTATCCAGAAATGCATAAATGAGGAAAATCGGCTAAGTTGTGGAAAAGTTATGGTTCCTCGGAGATGAGGAAGATATCAATATTTGTTCAAAACGATGATTTTGTCCATTTATAACTATTGTGGTCATATTTTCTAAAATATGGGTCAAAATCAAGTGTGGTAAAGTTTTTTTAAACTCATTTTAATACCAGAAATCGATTGGGCACAAAATATTCCGATTTTAAAATTTTCACTTTTTTGGCATTTTTGGTAGGAGTTAATGTGCAAAAACTGTCAAAAAATTAATCAAATTTTAAAACTGACAATATGAACAATTTTTTGATGTACAATAAAAATATGATCAATACTATTGACAGAAATGCATAAATTTTGAAAATCGGCTGATTTTTAGCTAAGTTATGGCTTCTCAAAGTTGCAAATGTCTCAATTTTTTAAACCAAAAACACTTTTTTTCAATTTATCACTTTCCTTGCCATATTTTTCAAAACATTTAATAAACCTTATATACCGATTTAAAGTATAATAAAAGCCGTATCCAGAAATGCATAAATGAGGAAAATCGGCTAAGTTGTGGAAAAGTTATGGTTCCTCGGAGATGAGGAAGATATCAATATTTGTTCAAAACGATGGTTTTGACCATTTATCACTATTGTGGTCATATTTTCTAAAATATGGGTCAAAATCAAGTGTGGTAAAGTTTTTTTATACTCATTTTAATACCAGAAATCGATAAGGCACAAAAAATTCCGATTTTAAAATTTTCACTTTTTTGGCATTTTTGGTAGGAGTTAATGTGCAAAAATTGTCAAAAAATGAGTCAAATTTCAAAACTGACAATATGAACAATTTTTTGATGTACAATAAAAATATGATCAATACTATTGACAGAAATGCAAAAATTTAGAAAATCGGCTGATTTTTAGCTAAGTTATGGCTTCTCAAAGTTGCAAAAGTCTCAATTTTTTAAACAAAATAACACGTTTTTTCAATTTTTCACTTTCCTTGCCATATTTTTCAAAATATTTAATAAACCTTATATACCGATTTAAAGTATAATAAAAGCCGTATCCAGAAATGCATAAATGAGGAAAATCGGCTAAGTTGTGGAAAAGTTATGGTTCCTCGGAGATGAGGAAGATATCAATATGTTTTCAAAACGATGATTTTGACCATTTATAACTATTGTAGCCATATTTTCTAAAATATGGGTCAAAATCAAGTGTGGTAAAGTTTTTTTATACTCATTTTAATACCAGAAATCGATAAGGCACAAAAAATTCCGATTTTAAAATTTTCACTTTTTGGCATTTTTGGTAGGAGTTAATGTGCAAAAAATGTCAAAAAATGAGTCAAATTTTAAAACTGACAATATGAACAATTTTTTAAGTACAATAAAACTATGATCAATACTATTGACAGAAATGCATAAATTTTGAAAATCGGCTGATTTTTAGCTAAGTTATGACTTCTCAAAGTTGCAAGCGTCTCAATTTTTTAAACCAAATAACACGATTTTTCAATTTTTCACTTTCCTTGCCATATTTTTCAAAACATTTAATAAACCTTATATACCGATTTAAAGTATAATAAAAGCCGAATCCAGAAATGCATAAATGAGGAAAATCGGCTAAGTTGTGGAAAAGTTATGGTTCCTCGGAGATGAGGAAGATATCAATATTTGTTCAAAACGATGATTTTGACCATTTATCACTATTGTGGTCATATTTTCTAAAATATGGGTCAAAATCAAGTGTGGTAAAGTTTTTTATACTCATTTTAATACCAGAAATCGATAAGGCACAAAAAATTCCGATTTTAAAATTTTTACTTTCTTGGCATTTTTGGTAGGATTTAATGTGCAAAATTAACAAAAAATGAGTCAAATTTTAAAACTGACAATATGAACAATTTTTTGATGTACAATAAAAATATGATCAATACTATTGACAGAAATGCAAAAATTTTGAAAATCGGCTGATTTTTAGCTAAGTTATGGCTTCTCAAAGTTGCAAACGTCTCAATTTTTTAAACTAAATAACACGTTTTTTCAATTTTTCACTTTCCTTGCCATATTTTTTAAAACATTTAATAAACCTTATATACCGATTTAAAGTATAATAAAAGCCGAATCCAGAAATGCATAAATGAGGAAAATCGGCTAAGTTGTGGAAAAGTTATGGTTCCTCGGAGATGAGGAAGATATCAATATTTGTTCAAAACGATGATTTTGTCCATTTATCACTATTGTGGTCATATTTTCTAAAATATGGGTCAAAATCAAGTGTGGTAAAGTTTTTTTAAACTCATTTTAATACCAGAAATCGATTGGGCACAAAATATTCCGATTTTAAAATTTTCACTTTTTTGACATTTTTGCTAGTAGTAAATTTGCAAAATTTGTCAAAAAATGGGTCAAAATTTAAAACTGAAAATATGAACAATTTTTTGATGTACAATAAAAAATATGATCAATACTATTGACAGAAATGCATAAATTTTGAAAATCGGCTGATTTTTAGCTAAGTAATGGCTTCTCAAAGTTGCAAGCGTCTCAATTTTTTAAACCAAATAATAGGTTTTTTCAATTTTTCACTTTCCTTGCCATATTTTTCAAAACATTTAATAAACCTTATATACCGATTTAAAGTATAATAAAAGCCGAATCCAGAAATGCATAAATGAGGAAAATCGGCTAAGTTGTGGAAAAGTTATGGTTCCTCGGAGATGAGGAAGATATCAATATTTGTTCAAAACGATGATTTTGACCATTTAGCACTATTGTGGTCATATGTTCTAAAATATGGGTCAAAATCAAGTGTGGTAAAGTTTTTTAAACTCATTTTAATACCAGAAATCGATTGGGCACAAAATATTCCGATTTTAAAATTTTCACTTTCTTGGCATTTTTGGTAGGAGTTAATGTGCAAAAATTATCAAAAAATGAGTCAAATTTTAAAACTGACAATATGAACAATTTTTTGATGTACAATAAAAATATGATCAATACTATTTACAGAAATGCAAAAATTTTGAAAATCGGCTGATTTTAGCTAAGTTATGGCTTCTCAAAGTTGCAAAAGTCTCAATTTTTTTATTCAAAATAACTCGTTTTTTAAATTTTTCACTTTCCTTGCCATATTTTTCAAAACATTTAATAAACCTTATATACCGATTTAAAGTATAATAAAAGCCGTATCCAGAAATGCATAACTGAGGAAAATCGGCTAAGTTGTTGATAAGTTATGGTTTCTCAAAGATGGGGAAGATATCAATTTTTGTTCAAAACGATGATTTTGTCCATTTATAACTATTGTGGCCATATTTTCTAAAATATGGGTCAACATCAAGTGTGGTAAAGTTTTTTTAAACTCATTTTAATACCAGAAATCGATAAGGCACAAAAAATTCCGATTTTAAAATTTTCACTTTTTTGGTATTTTTGGTAGGAGTTAATGTGCAAAAATTGTCAAAAAATGAGTCAAATTTCAAAACTGACAATATGAACAATTTTTTGATGTACAATAAAAATATGATCAATACTATTGACAGAAATGCAAAAATTTTGAAAATCGGCTGATTTTAGCTAAGTTATGGCTTCTCAAAGTTGCAAAAGTCTCAATTTTTTAAGCAAAATAACACGTTTTTTCAATTTTTCACTTTCCTTGCCATATTTTTTAAAATTTAATAAACCTTATATACCGATTTAAAGTATAATAAAAGCCGTATCCAGAAATGCATAAATGAGGAAAATCGGCTAAGTTGTGGAAAAGTTATGGTTCCTCGGAGATGAGGAAGATATCAATATGTTTTCAAAACGATGATTTTGACCATTTATAACTATTGTGGCCATATTTTCTAAAATATGGATCAAAATCAAGTGTGGTAAAGTTTTTTTAAACTCATTTTAATACCAGAAATCGATTGGGCACAAAAAATTCCGATTTTAAAATTTTCACTTTTTTGGCATTTTTGGTAGGAGTTAATGTGCAAAAACTGTCAAAAAATGAGTCAAATTTTAAAACTGACAATATGAACAATTTTTTGATGTACAATAAAAATATGATCAATACTATTGACAGAAATGCATAAATTTTGAAAATCGGCTGATTTTTAGCTAAGTTATGGCTTCTCAAAGTTGCAAGCGTCTCAATTTTTTAAACTAAATAACACGTTTTTTCAATTTTTCACTTTCCTTGCCATATTTTTTTAAAACATTTAATAAACCTTATATACCGATTTAAAGAATAATAAAAGCCGAATCCAGAAATGCATAAATGAGGAAAATCGGCTAAGTTGTGGAAAAGTTATGGTTCCTCGGAGATGAGGAAGATATCAATATTTGTTCAAAACGATGATTTTGACCATTTATCACTATTGTGGTCATATGTTCTAAAATATGGGTCAAAATCAAGTGTGGTAAAGTTTTTTAAACTCATTTTAATACCAGAAATCGATTGGGCACAAAAAATTCCGATTTTAAAATTTTCACTTTCTTGGCATTTTTGGTAGGATTTAATGTGCAAAAATTATCAAAAAATGAGTCAAATTTTAAAACTGACAATATGAACAATTTTTTGATGTACAATAAAAATATGATCAATACTATTGACAGAAATGCAAAAATTTTGAAAATCGGCTGATTTTAGCTAAGTTATGGCTTCTCAAAGTTGCAAAAGTCTCAATTTTTTTATTCAAAATAACTCGTTTTTTAAATTTTTCACTTTCCTTGCCATATTTTTCAAAACATTTAATAAACCTTATATACCGATTTAAAGTATAATAAAAGCCGTATCCAGAAATGCATAACTGAGGAAAATCGGCTAAGTTGTGGAAAAGTTATGGTTCCTCAAAGATGGGGAAGATATCAATTTTTGTTCAAAACGATGATTTTGTCCATTTATAACTATTGTGGCCATATTTTCTAAAATATGGGTCAACATCAAGTGTGGTAAAGTTTTTCTAAACTCATTTTAATACCAGAAATCGATTGGGCACAAAATATTCCGATTTTAAAATTTTCACTTTTTTGGCATTTTTGGTAGGAGTTAATGTGCAAAAATTGTCAAAAAATGAGTCAAATTTCGAAACTGACAATATGAACAATTTTTTGATGTACAATAAAAATATGATCAATACTATTGACAGAAATGCAAAAATTTTGAAAATCGGCTGATTTTTAGCTAAGTTATGGCTTCTCAAAGTTGCAAAAGTCTCAATTTTTTAAACCAAATAACACGTTTTTTCAATTTATCACTTTCCTTGCCATATTTTTCAAAACATGTAATAAACCTTATATACCGATTTAAAGTATAATAAAAGCCGTATCCAGAAATGCATAAATGAGGAAAATCGGCTAAGTTGTGGAAAAGTTATGGTTCCTCGGAGATGAGGAAGATATCAATATGTTTTCAAAACGATGATTTTGACCATTTATAACTATTGTGGTCATATTTTCTAAAATATGGGTCAAAATCAAGTGTGGTAAAGTTTTTTTAAACTCATTTTAATACCAGAAATCGATTGGGCACAAAAAATTCCGATTTTAAAATTTTCACTTTTTTGGCATTTTTGGTAGGAGTTAATGTGCAAAAACTGTCAAAAAATGAGTCAAATTTTAAAACTGGCAACAATATGAACAATTTTTTGATGTACAATAAAAACATGATCAATACTATTGACAGAAATGCATAAATTTTGAAAATCGTCTGATTTTTAGCTAAGTTATGGCTTCTCAAAGTAGCAAGCGTCTCAATTTTTTAAAACTAAATAACACATTTTTTTCAATTTTTCACTTTCCTTGCCATATTTTTCAAAACATTTAATAAACCTTATATACCGATTTAAAGTATAATAAAAGCCGAATCCAGAAATGCATAAATGAGGAAAATCGGCTAAGTTGTGGAAAAGTTATGGTTCCTCGAAGATGAGGAAGATATCAATATTTGTTCAAAACGATGATTTTGACCATTTATCACTATTGTGGTCATATTTTCTAAAATATGGGTCAAAATCAAGTGTGGTAAAGTTTTTTAAACTCATTTTAATACCAGAAATCGATTGGGCACAAAATATTCCGATTTTAAAATTTTCACTTTTTTGGCATTTTGGTAGGAGTTAATGTGCAAAAACTGTCAAAAAATGAGTCAAATTTTAAAACTGACAATATGAACAATTTTTTGATGTACAATAAAAATATGATCAATACTATTGACAGAAATGCATAAATTTTGAAAATCGGCTGATTTTTAGCTAAGTAATGGCTTCTCAAAGTTGCAAACGTCTCAATTTTTTAAACCAAATAATAGGTTTTTTCAATTTTTCACTTTCCTTCCCATATTTTTCAAAACATTTAATAAACCTTATATACCGATTTAAAGTATAATAAAAGCCGAATCCAGAAATGCATAAATGAGGAAAATCGGCTAAGTTGTGGAAAAGTTATGGTTCCTCGGAGATGAGGAAGATATCAATATGTTGTTCAAAACGGTGATTTTGACCATTTATAACTATTGTGGTCATATTTTCTAAAATATGGATCAAAATCAAGTGTGGTAAAGTTTTTTAAACTCATTTTAATAGCAGAAATCGATTGGGCACAAAATATTCCGATTTTAAAATTTTCACTTTTTTGGCATTTTTGGTAGGAGTTAATGTGCAAAAACTGTCAAAAAATGAGTCAAATTTTAAAACTGACAATATGAACAATTTTTTGAAGTACAATAAAAATATGATCAATACTATTGACAGAAATGCATAAATTTTGAAAATCGGCTGATTTTTAGCTAAGTTATGGCTTCTCAAAGTTGCAAATGTCTCAATTTTTTAAACTAAATAACACGTTTTTTCAATTTTTCACTTTCCTTGCCATATTTTTTAAAACATTTAATAAACCTTATATACCGATTTAAAGAATAATAAAAGCCGAATCCAGAAATGCATAAATGAGGAAAATCGGCTAAGTTGTGGAAAAGTTATGGTTCCTCGGAGATGAGGAAGATATCAATATTTGTTCAAAACGATGATTTTGACCATTTATCACTATTGTGGTCATATTTTCTAAAATATGGGTCAAAATCAAGTGTGGTAAAGTTTTTTTATACTCATTTTAATACCAGAAATCGATTGGGCACAAAAAATTCCGATTTTAAAATTTTCACTTTTTTGACATTTTTGCTAGTAGTAAATTTGCAAAATTTGTCAAAAAATGGGTCAAAAATTAAAACTGAAAGTATTTTAATTTTTTGACGTAGATTCAAAATATGATAAATACCATTGACAGAAATGCAAAAGTTTTGAAAATCGGTTGATTTTTAGCTAAGTTATGGCTTCTCAAAGTTGCAACTGTCTCAATTTTTTAAACCAAAAACACTTTTTTTTCAATTTATCACTTTCCTTGCCATATTTTTCAAAACATGTAATTAACCTTATATACCGATTTAAAGTATAATAAATGCCGTATCCAGAAATGCATAAATGAGGAAAATCGGCTAAGTTGTGGAAAAGTTATGGTTCCTCGAAGATTAGGAAGATATCAATATTTGTTCAAAACGATGATTTTGACCATTTATCACTATTGTGGTCATATTTTCTAAAATATGGGTCAAAATCAAGTGTGGTAAAGTTTTTTTATACTCATTTTAATACCAGAAATCGATTGGGCACAAAAAATTCCGATTTTAAAATTTTCACATTTTTGACATTTTTGTAGTAAATTTGCAAACTTTGTCAAAAAATGGGTCAAAAGTTAAAACTGAAAGTATTTTAATTTTTTGACGTAGATTCAAAATATGATAAATACCATTGACAGAAATGCAAAAGTTTTGAAAATCGGGTGATTTTTAGCTAAGTTATGGCTTCTCAAAGTTGCAACTGTCTCAATTTTTTAAACCAAAAACACGTTTTTTTCAATTTATCACTTTCCTTGCCATATTTTTCAAAACATGTAATTTACCTTATATACCGATTTAAAATATAATAAAAGCCGTATCCAGAAATGCATAAATGAGGAAAATCGGCTAAGTTGTGGAAAAGTTATGGTTCCTCGAAGATTAGGAAGATATCAATATGTTTTCAAAACGATGATTTTGACCATTTATAACTATTGTGGCCATATTTTCTAAAATATGGGTCAAAATCAAGTGTGGTAAAGTTTTTTTATACTCATTTTAATACCAGAAATCGATAAGGCACAAAAAATTCCGATTTTAAAATGTTCACTTTTTTGGCATTTTTGGTAGGAGTTAATGTGCAAAAATTATCAAAAAATGAGTCAAATTTTAAAACTGACAATATGAACAATTTTTTGATGTACAATAAAAATATGATCAATACTATTGACAAAAATGCATAAATTTTGAAAATCGGCTGATTTTTAGCTAAGTTATGGCTTCTAAAAAGTTACAAAAGTCTCAATTTTTTAAACAAAATAACACGTTTTTTAAATTTTTCACTTTCCTTGCCATATTTTTCAAAACATTTAATAAACCTTATATACCGATTTAAAGTATAATAAAAGCCGTATCCAGAAATGCATAACTGAGGAAAATCGGCTAATTTGTGGAAAAGTTATGGTTCCTCGGAGATGAGGCAGATATCAATATTTGTTCAAAACGATGATTTTGACCATTTATCACTATTGTGGTCATATTTTCTAAAATATGGGTCAAAATCAAGTGTGGTAGAGTTTTTTTATACTCATTTTAATACCAGAAATTGATAAGGCACAAAAAATTCCGATTTTAAAATTTTCACTTTTTTGACATTTTTGCTAGTAGTAAATTTGCAAAATTTGTCAAAAAATGGGTCAAAAATTAAAACTGAAAGTATTTTAATTTTTTGACGTAGATTCAAAATATGATAAATACCATTGACAGAAATGCAAAAGTTTTGAAAATCGGTTGATTTTTAGCTAAGTTATGGCTTCTCAAAGTTGCAAGCGTCTCAATTTTATAAACCAAAAACACGTTTTTTCAATTTATCACTTTCCTTGCCATATTTTTCAAAACATGTAATTAACCTTATATACCGATTTAAAGTATAATAAAAGCCGTATCTAGAAATGCATAAATGAGGAAAATCGGCTAAGTTGTGGAAAAGTTATGGTTCCTCGAAGATTAGGAAGATATCAATATTTGTTCAAAACGATGATTTTGACCATTTATCACTATTGTGGTCATATTTTCTAAAATATGGGTCAAAATCAAGTGTGGTAAAGTTTTTTTATACTCATTTTAATACCAGAAATCGATAAGGCACAAAAAATTCCGATTTTAAATTTTCACTTTCTTGGCATTTTTGGTAGGAGTTAATGTGCAAAATCTATCAAAAAATGAGTCAAATTTTAAAACTGACAATATGAACAATTTTTTGATGTACCATAAAAATATGATCAATACTATTGACAAAAATGCATAAATTTTGAAAATCGGCTGAATTTTAGCTAAGTTATGGCTTCTCAAAGTTGCAAAAGTCTCAATTTTTTTATTCAAAATAACACGTTTTTTAAATTTTTCACTTTCCTTGCCATATTTTTCAAAACATTTAATAAACCTTATATACCGATTTAAAGTATAATTAAAGCCGTATCCAGAAATGCATAACTGAGGAAAATCGGCTAAGTTGTTGATAAGTTATGGTTTCTCAAAGATGGGGAAGATATCAATTTTTGTTCAAAACGATGATTTTGTCCATTTATAACTATTGTGGTCATATTTTCTAAAATATGGGTCAAAATCAAGTGTGGTAAAGTTTTTTTAAACTCATTTCAATACCAGAAATCGATAAGGCACAAAAAATTCCGATTTTGAAATTTTCACTTTTTTGGCATTTTTGGTAGGAGTTAATGTGCAAAAACTGTCAAAAAATGAGTCAAATTTTAAAACTGACAATATGAACAATTTTTTTAAGTACAATAAAAATATGATCAATACTATTGACAGAAATGCATAAATTTTGAAAATCGGCTGATTTTTAGCTAAGTTATGGCTTCTCAAAGTTGCAAGCGTCTCAATTTTTTAAACCAAATAACACGTTTTTCAATTTTTCACTTTCCTTGCCATATTTTTCAAAACATTTAATAAACCTTATATACCGATTTAAAGTATAATAAAAGCCGAATCCAGAAATGCATAAATGAGGAAAATCGGCTAAGTTGTGGAAAAGTTATGGTTCCTCGGAGATGAGGCAGATATCAATATTTGTTCAAAACGATGATTTTGACCATTTATCACTATTGTGGCCATATTTTCTAAAATATGGGTCAAAATCAAGTGTGGTAAAGTTTTTTTATACTCATTTTAATACCAGAAATCGATAAGGCACAAAAAATTCCGATTTTAAAATTGTCACTTTTTTGACATTTTTGCTAGTAGTAAATTTGCAAAATTTGTCAAAAAATGGGTCAAAAATTAAAACTGACAAGTATTTTCAATTTTTTGACGTAGATTCAAAATATGATAAATACCATTGACAGAAATGCAAAAGTTTTGAAAATCGGTTGATTTTTAGCTAAGTTATGGCTTCTCAAAGTTGCAAGCGTCTCAATTTTTTAAACCAAAAACACGTTTTTTTCAATTTATCACTTTCCTTGCCATATTTTTCAAAACATGTAATTAACCTTATATACCGATTTAAAGTATAATAAAAGCCGTATCCAGAAATGCATAAATGAGGAAAATCGGCTAAGTTGTGGAAAAGTTATGGTTCCTCGGAGATGAGGAAGATATCAATATGTTTTCAAAACGATGATTTTGACCATTTATAACTATTGTGGCCATATTTTCTAAAATATGGATCAAAATCAAGTGTGGTAAAGTTTTTTTATACTCATTTTAATACCAGAAATCGATAAGGCACAAAAAATTCCGATTTTAAAATTTTCACTTTTTTGGGATTTTTGGTAGGAGTTAATGTGCAAAAACTGTCAAAAAATGAGTCAAATTTTAAAACTGACAATATGAACAATTTTTTTAAGTACAATAAAAATATGATCAATACTATTGACAGAAATGCATAAATTTTGAAAATCGGCTGATTTTTAGCTAAGTTATGGCTTCTCAAAGTTGCAAGCGTCTCAATTTTTTAAACCAAATAACACGTTTTTTCAATTTTTCACTTTCCTTGCCATATTTTTCAAAACATTTAATAAACCTTATATACCGATTTAAAGTATAATAAAAGCCGAATCCAGAAATGCATAAATGAGGAAAATCGGCTAAGTTGTGGAAAAGTTATGGTTCCTCGGAGATGAGGAAGATATCAATATTTGTTCAAAACGATGATTTTGACCATTTATCACTATTGTGGTCATATTTTCTAAAATATGGGTCAAAATCAAGTGTGGTAAAGTTTTTTTAAACTCATTTTAATACCAGAAATCGATTGGGCACAAAATATTCCGATTTTAAAATTTTCACTTTTTTGGCATTTTTGGTAGGAGTTAATGTGCAAAAACTGTCAAAAAATGAGTCAAATTTTAAAACTGACAATATGAACAATTTTTTGATGTACAATAAAAATATGATCAATACTATTGACAAAAATGCATAAATTTTGAAAATCGGCTGATTTTTAGCTAAGTTATGGCTTCTAAAAAGTTACAAAAGTCTCAATTTTTTAAACAAAATAACACGTTTTTTAAATTTTTCACTTTCCTTGCCATATTTTTCAAAACATTTAATAAACCTTATATACCGATTTAAAGTATAATAAAAGCCGTATCCAGAAATGCATAACTGAGGAAAATCGGCTAATTTGTGGAAAAGTTATGGTTCCTTGGAGATGAGGCAGATATCAATATTTGTTCAAAACGATGATTTTGACCATTTATCACTATTGTGGTCATATTTTCTAAAATATGGGTCAAAATCAAGTGTGGTAGAGTTTTTTTATACTCATTTTAATACCAGAAATTGATAAGGCACAAAAAATTCCGATTTTAAAATTTTCACTTTTTTGACATTTTTGCTAGTAGTAAATTTGCAAAATTTGTCAAAAAATGGGTCAAAAATTAAAACTAAAAGTATTTTAATTTTTTGACGTAGATTCAAAATATGATAAATACCATTGACAGAAATGCAAAAGTTTTGAAAATCGGTTGATTTTTAGCTAAGTTATGGCTTCTCAAAGTTGCAAGCGTCTCAATTTTTTAAACCAAAAACACGTTTTTTTCAATTTATCACTTTCCTTGCCATATTTTTCAAAACATGTAATTAACCTTATATACCGATTTAAAGTATAATAAAAGCCGTATCCAGAAATGCATAAATGAGGAAAATCGGCTAAGTTGTGGAAAAGTTATGGTTCCTCGAAGATTAGGAAGATATCAATATTTGTTCAAAACGATGATTTTGACCATTTATCACTATTGTGGTCATATTTTCTAAAATATGGGTCAAAATCAAGTGTGGTAAAGTTTTTTTATACTCATTTTAATACCAGAAATCGATAAGGCACAAAATATTCCGATTTTAAAATTTTCACTTTTTTGGCATTTTTGGTAGGAGTTAATGTGCAAAAACTGTCAAAAAATGAGTCAAATTTTAAAACTGACAATATGAACAATTTTTTGATGTACAATAAAAATATGATCAATACTATTGACAAAAATGCATAAATTTTGAAAATCGGCTGATTTTTAGCTAAGTTATGGCTTCTAAAAAGTTACAAAAGTCTCAATTTTTTAAACAAAATAACACGTTTTTTAAATTTTTCACTTTCCTTGCCATATTTTTCAAAACATTTAATAAACCTTATATACCGATTTAAAGTATAATAAAAGCCGTATCCAGAAATGCATAACTGAGGAAAATCGGCTAATTTGTGGAAAAGTTATGGTTCCTCGGAGATGAGGCAGATATCAATATTTGTTCAAAACGATGATTTTGACCATTTATCACTATTGTGGTCATATTTTCTAAAATATGGGTCAAAATCAAGTGTGGTAGAGTTTTTTTTATACTCATTTTAATACCAGAAATCGATAAGGCACAAAAAATTCCGATTTTAAAATTTTCACTTTCTTGGCATTTTTGGTAGGAGTTAATGTGCAAAATCTATCAAAAAATGAGTCAAATTTTAAAACTGACAATATGAACAATTTCTTGATGTACAATAAAAATATGATCAATACTATTGACAAAAATGCATAAATTTTGAAAATCGGCTGAATTTTAGCTAAGTTATGGCTTCTCAAAGTTGCAAAAGTCTCAATTTTTTTATTCAAAATAACACGTTTTTTAAATTTTTCACTTTCCTTGCCATATTTTTCAAAACATTTAATAAACCTTATATACCGATTTAAAGTATAATTAAAGCCGTATCCAGAAATGCATAACTGAGGAAAATCGGCTAAGTTGTTGATAAGTTATGGTTTCTCAAAGATGGGGAAGATATCAATTTTTGTTCAAAACGATGATTTTGTCCATTTATAACTATTGTGGCCATATTTTCTAAAATATGGGTCAAAATCAAGTGTGGTAAAGTTTTTTTAAACTCATTTCAATACCAGAAATCGATAAGGCACAAAAAATTCCGATTTTGAAATTTTCACTTTTTTGGCATTTTTGGTAGGAGTTAATGTGCAAAAACTGTCAAAAAATGAGTCAAATTTTAAAACTGACAATATGAACAATTTTTTTAAGTACAATAAAAATATGATCAATACTATTGACAGAAATGCATAAATTTTGAAAATCGGCTGATTTTTAGCTAAGTTATGGCTTCTCAAAGTTGCAAGCGTCTCAATTTTTTAAACCAAATAACACGTTTTTCAATTTTTCACTTTCCTTGCCATATTTTTCAAAACATTTAATAAACCTTATATACCGATTTAAAGTATAATAAAAGCCGAATCCAGAAATGCATAAATGAGGAAAATCGGCTAAGTTGTGGAAAAGTTATGGTTCCTCGGAGATGAGGCAGATATCAATATTTGTTCAAAACGATGATTTTGACCATTTATCACTATTGTGGTCATATTTTCTAAAATATGGGTCAAAATCAAGTGTGGTAGAGTTTTTTTATACTCATTTTAATACCAGAAATCGATAAGGCACAAAAAATTCCGATTTTAAAATTTTCACTTTTTTGACATTTTTGCTAGTAGTAAATTTGCAAAATTTGTCAAAAAATGGGTCAAAAATTAAAACTGAAAGTATTTTAATTTTTTGACGTAGATTCAAAATATGATAAATACCATTGACAGAAATGCAAAAGTTTTGAAAATCGGTTGATTTTTAGCTAAGTTATGGCTTCTCAAAGTTGCAAGCGTCTCAATTTTTTAAACCAAAAACACGTTTTTTTCAATTTATCACTTTCCTTGCCATATTTTTCAAAACATGTAATTAACCTTATATACCGATTTAAAGTATAATAAAAGCCGTATCTAGAAATGCATAAATGAGGAAAATCGGCTAAGTTGTGGAAAAGTTATGGTTCCTCGAAGATTAGGAAGATATCAATATTTGTTCAAAACGATGATTTTGACCATTTATCACTATTGTGGTCATATTTTCTAAAATATGGGTCAAAATCAAGTGTGGTAAAGTTTTTTTATACTCATTTTAATACCAGAAATCGATAAGGCAGAAAAAATTCCGATTTTAAAATTTTCACTTTCTTGGCATTTTTGGTAGGAGTTAATGTGCAAAAATTATCAAAAAATGAGTCAAATTTTAAAACTGACAATATGAACAATTTTTTGATGTACAATAAAAATATGATCAATACTATTGACAAAAATGCATAAATTTTGAAAATCGGCTGAATTTTAGCTAAGTTATGGCTTCTCAAAGTTGCAAGCGTCTCAATTTTTTAAACCAAAAACACGTTTTTTTCAATTTATCACTTTCCTTGCCATATTTTTCAAAACATGTAATTAACCTTATATACCGATTTAAAGTATAATAAAAGCCGTATCTAGAAATGCATAAATGAGGAAAATCGGCTAAGTTGTGGAAAAGTTATGGTTCCTCGGAGATGAGGAAGATATCAATATGTTTTCAAAACGATGATTTTGACCATTTATAACTATTGTGGCCATATTTTCTAAAATATGGATCAAAATCAAGTGTGGTAAAGTTTTTTTATACTCATTTTAATACCAGAAATCGATAAGGCACAAAAAATTCCGATTTTAAAATTTTCACTTTTTTGGCATTTTTGGTAGGAGTTAATGTGCAAAAACTGTCAAAAAATGAGTCAAATTTTAAAACTGACAATATGAACAATTTTTTTAAGTACAATAAAAATATGATCAATACTATTGACAGAAATGCATAAATTTTGAAAATCGGCTGAATTTTAGCTAAGTTATGGCTTCTCAAAGTTGCAAGCGTCTCAATTTTTTAAACCAAAAACACGTTTTTTTCAATTTATTACTTTCCTTGCCATATTTTTCAAAACATGTAATTAACCTTATATACCGATTTAAAGTATAATAAAAGCCGTATCCAGAAATGCATAAATGAGGAAAATCGGCTAAGTTGTGGAAAAGTTATGGTTCCTCGGAGATGAGGAAGATATCAATATTTGTTCAAAACGATGATTTTGACCATTTATAACTATTGTGGTCATATTTTCTAAAATATGGGTCAAAATCAAGTGTGGTAAAGTTTTTTTATACTCATTTTAATACCAGAAATCGATAAGGCACAAAAAATTCCGATTTTAAAATTTTCACTTTTTTGGCATTTTTGGTAGGAGTTAATGTGCAAAAACTGTCAAAAAATGAGTCAAATTTTAAAACTGACAATATGAACAATTTTTTTGATGTACAATAAAAATATGATCAATACTATTGACAGAAATGCATAAATTTTGAAAATCGGCTGATTTTTAGCTAAGTTATGGCTTCTCAAAGTTGCAAGCGTCTCAATTTTTTAAACCAAATAACACGTTTTTCAATTTTTCACTTTCCTTGCCATATTTTTCAAAACATTTAATAAACCTTATATACCGATTTAAAGTATAATAAAAGCCGAATCCAGAAATGCATAAATGAGGAAAATCGGCTAAGTTGTGGAAAAGTTATGGTTCCTCGGAGATGAGGAAGATATCAATATTTGTTCAAAACGATGATTTTGACCATTTATCACTATTGTGGTCATATTTTCTAAAATATGGGTCAAAATCAAGTGTGGTAAAGTTTTTTTAAACTCATTTTAATACCAGAAATCGATAAGGCACAAAATATTCCGATTTTAAAATTTTCACTTTTTTGGCATTTTTGGTAGGAGTTAATGTGCAAAAACTGTCAAAAAATTAATCAAATTTTAAAACTGACAATATGAACAATTTTTTTTTAAGTACAATAAAAATATGATCAATACTATTGACAGAAATGCATAAATTTTGAAAATCGGCTGAATTTTAGCTAAGTTATGGCTTCTCAAAGTTGCAAGCGTCTCAATTTTTTAAACCAAAAACACGTTTTTTTCAATTTATCACTTTCCTTGCCATATTTTTCAAAACATGTAATTAACCTTATATACCGATTTAAAGTATAATAAAAGCCGTATCCAGAAATGCATAAATGAGGAAAATCGGCTAAGTTGTGGAAAAGTTATGGTTCCTCGAAGATTAGGAAGATATCAATATTTGTTCAAAACGATGATTTTGACCATTTATCACTATTGTGGTCATATTTTCTAAAATATGGGTCAAAATCAAGTGTGGTAAAGTTTTTTTATACTCATTTTAATACCAGAAATCGATAAGGCAGAAAAAATTCCGATTTTAAAATTTTCACTTTCTTGGCATTTTTGGTAGGAGTTAATGTGCAAAAATTATCAAAAAATGAGTCAAATTTTAAAACTGACAATATGAACAATTTTTTGATGTACAATAAAAATATGATCAATACTATTGACAAAAATGCATAAATTTTGAAAATCGGCTGAATTTTAGCTAAGTTATGGCTTCTCAAAGTTGCAAAAGTCTCAATTTTTTTATTCAAAATAACACGTTTTTTAAATTTTTCACTTTCCTTGCCATATTTTTCAAAACATTTAATAAACCTTATATACCGATTTAAAGTATAATAAAAGCCGTATCCAGAAATGCATAACTGAGGAAAATCGGCTAAGTTGTTGATAAGTTATGGTTTCTCAAAGATGGGGAAGATATAAATTTTTGTTTAAAGCGATGATTTGGTCCATTTATAACTTTTGTGGCCATATTTTCTAAAATATATGTCAAAATCAAGTGTGGTAAAATTTTTTTTACTCATTTTGATACCAGAAATCGATGGGGCACAAAAAATTCCGATTTTAAAATTTTCAATTTTTTGACATTTTTGGTAGGAGTTAATGTGCAAAAATTGTCAAAAAATGAGTCAAATTTTAAAACTGACAATATGAACAATTTTTTGATGTACAATAAAAATATGATCAATACTATTGACAGAAATGCATAAATTTTGAAAATCGGATGATTTTTAGCTAAGTTATGGCTTCTCAAAGTTGCAAATGTCTCAATTTTTTAAACAAAATAACACGTTTTTTCAATTTTTCATTTTCCGTGCCATATTTTTCAAAACATTTAATAAACCTTATATACCGATTTAAAGTATAATAAAAGCCGAATCCAGAAATGCATAAATGAGGAAAATCAGCTAAGTTGTGGAAAGTTATGGTTCCTCGGAGATGAGGAAGATATCAATATTTGTTCAAAACGATGATTTTGACCATTTATCACTATTGTGGTCATATTTTCTAAAATATGGGTCAAAATCAAGTGTGGTAAAGTTTTTTTAAACTCATTTTAATACCAGAAATCGATAAGGCACAAAATATTCCGATTTTAAAATTTTCACTTTTTTGGCATTTTTGGTAGGAGTTAATGTGCAAAAACTGTCAAAAAATTAATCAAATTTTAAAACTGACAATATGAACAATTTTTTGATGTACAATAAAAATATGATCAATACTATTGACAGAAATGCATAAATTTTGAAAATCGGCTGATTTTTAGCTAAGTTATGGCTTCTCAAAGTTGCAAGCGTCTCAATTTTTTAAACCAAAAACACGTTTTTTCAATTTATCACTTTCCTTGCCATATTTTTCAAAACATGTAATTAACCTTATATACCGATTTAAAGTATAATAAAAGCCGTATCCAGAAATGCATAAATGAGGAAAATCGGCTAAGTTGTGGAAAAGTTATGGTTCCTCGAAGATTAGGAAGATATCAATATTTGTTCAAAACGATGATTTTGACCATTTATCACTATTGTGGTCATATTTTCTAAAATATGGGTCAAAATCAAGTGTGGTAAAGTTTTTTATACTCATTTTAATACCAGAAATCGATAAGGCAGAAAAAATTCCGATTTTAAAATTTTCACTTTCTTGGCATTTTTGGTAGGAGTTAATGTGCAAAAATTATCAAAAAATGAGTCAAATTTTAAAACTGACAATATGAACAATTTTTTGATGTACAATAAAAATATGATCAATACTATTGACAAAAATGCATAAATTTTGAAAATCGGCTGAATTTTAGCTAAGTTATGGCTTCTCAAAGTTGCAAAAGTCTCAATTTTTTTATTCAAAATAACACGTTTTTTAAATTTTTCACTTTCCTTGCCATATTTTTCAAAACATTTAATAAACCTTATATACCGATTTAACGTATAATAAAAGCCGTATCCAGAAATGCATAACTGAGGAAAATCGGCTAAGTTGTTGATAAGTTATGGTTTCTCAAAGATGGGGAAGATATAAATTTTTGTTTAAAGCGATGATTTGGTCCATTTATAACTTTTGTGGCCATATTTTCTAAAATATATGTCAAAATCAAGTGTGATAAAATTTTTTATACTCATTTTGATACCAGAAATCGATGGGGCACAAAAAATTCCGATTTTAAAATTTTCAATTTTTTGACATTTTTGGTAGGAGTTAATGTGCAAAAATTGTCAAAAAATGAGTCAAATTTTAAAACTGACAATATGAACAATTTTTTGATGTGCAATAAAAATATGATCAATACTATTGACAGAAATGCATAAATTTTGAAAATCGGATGATTTTTAGCTAAGTTATGGCTTCTCAAAGTTGCAAATGTCTCAATTTTTTAAACAAAATAACACGTTTTTTCAATTTTTCATTTTCCTTGCCATATTTTTCAAAACATTTAATAAACCTTATATACCGATTTAAAGTATAATAAAAGCCGAATCCAGAAATGCATAAATGAGGAAAATCAGCTAAGTTGTGGAAAGTTATGGTTCCTCGGAGATGAGGAAGATATCAATATTTGTTCAAAACGATGATTTTGACCTTTTATCACTATTGTGGTCATATTTTCTAAAATATGGGTCAAAATCAAGTGTGGTAAAGTTTTTTTAAACTCATTTTAATACAAGAAATCGATAAGGCACAATAAATTCCGATTTTAAAATTTTCACTTTTTTGGCATTTTTGGTAGGAGTTAATGTGCAAAAACTGTCAAAAAATTAGTCAAATTTTAAAACTGACAATATGAACAATTTTTTGATGTACAATTAAGTTATGATCAATACTATTGACAGATTGCATAAATTTTGAAAATCGGCTGATTTTTAGCTAAGTTATGGCTTCTCAAAGTTGCAAATGTCTCAATTTTTTAAACCAAATAACACGTTTTTTCAATTTTTCACTTTCCTTGCCATATTTTACAAAACATTTAATAAACCTTATATACCGATTTAAAGTATAATAAAAGCCGAATCCAGAAATGCATAAATGAGGAAAATCGGCTAAGTTGTGGAAAAGTTATGGTACCTCGGATCAAATCAATATTTGTTCAAAACGATGATTTTGACCATTTATCACTATTGTGGTCATATTTTCTAAAATATGGGTCAAAATCAAGTGTGGTAAAGTTTTTTTATACTCATTTTAATACCAGAAATCGATTGGGCACAAAAAATTCCGATTTTAAAATTTTCACTTTTTTGACATTTTTGCTAGTAGTAAATTTGCAAAATTTGTCAAAAAATGGGTCAAAAATTAAAACTGAAAGTATTTTAATTTTTTTGACGTAAATTCAAAATATGATAAATACCATTGACAGAAATGCAAAAGTTTTGAAAATCGGTTGATTTTTAGCTAAGTTATGGCTTCTCAAAGTTGCAACTGTCTCAATTTTTTAAACCAAAAACACTTTTTTTTCAATTTATCACTTTCCTTGCCATATTTTTCAAAACATGTAATTAACCTTATATACCGATTTAAAGTATAATAAAAGCCGTATCCAGAAATGCATAAATGAGGAAAATCGGCTAAGTTGTGGAAAAGTTATGGTTCCTCGAAGATTAGGAAGATATCAATATTTGTTCAAAACGATGATTTTGACCATTTATCACTATTGTGGTCATATTTTCTAAAATATGGGTCAAAATCAAGTGTGGTAAAGTTTTTTTATACTCATTTTAATACAAGAAATCGATAAGGCACAATAAATTCCGATTTTAAAATTTTCACTTTTTTGGCATTTTTGGTAGGAGTTAATGTGCAAAAACTGTCAAAAAATTAGTCAAATTTTAAAACTGACAATATGAACAATTTTTTGATGTACAATAAAGTTATGATCAATACTATTGACAGATTGCATACATTTTGAAAATCGGCTGATTTTTAGCTAAGTTATGGCTACTCAAAGTTGCAAATGTCTCAATTTTTTAAACCAAATAACACGTTTTTTCAATTTTTCACTTTCCTTGCCATATTTTTCAAAACATTTAATAAACCTTATATACCGATTTAAAGTATAATAAAAGCCGTATCCAGAAATGCATAAATGAGGAAAATCGGCTAAGTTGTGGAAAAGTTATGGTTCCTCGAAGATTAGGAAGATATCAATATTTGTTCAAAACGATGATTTTGACCATTTATCACTATTGTGGTCATATTTTCTAAAATATGGGTCAAAATCAAGTGTGGTAAAGTTTTTTATACTCATTTTAATACCAGAAATCGATTGGGCACAAAAAATTCCGATTTTAAAATTTTCACTTTTTTGACATTTTTGCTAGTAGTAAATTTGCAAACTTTGTCAAAAAATGGGTCAAAAGTTAAAACTGAAAGTATTTTAATTTTTTGACGTAGATTCAAAATATGATAAATACCATTGACAGAAATGCAAAAGTTTTGAAAATCGGTTGATTTTTAGCTAAGTTATGGCTTCTCAAAGTTGCAACTGTCTCAAATTCTTAAACCAAAAACACGTTTTTTTCAATTTATCACTTTCCTTGCCATATTTTTCAAAACATGTAATTTACTTTATATACCGATTTAAAATATAATAAAAGCCGTATCCAGAAATGCATAAATGAGGAAAATCGGCTAAGTTGTGGAAAAGTTATGGTTCCTCGAAGATTAGGAAGATATCAATATTTGTTCAAAACGATGATTTTGACAATTTATCACTAATGTGGTCATATTTTCTAAAATATGGGTCAAAATCAAGTGTGGTAAAGTTTTTTTATACTCATTTTAATACCAGAAATCGATAAGGCACAAAAAATTCCGATTTTAAAATTTTCACTTTCTTGGCATTTTTGGTAGGAGTTAATGTGCAAAAATTATCAAAAAATGAGTCAAATTTTAAAACTGACAATATGAACAATTTTTTGATGTACAATAAAAATATGATCAATACTATTGACAAAAATGCATAAATTTTGAAAATCGGCTGATTTTTAGCTAAGTTATGGCTTCTTAAAGTTACAAAAGTCTCAATTTTTTAAACAAAATAACACGTTTTTTAAATTTTTCACTTTCCTTGCCATATTTTTCAAAACATTTAATAAACCTTATATACCGATTTAAAGTATAATAAAAGCCGTATCCAGAAATGCATAACTGAGGAAAATCGGCTAAGTTGTTGATAAGTTATGGTTTCTCAAAGATGGGGAAGATATCAATATTTGTTCAAAACGATGATTTTGACCATTTATAACTATTGTGGCCATATTTTCTAAAATATGGATCAAAATCAAGTGTGGTAAAGTTTTTTTATACTCATTTTAATACCAGAAATCGATAAGGCTCAAAAAATTCCGATTTTAAAATTTTCACTTTTTTGGCATTTTTGGTAGGAGTTAATGTGCAAAAACTGTCAAAAAATTAATCAAATTTTAAAACTGACAATATGAACAATTTTTTGATGTACAATAAAAATATGATCAATACTATTGACAGAAATGCATAAATTTTGAAAATCGGCTGAATTTTAGCTAAGTTATGGCTTCTCAAAGTTGCAAGCGTCTCAATTTTTTAAACCAAAAACACGTTATTTTCAATTTATCACTTTCCTTGCCATATTTTTCAAAACATGTAATTAACCTTATATACCGATTTAAAGTATAATAAAAGCCGTATCCAGAAATGCATAAATGAGGAAAATCGGATAAGTTGTGGAAAAGTTATGGTTCCTCGAAGATTAGGAAGATATCAATATTTGTTCAAAACGATAATTTTGACCATTTATCACTATTGTGGTCATATTTTTTAAAATATGGGTCAAAATCAAGTGTGGTAAAGTTTTTTTATACTCATTTTAATACCAGAAATCGATAAGGCAGAAAAAATTCCGATTTTAAAATTTTCACTTTCTTGGCATTTTTGGTAGGAGTTAATGTGCAAAAATTATCAAAAAATTAGTCAAATTTTAAAACTGACAATATGAACAATTTTTTGATGTACAATAAAAATATGATCAATACTATTGACAAAAATGCATAAATTTTGAAAATCGGCTGAATTTTAGCTAAGTTATGGCTTCTCAAAGTTGCAAAAGTCTCAATTTTTTTATTCAAAATAACACGTTTTTTAAATTTTTCACTTTCCTTGCCATATTTTTCAAAACATTTAATAAACCTTATATACCGATTTAAAGTATAATAAAAGCCGTATCCAGAAATGCATAAATGAGGAAAATCGGCTAAGTTGTGGAAAAGTTATGGTTCCTCGGAGATGAGGAAGATATCAATATGTTTTCAAAACGATGATTTTGACCATTTATAACTATTGTGGCCATATTTTCTAAAATATGAATCAAAATCAAGTGTGGTAAAGTTTTTTTATACTCATTTTAATACCAGAAATCGATAAGGCACAAAAAATTCCGATTTTATAATTTTCACTTTTTTGGCATTTTTGGTAGGTTAATGTGCAAAAACTGTCAAAAAATGAGTCAAATTTTAATACTGACAATATGAACAATTTTTTGATGTACAATAAAAATATGATCAATACTATTGACAGAAATGCATAAATTTTGAAAATCGGCTGATTTTTAGCTAAGTTATGGCTTCTCAAAGTTGCAAGCGTCTCAATTTTTTAAACCAAATAACACGTTTTTTCAATTTTTCACTTTCCTTGCCATATTTTTCAAAACATTTAATAAACCTTATATACCGATTTAAAGTATAATAAAAGCCGAATCCAGAAATGCATAAATGAGGAAAATCGGCTAAGTTGTGGAAAAGTTATGGTTCCTCGGAGATGAGGAAGATATCAATATTTGTTCAAAACGATGATTTTGACCATTTATCACTATTGTGGTCATATTTTCTAAAATATGGGTCAAAATCAAGTGTGTTAAAGTTTTTTTAAACTCATTTTAATACCAGAAATCGATTGGGCACAAAATATTCCGATTTTAAAATTTTCACTTTTTTGGCATTTTTGGTAGGAGTTAATGTGCAAAAACTGTCAAAAAATTAATCAAATTTTAAAACTGACAATATGAACAATTTTTTGATGTACAATAAAAATATGATCAATACTATTGACAGAAATGCATAAATTTTGAAAATCGGCTGAATTTTAGCTAAGTTATGGCTTCTCAAAGTTGCAAGCGTCTCAATTTTTAACCAAAAACACGTTTTTTTCAATTTATCACTTTCCTTGCCATATTTTTCAAAACATGTAATTAACCTTATATACCGATTTAAAGTATAATAAAAGCCGTATCCAGAAATGCATAAATGAGGAAAATCGGCTAAGTTGTGGAAAAGTTATGGTTCCTCGAAGATTAGGAAGATATCAATATTTGTTCAAAACGATGATTTTGACCATTTATCACTATTGTGGTCATATTTTCTAAAATATGGGTTAAAATCAAGTGTGGTAAAGTTTTTTTATACTCATTTTAATACCAGAAATCGATAAGGCAGAAAAAATTCCGATTTTAAAATTTTCACTTTCTTGGCATTTTTGGTAGGATTTAATGTGCAAAAATTATCAAAAAATGAGTCAAATTTTAAAACTGACAATATGAACAATTTTTTGATGTACAATAAAAATATGATCAATACTATTGACAAAAATGCATAAATTTTGAAAATCGGCTGAATTTTAGCTAAGTTATGGCTTCTCAAAGTTGCAAAAGTCTCAATTTTTTTATTCAAAATAACACGTTTTTTAAATTTTTCACTTTCCTTGCCATATTTTTCAAAACATTTAATAAACCTTATATACCGATTTAAAGTATAATAAAAGCCGTATCCAGAAATGCATAACTGAGGAAAATCGGCTAAGTTGTTGATAAGTTATGGTTTCTCAAAGATGGGGAAGATATCAATTTTTGTTCAAAACGATGATTTTGTCCATTTATAACTATTGTGGCCATATTTTCTAAAATATGGGTCAAAATCAAGTGTGGTAAAGTTTTTTTAAACTCATTTTAATACCAGAAATCGATAAGGCAGAAAAAATTCCGATTTTAAAATTTTCACTTTCTTGGCATTTTTGGTAGGTTAATGTGCAAAAACTGTCAAAAAATGAGTCAAATTTTAAAACTGACAATATGAACAATTTTTTTAAGTACAATAAAAATATGATCAATACTATTGACAGAAATGCATAAATTTTGAAAATCGGCTGATTTTTAGCTAAGTTATGGCTTCTCAAAGTTGCAAGCGTCTCAATTTTTTAAACTAAATAACACGTTTTTTCAATTTTTCACTTTCCTTGCCATATTTTTTAAAACATTTAATAAACCTTATATACCGATTTAAAGAATAATAAAAGCCGAATCCAGAAATGCATAAATGAGGAAAATCGGCTAAGTTGTGGAAAAGTTATGGTTCCTCGGAGATGAGGAAGATATCAATATTTGTTCAAAACGATGATTTTGACCATTTATCACTATTGTGGTCATATTTTCTAAAATATGGGTCAAAATCAAGTGTGGTAAAGTTTTTTTATACTCATTTTAATACCAGAAATCGATAAGGCAGAAAAAATTCCGATTTTAAAATTTTCACTTTCTTGGCATTTTTGGTAGGAGTTAATGTGCAAAAATTATGAAAAAATGAGTCAAATTTTAAAACTGACAATATGAACAATTTTTTGATGTACAATAAAAATATGATCAATACTATTGACAAAAATGCATAAATTTTGAAAATCGGCTGAATTTTAGCTAAGTTATGGCTTCTCAAAGTTGCAAGCGTCTCAATTTTTTAAACCAAATAACACGTTTTTTAAATTTTTCACTTTCCTTGCCATATTTTTCAAAACATTTAATAAACCTTATATACCGATTTAAAGTATAATAAAAGCCGAATCCAGAAATGCATAAATGAGGAAAATCGGCTAAGTTGTGGAAAAGTTATGGTTCCTCGGAGATGAGGAAGATATCAATATGTTTTCAAAACGATGATTTTGACCATTTATAACTATTGTGGCCATATTTTCTAAAATATGGATCAAAATCAAGTGTGGTAAAGTTTTTTTATACTCATTTTAATACCAGAAATCGATAAGGCACAAAAAATTCCGATTTTAAAATTTTCACTTTTTTGGCATTTTTGGTAGGAGTTAATGTGCAAAAACTGTCAAAAAATGAGTCAAATTTTAAAACTGACAATATGAACAATTTTTTTAAGTACAATTAAAATATGATCAATACTATTGACAGAAATGCATAAATTTTGAAAATCGGCTGATTTTTAGCTAAGTTATGACTTCTCAAAGTTGCAAGCGTCTCAATTTTTTAAACTAAATAACACGTTTTTTCAATTTTTCACTTTCCTTGCCATATTTTTCAAAACATTTAATAAACCTTATATACCGATTTAAAGTATAATAAAAGCCGAATCCAGAAATGCATAAATGAGGAAAATCGGCTAAGTTGTGGAAAAGTTATGGTTCCTCGGAGATGAGGAAGATATCAATATTTGTTCAAAACGATGATTTTTACCATTTATCACTATTATTGTCATATTTTCTAAATATGGGTCAAAATCAAGTGTGGTAAAGTTTTTTTATACTCATTTTAATACCAGAAATCGATAAGGCACAAAAAATTCCGATTTTAAAATTTTCACTTTCTTGGCATTTTTGGTAGGATTTAATGTGCAAAATTAACAAAAAATGAGTCAAATTTTAAAACTGACAATATGAACAATTTTTTGATGTACTGTAATATGCACATATGTTGTATGTAGCGAGGGTACACTGTACCCAGAAGATATCTTAAATACAACGGCAACACATTGTTGCATTGCCTAAACAAAATCATTTCAAGAGAGCGATAAATATATTTGCCCGCTCAGGAATTATGCTTGGTCAGCATTCCCACGCTGACCATACGTACTGACATACATATGCGCATAGTACTCTTTCTCATATATGTAAGTGAGTAAAGCTCTCTGCTGTCGACTGCAGCAGCAGCGCTGCGTAACATATACATAAGTGAGTACAGCCCTCTGCTGTCGTATGCGGCAGCAGCGCTGCTTAAGAATCTTAGCTGATAAAAACCCTCTGTCACTGGGCAGAGGACAGATATATATCATATAGGAAGCAACGCTAATAGTTGCTCCTAATAACTAATAAATAAAACCTTTGGGCAGCAATCCTTTACGATTGCTCCCTACACCCAAAGTCAATCGAAAGTGTTTTCATTAAATAATTTTAACATAACATGGCGACCGTGACAAAAGTGACCAAAAAAAAAATTAATTAAAAAAAAAACAACAAATACAAAAAATATACTTCTGTCGGTCAACCGAAAGAGGAACAACACCACAACCATAGTCGGAGTTTTACAATCCACAGCTGGCAGCTGTCGCATACCTACGTCGCGGGAAGTCACAACCTACATGACAAGGAGGAGACGCAAAACGCAGTGAGTAGAGTGGTATGGGTCGAAGGAGTGGAGTCGTAATACGACTAAAAAGCGCAGAGCAGAAATATTAAATCTGCTCAACAGTAAAGATCCAGTAAACTGGAACAAATCCGTGAAACTCCATGCAGAGTTAGATCACGTGAATGCGCTATTGAATGAGAAAAAATTAAAAAACACACACACGACCGCATCAACCACCTACTCAATACCAAATATAAATAAAAACAAAATAATAACTATTCCTCCTCCTCGTCAAGAAATACCGAAGCTCCGGAAGACGTGCCCGACGGATTGTAAAGGTCCGCTTTACTCGCCGTTTTGCGAATACACCTGTGCAGCCTGCACCGGTGCCCCAACGACAAATTAAAAAGCCTGTGTTTTATCCAGCACCGGCGCCGCCAGCTCAGTACGCTGGCCAAAGAAGCCGACAACACCACTAAGGGTGTAGATGCCGGCCGCACTACTAAGAGTGCAGGATCCGACAACGCTACAAAGAGCGTAAAATTTGTCATTCCTATTGCACTGCGATGCATATTTTTTTTATATTGCACTGCGATGCATATTTTTTTTTATTATTAATAAGAAAACACTGTTAAACTGAGCAACGAAAAAGTTGCCCGGTTAGAGTGTGGCCCGCAAAGCCATACAAACAATAGGTAGGAATGCATATTTGTTAGGAATACAAATAGTAAGAAATAACATATGCATAAATGTAAATTAGTTAGATGAAAAAGGCCAATATAAAATAAATAATAAAAATATGATCAATACTATTGACAGAAATGCATAAATTTTGAAAATCGGCTGAATTTTAGCTAAGTTATGGCTTCTCAAAGTTGCAAAAGTCTCAATTTTTTTATTCAAAATAACACGTTTTTTAAATTTTTCACTTTCCTTGCCATATTTTTCAAAACATTTAATAAACCTTATATACCGATTTAAAGTATAATAAAAGCCGTATCCAGAAATGCATAACTGAGGAAAATCGGCTAAGTTGTTGATAAGTTATGGTTTCTCAAAGATGGGGAAGATATCAATTTTTGTTCAAAACGATGATTTTGTCCATTTATAACTATTGTGGCCATATTTTCTAAAATATGGGTCAAAATCAAGTGTGGTAAAGTTTTTTTAAACTCATTTTAATACCAGAAATCGATAAGGCACAAAAAATTCCGATTTTAAAATTTTCACTTTTTTGGCATTTTTGGTAGGAGTTAATGTGCAAAAATTGTCAAAAAAATGAGTCAAATTTCAAAACTGACAATATGAACAATTTTTTTAAGTACAATAAAAATATGATCAATACTATTGACAGAAATGCAAAAATTTTGAAAATCGGCTGATTTTAGCTAAGTTATGGCTTCTCAAAGTTGCAAAAGACTCAATTTTTTAAGCAAAATAACACGGTTTTTCAATTTATCACTTTCCTTGCCATATTTGTCTAATTATGTAATAAACCTTATATACCGATTTAAAGTATAATAAAAGCCGTATCCAGAAATGCATAAATGAGGAAAATCGGCTAAGTTGTGGAAAAGTTATGGTTCCTCGGAGATGAGGAAGATATCAATATGTTTTCAAAACGATGATTTTGACCATTTATAACTATTGTGGCCATATTTTCTAAAATATGGATCAAAATCAAGCGTGGTAAATTTTTTGTATACTCATTTTAATACCAGAAATCGATAAGGCACAAAAAATTCCGATTTTAAAATTTTCACTTTTTTGGCATTTTTGGTAGGAGTTAATGTGCAAAAACTGTCAAAAAATGAGTCAAATTTTAAAACTGACAATATGAACAATTTTTTGATGTACAATAAAAATATGATCAATACTATTGACAGAAATGCAAAAATTTTGAAAATCGGCTGATTTTTAGCTAAGTTATGGCTTCTCAAAGTTGCAAGCGTCTCAATTTTTTAAACTAAATAACACGTTTTTTCAATTTTTCACTTTCCTTGCCATATTTTTTAAAACATTTAATAAACCTTATATACCGATTTAAAGAATAATAAAAGCCGAATCCAGAAATGCATAAGTGAGGAAAATCGGCTAAGTTGTGGAAAAGTTATGGTTCCTCGGAGATGAGGAAGATATCAATATTTGTTCAAAACGATGATTTTCACCATTTATCACTATTGTGGTCATATTTTCTAAAATATGGGTCAAAATCAAGTGTGGTAAAGTTTTTTTAAACTCATTTTAATACCAGAAATCGATTGGGCACAAAATATTCCGATTTTAAAATTTTCACTTTTTTGGCATTTTTGGTAGGAGTTAATGTGCAAAAACTGTCAAAAAATGAGTCAAATTTTAAAACTGACAATATGAACAATTTTTTGATGTACAATAAAAATATGATCAATACTATTGACAGAAATGCATAAATTTTGAAAATCGGCTGATTTTTAGCTAAGTAATGGCTTCTCAAAGTTGCAAGCGTCTCAATTTTTTAAACCAAATAATAGGTTTTTTCAATTTTTCACTTTCCTTGCCATATTTTTCAAAACATTTAATAAACCTTATATACCGATTTAAAGTATAATAAAAGCCGAATCCAGAAATGCATAAATGAGGAAAATCGGCTAAGTTGTGGAAAAGTTATGGTTCCTCGGAGATGAGGAAGATATCAATATTTGTTCAAAACGATGATTTTGACCATTTATCACTATTGTGGTCATATGTTCTAAAATATGGGTCAAAATCAAGTGTGGTAAAGTTTTTTAAACTCATTTTAATACCAGAAATCGATTGGGCACAAAATATTCCGATTTTAAAATTTTCACTTTCTTGGCATTTTTGGTAGGATTTAATGTGCAAAAATTATCAAAAAATGAGTCAAATTTTAAAACTGACAATATGAACAATTTTTTGATGTACAATAAAAATATGATCAATACTATTGACAGAAATGCAAAAATTTTGAAAATCGGCTGATTTTAGCTAAGTTATGGCTTCTCAAAGTTGCAAAAGACTCAATTTTTTAAGCAAAATAACACGGTTTTTCAATTTATCACTTTCCTTGCCATATTTGTCTAATTATGTAATAAACCTTATATACCGATTTAAAGAATAATAAAAGCCGAATCCAGAAATGCATAAGTGAGGAAAATCGGCTAAGTTGTGGAAAAGTTATGGTTCCTCGGAGATGAGGAAGATATCAATATTTGTTCAAAACAATGATTTTGACCATTTATCACTATTGTGGTCATATTTTCTAAAATATGGGTCAAAATCAAGTGTGGTAAAGTTTTTTTAAACTCATTTTAATACCAGAAATCGATTGGGCACAAAATATTCCGATTTTAAAATTTTCACTTTTTTGGCATTTTTGGTAGGAGTTAATGTGCAAAAACTGTCAAAAAATGAGTCAAATTTTAAAACTGACAATATGAACAATTTTTTGATGTACAATAAAAATATGATCAATACTATTGACAGAAATGCATAAATTTTGAAAATCGGCTGATTTTTAGCTAAGTAATGGCTTCTCAAAGTTGCAAGCGTCTCAATTTTTTAAACCAAATAATAGGTTTTTTCAATTTTTCACTTTCCTTGCCATATTTTTCAAAACATTTAATAAACCTTATATACCGATTTAAAGTATAATAAAAGCCGAATCCAGAAATGCATAAATGAGGAAAATCGGCTAAGTTGTGGAAAAGTTATGGTTCCTCGGAGATGAGGAAGATATCAATATTTGTTCAAAACGATGATTTTGACCATTTATCACTTTTGTGGTCATATGTTCTAAAATATGGGTCAAAATCAAGTGTGGTAAAGTTTTTTAAACTCATTTTAATACCAGAAATCGATTGGGCACAAAATATTCCGATTTTAAAATTTTCACTTTCTTGGCATTTTTGGTAGGAGTTAATGTGCAAAAATTGTCAAAAAATGAGTCAAATTTCAAAACTGACAATATGAACAATTTTTTGATGTACAATAAAAATATGATCAATACTATTGACAGAAATGCATAAATTTTGAAAATCGGCTGAATTTTAGCTAAGTTATGGCTTCTCAAAGTTGCAAAAGTCTCAATTTTTTTATTCAAAATAACTCGTTTTTTAAATTTTTCACTTTCCTTGCCATATTTTTCAAAACATTTAATAAACCTTATATACCGATTTAAAGTATAATAAAAGCCGTATCCAGAAATGCATATGAACAATTTTTTGATGTACAATAAAAATATGATCAATACTATTGACAGAAATGCAAAAATTTTGAAAATCGGCTGATTTTAGCTAAGTTATGGCTTCTCAAAGTTGCAAAAGTCTCAATTTTTTAAGCAAAATAACACGTTTTTCAATTTATCACTTTCTTTGCCATATTTGTCTAATTTTGTAATAAACCTTGTATACCGATTTAAAGTATAATAAAAGCCGTATCCAGAAATGCATAAATGAGGAAAATCGGCTAAGTTGTGGAAAAGTTATGGTTCCTCGGAGATGAGGAAGATATCAATATGTTTTCAAAACGATGATTTTGACCATTTATAACTATTGTGGCCATATTTTCTAAAATATGGATCAAAATCAAGTGTGGTAAAGTTTTTTTAAACTCATTTTAATACCAGAAATCGATTGGGCACAAAATATTCCGATTTTAAAATTTTCACTTTTTTGGCATTTTTGGTAGGAGTTAATGTGCAAAAACTGTCAAAAAATGAGTCAAATTTTAAAACTGGCAATATGAACAATTTTTTTAAGTACAATAAAAATATGATCAATACTATTGACAGAAATGCATAAATTTTGAAAATCGGCTGATTTTTAGCTAAGTTATGGCTTCTCAAAGTTGCAAGCGTCTCAATTTTTTAAACTAAATAACACGTTTTTTCAATTTTTCACTTTCCTTGCCATATTTTTTAAAACATTTAATAAACCTTATGTACCGATTTAAAGAATAATAAAAGCCGAATCCAGAAATGCATAAATGAGGAAAATCGGCTAAGTTGTGGAAAAGTTATGGTTCCTCGGAGATGAGGAAGATATCAGTATTTGTTCAAAACGATGATTTTGACCATTTATCACTATTGTGGTCATATTTTCTAAAATATGGGTCAAAATCAAGTGTGGTAAAGTTTTTTTAAACTCATTTTAATACCAGAAATCGATTGGGCACAAAATATTCCGATTTTAAAATTTTCACTTTTTTGGCATTTTTGGTAGGAGTTAATGTGCAAAAACTGTCAAAAAATGAGTCAAATTTTAAAACTGACAATATGAACAATTTTTTGATGTACAATAAAAATATGATCAATACTATTGACAGAAATGCATAAATTTTGAAAATCGGCTGATTTTTAGCTAAGTAATGGCTTCTCAAAGTTGCAAGCGTCTAAATTTTTTAAACCAAATAATAAGTTTTTTTTAAATTTTTCACTTTCCTACCCATATTTTTCAAAACATTTAATAAACCTTATATACCGATTTAAAGTATAATAAAAGCCGAATCCAGAAATGCATAAATGAGGAAAATCGGCTAAGTTGTGGAAAAGTTATGGTTCCTCGGAGATGAGGAAGATATCAATATGTTTTCAAAACGGTGATTTTGACCATTTATAACTATTGTGGCCATATTTTCTAAAATATGGATCAAAATCAAGTGTGGTAAAGTTTTTTTAAACTCATTTTAATAGCAGAAATCGATTGGGCACAAAATATTCCGATTTTAAAATTTTCACTTTTTTGGCATTTTTGGTAGGAGTTAATGTGCAAAAACTGTCAAAAAATGAGTCAAATTTTAAAACTGGCAATATGAACAATTTTTTTAAGTACAATAAAAATATGATCAATACTATTGACAGAAATGCATAAATTTTGAAAATCGGCTGATTTTTAGCTAAGTTATGGCTTCTCAAAGTTGCAAGCGTCTCAATTTTTTAAACCAAATAATAGGTTTTTTCAATTTTTCACTTTCCTTGCCATATTTTTCAAAACATTTAATAAACCTTATATACCGATTTAAAGTATAATAAAAGCCGAATCCAGAAATGCATAAATGAGGAAAATCGGCTAAGTTGTGGAAAAGTTATGGTTCCTCGGAGATGAGGAAGATATCAATATTTGTTCAAAACGATGATTTTGACCATTTATCACTATTGTGGTCATATGTTCTAAAATATGGGTCAAAATCAAGTGTGGTAAAGTTTTTTAAACTCATTTTAATACCAGAAATCGATTGGGCACAAAATATTCCGATTTTAAAATTTTCACTTTCTTGGCATTTTTGGTAGGATTTAATGTGCAAAAATTATCAAAAAATGAGTCAAATTTTAAAACTGACAATATGAACAATTTTTTGATGTACAATAAAAATATGATCAATACTATTGACAGAAATGCATAAATTTTGAAAATCGGCTGAATTTTAGCTAAGTTATGGCTTCTCAAAGTTGCAAAAGTCTCAATATTTTTATTCAAAATAACTCGTTTTTTAAATTTTTCACTTTCCTTGCCATATTTTTCAAAACATTTAATAAACCTTATATACCGATTTAAAGTATAATAAAAGCCGTATCCAGAAATGCATAACTGAGGAAAATCGGCTAAGTTGTTGATAAGTTATGGTTTCTCAAAGATGGGGAAGATATCAATTTTTGTTCAAAACGATGATATTGTCCATTTATAACTATTGTGGCCATATTTTCTAAAATATGGGTCAACATCAAGTGTGGTAAAGTTTTTTTAAACTCATTTTAATACCAGAAATCGATAAGGCACAAAAAATTCCGATTTTAAAATTTTCACTTTTTGGTATTTTTGGTAGGAGTTAATGTGCAAAAACTGTCAAAAAATGAGTCAAATTTTAAAACTGGCAATATGAACAATTTTTTTAAGTACAATAAAAATATGATCAATACTATTGACAGAAATGCATAAATTTTGAAAATCGGCTGAATTTTAGCTAAGTTATGGCTTCTCAAAGTTGCAAAAGTCTCAATTTTTTAAGCAAAATAACACGTTTTTTCAATTTATCACTTTCTTTGCCATATTTGTCTAATTATGTAATAAACCTTGTATACCGATTTAAAGTATAATAAAAGCCGTATCCAGAAATGCATAAATGAGGAAAATCGGCTAAGTTGTGGAAAAGTTATGGTTCCTCGGAGATGAGGAAGATATCAATATGTTTTCAAAACGATGATTTTGACCATTTATAACTATTGTGGCCATATTTTCTAAAATATGGATCAAAATCAAGTGTGGTAAAGTTTTTTTAAACTCATTTTAATACCAGAAATCGATTGGGCACAAAATATTCCGATTTTAAAATTTTCACTTTTTTGGCATTTTTGGTAGGAGTTAATGTGCAAAAACTGTCAAAAAATGAGTCAAATTTTAAAACTGGCAATATGAACAATTTTTTAAGTACAATAAAAATATGATCAATACTATTGACAGAAATGCATAAATTTTGAAAATCGGCTGATTTTTAGCTAAGTTATGGCTTCTCAAAGTTGCAAGCGTCTCAATTTTTTAAACTAAATAACACGTTTTTTCAATTTTTCACTTTCCTTGCCATATTTTTAAAACATTTAATAAACCTTATATACCGATTTAAAAAGAATAATAAAAGCCGAATCCAGAAATGCATAAATGAGAAAAATCGGCTAAGTTGTGGAAAAGTTATGGTTCCTCGGAGATGAGGAAGATATCAATATTTGTTCAAAACGATGATTTTGACCATTTATCACTATTGTGGTCATATTTTCTAAAATATGGGTCAAAATCAAGTGTGGTAAAGTTTTTTTAAACTCATTTTAATACCAGAAATCGATTGGGCACAAAATATTCTGATTTTAAAATTTTCACTTTTTTGGCATTTTTGGTAGGAGTTAATGTGCAAAAACTGTCAAAAAATGAGTCAAATTTTAAAACTGACAATATGAACAATTTTTTGATGTACAATAAAAATATGATCAATACTATTGACAGAAATGCATAAATTTTGAAAATCGGCTGATTTTTAGCTAAGTAATGGCTTCTCAAAGTTGCAAGCGTCTAAATTTTTTAAACCAAATAATAGGTTTTTTCAATTTTTCACTTTCCTACCCATATTTTTCAAAACATTTAATAAACCTTATATACCGATTTAAAGTATAATAAAAGCCGAATCCAGAAATGCATAAATGAGGAAAATCGGCTAAGTTGTGGAAAAGTTATGGTTCCTCGGAGATGAGGAAGATATCAATATGTTTTCAAAACGGTGATTTTGACCATTTATAACTATTGTGGCCATATTTTCTAAAATATGGATCAAAATCAAGTGTGGTAAAGTTTTTTTAAACTCATTTTAATACCAGAAATCGATTGGGCACAAAATATTCCGATTTTAAAATTTTCACTTTTTGGCATTTTTGGTAGGAGTTAATGTGCAAAAACTGTCAAAAAATGAGTCAAATTTTAAAACTGGCAATATGAACAATTTTTTTAAGTACAATAAAAATATGATCAATACTATTGACAGAAATGCATAAATTTTGAAAATCGGCTGATTTTTAGCTAAGTTATGGCTTCTCAAAGTTGCAAGCGTCTCAATTTTTTAAACTAAATAACACGTTTTTTCAATTTTTCACTTTCCTTGCCATATTTTTTAAAACATTTAATAAACCTTATATACCGATTTAAAGAATAATAAAAGCCGAATCCAGAAATGCATAAATGAGGAAAATCGGCTAAGTTGTGGAAAAGTTATGGTTCCTCGGAGATGAGGAAGATATCAATATTTGTTCAAAATGATGATTTTGACCATTTATCACTATTGTGGTCATATTTTCTAAAATATGGTTCAAAATCAAGTGTGGTAAAGTTTTTTAAAATCATTTTAATACCAGAAATCGATTGGGCACAAAATATTCCGATTTTAAAATTTTCACTTTTTTGGCATTTTTGGTAGGAGTTAATGTGCAAAAACTGTCAAAAAATGAGTCAAATTTTAAAACTGATAATATGAACAATTTTTTGATGTACAATAAAAATATGATCAATACTATTGACAGAAATGCATAAATTTTGAAAATCGGCTGATTTTTAGCTAAGTAATGGCTTCTCAAAGTTGCAAGCGTCTCAATTTTTAAACCAAATAATAGGTTTTTTCAATTTTTCACTTTCCTTGCCATATTTTTCAAAACATTTAATATACCTTATATACCGATTTAAAGTATAATAAAAGCCGTATCCAGAAATGCATAACTGAGGAAAATCGGCTAAGTTGTGGAAAAGTTATGGTTCCTCGGAGATGAGGAAGATATCAATATTTGTTCAAAATGATGATTTTGTCCATTTATAACTATTGTGGCCATATTTTCTAAAATATGGGTCAACATCAAGTGTGGTAAAGTTTTTTTATACTCATTTTAATACCAGAAATCGATTGGGCACAAAATATTCCGATTTTAAAATTTTCACTTTTTTGGCATTTTTGGTAGGAGTTAATGTGCAAAAACTGTCAAAAAATGAGTCAAATTTTAAAACTGACAATATGAACAATTTTTTGATGTACAATAAAAATATGATCAATACTATTGACAGAAATGCATAAATTTTGAAAATCGGCTGATTTTAGCTAAGTTATGGCTTCTCAAAGTTGCAAAAGTCTCAATTTTTTAAGCAAAATAACACGTTTTTTCAATTTATCACTTTCTTTGCCATATTTGTCTAATTATGTAATAAACCTTGTATACCGATTTAAAGTATAATAAAAGCCGTATCCAGAAATGCATAAATGAGGAAAATCGGCTAAGTTGTGGAAAAGTTATGGTTCCTCGGAGATGAGGAAGATATCAATATGTTTTCAAAACGATGATTTTGACCATTTATAACTATTGTGGCCATATTTTCTAAAATATGGATCAAAATCAAGTGTGGTAAAGTTTTTTTAAACTCATTTTAATACCAGAAATCGATTGGGCACAAAATATTCCGATTTTAAAATTTTCACTTTTTTGGCATTTTTGGTAGGAGTTAATGTGCAAAAACTGTCAAAAAATGAGTCAAATTTTAAAACTGGCAATATGAACAATTTTTTTAAGTACAATAAAAATATGATCAATACTATTGACAGAAATGCATAAATTTTGAAAATCGGCTGATTTTTAGCTAAGTAATGGCTTCTCAAAGTTGCAAGCGTCTAAATTTTTTAAACCAAATAATAGGTTTTTTCAATTTTTCACTTTCCTTGCCATATTTTTTAAAACATTTAATAAACCTTATATACCGATTTAAAGTATAATAAAAGCCGAATCCAGAAATGCATAAATGAGAAAAATCGGCTAAGTTGTGGAAAAGTTATGGTTCCTCGGAGATGAGGAAGATATCAATATTTGTTCAAAACGATGATTTTGACCATTTATCACTATTGTGGTCATATTTTCTAAAATATGGGTCAAAATCAAGTGTGGTAAAGTTTTTTTAAACTCATTTTAATACCAGAAATCGATAGGGCACAAAATATTCCGATTTTAAAATTTTCACTTTTTTGGCATTTTTGGTAGGAGTTAATGTGCAAAAACTGTCAAAAAATGAGTCAAATTTTAAAACTGACAATATGAACAATTTTTTGATGTACAATAAAAATATGATCAATACTATTGACAGAAATGCATAAATTTTGAAAATCGGCTGATTTTTAGCTAAGTAATGGCTTCTCAAAGTTGCAAGCGTCTAAATTTTTTAAACCAAATAATAGGTTTTTTCAATTTTTCACTTTCCTACCCATATTTTTCAAAACATTTAATAAACCTTATATACCGATTTAAAGTATAATAAAAGCCGAATCCAGAAATGCATAAATGAGGAAAATCGGCTAAGTTGTGGAAAAGTTATGGTTCCTCGGAGATGAGGAAGATATCAATATGTTTTCAAAACGGTGATTTTGACCATTTATAACTATTGTGGCCATATTTTCTAAAATATGGATCAAAATCAAGTGTGGTAAAGTTTTTTTAAACTCATTTTAATACCAGAAATCGATTGGGCACAAAATATTCCGATTTTAAAATTTTCACTTTTTTGGCATTTTTGGTAAGAGTTAATGTGCAAAAACTGTCAAAAAATGAGTCAAATTTTAAAACTGGCAATATGAACAATTTTTTTTAAGTACAATAAAAATATGATCAATACTATTGACAGAAATGCATAAATTTTGAAAATCGGCTGATTTTTAGCTAAGTTATGGCTTCTCAAAGTTGCAAGCGTCTCAATTTTTTAAACTAAATAACACGTTTTTTCAATTTTTCACTTTCCTTGCCATATTTTTTAAAACATTTAATAAACCTTATATACCGATTTAAAGAATAATAAAAGCCGAATCCAGAAATGCATAAATGAGGAAAATCGGCTAAGTTGTGGAAAAGTTATGGTTCCTCGGAGATGAGGAAGATATCAATATTTGTTCAAAATGATGATTTTGACCATTTATCACTATTGTGGTCATATTTTCTAAAATATGGGTCAAAATCAAGTGTGGTAAAGTTTTTTTAAAATCATTTTAATACCAGAAATCGATTGGGCACAAAATATTCCGATTTTAAAATTTTCACTTTTTTGGCATTTTTGGTAGGAGTTAATGTGCAAAAACTGTCAAAAAAATGAGTCAAATTTTAAAACTGACAATATGAACAATTTTTTGATGTACAATAAAAATATGATCAATACTATTGACAGAAATGCATAAATTTTGAAAATCGGCTGATTTTTAGCTAAGTAATGGCTTCTCAAAGTTGCAAGCGTCTCAATTTTTTAAACCAAATAATAGGTTTTTTCAATTTTTCACTTTCCTTGCCATATTTTTCAAAACATTTAATATACCTTATATACCGATTTAAAGTATAATAAAAGCCGTATCCAGAAATGCATAACTGAGGAAAATCGGCTAAGTTGTGGAAAAGTTATGGTTCCTCGGAGATGAGGAAGATATCAATATTTGTTCAAAATGATGATTTTGTCCATTTATAACTATTGTGGCCATATTTTCTAAAATATGGGTCAACATCAAGTGTGGTAAAGTTTTTTATACTCATTTTAATACCAGAAATCGATAAGGCACAAAAAATTCCGATTTTAAAATTTTCACTTTTTTGGCATTTTTGGTAGGAGTTAATGTGCAAAAATTGTCAAAAAATGAGTCAAATTTCAAAACTGACAATATGAACAATTTTTTGATGTACAATAAAAATATGATCAATACTATTGACAGAAATGCAAAAATTTTGAAAATCGGCTGATTTTAGCTAAGTTATGGCTTCTCAAAGTTGCAAAAGTCTCAATTTTTTAAGCAAAATAACACGTTTTTTCAATTTATCACTTTCTTTGCCATATTTGTCTAATTATGTAATAAACCTTGTATACCGATTTAAAGTATAATAAAAGCCGTATCCAGAAATGCATAAATGAGGAAAATCGGCTAAGTTGTGGAAAAGTTATGAATCCTCGGAGATGAGGAAGATATCAATATGTTTTCAAAACGATGATTTTGACCATTTATAACTATTGTGGCCATATTTTCAAAATATGGATCAAAATCAAGTGTGGTAAAGTTTTTTTAAACTCATTTTAATACCAGAAATCGATTGGGCACAAAATATTCCGATTTTAAAATTTTCACTTTTTTGGCATTTTTGGTAGGAGTTAATGTGCAAAAACTGTCAAAAAATGAGTCAAATTTTAAAACTGGCAATATGAACAATTTTTTTAAGTACAATAAAAATATGATCAATACTATTGACAGAAATGCATAAATTTTGAAAATCGGCTGATTTTTAGCTAAGTTATGGCTTCTCAAAGTTGCAAGCGTCTCAATTTTTTAAACTAAATAACACGTTTTTTCAATTTTTCACTTTCCTTGCCATATTTTTTAAAACATTTAATAAACCTTATATACCGATTTAAAGAATAATAAAAGCCGAATCCAGAAATGCATAAATGAGGAAAATCGGCTAAGTTGTGGAAAAGTTATGGTTCCTCGGAGATGAGGAAGATATCAATATTTGTTGAAAACGATGATTTTGACCATTTATCACTATTGTGGTCATATTTTCTAAAATATGGGTCAAAATCAAGTGTGGTAAAGTTTTTTTAAACTCATTTTAATACCAGAAATCGATTGGGCACAAAATATTCCGATTTTAAAATTTTCACTTTTTTGGCATTTTTGGTAGGAGTTAATGTGCAAAAACTGTCAAAAAAATGAGTCAAATTTTAAAACTGACAATATGAACAATTTTTTGATGTACAATAAAAATATGATCAATACTATTGACAGAAATGCATAAATTTTGAAAATCGGCTGATTTTTAGCTAAGTAATGGCTTCTCATAGTTGCAAGCGTCTAAATTTTTTAAACCAAATAATAGGTTTTTTCACTTCTACCCATATTTTTCAAAACATTTAATAAACCTTATATACCGATTTAAAGTATAATAAAAGCCGAATCCAGAAATGCATAAATGAGGAAAATCGGCTAAGTTGTGGAAAAGTTATGGTTCCTCGGAGATGAGGAAGATATCAATATGTTTTCAAAACGGTGATTTTGACCATTTATAACTATTGTGGCCATATTTTCTAAAATATGGATCAAAATCAAGTGTGGTAAAGTTTTTTTAAACTCATTTTAATACCAGAAATCGATTGGGCACAAAATATTCCGATTTTAAAATTTTCACTTTTTGGCATTTTGGTAGGAGTTAATGTGCAAAAACTGTCAAAAAATGAGTCAAATTTTAAAACTGGCAATATGAACAATTTTTTTAAGTACAATAAAAATATGATCAATACTATTGACAGAAATGCATAAATTTTGAAAATCGGCTGATTTTTAGCTAAGTTATGGCTTCTCAAAGTTGCAAGCGTCTCAATTTTTTAAACTAAATAACACGTTTTTTCAATTTTTCACTTTCCTTGCCATATTTTTTAAAACATTTAATAAACCTTATATACCGATTTAAAGAATAATAAAAGCCGAATCCAGAAATGCATAAATGAGGAAAATCGGCTAAGTTGTGGAAAAGTTATGGTTCCTCGGAGATGAGGAAGATATCAATATTTGTTCAAAACGATGATTTTGACCATTTATCACTATTGTGGTCATATTTTCTAAAATATGGGTCAAAATCAAGTGTGGTAAAGTTTTTTTATACTCATTTTAATACCAAAAATCGATTGGGCACAAAAAATTCCGATTTTAAAATTTTCACTTTTTTGGCATTTTTGGTAGGAGTTAATGTGCAAAAACTGTCAAAAAATGAGTCAAATTTTAAAACTGACAATATGAACAATTTTTTGATGTACAATAAAAATATGATCAATACTATTGACAGAAATGCATAAATTTTGAAAATCGGCTGATTTTTAGCTAAGTAATGGCTTCTCAAAGTTGCAAGCGTCTCAATTTTTTAAACCAAATAATAGGTTTTTTCAATTTTTCACTTTCCTTGCCATATTTTTCAAAACATTTAATAAACCTTATATACCGATTTAAAGTATAATAAAAGCCGAATCCAGAAATGCATAAATGAGGAAAATCGGCTAAGTTATGGAAAAGTAAAAAGTCTAAAATATGGGTCAAAATCAAGTGTGGTAAAGTTTTTTTATACTCATTTTAATACCAGAAATCGATAAGGCACAAAAAATTCCGATTTTAAAATTTTCACTTTTTTGGAGGAGTTAACTGTCAAAAAATGAGTCAAATTTTAAAACTGACAATATGAACAATTTTTTGATGTACAATAAAAATATGATCAATACTATTGACAGAAATGCATAAATTTTGAAAATCGGCTGATTTTTAGCTAAGTAATGGCTTCTCAAAGTTGCAAGCGTCTCAATTTTTTAAACCAAATAATAGGTTTTTTCAATTTTTCACTTTCCTTGCCATATTTTTCAAAACATTTAATAAACCTTATATACCGATTTAAAGTATAATAAAAGCCGTATCCAGAAATGCATAACTGAGGAAAATCGGCTAAGTTGTGGAAAAGTTATGGTTCCTCGGAGATGAGGCAGATATCAATATTTGTACAAAACGATGATTTTGACCATTTATCACTATTGTGGTCATATGTTCTAAAATATGGGTCAAAATCAAGTGTGGTAAAGGTTTTTAAACTCATTTTAATACCAGAAATCGATAAGGCACAAAAAATTCCGATTTTAAAATTTTCACTTTTTTGGCATTTTTGGTAGGAGTTAATGTGCAAAAACTGTCAAAAAATGAGTCAAATTTTAAAACTGACAATATGAACAATTTTTTGATGTACAATAAAAATATGATCAATACTATTGACAAAAATGCATAAATTTTGAAAATCGGCTGATTTTTAGCTAAGTTATGGCTTCTCAAAGTTGCAAGCGTCTCAATTTTTTAAACCAAATAACACGTTTTTTTCAATTTTTCACTTTCTTTGCCATATTTTTCAAATTATTTAATAAACCTTATATACCGATTTAAAGTATAATAAAAGCCGTATCCAGAAATGCATAACTGAGGAAAATCGGCTAAGTTGTGGAAAAGTTATGGTTCCTCGGAGATGAGGAAGATATCAATATTTGTTCAAAACGATGATTTTGACCATTTATCACTATTGTGGCCATATTTTCTGAAATATGGGTCAAAATCAAGTGTGGTAAAGTTTTTTATACTCATTTTAATACCAGAAATCGATAAGGCACAAAAAATTCCGATTTTAAAATTTTCACTTTTTTGGCATTTTTGGTAGGAGTTAATGTGCAAAAATTATCAAAAAATGAGTCAAATTTTAAAACTGACAATATGAACAATTTTTTAAAGTACAATAAAAATATGATCAATACTATTGACAAAAATGCATAAATTTTGAAAATCGGCTGATTTTTAGCTAAGTTATGGCTTCTCAAAGTTGCAAAAGTCTCAATTTTTTAAACAAAGTAACACGTTTTTTAAATTTTTCACTTACCTTGCCATATTTTTCAAAACATTTAATAAACCTTATATACCGATTTAAAGTATAATAAAAGCCGTATCCAGAAATGCATAACTGAGGAAAATCGGCTAAGTTGTGGAAAAGTTATGGTTCCTCGGAGATGAGGAAGATATCAATATTTGTTCAAAACGATGATTTTAACCATTTATCACTATATTGGTCATATTTTCTAAAATATGGGTCAAAATCAAGTGTGGTAAAGTTTTTTTATACTCATTTTAATACCAGAAATCGATAAGGCACAAAAAATTCCGATTTTAAAATTTTCACTTTTTTGGAGGAGTTAACTGTCAAAAAATGAGTCAAATTTTAAAACTGACAATATGAACAATTTTTTGATGTACAATAAAAATATGATCAATACTATTGACAGAAATGCATAAATTTTGAAAATCGGCTGATTTTTAGCTAAGTAATGGCTTCTCAAAGTTGCAAGCGTCTCAATTTTTTAAACCAAATAATAGGTTTTTTCAATTTTTCACTTTCCTTGCCATATTTTTCAAAACATTTAATAAACCTTATATACCGATTTAAAGTATAATAAAAGCCGTATCCAGAAATGCATAACTGAGGAAAATCGGCTAAGTTGTGGAAAAGTTATGGTTCCTCGGAGATGAGGCAGATATCAATATTTGTACAAAACGATGATTTTGACCATTTATCACTATTGTTGTCATATGTTCTAAAATATGGGTCAAAATCAAGTGTGGTAAAGGTTTTTAAACTCATTTTAATACCAGAAATCGATAAGGCACAAAAAATTCCGATTTTAAAATTTTCACTTTTTTGGCATTTTTGGTAGGAGTTAATGTGCAAAAACTGTCAAAAAATGAGTCAAATTTTAAAACTGACAATATGAACAATTTTTTGATGTACAATAAAAATATGATCAATACTATTGACAAAAATGCATAAATTTTGAAAATCGGCTGATTTTTAGCTAAGTTATGGCTTCTCAAAGTTGCAAGCGTCTCAATTTTTTAAACCAAATAACACGTTTTTTCAATTTTTCACTTTCCTTACCTTTTTTTTCAAAACATTTAATAAACCTTATATACCGATTTAAAGTATAATAAAAGCCGAATCCAGAAATGCATAAATGAGGAAAATCGGCTAAGTTGTGGAAAAGTTATGGTTCCTCGGAGATGAGGCAGATATCAATATTTGTACAAAACGATGATTTTGACCATTTATCACTATTGTGGTCATATTTTCTAAAATATGGGTCAAAATCAAGTGTGGTAAAAGTTTTTTTATACTCATTTTAATACCAGAAATCGATAAGGCACAAAAAATTCCGATTTTAAAATTTTCACTTTTTTGGCATTTTTGGTTGGAGTTAATGTGCAAAAATTATCAAAAAATGAGTCAAATTTCAAAACTGACAATATGAACAATTTTTTGTTGTACAATAAAAATATGATCAATGCTATTGACAGAAATGCATAAATTTTGAAAATCGGCTGATTTTTAGCTAAGTTATGGCTTCTCAAAGTTGCAAGCGTCTCAATTTTTTAAACCAAATAACACGTTTTTTCAATTTTTCACTTTCCTTACCATATTTTTCAAAACATTTAATAAACCTTATATACCGATTTAAAGTATAATAAAAGCCGAATCCAGAAATGCATAAATGAGGAAAATCGGCTAAGTTGTGGAAAAGTTATGGTTCCTCGAAGATTAGGAAGATATCAATATTTGTTCAAAACGATGATTTTGACCATTTATCACTATTGTGGCCATATTTTCTAAAATATGGGTCAAAATCAAGTGTGGTAAAGTTTTTTATACTCATTTTAATACCAGAAATCGATTGGGCACAAAAAATTCCGATTTTAAAATTTTCACTTTTTTGGCATTTTTGGTAGGAGTTAATGTGCAAAAATTATCAAAAAATGAGTCAAATTTTAAAACTGACAATATGAACAATTTTTTAAAGTACAATAAAAATATGATCAATACTATTGACAAAAATGCATAAATTTTGCAAATCGGCTGAATTTTAGCTAAGTTATGGCTTCTCAAAGTTGCAAAAGTCTCAATTTTTTAAGCAAAATAACACGTTTTTTCAATTTATCACTTTCCTTGCCATATTTTTCTAATTATGTAATAAACCTTAAATACCGATTTAAAGTATAATAAAAGCCGAATCCAGAAATGCATAAATGAGGAAAATCGGCTAAGTTGTGGAAAAGTTATGGTTCCTCGGAGATGAGGCAGATATCAATATTTGTTCAAAACGATGATTTTGACCATTTATCACTATTGTGGCCATATTTTCTGAAATATGGGTCAAAATCAAGTGTGGTAAAGTTTTTTTATACTCATTTTAATACCAGAAATCGATAAGGCACAAAAAATTCCGATTTTAAAATTTTCACTTTTTTGGCATTTTTGGTAGGAGTTAATGTGCAAAAATTTTCCAAAAATGAGTCAAATTTCAAAACTGACAATATAAACAATTTTTTTAAGTACAATAAAAATATGATCAATACTATTGACAGAAATGCAAAAATTTTGAAAATCGGCTGATTTTTAGCTGAGTTATGGCTTCTCAAAGTTGCAAAAGTCTCAATTTTTTAAACCAAAAACACGTTTTTTTCAATTTATAACTTTCCTTACCATATTTTTCAAAACATTTAATAAACCTTATATACCGATTTAAAGTATAATAAAAGCCGAATCCAGAAATGCATAAATGAGGAAAATCGGCTAAGTTGTGGAAAAGTTATGGTTCCTCGGAGATGAGGCAGATATCAATATTTGTTCAAAACGATGATTTTGACCATTTATCACTATTGTGGCCATATTTTCTGAAATATGGGTCAAAATCAAGTGTGGTAAAGTTTTTTTATACTCATTTTAATACCAGAAATCGATAAGGCACAAAAAATTCCGATTTTAAAATTTTCACTTTTTTGGCATTTTTGGTAGGAGTTAATGTGCAAAAATTATCAAAAAATGAGTCAAATTATAAAACTGACAATATGAACAATTTTTTAAAGTACAATAAAAATATGATCAATACTATTGACAAAAATGCATAAATTTTGAAAATCGGCTGATTTTTAGCTAAGTTATGGCTTCTCAAAGTTGCAAAAGTCTCAATTTTTTAAACAAAGTAACACGTTTTTTAAATTTTTCACTTTCCTTGCCATATTTTTCAAAACATATAATAAACCTTATATACCGATTTAAAGTATAATAAAAGCCGTATCCAGAAATGCATAAATGAGGAAAATCGGCAAAGTTGTGGAAAAGTTATGGTTCCTTGGAGATGAGGAAGATATCAATATGTTTTCAAAACGATGATTTTGACCATTTATAACTATTGTGGCCATATTTTCTAAAATATGGATCAAAATTAAGTGTGGTAAAGTTTTTTTATACTCATTTTAATACCAGAAATCGATTGGGCACAAAAAATTCCGATTTTAAAATTTTCACTTTTTTGACATTTTTGCTGGTAGTAAATTTGCAAAATTTGTCAAAAAATGGGTCAAAAATTGAAACTGAAAGTATTTTAATTTTTTGACGTAGATTCAAAATATGATAAATACCATTGACAGAAATGCAAAAATTTTGAAAATCGGTTGATTTTTAGCTAAGTTATGGCTTCTCAAAGTTGCAAATGTCTCAATTTTTTAAACCAAAAACACGTTTTTTTTCAATTTATCACTTTCCTGGCCATATTTTTCAAAACATGTAATAAACCTTATATACCGATTTAAAATATAATAAAAGCCGTATCCAGAAATGCATAAATGAGGAAAGTCGGTTAAGTTGTTGATAAGTTATGATTTCTCAAAGATGGGGAAGATAACAATTTTTGTTCAAAACGATGATTTTGACCATTTATCGCTATTGTGGTCATATTTTCTAAAATATGGGTCAAAATCAAGTGTGGTAAAGTTTTTTTATACTCATTTTAATACCAGAAATCGATAAGGCACAAAAAATTCCGATTTTAAAATTTTCACTTTTTTGGCATTTTTGGTAGGAGTTAATGTGCAAAAATTATCAAAAAATGAGTCAAATTATAAAACTGACAATATGAACAATTTTTTAAAGTACAATAAAAATATGATCAATACTATTGACAAAAATGCATAAATTTTGAAAATCGGCTGATTTTTAGCTAAGTTATGGCTTCTCAAAGTTGCAAAAGTCTCAATTTTTTAAACAAAGTAACACGTTTTTTAAATTTTTCACTTACCTTGCCATATTTTTCAAAACATTTAATAAACCTTATATACCGATTTAAAGTATAATAAAAGCCGTATCCAGAAATGCATAAATGAGGAAAATCGGCTAAGTTGTGGAAAAGTTATGGTTCCTCGGAGATGAGGAAGATATCAATATGTTTTCAAAACGATGATTTTGAGCATTTATAACTATTGTGGCCATATTTTCTAAAATATGGGTCAAAATCAAGTGTGGTAAAGTTTTTTTATACTCATTTTAATACCAGAAATCGATAAGGCACAAAAAATTCCGATTTTAAAATTTTCACTTTTTTGGCATTTTTGGTAGGAGTTAATGTGCAAAAATTATCAAAAAATGAGTCAAATTTTAAAACTGACAATATGAACAATTTTTTAAAGAACAATAAAAATATGATCAATACTATTGACAAAAATGCATAAATTTTGCAAATCGGCTGAATTTTAGCTAAGTTATGGCTTCTCAAAGTTGCAAAAGTCTCAATTTTTTAAACAAAGTAACACGTTTTTTAAATTTTTCACTTACCTTGCCATATTTTTCAAAACATTTAATAAACCTTATATACCGATTTAAAGTATAATAAAAGCCGTATCCAGAAATGCATAAATGAGGAAAATCGGCTAAGTTGTTGATAAGTTATGGTTTCTCAAAGATGGGGAAGATATCAATTTTTGTACAAAACGATGTTTTTGTCTATTTATAACTATTGTGGCCATATTTTCTAAAATATGGGTCAAAATCAAGTGTGGTAAAGTTTTTTTAAACTCATTTTAATACCAGAAATCGATAAGGCACAAAAAATTCCGATTTTAAAATTTTCACTTTTTTGGCATTTTTGGTAGGAGTTAATGTGCAAAAATTGTCCAAAAATGAGTCAAATTTCAAAACTGACAATATAAACAATTTTTTTAAGTACAATAAAAATATGATCAATATTATTGACAGAAATGCAAAAATTTTGAAAATCGGCTGATTTTTAGCTAAGTTATGGCTTCTCAAAGTTGCAAAAGTCTCAATTTTTTAAGCAAAATAACACGTTTTTTCAATTTATCACTTTCCTTGCCATATTTTTCTAATTATGTAATAAACCTTAAATACCGATTTAAAGTATAATAAAAGCCGTATCCAGAAATGCATAAATGAGGAAAATCGGCTAAGTTGTGGAAAAGTTATGGTTCCTCGGAGATGAGGAAGATATCAATATGTTTTGAAAACGATGATTTTGACCATTTATAACTATTGTGGCCATATTTTCTAAAATATGGATCAAAATTAAGTGTGGTAAAGTTTTTTTATACTCATTTTAATACCAGAAATCGATTGGGCACAAAAAATTCCGATTTTAAAATTTTCACTTTTTTGACATTTTTGCTGGTAGTAAATTTGCAAAATTTGTCAAAAAATGGGTCAAAAATTGAAACTGAAAGTATTTTAATTTTTTGACGTAGATTCAAAATATGATAAATACCATTGACAGAAATGCAAAAATTTTGCAAATCGGTTGATTTTTAGCTAAGTTATGGCTTCTCAAAGTTGCAAATGTCTCAATTTTTTAAACCAAAAACACGTTTTTTTTTCAATTTATCACTTTCCTGGCCATATTTTTCAAACATGTAAACCTTATATACCGATTTAAAATATAATAAAAGCCGTATCCAGAAATGCATAAATGAGGAAAGTCGGTTAAGTTGTTGATAAGTTATGGTTTCTCAAAGATGGGGAAGATATCAATTTTTGTACAAAACGATGTTTTTGTCTATTTATAACTATTGTGGCCATATTTTCTAAAATATGGGTCAAAATCAAGTGTGGTAAAGTTTTTTTAAACTCATTTTAATACCAGAAATCGATAAGGCACAAAAAATTCCGATTTTAAAATTTTCACTTTTTTGGCATTTTTGGTAGGAGTTAATGTGCAAAAATTGTCCAAAAATGAGTCAAATTTCAAAACTGACAATATAAACAATTTTTTTAAGTACAATAAAAATATGATCAATACTATTGACAGAAATGCAAAAATTTTGAAAATCGGCTGATTTTTAGCTAAGTTATGGCTTCTCAAAGTTGCAAAAGTCTCAATTTTTTAAGCAAAATAACACGTTTTTTCAATTTATCACTTTCCTTGCCATATTTTTCTAATTATGTAATAAACCTTAAATACCGATTTAAAGTATAATAAAAGCCGTATCCAGAAATGCATAAATGAGGAAAATCGGCTAAGTTGTGGAAAAGTTATGGTTCCTCGGAGATGAGGAAGATATCAATATGTTTTGAAAACGATGATTTTGACCATTTATAACTATTGTGGCCATATTTTCTAAAATATGGATCAAAATTAAGTGTGGTAAAGTTTTTTTATACTCATTTTAATACCAGAAATCGATTGGGCACAAAAAATTCCGATTTTAAAATTTTCACTTTTTTGACATTTTTGCTGGTAGTAAATTTGCAAAATTTGTCAAAAAATGGGTCAAAAATTGAAACTGAAAGTATTTTAATTTTTTGACGTAGATTCAAAATATGATAAATACCATTGACAGAAATGCAAAAATTTTGAAAATCGGTTGATTTTTAGCTAAGTTATGGCTTCTCAAAGTTGCAAATGTCTCAATTTTTTAAACCAAAAACACGTTTTTTTTCAATTTATCACTTTCCTGGCCATATTTTTCAAAACATGTAATAAACCTTATATACCGATTTAAAATATAATAAAAGCCGTATCCAGAAATGCATAAATGAGGAAAGTCGGTTAAGTTGTTGATAAGTTATGATTTCTCAAAGATGGGGAAGATAACAATTTTTGTTCAAAACGATGATTTTGACCATTTATCACTATTGTGGTCATATTTTCTAAAATATGGGTCAAAATCAAGTGTGGTAAAGTTTTTTTATACTCATTTTAATACCAGAAATCGATAAGGCACACAAAATTCCGATTTTAAAATTTTCACTTTTTTGGCATTTTTGGTAGGAGTTAATGTGCAAAAATTGTCAATAAATGAGTCAAATTTTAAAACTGACAATATGAACAATTTTTTGATGTACAATAAAAATATGATCAATACTATTGACAGAAATGCATAAATTTTGAAAATCGACTGATTTTTAGCTAAGTTATGGCTTCTCAAAGTTGCAAATGTCTCAATTTTTTAAACAAAATAACACGTTTTTTCAATTTTTCACTTTCCTTGCCATATTTTTCAAAACATTTAATAAACCTTATATACCGATTTAAAGTATAATAAAAGCCGAGTCCAGAAATGCATAAATGAGGAAAATCGGCTAAGTTGTGGAAAAGCTATGGTTCCTCGGAGATGAGGAAGATATCAATATGTTTTCAAAACGATGATTTTGACCATTTATAACTATTGTGGCCATATTTTCTAAAATATGGATCAAAATCAAGTGTGGTAAAGTTTTTTTATACTCATTTTAATACCAGAAATCGATAAGGCACAAAAAATTCCGATTTTAAAATTTTCACTTTTTTGGCATTTTTGGTAGGAGTTAATGTGCAAAAATTGTCAATAAATGATTCAAATTTTAAAACTGACAATATGAACAATTTTTTGATGTACAATAAAAATATGATCAATACTATTGACAGAAATGCATAAATTTTGAAAATCGACTGATTTTTAGCTAAGTTATGGCTTCTCAAAGTTGCAAGCGTCTCAATTTTTTAAACCAAATAACACGTTTTTTCAATTTTTCACTTTCCTTGCCATATTTTTCAAAACATTTAATAAACCTTATATACCGATTTAAAGTATAATAAAAGCCGTATCCAGAAATGCATAAATGAAGAAAATCGACTAAGTTGTGGAAAAGTTATGGTTCCTCGGAGATGAGGAAGATATCAATATTTGTTCAAAACGATGATTTTGACCATTTATCACTATTGTGGTCATATTTTCTAAAATATGGGTCAAAATCAAGTGTGGTAAAGTTCTTTTATACGCATTTTAATACCAGAAATCGATTGGGCACAAAAAATTCCGATTTTAAAATTTTCACTTTTTTGGCATTTTTGGTAGGAGTTAATGTGCAAAAATGGTCAAATAATGGGTCAAATTTCAAAACTGACAATATGAACAATTTTTTGTTGTACAATAAAAATATGATCAATACTATTGACAGAAATGCATAAATTTTGAAAATCGGCTGATTTTTAGCTAAGTTATGGCTTCTCAAAGTTGCAAGCGTCTCAATTTTTTAAACCAAATAACACGTTTTTTCAATTTTTCACTTTCCTTGCCATATTTTTCAAAACATTTAATAAACCTTATATACCGATTTAAAGTATAATAAAAGCCGTATCTAGAAATGCTTAAATGAGGAATATCGGCTAAGTTGTGGAAAAGTTATGGTTGCTCGGAGATGAGGAAGATACCAATATTTGTTCAAAACGATGATTTTGACCATTTATCACTATTGTGGTCATATTTTCTAAAATATGGGTCAAAATCAAGTGTGGTAAAGTTTCTTTATACTCATTTTAATACCAGAAATCGATTGGGCACAAAAAATTCCGATTTTAAAATTTTCACTGTTTTGACATTTTTGATAGTAGTAAATTTCCAAAATTTGTCAAAAAATGGGTCAAAAATTAAAACTGAAAGTATTTTAATTTTTTTGACGTAGATTCAAAATATGATAAATACCATTGACAGAAATGCAAAAATTTTGAAAATCGGTTGATTTTTAGCTAAGTTATGGCTTCTCATAGTTGCAAATGTCTCAATTTTTTAAACCAAAAACACGTTTTTTTTTCAATTTATCACTTTCCTGGCCATATTTTTCAAAACATGTAATAAACCTTATATACCGATTTAAAGTATAATAAAAGCCGTATCCAGAAATGCATAAATGAGGAAAATCGGCTAAGTTGTTGATAAGTTATGGTTTCTCAAAGATGGGGAAGATATCAATTTTTGTTCAAATCGATGATTTTGTCCATTTATAACTATTGTGGCCATATTTTCTAAAATATGGGTCAAAATCAAGTGTGGTAAAGTTTTTTTAAACTCATTTTAATACCAGAAATCGATAAGGCACAAAAAATTCCTATTTTAAAATTTTCACTTTTTTGGCATTTTTGGTAGGAGTTAATGTGCAAAAATTGTCAAAAAATGAGTCAAATTTTAAAACTGACAATATGAACAATTTTTTTAAGTACAATAAAAATATGATCAATACTATTAACAGAAATGCAAAAATTTTGAAAATCGGCTGATTTTTAGCTAAGTTATGGTTTCTCAAAGTTGCAAAAGTCTCAATTTTTTAAACAAAATAACACGTTTTTTTCAATTTTTCACTTTCCTTGCCATATTTTTCTAATTATGTAATAGACCTTATATACCGATTTAAAGTATAATAAAAGACGTATCCAGAAATGCATAAATGAGGAAAATCGGCTAAGTTGTGGAAAAGTTATGGTTCCTCGGAGATGAGGAAGATATCAATATGTTTTCAAAACGATGATTTTGACCATTTATAACTATTGTGGCCATATTTTCTAAAATATGGATCAAAATCAAGTGTGGTAAAGTTTTTTTATACTCATTTTAATACCAGAAATCGATAAGGCACAAAAAATTCCGATTTTAAAATTTTCACTATTTTGGCATTTTTGGTAGGAGTTAATGTGCAAAAATTGTCAATAAATGAGTCAAATTTTAAAACTGACAATATGAACAATTTTTTGATGTACAATAAAAATATGATCAATACTATTGACAGAAATGCATAAATTTTAAAAATCGGCTGATTTTTAGCTAAGTTATGGCTTCTCAAAGTTGCAAGCGTCTCAATTTTTTAAACCAAATAACACGTTTTTTCAATTTTTCACTTTCCTTGCCATATTTTTCAAAACATTTAATAAACCTTATATACCGATTTAAAGTATAATAAAAGCCGTATCCAGAAATGTATAAATGAGGAAAATCGGCTAAGTTGTGGAAAAGTTATGGTTGCTCGGAGATGAGGAAGATACCAATATTTGTTCAAAACGATGATTTTGACCATTTATCACTATTGTGGTCATATTTTCTAAAATATGGGTCAAAATCAAGTGTGGTAAAGTTCTTTTATACTCATTTTAATACCAGAAATCGATTGGGCACAAAAAATTCCGATTTTAAAATTTTCACTTTTTTGACATTTTTGCTGGTAGTAAATTTGCAAAATTTGTCAAAAAATGGGTCAAAAATTGAAACTGAAAGTATTTTAATTTTTTGACGTAGATTCAAAATATGATAAATACCATTGACAGAAATGCAAAAATTTTGAAAATCGGTTGATTTTTAGCTAAGTTATGGCTTCTCAAACTTTCAAATGTCTCAATTTTTTAAACCAAAAACACGTTTTTTTCAATTTATCACTTTCCTTGCCTTATTTTTCAAAACATGCAATAAACCTTATATACCGATTTAAAGTATATTAAAAGCCGTATCCAGAAATGCATAAATGAGGAAAATCGGCTAAGTTGTGGAAAAGTTATGGTTCCTCGGAGATGAGGAAGATATCAATATGTTTTCAAAACGATGATTTTGAGCATTTATAACTATTGTGGCCATATTTTCTAAAATATGGGTCAAAATCAAGTGTGGTAAAGTTTTTTTATACTCATTTTAATACCAGAAATCGATAAGGCACAAAAAAATCCGATTTTAAAATTTTCACTTTTTTGGCATTTTTGGTAGGAGTTAATGTGCAAAAATTGTCAAAAAATGAGTCAAATTTTAAAACTGACAATATGAACAATTTTTTGATGTACAATAAAAATATGATCAATACTATTGACAAAAATGCATAAATTTTGAAAATCGGCTGAATTTTAGCTAAGTTATGGCTTCTCAAAGTTGCAAAAGTCTCAATTTTTTAAACCAAATAACACGTTTTTTCAATTTTTCACTTTCCTTGCCATATTTTTCAAAACATTTAATAAACCTTATATACCGATTTAAAGTATAATAAAAGCCGTATCCAGAAATGCATAAATGAGGAAAATCGGCTAAGTTGTGGAAAAGTTATGGTTGCTCGGAGATGAGGAAGATATCAATATGTTTTCAAAACGATGATTTTGAGCATTTATAACTATTGTGGTCATATTTTCTAAAATATGGGTCAAAATCAAGTGTGGTAAAGTTTTTTTATACTCATTTTAATACCAAAAATCGATTGGGCACAAAAAATTCCGATTTTAAAACTTTCAATTTTTTGGCATTTTTGCTAGGAGTTAATGTGCAAAAATGGTCAAATAGTGGGTCTAATTTCAAAACTGACAATATGAACAATTTTTTGTTGTACAATAAAAATATGATCAATACTATTGACAGAAATGCATAGATTTTGAAAATCGGTTGATTTTTAGCTAAGTTATGGCTTCTCAAAGTTGCAAGCGTCTCAATTTTTTAAACCAAATAACACGTTTTTTCAATTTTTCACTTTCCTTGCCATATTTTTCAAAACATTTAATAAACCTTATATACCGATTTAAAGTATAATAAAAGACGTATCCAGAAATGCATAAATGAGGAAAATCGGCTAAGTTGTGGAAAAGTTATGGTTCCTCGGAGATGAGGAAGATATCAATATGTTTTCAAAACGATGATTTTGACCATTTATAACTATTGTGGCCATATTTTCTAAAATATGGATCAAAATCAAGTGTGGTAAAGTTTTTTTATACTCATTTTAATACCAGAAATCGATAAGGCACAAAAAATTCCGATTTTAAAATTTTCACTATTTTGGCATTTTTGGTAGGAGTTAATGTGCAAAAATTGTCAATAAATGAGTCAAATTTTAAAACTGACAATATGAACAATTTTTTGATGTACAATAAAAATATGATCAATACTATTGACAGAAATGCATAAATTTTAAAAATCGGTTGATTTTTAGCTAAGTTATGGCTTCTCAAAGTTGCAAGCGTCTCAATTTTTTAAACCAAATAACACGTTTTTTCAATTTTTCACTTTCCTTGCCATATTTTTCAAAACATTTAATAAACCTTATATACCGATTTAAAGTATAATAAAAGCCGTATCCAGAAATGTATAAATGAGGAAAATCGGCTAAGTTGTGGAAAAGTTATGGTTGCTCGGAGATGAGGAAGATACCAATATTTGTTCAAAACGATGATTTTGACCATTTATCACTATTGTGGTCATATTTTCTAAAATATGGGTCAAAATCAAGTGTGGTAAAGTTCTTTTATACTCATTTTAATACCAGAAATCGATTGGGCACAAAAAATTCCGATTTTAAAATTTTCACTTTTTTGACATTTTTGCTGGTAGTAAATTTGCAAAATTTGTCAAAAAATGGGTCAAAATTGAAACTGAAAGTATTTTAATTTTTTGACGTAGATTCAAAATATGATAAATACCATTGACAGAAATGCAAAAATTTTTAAAATCGGTTGATTTTTAGCTAAGTTATGGCTTCTCAAAGTTTCAAATGTCTCAATTTTTTAAACCAAAAACACGTTTTTTTTAATTTATCACTTTCCTTGCCTTATTTTTCAAAACATGCAATAAACCTTATATACCGATTTAAAGTATATTAAAAGCCGTATCCAGAAATGCATAAATGAGGAAAATCGGCTAAGTTGTGGAAAAGTTATGGTTCCTCGGAGATGAGGAAGATATCAATATGTTTTCAAAACGATGATTTTGAGCATTTATAACTATTGTGGCCATATTTTCTAAAATATGGGTCAAAATCAAGTGTGGTAAAGTTTTTTTATACTCATTTTAATACCAGAAATCGATAAGGCACAAAAAAATCCGATTTTAAAATTTTCACTTTTTTGGCATTTTTGGTAGGAGTTAATGTGCAAAAATTGTCAAAAAATGAGTCAAATTTTAAAACTGACAATATGAACAATTTTTTGATGTACAATAAAAATATGATCAATACTATTGACAAAAATGCATAAATTTTGAAAATCGGTTGATTTTTAGCTAAGTTATGGCTTCTCAAAGTTGCAAGCGTCTCAATTTTTTAAACCAAATAACACGTTTTTTCAATTTTTCACTTTCCTTGCCATATTTTTCAAAACATTTAATAAACCTTATATACCGATTTAAAGTATAATAAAAGCCGTATCCAGAAATGCATAAATGAGGAAAATCGGCTAAGTTGTGGAAAAGTTATGGTTGCTCGGAGATGAGGAAGATATCAATATGTTTTCAAAACGATGATTTTGAGCATTTATAACTATTGTGGTCATATTTTCTAAAATATGGGTCAAAATCAAGTGTGGTAAAGTTTTTTTATACTCATTTTAATACCAAAAATCGATTGGGCACAAAAAATTCCGATTTTAAAACTTTCAATTTTTTGGCATTTTTGCTAGGAGTTAATGTGCAAAAATGGTCAAATAGTGGGTCTAATTTCAAAACTGACAATATGAACAATTTTTTGTTGTACAATAAAAATATGATCAATACTATTGACAGAAATGCATAGATTTTGAAAATCGGTTGATTTTTAGCTAAGTTATGGCTTCTCAAAGTTGCAAGCGTCTCAATTTTTTAAACCAAATAACACGTCTTTTCAATTTTTCACTTTCCTTGCCATATTTTTCAAAACATTTAATAAACCTTATATACCGATTTAAAGTATAATAAAAGCCGTATCCAGAAATGCATAAATGAGGAAAATCGGCTAAGTTGTGGAAAAGTTATGGTTGCTCGGAGATGAGGAAGATATCAATATGTTTTCAAAACGATGATTTTGAGCATTTATAACTATTGTGGTCATATTTTCTAAAATATGGGTCAAAATCAAGTGTGGTAAAGTTTTTTTATACTCATTTTAATACCAAAAATCGATTGGGCACAAAAAATTCCGATTTTAAAACTTTCAATTTTTTGGCATTTTTGCTAGGAGTTAATGTGCAAAAATGGTCAAATAGTGGGTCTAATTTCAAAACTGACAATATGAACAATTTTTTGTTGTACAATAAAAATATGATCAATACTATTGACAGAAATGCATAGATTTTGAAAATCGGTTGATTTTTAGCTAAGTTATGGCTTCTCAAAGTTGCAAGCGTCTCAATTTTTTAAACCAAATAACACGTTTTTTCAATTTTTCACTTTCCTTGCCATATTTTTCAAAACATTTAATAAACCTTATATACCGATTTAAAGTATAATAAAAGCCGTATCCAGAAATGCATAAATGAGGAAAATCGGCTAAGTTGTGGAAAAGTTATGGTTGCTCGGAGATGAGGAAGATACCAATATTTGTTCAAAACGATGATTTTGACCATTTATCACTATTGTGGTCATATTTTCTAAAATATGGGTCAAAATCAAGTGTGGTAAAGTTTTTTTATACTCATTTTAATACCAGAAATCGATTGGGCACAAAAAATTCCGATTATAAAATTTTCACTTTTTTGACATTTTTGCTGGTAGTAAATTTGCAAAATTTGTCAAAAAATGGGTCAAAAATTGAAACTGAAAATATTTTAATTTTTTGACGTAGATTCAAAATATGATAAATACCATTGACAGAAATGCAAAAATTTTGAAAATCGGCTGATTTTTAGCTAAGTTATGGCTTCTCAAAGTTGCAAATGTCTCAATCTTTTAAACCAAAAACACGTTTTTTTCAATTTATCACTTTCCTTGCCTTATTTTTCAAAACATGTAATAAACCTTATATTCCGATTTAAAGTATATTAAAAGCCGTATCCAGAAATGCATAAATGAGGAAAATCGGCTAAGTTGTGGAAAAGTTATGGTTCCTCGGAGATGAGGAAGATATCAATATGTTTTCAAAACGATGATTTTGACCATTTATAACTATTGTGGCCATATTTTCTAAAATATGGGTCAAAATCAAGTGTGGTAAAGTTTTTTTATACTCATTTTAATACCAAAAATCGATTGGGCACAAAAAATTCCGATTTTAAAACTTTCAATTTTTTGGCACTATTGCTAGGAGTTGATGTGCAAAAATGGTCAAATAATGGGTCAAATTTCAAAACTGACAATATGAACAATTTTTTGTTGTACAATAAAAATATGATCAATACTATTGACAGAAATGCATAGATTTTGAAAATCGGTTGATTTTTAGCTAAGTTATGGCTTCTCAAAGTTGCAAGCGTCTCAATTTTTTAAACCAAATAACACGTCTTTTCAATTTTTCACTTTCCTTGCCATATTTTTCAAAACATTTAATAAACCTTATATACCGATTTAAAGTATAATAAAAGCCGTATCCAGAAATGCATAAATGAGGAAAATCGGCTAAGTTGTGGAAAAGTTATGGTTGCTCGGAGATGAGGAAGATACCAATATTTGTTCAAAACGATGATTTTGACCATTTATCACTATTGTGGTCATATTTTCTAAAAGATGGGTCAAAATCAAGTGTGGTAAAGTTTTTTTATACTCATTTTAATACCAAAAATCGATTGGGCACAAAAAATTCCGATTTTAAAACTTTCAATTTTTTGGCACTTTTGCTAGGAGTTAATGTGTAAAAATGGTCAAATAATGGGTCAAATTTCAAAACTGACAATATGAACAATTTTTTGATGTACAATAAAAATATGATCAATACTATTGACAGAAATGCATAAATTTTGAAAATCGGCTGATTTTTAGCTAAGGTCTGGCTTCTCAAAGTTGCAAGCGTCTCAATTTTTTAAACCAAATAACACGTTTTTTCAATTTTTCACTTTCCTTGCCATATTTTTTAAAACATTTAATAAACCTTGTATACCGATTTAAAGTATAATAAAAGCCGTATCCAGAAATGCATAAATGAGGAAAATCGGTTAAGTTGTGGAAAAGTTATGGTTGCTCGGAGATGAGGAAGATACCAATATTTGTTCAAAACGATGATTTTGACCATTTATCACTATTGTGGTCATATTTTCTAAAAGATGGGTCAAAATCAAGTGTGGTAAAGTTTTTTTATACTCATTTTAATACCAGAAATCGATTGGGCACAAAAAATTCCGATTATAAAATTTTCACTTTTTTGACATTTTTGCTGGTAGTAAATTTGCAAAATTTGTCAAAAAATGGGTCAAAAATTGAAACTGAAAGTATTTTAATTTTTTGACGTAGATTCAAAATATGATAAATACCATTGACAGAAATGCAAAAATTTTGAAAATCGGTTGATTTTTAGCTAAGTTATGGCTTCTCAAAGTTGCAAATGTCTCAATTTTTAAAACCAAAAACACGTTTTTTTTCAATTTATCACTTTCCTGGCCATATTTTGCAAAACATGTAATAAACCTTATATACCGATTTAAAATATCGTAAAAGCCGTATCCAGAAATGCATAAATGAGGAAAATCGGCTAAGTTGTGGAAAAGTTATGGTTCCTCGGAGATGAGGAAGATACCAATATTTGTTTAAAACGATGATTTTGACCATTTATCACTATTGTGGTCATATTTTCTAAAATATGGGTCAAAATCAAGTGTGGTAAAGTTTTTTATACTCATTTTAATACCAGAAATCGATTGGGCACAAAAAATTCCGATTATAAAATTTTCACTTTTTTGACATTTTTGCTGGTAGTAAATTTGCAAAATTTGTCAAAAAATGGGTCAAAAATTGAAACTGAAAGTATTTTAATTTTTTGACGTAGATTCAAAATATGATAAATACCATTGACAGAAATGCAAAAATTTTGAAAATCGGTTGATTTTTAGCTAAGTTATGGCTTCTCAAAGTTGCAAATGTCTCAATTTTTTAAACCAATAACACGTTTTTTCAAATTTATCACTTTCCTTGCCATATTTTTCAAATTATGTAATAAACCTTTTATACCGATTTAAAGTATAATAAAAGCCGTATCCAGAAATGCATAAATGAGGAAAATCGGCTAAGTTGTGGAAAAGTTATTTTTCCTCGGAGATGAGGAAGATATCAATATTTGTTGAAAACGATGATTTTGACCATTTATCACTATTGTGGTCATATTTTCTAAAATATGGGTCAAAATCAAGTGTGGTAAAGTTCTTTTATACTCATTTTAATACCAGAAATCGATTGGGCACAAAAAATTCCGATTTTAAAATTTTCAATTTTTTGGCACTTTTGCTAGGAGTTAATGTGCAAAAATGGTCAAATATTGGGTCAAATTTCAAAACTGACAATATGAACAATTATTTGTTGTACAATAAAAATATGATCAATACTATTGACAGAAATGCATAAATTTTGAAAATCGGTTGATTTTTAGCTAAGTTATGGCTTCTCAAAGTTGCAAGCGTCTCAATTTTTTAAACCAAATAACACGTTTTTTCAATTTTTCACTTTCCTTGCCATATTTTTCTAATTATGTAATAGACCTTATATACCGATTTAAAGTATAATAAAAGACGTATCCAGAAATGCATAAATGAGGAAAATCGGCTAAGTTGTGGAAAAGTTATGGTTGCTCGGAGATGAGGAAGATACCAATATTTGTTCAAAACGATGATTTTTACCATTTATCACTATTGTGGTCATATTTTCTAAAATATGGGTCAAAATCAAGTGTGGTAAAGTTTTTTATACTCATTTTAATACCAGAAATCGATTGGGCACAAAAAATTCCGATTTAAAAATTTTCACTTTTTTGACATTTTTGCTGGTAGTAAATTTGCAAAATTTGTCAAAAAATGGGTCAAAAATTGAAACTGAAAGTATTTTAATTTTTTGACGTAGATTCAAAATATGATAAATACCATTGACAGAAATGCAAAAATTTTGAAAATCGGTTGATTTTTAGCTAAGTTATGGCTTCTCAAAGTTGCAAATGTCTCAATTTTTAAAACCAAAAACACGTTTTTTTTCAATTTATCACTTTCCTGGCCATATTTTGCAAAACATGTAATAAACCTTATATACCGATTTAAAATATCGTAAAAGCCGTATCCAGAAATGCATAAATGAGGAAAATCGGCTAAGTTGTGGAAAAGTTATGGTTCCTCGGAGATGAGGAAGATACCAATATTTGTTTAAAACGATGATTTTGACCATTTATCACTATTGTGGTCATATTTTCTAAAATATGGGTCAAAATCAAGTGTGGTAAAGTTTTTTTATACTCATTTTAATACCAGAAATCGATTGGGCACAAAAAATTCCGATTATAAAATTTTCACTTTTTTGACATTTTTGCTGGTAGTAAATTTGCAAAATTTGTCAAAAAATGGGTCAAAAATTGAAACTGAAAGTATTTTAATTTTTTTGACGTAGATTCAAAATATGATAAATACCATTGACAGAAATGCAAAAATTTTGAAAATCGGTTGATTTTTAGCTAAGTTATGGCTTCTCAAAGTTGCATGCGCCTCAATTTTTTAAACCAATAACACGTTTTTTCAAATTTATCACTTTCCTTGCCATATTTTTCAAATTATGTAATAAACCTTTTATACCGATTTAAAGTATAATAAAAGCCGTATCCAGAAATGCATAAATGAGGAAAATCGGCTAAGTTGTGGAAAAGTTATGGTTCCTCGGAGATGAGGAAGATATCAATATTTGTTCAAAACGATGATTTTGACCATTTATCACTATTGTGGTCATATTTTCTAAAATATGGGTCAAAATCAAGTGTGGTAAAGTTTTTTTATACTCATTTTAATACCAAAAATCGATTGGGCACAAAAAATTCCGATTTTAAAACTTTCAATTTTTTGGCACTTTTGCTAGGAGTTAATGTGTAAAAATGGTCAAATAATGGGTCAAATTTCAAAACTGACAATATGAACAATTTTTTGTTGTACAATAAAAATATGATCAATACTATTGACAGAAATGCATAAATTTTGAAAATCGGTTGATTTTTAGCTAAGTTATGGCTTCTCAAAGTTGCAAGCGTCTCAATTTTTTAAACCAAATAACACGTTTTTTCAATTTTTCACTTTAATTGCCATATCTTTCAAAACATTTAATAAACCATATATACCGATTTAAAGTATAATAAAAGCCGTATCCAGAAATGCATAAATGAGGAAAATCGGCTAAGTTGTGGAAAAGTTATGGTTGCTCGTAGATGAGGAAGATACCAATATTTGTTCAAAACGATGATTTTGACCATTTATCACTATTGTGGTCATATTTTCTAAAATATGGGTCAAAATCAAGTGTGGTAAAGTTCTTTTATACTCATTTTAATACCAGAAATCGATTGGGCACAAAAAATTCCGATTTTAAAATTTTCAATTTTTTGGCACTTTTGCTAGGAGTTAATGTGCAAAAATGGTCAAATAATGGGTCAAATTTCAAAACTGACAATATGAACAATTATTTGTTGTACAATAAAAATATGATCAATACTATTGACAGAAATGCATAAATTTTGAAAATCGGTTGATTTTTAGCTAAGTTATGGCTTCTCAAAGTTGCAAGCGTCTCAATTTTTTAAACCAAATAACACGTTTTTTCAATTTTTCACTTTCGTTGCCATATTTTTCTAATTATGTAATAGACCTTATATACCGATTTAAAGTATAATAAAAGACGTATCCAGAAATGCATAAATGAGGAAAATCGGCTAAGTTGTGGAAAAGTTATGGTTGCTCGGAGATGAGGAAGATACCAATATTTGTTCAAAACGATGATTTTTACCATTTATCACTATTGTGGTCATATTTTCTAAAATATGAGTCAAAATCAAGTGTGGTAAAGTTTTTTTATACTCATTTTAATACCAGAAATCGATTGGGCACAAAAAATTCCGATTTTAAAATTTTCACTTTTTTGACATTTTTGCTGGTAGTAAATTTGCAAAATTTGTCAAAAAATGGGTCAAAAATTGAAACTGAAAGTATTTTAATTTTTTGACGTAGATTCAAAATATGATAAATACCATTGACAGAAATGCAAAAATTTTGAAAATCGGTTGATTTTTAGCTAAGTTATGGCTTCTCAAAGTTGCAAAAGTCTCAATTTTTTAAACCAAAAACACGTTTTTTTTCAACTTATCACTTTCCTGGCTATATTTTTCAAAACATGTAATAAACCTTATATACCGATTTAAAATATCGTAAAAGCCGTATCCAGAAATGCATAAATGAGGAAAATCGGCTAAGTTGTGGAAAAGTTATGGTTTCTCGGAGATGAGGAAGATATCAATATGTTTTCAAAACGATGATTTTGACCATTTATAACTATTGTGGCCATATTTTCTAAAATATGGGTCAAAATCAAGTGAGGTAAAGTTTTTTTATACTCATTTTAATACCAGAAATCGATAAGGCACAAAAAATTCCGATTTTAAAATTTTCACTATTTTGGCATTTTTGGTAGGAGTTAATGTGCAAAAATTGTCAATAAATGAGTCAAATTTTAAAACTGACAATATGAACAATTTTTTGATGTAGAATAAAAATATGATCAATACTATTGACAGAAATGCATAAATTTTGAAAATCGGCTGATTTTTAGCTAAGTTATGGCTTCTCAAACTTGCATGCGCCTCAATTTTTTAAACCAAATAACACGTTTTTTCAATTTTTCACTTTCCTTGCCATATTTTTTAAAACATTTAATAAACCTTGTATACCGATTTAAAGTATAATAAAAGCCGTATCCAGAAATGCATAAATGAGGAAAATCGGCTAAGTTGTGGAAAAGTTATGGTTGCTCGGAGATGAGGAAGATACCAATATTTATTCAAAACGATGATTTTGACCATTTATCACTATATTGGTCATATTTTCTAAAATATGGGTCAAAATCAAGTGTGGTAAAGTTCTTATATACTCATTTTAATACCAGAAATCGATTGGACACAAAAAATTCCGATTTTAAAATTTGCACTTTTTTGACATCTTTGCTGGTAGTAAATTTGCAAAATTTGTCAAAAAATGGGTCAAAAATTAAAACTGAAAGTATTCTAATTTTTTGACGTAGATTCAAAATATGATAAATACCATTGACAGAAATGCAAAAATTTTGAAAATCGGTTGATTTTTAGCTAAGTTATGGCTTCTCAAAGTTGCAAATGTCTCAATTTTTCAAACCAAAAACACTTTTTTTTAAATTTATCACTTTCCTGGCCATATTTTTCAAAACATGTAATAAACCTTATATACCGATTTACAGTATAATAAAAGCCGTATCCAGAAATGCATAAATTGTCAATAAATGAGTCAAATTTTAAAACTGACATTATGAACAATTTTTTGATGTACAATAAAAATATGATCAATACTATTGACAGAAATGCATAAATTTTGAAAATCGGTTGATTTTTAGCTAAGTTATGGCTTCTCAAAGTTGCAAGCGTCTCAATTTTTTAAACCAAATAACACGTTTTTTCAATTTTTCACTTTCCTTGCCATATTTTTTTAATTTTGAAATAAACCTTATATACCGATTTAAAGTATAATAAAAGCCGTATCCAGAAATGCATAAATGAGGAAAATCGGCTAAGTTGTGGAAAAGTTATGGTTCCTCGGAGATGAGGAATATATCAATATTTGTTCAAAACGATGATTTTGACCATTTATCACTATTGTGGTCATATTTTCTAAAATATGGGTCAAAATCAAGAGTGGTAAAGTTTTTTTATACTCATTTTAATACCAGAAATCGATTGGGCACAAAAAATTCCGATTTAAAAAATTTTCACTTTTTTGACATTTTTGCTGGTAGTAAATTTGCAAAATTTGTCAAAATATGGGTCAAAAATTGAAACTGAAAGTATTTTAATTTTTTGACGTAGATTCAAAATATGATAAATACCATTGACAGAAATGCAAAAATTTTGAAAATCGGCTGATTTTTAGCTAAGTTATGGCTTCTCAAAGTTGCAAAAGTCTCAATTTTTTAAACCAAATAACACGTTTTTTCAATTTTTCACTTTCCTTGCCATATTTTTTAAAACATTTAATAAACCTTGTATACCGATTTAAAGTATAATAAAAGCCGTATCCAGAAATGCATAAATGAGGAAAATCGGCTAAGTTGTGGAAAAGTTATGGTTCCTCGGAGATGAGGAAGATATCAATATGTTTTCAAAACTATGATTTTGACCATTTATAACTATTGTGGCCATATTTTCTAAAATATGGATCAATATCAAGTGTGGTAAAGTTTTTTTATACTCATTTTAATACCAGAAATCGATAAGGCACAAAAAATTCCGATTTTAAAATTTTCACTATTTTGGCATTTTTGGTAGGAGTTAATGTGCAAAAATTGTCAATAAATGAGTCAAATTTTAAAACTGACAATATAAACAATTTTTTGATGTACAATAAAAATATGATCAATACTATTGACAGAAATGCATAAATTTTGAATATCGGCTGATTTTTAGCTTAGTTCTGGCTTCTCAAAGTTGCAAGCGTCTCAATTTTTTAAACCAAATAACACGTTTTTTCAACTTTTCACTTTCCTTGCCATATTTTTCAAAACATTTAATAAACCTTATATACCGATTTAAAGTATAATAAAAGCCGTATCCAGAAATGCATAAATTGTCAATAAATGAGTCAAATTTTAAAACTGACAATATGAACAATTTTTTGATGTACAATAAAAATATGATCAATACTATTGACAGAAATGCATAAATTTTGAAAATCGGTTGATTTTTAGCTAAGTTATGGCTTCTCAAAGTTGCAAAAGTCTCAATTTTTTAAACAAAATAACACGTTTTTTCAATTTTTCACTTTCCTTGCCATATTTTTTTAATTATGAAATAAACCTTATATACCGATTTAAAGTATAATAAAAGCCGTATCCAGAAATGCATAAATGAGGAATATCGGCTAAGTTGTGGAAAAGTTATGGTTCCTCGGATATGAGGAATATATCAATATTTGTTCAAAACGATGATTTTGACCATTTATCACTATTGTGGTCATATTTTCTAAAATATGGGTCAAAATCAAGAGTGGTAAAGTTTATTTATACTCATTTTAATACCAGAAATCGATTGGGCACAAAAAATTCCGATTTTAAAATTTTCACTTTTTTGACATTTTTGCTGGTAGTAAATTTGCAAAATTTGTCAAAATATGGGTCAAAAATTGAAACTGAAAGTATTTTAATTTTTTGACGTAGATTCAAAATATGATAAATACCATTGACAGAAATGCAAAAATTTTGAAAATCGGTTGATTTTTAGCTAAGTTATGGCTTCTCAAAGTTGAAAATGTCTCAATTTTTTAAACCAAAAACACGTTTTTTTTCAATTTATCACTTTCCTGGCCATATTTTTCAAAACATGTAATAAACCTTATATACCGATTTAAAATATAATAAAAGCCGTATCCAGAAATGCATAAATGAGGAAAATCGGCTAAGTTGTTGATAAGTTATGATTTCTCAAAGATGGGGAAGATATCAATTTTTGTTCAAAACGATGATTTTGTCCATTTATAACTATTGTGGTCATATTTTCTAAAATATGGGTCAAAATCAAGTGTGGTAAAGTTTTTTTAAACTCATTTTAATACCAGAAATCGATAAGGCACAAGAAATTCCGATTTTAAAATTTTCACTTTTTTGGCATTTTTGGTAGGAGTTAATGTGCAGAAATTGTCAAAAATGAGTAAAATTTTAAAACTGAAAGTATTTTAATTTTTTTGACGTAGATTCAAAATATGATAAATACCATTGACAGAAATGCAAAAATTTTGAAAATCGGTTGATTTTTAGCTAAGTTATGGCTTCTCAAAGTTGCAAAAGTCTCAACTTTTTAAACAAAATAACACGTTTTTTCAATTTTTCACTTTCCTTGCCATATTTTTCAAAACATTTAATAAACCTTATATACCGATTTAAAGTATAATAAAAGCCGTATCCAGAAATGCATAAATGAGGAAAATCGGCTAAGTTGTGGAAAAGTTATGGTTCCTCAAAGATGGGGAAGATATCAATTTTTGTTTAAAACGATGATTTGGTCCATTTATAACTTTTGTGGCCATATTTTCTAAAATATATGTCAAAATCAAGTGTGGTAAAGTTTTTTATACTCATTTTGATACCAGAAATCGATTGAGCTTAAAAAATTCCGATTTTAAAATTTTCAATTTTTTGGCATTTTTGGTAGGAGTTAATGTGCAAAAATTGTCAAAAAATGAATCAACTTTTAAAACTGACAATATGAACAATTTTTTGATGTACAAAAAAAAATATGATCAATACTATTGACAGAAATGCATAAATTTTGAAAATCGACTGATTTTTAGCTAAGTTATGGCTTCTCAAAGTTGCAAATGTCTCAATTTTTTAAACAAAATAACACGTTTTTTTTTAATTTTTCACTTTCCTTGCCATATTTTTCAAAACATTTAATAAACCTTATATACCGATTTAAAGTATAATAAAAGCCGTATCCAGAAATGCATAAATGAGGAAAATCGGCTAAGTTGTGGAAAAGTTATGGTTGCTCGGAGATGAGGAAGATATCAATATTTGTTCAAAACGATGATTTTGACCATTTATCACTATTGTGGTCATATTTTCTAAAACATGGGTCAAAATCAAGTGTGGTAGAGTTTTTTTATACTCATTTTAATACCAGAAATCGATTATGCACAAAAAAGTCCGATTTTAAAATTTTCACTTTTTTGACATTTTTTCTAGGAGTAAATTTGCAAAATTTGTCAAAAAATGGGTCAAAAATTGAAACTGAAAGTATTTTAATTTTTTTGACGTAGATTCAAAATATGATAAATACCATTGACAGAAATGCAAAAATTTTGAAAATCGGTTGATTTTTAGCCAAGTTATGGCTTCTCAAACATGCAAATGTCTCAATTTTTTAAACCAAAAACACGTTTTTTTTTTTTCAATTTATCACTTTCCTGGCTATATTTTTCAAAACATGTAATAAACCTTATATACCGATTTAAAATATAATAAAAGCCGTATCCAGAAATGCATAAATGAGGAAAATCGGCTAAGTTGTTGATAACTTATGGTTTTTCAAAGATGGGGAAGATATTAATTTTTGTTCAAAACGATGATTTTGTCCATTTATAACTATTGTGGTCATATTTTCTAAAATATGGGTCAAAATCAAGTGTGGTAGTGTTTTTTTATACTCATTTTAATACCAGAAATCGATTATGCACAAAAAATTCCGATTTTAAAATTTTCACTTTTTTGACATTTTTGCTGGTAGTAAATTTGCAAAATTTGTCAAAAAATGGGTCAAAAATTAAAACTGAAAGTATTTTAATTTTTTTGACGTAGATTCAAAATATGATAAATACCATTGACAGAAATGCAAAAATTTTGAAAATCGGTTGATTTTTAGCTAAGTTATGGCTTCTCAAACTTGCAAATGTCTCAATTTTTTAAACCAAAAACACGTTTTTTTTTTCAATTTATCACTTTCCTGGCTATATTTTTCGAAACATGTAATAAACCTTATATACCGATTTAAAATATAATAAAAGCCGTATCCAGAAATGCATAAATGAGGAAAATCAGCTAAGTTGTTGATAACTTATGGTTTGTCAAAGATGGGGAAGATATAAATTTTTGTTCAAACCGATGATTTTGTCCATTTATAACTATTGTGGCCATATTTTCTAAAATATGGGTCAAAATCAAGTGCGGTAAAGTCTTTTTATACTCATTTTAATACCAGAAAAAGATAAGGCACAAAAAATTCCGATTTTATAATTTTCACTTTTTTGGCATTTTTGGTAGGAGTTAATGTGCAAAAATTGTCAAAAAATGAGTCAAATTTTAAAACTGACAATATGAACAATTTTTTGATGTACAATAAAAATATGATCAATACTATTGACAGAAATGCATAAATTTTGAAAATCGACTGATTTTTAGCTAAGTTATGGCTTCTCAAAGTTGCAAATGTCTCAATTTTTTAAACAAAATAACACGTTTTTTCAATTTTTCACTTTCCTTGCCATATTTTTCAAAACATTTAATAAACCTTATATACCGATTTAAAGTATAATAAAAGCCGTATCCAGAAATGCATAAATGAGGAAAATCGGCTAAGTTGTTGATAACTTATGGTTTTTCAAAGATGGGGAAGATATCAATTTTTGTTCAAAACGATGATTTTGTCCATTTATAACTTTTGTGGCCATATTTTCTAAAATATGGGTCAAAATCAAGTGTGGTAGAGTTTTTTTATACTCATTTTAATACCAGAAATCGATTATGCACAAAAAATTCCGATTTTAAAATTTTCACTTTTTTGACATTTTTGCTGGTAGTAAATTTGCAAAATTTGTCAAAAAATGGGTCAAAAATTAAAACTGAAAGTATTTTAATTTTTTTGACGTAGATTCAAAATATGATAAATACCATTGACAGAAATGCAAAAATTTTGAAAATCGGTTGATTTTTAGCTAAGTTATGGCTTCTCAAACTTGAAAATGTCTCAATTTTTTAAACCAAAAACACGTTTTTTTTTTCAATTTATCACTTTTCTGGCCATATTTTTCAAAACATGTAATAAACCTTATATACCGATTTAAAATATAATAAAAGCCGTATCCAGAAATGCATAAATGAGGAAAATCAGCTAAGTTGTTGATAACTTATGGTTTGTCAAAGATGGGGAAGATATAAATTTTTGTTCAAACCGATGATTTTGTCCATTTATAACTATTGTGGCCATATTTTCTAAAATATGGGTCAAAATCAAGTGCGGTAAAGTCTTTTTATACTCATTTTAATACCAGAAAAAGATAAGGCACAAAAAATTCCGATTTTATAATTTTCACTTTTTTGGCATTTTTGGTAGGAGTTAATGTGCAAAAATTGTCAAAAAATGAGTCAAATTTTAAAACTGACAATATGAACAATTTTTTGATGTACAATAAAAATATGATCAATACTATTGACAGAAATGCATAAATTTTGAAAATCGACTGATTTTTAGCTAAGTTATGGCTTCTCAAAGTTGCAAATGTCTCAATTTTTTAAACAAAATAACACGTTTTTTCAATTTTTCACTTTCCTTGCCATATTTTTCAAAACATTTAATAAACCTTATATACCGATTTAAAGTATAATAAAAGCCGTATCCAGAAATGCATAAATGAGGAAAATCGGCTAAGTTGTGGAAAAGTTATGGTTCCTCGGAGATGAGGAAGATATCAATATTTGTACAAAACGATGATTTTGACCATTTATCACTATTGTGGTCATATTTTCTAAAATATGGGTCAAAATCAAGTGTGGTAGAGTTTTTTTATACTCATTTTAATACCAGAAATCGATTATGCACAAAAAATTCCGATTTTAAAATTTTCACTTTTTTGACATTTTTGCTAGTAGTAAATTTGAAAAATTTGTCAAAAAGTGGGTCAAAAATTGAAACTGAAAGTATTTTAATTTTTTTGACGTAGATTCAAAATATGATAAATACCATTGACAGAAATGCAAAAATTTTGAAAATCGGTTGATTTTTAGCTAAGTTATGGCTTCTCAAACTTGCAAATGTCTCAATTTTTTAAACCAAAAACACGTTTTTTTTTTTTTCAATTTATCACTTTCCTTGCCATATTTTTCAAAACATTTAATAAACCTTATATACCGATTTAAAGTATAATAAAAGCCGTATCCAGAAATGCATAAATGAGGAAAATCGGCTAAGTTGTGGAAAAGTTATGGTTCCTCGGAGATGAGGAAAATATCAATATTTGTTCAAAACGATGATTTTGACCATTTATCACTATTGTGGTCATATTTTCTAAAATATGGGTCAAAATCAAGTGTGGTAGAGTTTTTTTATACTCATTTTAATACCAGAAATCGATTATGCACAAAAAATTCCGATTTTAAAATTTTCACTTTTTTGACATTTTTGTCAATTTGCAAAATTTGTCAAAAAATGGGTCAAAAATTGAAACTGAAAGTATTTTAATTTTATTGATGTAGATTCAAAATATAATAAATACCATTGACAGAAATGCAAAAAATTTTGAAAATCGGTTGATTTTTAGCTAAGTTACGGCTTCTCAAAGTTGCGAATGTTCCAAATTTTTTAAACCAAAAACACGTTTTTTCAATTTATCACTTTCCTGGCCATATTTTTCAAAACATGTAATAAACCTTATATACCGATTTAAAATATAATAAAAGCCGTATCCAGAAATGCATAAATGAGGAAAATCGGCTAAGTTGTGGAAAAGTTATGTTTCCTCGGAGATGAGGAAGATATCAATATTTGTTCAAAACGATGATTTTGACCATTTATCACTATTGTGGTCATATTTTCTAAAATATAGGTCAAAATCAAGTGTGGTAGAGTTTTTTTATACTCATTTTAATACCAGAAATCGATTATGCACAAAAATTCCGATTTTAAAATTTTCACTTTTTTGACATTTTTGCTAGTAGTAAATTTGCAAAACTTGTCAAAAAATGGGTCAAAAATTGAAACTGAAAGTATTTTAATTTTTTTGATGTAGATTCAAAATATGATAAATACCATTGACAGAAATGCAAAAATTTTGAAAATCGGTTGATTTTTAGCTAAGTTATGGCTTCTCAAACTTGCAAATGTCTCAATTTTTTAAACCAAAAACACGTTTTTTTCAATTTATCACTTTCCTGGCCATATTTTTCAAAACATGTAATAAACCTTATATACCGATTTAAAATATAAAAGCCGTATCCAGAAATGCATAAATGAGGAAAATCGGCTAAGTTGTGGAAAAGTTATGGTTCCTCGGAGATGAGGAAGATATCAATATTTGTTCAAAACGATGATTTTGACCATTTATAACTATTGTGGTCATATTTTCTAAAATATGGGTCAAAATCAAGTGTGGTAAAGTTTTTTTATACTCATTTCAATACCAGAAATCGATTGGGCACAAAAAATTCCGATTTTAAAATTTTCATTTTTTTTGCATTTTTGGTAGGAGTTAATGTGCAAAAATTGTCAAAAACTGGGTCAAAAATTGAAACTGAAAGTATTTTAATTTTTTGACTTATATTCAAAATATGAAAAATACCATTGACAGAAATGCAAAAATTTTGAAAATCGGTTGATTTTTAGCTAAGTTATGGCTTCTCAAAGTTGCAAATGTCTCAATTTTTTAAACCAAAAACACGTTTTTTTTTTCAATTTATTACTTTCCTGGCCATATTTTTCAAAACATTTAATAAACCTTATATACCGATTTAAAATATAATAAAATCCGTATCCAGGAATGCATAAATGAGGAAAATCGGCTAAGTTGTGGAAAAGTTATGGTTCCTCGGAGATGAGGAAGATATCAATATTTGTTCAAAACGATGATTTTGACCATTTATAACTATTGTGGTCATATTTTCTAAAATATGGGTCAAAATCAAGTGTGGTAAAGTTTTTTTATACTCATTTCAATACCAGAAATCGATTGGGCACAAAAAATTCCGATTTTAAAATTTTCATTTTTTTTGCATTTTTGGTAGGAGTTAATGTGCAAAAATTGTCAAAAACTGGGTCAAAAATTGAAACTGAAAGTATTTTAATTTTTTGACTTATATTCAAAATATGAAAAATACCATTGACAGAAATGCAAAAATTTTGAAAATCGGTTGATTTTTAGCTAAGTTATGGCTTCTCAAAGTTGCAAATGTCTCAATTTTTTATACCAAAACACGTTTTTTCAAATTTATCACTTTCCTTGCCATATTTTTCAAATTATGTAATAAACCTTTTATACCGATTTAAAGTATAATAAAAGCCGTATAAAGAAATGCATAAATGAGGAAAATCGGCTAAGTTGTGGAAAAGTTATGGTTCCTAGGAGATGAGGAAGATATCAATATTTGTTCAAAACGATGATTTTGTCCATTTATCACTATTGTGGTCATATTTTCTAAAATATGGGTCAAAATCAAGTGTGGTAGAGTTTTTTATACTCATTTTAATGCCAGACATCGATTATGCACAAAAAATTCCGATTTTAAAATTTTCACTTTTTTGACATTTTTGCTTGTAGTAAATTTGAAAAATTTGTCAAAAAATGGGTCAAAAATTGAAACTGAAAGTATTTTAATTTTTTTGACGTAGATTCAAAATATGATAAATACCATTGACAGAAATGCAAAAATTTTGAAAATCGGTTGATTTTAAGCTAAGTTATGGCTTCTCAAACTAGCAAATGTCTCAATATTTTAAACCAAAAACACGTTTTTTTTTCAATTTATCACTTTCCTGGCCATATTTTTCAAAACATGTAATAAACCTTATATACCGATTTAAAATATAATAAAAGCCGTATCCAGAAATGCATAAATGAGGAAAATCGGCTAAGTTGTGGAAAAGTTATGGTTCCTCGGAGATGAGGGAGATATCAATATTTGTTCAAAACGATGATTTTGACCATTTATAACTATTGTGGTCATATTTTCTAAATTATGGGTCAAAATCAAGTGTGGTAAAGTTTTTTTATACTCATTCCAATACCAGAAATCAATAAGGCACAAAAAATTCCGATTTTAAAATTTTCATTTTTTTGCATTTTTGGTAGGAGTTAATGTGCAAAAATTGTCAAAAACTGGGTCAAAAATTTAAACTGAAAGTATTTTAATTTTTTGACTTATATTCAAAATATGAAAAATACCATTGACAGAAATGCAAAAATTTTTAAAATCGGTTGATTTTTAGCTAAGTTATGGCTTCTCAAAGTTGCAAATGTCTCAATTTTTTAAACCAAAAACACGTTTTTTTTTCAATTTATCACTTTCCTTGCCATATTTTTCAAATTATGTAATAAACCTTTTATACCGATTTAAAGTATAATAAAAGCCGTATCCAGAAATGCATAAATGAGGAAAATCGGCTAAGTTGTGGAAAAGTTATGGTTCCTCAAAGATGGGGAAGATATCAATTTTTGTTTAAATCGATGATTTTGTCCATTTATAACTATTGTGGCCATATTTTCTAAAATATGGGTCAAAATCAAGTGTGGTAAAGTTTTTTTATACTAATTTTAATACCAGAAATCGATATGGCACACAAAGTTCCTATTTTAAAATTTTCACTTTTTTGACATTTTTGCTAGTAGTAAATTTGCAAAATTTGTCAAAAAATGGGTCAAAAATTGAAACTGAAAGTATTTTAATTTTTTTGACGTAGATTCAAAATATGATAAATACCATTGACAGAAATGCAAAAATTTTGAAAATCGGTTGATTTTTAGCTAAGTTATGGCTTCTCAAAGTTGCAAATGTCTCAATTTTTTAAACCAAAAACACGTTTTTTTTTCAATTTATCACTTTCCTGGCCATATTTTTCAAAACATGTAATAAACCTTATATACCGATTTAAAATATAATAAAAGCCGTATCCAGAAATGCATAAATGAGGAAAATCGGCTAAGTTGTGGAAAAGTTATGGTTGCTCGGAGATGAGGAAGATATCAATATTTGTTCAAAACTATGATTTTGACCATTTATCACTATTGTGGTCATATTTTCTAAAATATGGGTCAAAATCAAGTGTGGTAAAGTTTTTTTATACTCATTTTAATACCAGAAATCGATAAGGCACAAAAAGTTCCTATTTTAAAATTTTCACTTTTTTGGCATTTTTGCTAGGAATTAATGTGCAAAAATGGTCAAAAAACAAGTCAAATTTTAAAACTGACAATATGAACAATTTTTTGTTGAACAATAAAAATATGATCAATACTATTGACAAAAATGCATAAATTTTGAAAATCGGCTGATTTTTAGCTAAGTTATGGCTTCTCAAAGTTGCAAACGTCTCAATTTTTTAAACCAAATAACACGTTTTTTCAATTTATCACTTTCCTCGCCATATTTTTCAAAACATTTAATAAACCTTATATACCGATTTAAAGTATAAAAATAAAAGCCGTATCCAGAAATGCATAAATGAGGAAAATCGGCTAAGTTGTGGAAAAGTTATGGTTCCTCGGAGATGAGGAAGATATCAATATTTGTTCAAAACGATGATTTTGACCATTTATCACTATTGTGGTCATATTTTCTAAAATATGGGTCAAAATCAAGTGTGGTAGAGTTTTTTTTATACTCATTTTAATACCAGAAATCGATTATGCACAAAAAATTCCGATTTTAAAATTTTCACTTTTTTTACATTTTTGCTAGTAGTAAATTTGCAAAATTTGTCAAAAAATGGGTCAAAAATTGAAACTGAAAGTATTTTAATTTTTTTGACGTAGATTCAAAATATGATAAATACCATTGACAGAAATGCAAAAATTTTGAAAATCGGTTGATTTTTAGCTAAGTTATGGCTTCTCAAAGTTGCAAATGTCTCAATTTTTGAAACCAAAAACACGTTTTTTTTTCAATATATCACTTTCCTGGCCATATTTTTCAAAACATGTAATAAACCTTATATACCGATTTAAAGTATAATAAAAGCCGTATCCAGAAATGCATAAATGAGGAAAATCGGCTAAGTTGTGGAAAAGTTATGGTTCCTCGGAGATGAGGAAGATATCAATATTTGTTCAAAACGATGATTTTGACCATTTATCACTATTGTGGTCATATTTTCTAAAATATGGGTCAAAATCAAGTGTGGTAGAGTTTTTTTTATACTCATTTTAATACCAGAAATCGATTATGCACAAAAAATTCCGATTTTAAAATTTTAACTTTTTTTACATTTTTGCTAGTAGTAAATTTGCAAAATTTGTCAAAAAATGGGTCAAAAATTGAAACTGAAAGTATTTTAATTTTTTTGACGTAGATTCAAAATATGATAAATACCATTGACAGAAATGCAAAAATTTTGAAAATCGGTTGATTTTAAGTTATGGCTTCTCAAAGTTGCAAATGTCTCAATTTTTTAAACCAAAACACGTTTTTTCAAATTTATCACTTTCCTTGCCATATTTTTCAAATTATGTAATAAACCTTTTATACCGTTTTAAAGTATAATAAAAGCCGTATCCAGAAATGCATAAATGAGGAAAATCGGCTAAGTTGTGGAAAAGTTATGGTTCCTCAAAGATGGGGAAGATATAAATTTTTGTTAAAATCGATGATTTGGTCCATTTATAACTTTTGTGGCCATATTTTCTAAAATATATGTCAAAATCAAGTGTGGTAAAGTTTATTATACTCATTTTGATACCAGAAATCCATTGGGCACAAAAAATTACGATTTTAAAATTTTCAATTTTTTGGCATTTTTGCTAGGAATTAATGTGCAAAAATGGTCAAAATATAGGTCAAATTTTAAAACTGACAATATGAACAATTTTTTGTTGAACAATAAAAATATGATCAATACTATTGACAGAAATGCATAAATTTTGAAAATCGGCTGATTTTTAGCTAAGTTATGGCTTCTCAAAGTTGCAAACGTCTCAATTTTTTAAACCAAATAACACGTTTTTTCAATTTATCACTTTCCTCGCCATATTTTTCAAAACATTTAATAAACCTTATATACCGATTTAAAGTATAAAAATAAAAGCGTATCCAGAAATGCATAAATGAGGAAAATCGGCTAAGTTGTGGAAAAGTTATGGTTGCTCGGAGATGAGGAAGATATCAATATTTGTTCAAAACTATGATTTTGACCATTTATCACTATTGTGGTCATATTTTCTAAAATATGGGTCAAAATCAAGTGTGGTAAAGTTTTTTTATACTCATTTTAATACCAGAAATCGATAAGGCACAAAAAGTTCCTATTTTAAAATTTTCACTTTTTTGGCATTTTTGCTAGGAATTAATGTGCAAAAATGGTCAAAAAACAAGTCAAATTTTAAAACTGACAATATGAACAATTTTTTGTTGAACAATAAAAATATGATCAATACTATTGACAGAAATGCATAAATTTTGAAAATCGGCTGATTTTTAGCTAAGTTATGGCTTCTCAAAGTTGAAAACGTCTCAATTTTTTAAACCAAATAACACGTTTTTTCAATTTATCACTTTCCTCGCCATATTTTTCAAAACATTTAATAAACCTTATATACCGATTTAAAGTATAAAAATAAAAGCCGTATCCAGAAATGCATAAATGAGGAAAATCGGCTAAGTTGTGGAAAAGTTATGGTTCCTCGGAGATGAGGAAGATATCAATATTTGTTCAAAACGATGATTTTGACCATTTATCACTATTGTGGTCATATTTTCTAAATTATGGGTCAAAATCAAGTGTGGTAAAGTTTTTTTATACTGATTCCAATACCAGAAATCAATAAGGCACAAAAAATTCCGATTTTAAAATTTTCATTTTTTTGCATTTTTGGTAGGAGTTAATGTGCAAAAATTGTCAAAAACTGGGTCAAAAATTTAAACTGAAAGTATTTTAATTCTTTGACTTATATTCAAAATATGAAAAATACCATTGACAGAAATGCAAAAATTTTGAAAATCGGTTGATTTTTAGCTAAGTTATGGCTTCTCAAAGTTGCAAATGTCTCAATTTCTTAAACCAAAAACACGTTTTTTCAAATTTATCACTTTCCTTGCCATATTTTTCAAATTATGTAATAAACCTTTTATACCGATTTAAAGTATAATAAAAGCCGTATCCAGAAATGCATAAATGAGGAAAATCGGCTAAGTTGTGGAAAAGTTATGGTTCCTCAAAGATGGGGAAGATATCAATTTATGTTTAAATCGATGATTTTGTCCATTTATAACTATTGTGGCCATATTTTCTAAAATATGGGTCAAAATCAAGTGTGGTAAAGTTTTTTTATACTCATTTTAATACCAGAAATCGATAAGGCACACAAAGTTCCTATTTTAAAATTTTCACTTTTTTGACATTTTTGCTAGTAGTAAATTTGCAATATTTGTCAAAAAATGGGTCAAAAATTGAAACTGAAAGTATTTTAATTTTTTTGACGTAGATTCAAAATATGATAAATACCATTGACAGAAATGCAAAAATTTTGAAAATCGGTTGATTTTTAGCTAAGTTATGGCTTCTCAAAGTTGCAAATGTCTCAATTTTTGAAACCAAAAACACGTTTTTTTTTCAATTTATCACTTTCCTGGCCATATTTTTCAAAACATGTAATAAACCTTATATACCGATTTAAAATATAATAAAAGCCGTATCCAGAAATGCATAAATGAGGAAAATCGGCTAAGTTGTGGAAAAGTTATGGTTGCTCGGAAATGAGGAAGATATCAATATTTGTTCAAAACTATGATTTTGACCATTTATCACTATTGTGGTCATATTTTCTAAAATATGGGTCAAAATCAAGTGTGGTAAAGTTTTTTTATACTCATTTTAATACCAGAAATCGATAAGGCACAAAAAGTTCCTATTTTAAAATTTTCACTTTTTTGGCATTTTTGCTAGGAATTAATGTGCAAAAATGGTCAAAAACAAGTCAAATTTTAAAACTGACAATATGAACAATTTTTTGTTGAACAATAAAAATATGATCAATACTATTGACAGAAATGCATAAATTTTGAAAATCGGCTGATTTTTAGCTAAGTTATGGCTTCTCAAAGTTGCAAACGTCTCAATTTTTTAAACCAAATAACACGTTTTTTCAATTTATCACTTTCCTCGCCATATTTTTCAAAACATTTAATAAACCTTATATACCGATTTAAAGTATAAAAATAAAAGCCGTATCCAGAAATGCATAAATGAGGAAAATCGGCTAAGTTGTGGAAAAGTTATGGTTCCTCGGAGATGAGGAAGATATCAATATTTGTTCAAAACGATGATTTTGACCATTTATCACTATTGTGGTCATATTTTCTAAAATATGGGTCAAAATCAAGTGTGGTAGAGTTTTTTTTATACTCATTTTAATACCAGAAATCGATTATGCACAAAAAATTCCGATTTTAAAATTTTCACTTTTTTTACATTTTTGCTAGTAGTAAATTTGCAAAATTTGTAAAAAAATGGGTCAAAAAGTGAAACTGAAAGTATTTTAATTTTTTTGACGTAGATTCAAAATATGATAAATACCATTGACAGAAATGCAAAAATTTTGAAAATCGGTTGATTTTTAGCTCAGTTATGGCTTCTCAAAGTTGCAAATGTCTCAATTTTTTAAACCAAAAACACGTTTTTTTTTTCAATTTATCACATTCCTGGCCATATTTTTCAAAACATGTAATAAACCTTATATACCGATTTAAAATATAATAAAAGCCGTATCCAGAAATGCATAAATGAGGAAAATCGGCTAAGTTGTTGATAAGTTATGGTTTCTCAAAGATGGGTAAGATATCAATTTTTGTTCAAAACGATGATTTTGTCCATTTATAACTATTGTGGCCATATTTTCTAAAATATGGGTCAAAATCAAGTGTGGTAAAGTCTTTTTATACTCATTTTAATACCAGAAATCGATAAGGCACAAAAAATTCCGATTTTAAAATTTTCACTTTTTTGACATTTTTGCTAGTTGTAAATTTGCAAAATTTGTGAAAAAATGGGTCAAAAATTGAAACTGAAAGTATTTTAATTTTTTGACTTATATTCAAAATATGAAAAATTCCATTGACAGAAATGCAAAAATTTTGAAAATCGGTTGATTTTTAGCTAAGTTATGGCTTCTCAAAGTTGCAAATGTCTCAATTTTTTAAACCAAAACACGTTTTTTCAAATTTATCACTTTCCTTGCCATATTTTTCAAATTATGTAATAAACCTTTTATACCGTTTTAAAGTATAATAAAAGCCGTATCCAGAAATGCATAAATGAGGAAAATCGGCTAAGTTGTGGAAAAGTTATGGTTCCTCAAAGATGGGGAAGATATAAATTTTTGTTAAAATCGATGATTTGGTCCATTTATAACTTTTGTGGCCATATTTTCTAAAATATATGTCAAAATCAAGTGTGGTAAAGTTTATTATACTCATTTTGATACCAGAAATCCATTGGGCACAAAAATTCCGATTTTAAAATTTTCAATTTTTGGGCATTTTTGCTAGGAATTAATGTGCAAAAATGGTCAAAATATAGGTCAAATTTTAAAACTGACAATATGAACAAATTTTTTGTTGAACAATAAAAATATGATCAATACTATTGACAGAAATGCATAAATTTTGAAAATCGGCTGATTTTTAGCTAAGTTATGGCTTCTCAAAGTTGCAAACGTCTCAATTTTTTAAACCAAATAACACGTTTTTTCAATTTATCACTTTCCTCGCCATATTTTTCAAAACATTTAATAAACCTTATATACCGATTTAAAGTATAAAAATAAAAGCCGTATCCAGAAATGCATAAATGAGGAAAATCGGCTAAGTTGTGGAAAAGTTATGGTTGCTCGGAGATGAGGAAGATATCAATATTTGTTCAAAACTATGATTTTGACCATTTATCACTATTGTGGTCATATTTTCTAAAATATGGGTCAAAATCAAGTGTGGTAAAGTTTTTTTATACTCATTTTAATACCAGAAATCGATAAGGCACAAAAGTTCCTATTTTAAAATTTTCACTTTTTTGGCATTTTTGCTAGGAATTAATGTGCAAAAATGGTCAAAAAACAAGTCAAATTTTAAAACTGACAATATGAACAATTTTTTGTTGAACAATAAAAATATGATCAATACTATTGACAGAAATGCATAAATTTTGAAAATCGGCTGATTTTTAGCTAAGTTATGGCTTCTCAAAGTTGCAAACGTCTCAATTTTTTAAACCAAATAACACGTTTTTTCAATTTATCACTTTCCTCGCCATATTTTTCAAAACATTTAATAAACCTTATATACCGATTTAAAGTATAAAAATAAAAGCCGTATCCAGAAATGCATAAATGAGGAAAATCGGCTAAGTTGTGGAAAAGTTATGGTTCCTCGGAGATGAGGAAGATATCAATATTTGTTCAAAACGATGATTTTGACCATTTATCACTATTGTGGTCATATTTTCTAAAATATGGGTCAAAATCAAGTGTGGTAGAGTTTTTTTATACTCATTTTAATACCAGAAATCGATTATGCACAAAAAATTCCAATTTTAAAATTTTCACTTTTTTTACATTTTTGCTAGTAGTAAATTTGCAAAATTTGTCAAAAAATGGGTCAAAAATTGAAACTGAAAGTATTTTAATTTTTTTGACGTAGATTCAAAATATGATAAATACCATTGACAGAAATGCAAAAATTTTGAAAATCGGTTGATTTTTAGCTAAGTTATGGCTTCTCAAAGTTGCAAATGTCTCAATTTTTAAACCAAAAACACGTTTTTTTTTTCAATTTATCACTTTCCTGGCCATATTTTTCAAAACATGTAATAAACCTTATATACCGATTTAAAATATAATAAAAGCCGTATCCAGAAATGCATAAATGAGGAAAATCGGCTAAGTTGTTGATAAGTTATGGTTTCTCAAAGATGGGTAAGATATCAATTTTTGTTCAAAACGATGATTTTGTCCATTTATAACTATTGTGGCCATATTTTCTAAAATATGGGTCAAAATCAAGTGTGGTAGAGTTTTTTTTATACTCATTTTAATACCAGAAATCGATTATGCACAAAAAATTCCGATTTTAAAATTTTCACTTTTTTGACATTTTTGCTAGTAGTAAATTTGCAAAATTTGTCAAAAAATGGGTCAAAAATTGAAACTGAAAGTATTTTAATTTTTTTGACGTAGATTCAAAATATGATAAATACCATTGACAGAAATGCAAAAATTTTGAAAATCGGTTGATTTTTAGCTAAGTTATGGCTTCTCAAAGTTGCAAATGTCTCAATTTTTGAAACCAAAAACACGTTTTTTTTTTTCAATTTATCACTTTCCTGGCCATATTTTTCAAAACATGTAATAAACCTTATATACCGATTTAAAGTATAAAAATAAAAGCCGTATCCAGAAATGCATAAATGAGGAAAATCGGCTAAGTTGTTGATAAGTTATGGTTTCTCAAAGATGGGGAAGATATCAATTTTTGTTCAAAACGATGATTTTGTCCATTTATAACTATTGTGGCCATATTTTCTAAAATATGGGTCAAAATCAAGTGTGGTAAAGTTTTTTTATACTCATTTTAATACCAGAAATCGATAAGGCACAAGAAATTCTGATTTTAAAATTTTCACTTTTTTGGCATTTTTGGTAGGAGTTAATGTGCAAAAATTGTCAAAAAATGGGTCAAATTTCAAAACTGACAATATGAACAATTTTTTGATGTACAATAAAAATATGATCAATACTGTTGACAGAAATGCATAAATTTTGAAAATCGGCTGATTTTTAGCTAAGTTATGGCTTCTCAAAGTTGCAAGCGTCTCAATTTTTTAAATCAAATAACACGTTTTTTCAATTTTTCACTTTCCTTGCCATATTTTTCAAAACATTTAATAAACCTTATATACCGATTTAAAGTATAATAAAAGCCGTATCCAGAAATGCATAAATGAGGAAAATTGGCTAAGTTGTGGAAAAGTTATGGTTCCTCGGAGATGAGGAAGATATCAATATGTTTTCAAAACGATGATTTTGACCATTTATCACTATGGTGGTCATATTTTCTAAAATATATGTCAAAATCAAGTGTGGTAAAGTTTTTTTATACTCATTTTAATACCAGAAATCGATTGGGCACGAAAAATTCCGATTTTAAAATTTTCACTTTTTGACATTTTTGCTAGTAGTAAATTTGCAAAATTTGTCAAAAAATGGGTCAAAAATTGAAACTGAAAGTATTTTAATTTTTTTGACGTAGATTTAAAATATGATAAATACCATTGACAGAAATGCAAAAATTTTGAAAATCGGTTGATTTTTAGCTAAGTTATGGCTTCTCAATGTTGCAAATGTCTCAATTTTTTAAACCAAAAACACGTTTTTTTTTCAATTTATCACTTTCCTGGCCATATTTTTCAAAACATGTAATAAACCTTATATACCGATTTAAAATATAATAAAAGCCGTATCCAGAAATGCAATAATGAGGAAAATCGGCTAAGTTGGTGATAAGTTATGGTTTCTCAAAGATGGGGAAGATATCAATTTTTGTTCAAAACGATGATTTTGTCCATTTATAACTATTGTGGCCATATTATCTAAAATATGGGTCAAAATCAAGTGTGGTAAAGTCTTTTTATACTCATTTTAATACCAGAAATCGATAAGGCACAAAAAATTCCGATTTTAAAATTTTCAATTTTTTGGCATTTTTGCTAGGAATTAATGTGCAAAAATGGTCAAAAACTGGGTCAAAAATTGAAACTGAAAGTATTTTATTTTTTTGACGTAGATTCAAAATATGATAAATACCATTGACAGAAATGGAAAAATTTTTAAAATCGGTTGATTTTTAGCTAAGTTATGGCTTCTCAAAGTTGCAAATGTCTCAATTTTTTAAACCAAAAACACGTTTTTTCAAATTTATCACTTTCCTTGCCATATTTTTCAAATTATGTAATAAACCTTTTATACCGATTTAAAGTATAATAAAAGCCGTATCCAGAAATGCATAAATGAGGAAAATCGGCTAAGTTGTGAAAAAGTTATGGTTCCTCAAAGATGGGGAAGATATCAATTTTTGTTAAAATCGATGATTTGGTCCATTTATAACTTTTGTGGCCATATTTTCTAAAATATATGTCAAAATCAAGTGTGGTAAAGTTTATTATACTCATTTTGATACCAGAAATCCATTGGGCACAAAAAATTCCGATTTTAAAATTTTCAATTTTTTGGCATTTTTGCTAGGAATTAATGTGCAAAAATGGTCAAAATATAGGTCAAATTTTAAAACTGACAATATGAACAATTTTTTGTTGAACAATAAAAATATGATCAATACTATTGACAGAAATGCATAAATTTTGAAAATCGGCTGATTTTTAGCTAAGTTATGGCTTCTCAAAGTTGCAAACGTCTCAACTTTTTAAACCAAATAACACGTTTTTTCAATTTATCACTTTCCTCGCCATATTTTTCAAAACATTTAATAAACCTTATATACCGATTTAAAGTATAAAAATAAAAGCCGTATCCAGAAATGCATAAATGAGGAAAATCGGCTAAGTTGTGGAAAAGTTATGGTTCCTCGGAGATGAGGAAGATATCAATATTTGTTCAAAACGATGATTTTGTCCATTTATAACTATTGTGGCCATATTTTCTAAAATATGGGTCAAAATCAAGTGTGGTAAAGTCTTTTTATACTCATTTTAATACCAGAAATCGATAAGGCACAAAAAGTTCCTATTTTAAAATTTTCACTTTTTTGGCATTTTTGCTAGGAATTAATGTGCAAAAATGGTCAAAAAATAGGTCAAATTTTAAAACTGACAATATGAACAATTTTTTGTTGAACAATAAAAATATGATCAATACTATTGACAGAAATGCATAAATTTTGAAAATCCGCTGATTTTTAGCTAAGTTATGGCTTCCCAAAGTTGCAAACGTCTCAATTTTTTAAACCAAATAACACGTTTTTTCAATTTATCACTTTCCTCGCCATATTTTTCAAAACATTTAATAAACCTTATATACCGATTTAAAGTATAAAAATAAAAGCCGTATCCAGAAATGCATAAATGAGGAAAATCGGCTAAGTTGTGGAAAAGTTATGGTTCCTCGGAGATGAGGAAGATATCAATATTTGTTCAAAACGATGATTTTGACCATTTATCACTATTGTGGTCATATTTTCTAAAATATGGGTCAAAATCAAGTGTGGTAGAGTTTTTTTATACTCATTTTAATACCAGAAATCGATTGGGCACAAAAAATTCCGATTTTAAAATTTTCACTTTTTTGACATTTTTGCTAGTAGTAAATTTGCAAAATTTGTCAAAAAAATGGGTCAAAATTGAAACTGAAAGTATTTTAATTTTTTTGACGTAGATTCAAAATATGATAAATACCATTGACAGAAATGCAAAAATTTTGAAAATCGGTTGATTTTTAGCTAAGTTATGGCTTCTCAAAGTTGCAAATGTCTCAATTTTTGAAACCAAAAACACGTTTTTTTTTCAATTTATCACTTTCCTGGCCATATTTTTCAAAACATGTAATAAACCTTATATACCGATTTAAAGTATAATAAAAGCCGTATCCAGAAATGCATAAATGAGGAAAATCGGCTAAGTTGTGGAAAAGTTATGGTTCCTCGGAGATGAGGAAGATATCAATATTTGTTCAAAACGATGATTTTGACCATTTATCACTATTGTGGTCATATTTTCTAAAATATGGGTCAAAATCAAGTGTGTTAAAGTTTTTTTAAACTCATTTTAATACCAGAAATCGATAAGGCACAAAATATTCCGATTTTAAAATTTTCACTTTTTTGGCATTTTTGGTAGGAGTTAATGTGCAAAAACTGTCAAAAAATTAATCAAATTTTAAAACTGACAATATGAACAATTTTTTGATGTACAATAAAAATATGATCAATACTGTTGACAGAAATGCAAAAATTTTGAAAATCGGCTGATTTTTAGCTAAGTTATGGCTTCTCAAAGTTGCAAGCGTCTCAATTTTTTAAATCAAATAACACGTTTTTTCAATTTTTCACTTTCCTTGCCATATTTTTCAAAACATTTAATAAACCTTATATACCGATTTAAAGTATAATAAAAGCCGTATCCAGAAATGCATAAATGAGGAAAATTGGCTAAGTTGTGGAAAAGTTATGGTTCCTCGGAGATGAGGAAGATATCAAAACGATGATTTTGACCATTTATCACTATTGTGGTCATATTTTCTAAAATATATGTCAAAATCAAGTGTGGTAAAGTTTTTTTATACTCATTTTAATACCAGAAATCGATTGGGCACGAAAAATTCCGATTTTAAAATTTTCACTTTTTTGACATTTTTGCTGGTAGTAAATTTGCAAAATTTGTCAAAAAATGGGTCAAAAATTGAAACTGAAAGTATTTTAATTTTTTTGACGTAGATTTAAAATATGATAAATACCATTGACAGAAATGCAAAAATTTTGAAAATCGGATGATTTTTAGCTAAGTTATGGCTTCTCAATGTTGCAAATGTCTCAATTTTTTAAACCAAAAACACGTTTTTTTTTTCAATTTATCACTTTCCTGGCCATATTTTTCAAAACATGTAATAAACCTTATATACCGATTTAAAATATAATAAAAGCCGTATCCAGAAATGCATAAATGAGGAAAATCGGCTAAGTTGGTGATAAGTTATGGTTTCTCAAAGATGGGGAAGATATCAATTTTTGTTCAAAACGATGATTTTGTCCATTTATAACTATTGTTGCCATATTTCCTAAAATATGGGTCAAAATCAAGTGTGGTAAAGTGTTTTTATACTCATTTTAATACCAGAAATCGATAAGGCACAAAAAGTTCCGATTTTAAAATTTTCACTTTTTTGGCATTTTTGGTAGGAGTTAATGTGCAAAAATTGTCAAAAAATGGGTCAAATTTCAAAACTGACAATATGAACAATTTTTTGATGTACAATAAAAATATGATCAATACTATTGACAGAAATGCATAAATTTTGAAAATCGGCTGATTTTTGCAAGCGTCTCAATTTTTTAAACCAAATAACACGTTTTTTCAATTTTTCACTTTCCTTGCCATATTTTTCAAAACATTTAATAAACCTTATATACCGATTTAAAATATAATAAAAGCCGTATCCAGAAATGCATAAATGAGGAAGATCGGCTAAGTTGTGGAAAAGTTATGGTTCCTCGGAGATGAGGCAGATATCAATATTTGTTCAAAACGATGATTTTGTCCATTTATCACTATTGTGGTCATATTTTCTAAAATATATGTCAAAATCAAGTGTGGTAAAGTTTTTTTATACTCATTTTAATACCAGAAATCGATTGGGCACGAAAAATTCCGATTTTAAAATTTTCACTTTTTTGACATTTTTGCTAGGAGTAAATTTGCAAAATTTGTCAAAAAATGGGTCAAAAATTGAAACTGAAAGTATTTTAATTTTTTTGACGTAGATTTAAAATATGATAAATACCATTGACAGAAATGCAAAAATTTTGAAAATCGGTTGATTTTTAGCTAAGTTATGGCTTCTCAATGTTGCAAATGTCTCAATTTTTTAAACCAAAAACACTTTTTTTTTTTTCAATTTATCACTTTCCTGGCCATATTTTTCAAAACATGTAATAAACCTTATATACCGATTTAAAATATAATAAAAGCCGTATCCAGAAATGCATAAATGAGGAAAATCCGCTAAGTTGTTGATAAGTTATGGTTTCTCAAAGATGGGGAAGATATCAATTTTTGTTCAAGACGATGATTTTGTCCATTTATAACTATTGTTGCCATATTTTCTAAAATATGGGTCAAAATCAAGTGTGGTAAAGTCTTTTTATACTCATTTTAATACCAGAAATCGATAAGGCACAAAAAGTTCCGATTTTAAAATTTTCACTTTTTTTGGCATTTTTGGTAGGAGTTAATGTGCAAAAATTGTCAAAAAATGGGTCAAATTTCAAAACTGACAATATGAACAATTTTTTGATGTACAATAAAAATATGATCAATACTATTGACAGAAATGCATAAATTTTGAAAATCGGCTGATTTTTGCAAGCGTCTCAATTTTTTAAACCAAATAACACGTTTTTTCAATTTTTCACTTTCCTTGCCACATTTTTCAAAACATTTAATAAACCTTATATACCGATTTAAAGTATAATAAAAGCCGTATCCAGAAATGCATAAATGAGGAAAATCGGCTAAGTTGTGGAAAAGTTATGGTTGCTCGGAGATGAGGAAGATATCAATATGTTTTCAAAACGATGATTTTGACCATTTATCACTATTGTGGTCATATTTTCTAAAATATGGGTCAAAATCAAGTGTGGTAAAGTTTTTTATACTCATTTTAATACCAGAAATCGATTGGGCACAAAAAATTCCGATTTTAAAATTTTCACTTTTTTGACATTTTTGCTAGTAGTAAATTTGCAAAATTTGTCAAAAAATGGGTCAAAAATTAAAACTGAAAGTATTTTAATTTTTTTGACGTAGATTCAAAATATGATAAATACCATTGACAGAAATGCAAAAATTTTGAAAATCGGTTGATTTTTAGCTAAGTTATGGCTTCTCAAAGTTGCAAATGTCTCAATGTTTTAAACCAAAAACACGTTTTTTTCAATTTATTACTTCCTTGCCATAATTTTCAAAACATTTAATAAACCTTATATACCGATTTAAAGTATAATAAAAGCCGTATCCAGAAATGCATAAATGAGGAAAATCGGCTAAGTTGTGGAAAAGTTATGGTTCCTCAGAGATGAGGAAGATATCAATATGTTTTCAAAACGATGATTTTGACCATTTATCACTATTGTGGTCATATTTTCTAAAATATGGGTCAAAATCAAGTGTGGTAAAGTTTTTTATACTCATTTTAATACCAGAAATCGATTGGGCACAAAAAATTCCGATTTTAAAATTTTCACTTTTTTGACATTTTTGCTAGTTGTAAATTTGCAAAATTTGTGAAAAAATGGGTCAAAAATTGAAACTAAAAGTATTTAAATTTTTTAGACATAGATTCAAAAAATGATAAATACCATTGACAGAAATGCAAAAATTTTGAAAATCGGCTGATTTTTAGCTAAGATATGGCTTCTCAAAGTTGCAAAAGTCTCAATTTTTTAAAAAACAATAACTTGTTTTTCAATTTTTCACTTTCCTTGCCATATTTTTCAAAACATTTAATAAACCTTATATACCGATTTAAAGTATAATAAAAGCCGTATCCAGAAATGCATAAATGAGGAAAATCGGCTAAGTTGTGGAAAAGTTATGGTTGCTCGGAGATGAGGAAGATATCAATATGTTTTCAAAACGATGATTTTGACCATTTATCACTATTGTGGTCATATTTTCTAAAATATGGGTCAAAATCAAGTGTGGTAAAGTTTTTTTATACTCATTTTAATACCAGAAATCGATTGGGCACAAAAAATTCCGATTTTAAAATTTTCACTTTTTTGACATTTTTGCTAGTAGTAAATTTGCAAAATTTGTCAAAAAATGGGTCAAAAATTTAAACTGAAAGTATTTTAATTTTTTTGACGAAGATTCAAAATATGATAAATACCATTGACAGAAATGCAAAAATTTTGAAAATCGGCTGATTTTTAGCTAAGTTATGGCTTCTCAAAGTTGCAAAAGTCTCAATTTTTTAAACAAAATAACACGTTTTTTCAATTATTCACTTTCCCTGCCATATTTTTCAAAACATTTAATAAACCTTATATACCGATTTAAAGTATAATAAAAGCCGTATCCAGAAATGCATAAATGAGGAAAATCGGCTAAGTTGTGGAAAAGTTATGGTTGCTCGGAGATGAGGAAGATATCAATATTTGTTCAAGACGATGATTTTGTCCATTTATAACTATTGTTGCCATATTTTCTAAAATATGGGTCAAAATCAAGTGTGGTAAAGTCTTTTTATACTCATTTTAATACCAGAAATCGATAAGGCACAAAAAGTTCCGATTTTAAAATTTTCACTTTTTTGGCATTTTTGGTAGGAGTTAATGTGCAAAAATTGTCAAAAAATGGGTCAAATTTCAAAACTGACAATATGAACAATTTTTTGATGTACAATAAAAATATGATCAATACTATTGACAGAAATGCATAAATTTTGAAAATCGGCTGATTTTTGCAAGCGTCTCAATTTTTTAAACCAAATAACACGTTTTTTCAATTTTTCACTTTCCTTGCCACATTTTTCAAAACATTTAATAAACCTTATATACCGATTTAAAGTATAATAAAAGCCGTATCCAGAAATGCATAAATGAGGAAAATCGGCTAAGTTGTGGAAAAGTTATGGTTGCTCGGAGATGAGGAAGATATCAATATGTTTTCAAAACGATGATTTTGACCATTTATCACTATTGTGGTCATATTTTCTAAAATATGGGTCAAAATCAAGTGTGGTAAAGTTTTTTTATACTCATTTTAATACCAGAAATCGATTGGGCACAAAAAATTCCGATTTTAAAATTTTCACTTTTTTGACATTTTTGCTAGTAGTAAATTTGCAAAATTTGTCAAAAAATGGGTCAAAATTAAAACTGAAAGTATTTTAATTTTTTTGACGTAGATTCAAAATATGATAAATACCATTGACAGAAATGCAAAAATTTTGAAAATCGGTTGATTTTTAGCTAAGTTATGGCTTCTCAAAGTTGCAAATGTCTCAATGTTTTAAACCAAAAACACGTTTTTTTCAATTTATTACTTCCTTGCCATAATTTTCAAAACATTTAATAAACCTTATATACCGATTTAAAGTATAATAAAAGCCGTATCCAGAAATGCATAAATGAGGAAAATCGGCTAAGTTGTGGAAAAGTTATGGTTCCTCAGAGATGAGGAAGATATCAATATGTTTTCAAAACGATGATTTTGACCATTTATCACTATTGTGGTCATATTTTCTAAAATATGGGTCAAAATCAAGTGTGGTAAAGTTTTTTATACTCATTTTAATACCAGAAATCGATTGGGCACAAAAAATTCCGATTTTAAAATTTTCACTTTTTTGACATTTTTGCTAGTTGTAAATTTGCAAAATTTGTGAAAAAATGGGTCAAAAATTGAAACTAAAAGTATTTAAATTTTTAGACATAGATTCAAAAAATGATAAATACCATTGACAGAAATGCAAAAATTTTGAAAATCGGCTGATTTTTAGCTAAGATATGGCTTCTCAAAGTTGCAAAAGTCTCAATTTTTAAAAAACAATAACTTGTTTTTCAATTTTTCACTTTCCTTGCCATATTTTTCAAAACATTTAATAAACCTTATATACCGATTTAAAGTATAATAAAAGCCGTATCCAGAAATGCATAAATGAGGAAAATCGGCTAAGTTGTGGAAAAGTTATGGTTGCTCGGAGATGAGGAAGATATCAATATGTTTTCAAAACGATGATTTTGACCATTTATCACTATTGTGGTCATATTTTCTAAAATATGGGTCAAAATCAAGTGTGGTAAAGTTTTTTATACTCATTTTAATACCAGAAATCGATTGGGCACAAAAAATTCCGATTTTAAAATTTTCACTTTTTTGACATTTTTGCTAGTAGTAAATTTGCAAAATTTGTCAAAAAATGGGTCAAAAATTTAAACTGAAAGTATTTTAATTTTTTTGACGAAGATTCAAAATATGATAAATACCATTGACAGAAATGCAAAAATTTTGAAAATCGGCTGATTTTTAGCTAAGTTATGGCTTCTCAAAGTTGCAAAAGTCTCAATTTTTTAAACAAAATAACACGTTTTTTCAATTATTCACTTTCCCTGCCATATTTTTCAAAACATTTAATAAACCTTATATACCGATTTAAAGTATAATAAAAGCCGTATCCAGAAATGCATAAATGAGGAAAATCGGCTAAGTTGTGGAAAAGTTATGGTTGCTCGGAGATGAGGAAGATATCAATATTTGTTCAAAACGATGATTTTGACCATTTATCACTATTGTGGTCATATTTTCTAAAATATGGGTCAAAATCAAGTGTGGTACAGTTTTTTTATACCCATTTTAATACCAGAAATCGATTGGGCACAAAAATTCCGATTTTAACATCTTCACTTTTTTGACATTTTTGCTAGTAGTAAATTTGCAAAATTTGTTAAAAAATGGGTCAAAAATTGAAACTGAAAGTATTTAAATTTTTTTGACGTAGATTCAAAATATGATGAATACCATTGACAGAAATGCAAAAATTTTGAAAATCGGCTGATTTTTAGCTAAGTTATGGCTTCTCAAAGTTGCAAAAGTCTCAATTTTTTAAACAAAATAACACGTTTTTTCAATTTTTCACTTTCCTTGCCATATTTTTCAAGACATTTAATAAACCTAATATACCGATTTAAAGTATAATAAAAGCCGTATCCAGAAATGCATAAATGAGGAAAATCGGCTAAGTTGTGGAAAAGTTATGGTTGCTCGGAGATGGGGAAGATACCAATATTTGTTCAAAACGATGATTTTGACCTTTTATCACTATTGTGGTCATATTTTCTAAAATATGGGTCAAAATCAAGTGTGGTAAAGTTTTTTATACTCATTTTAATACCAGAAATCGATTGGGCACAAAAAATTTCGATTTTAAAATTTTTAAGTTATGGCTTCTCAAAGTTGCAAATGTCTCTATGTTTTAAGCCAATAACACGTTTTTTTTTTCAATTTATCACTTTCCTGGCCATATTTTTCAAAACATGTAATAAACCTTATATACCGATTTAAAGTATAATAAAAGCCGTATCCAGAAATGCATAAATGAGGAAAATCGGCTAAGTTGTGGAAAAGTTATGGTTGCTCGGAAATGAGGAAGATATCAATATGTTTTCAAAACGATGATTTTGACCATTTATCACTATTGTGGTCATATTTTCTAAAATATGGGTCAAAATCAAGTGTGGTAAATTTTTTTTATACTCATTTTAATACCAGAAATCGATTGGGCACAAAAAATTCCGATTTTAAAATTTTTACATTTTTAACATTTTTGCTAGTAGTAAATTTGCAAAATTTGTCAAAAAATGGGTCAAAAATTTAAACTGAAAGTATTTTAATTTTTTTGACGTAGATTAAAAATATGATAAATACCATTGACAGAAATGCAAAAATTTTTAAAATCGGCTGATTTTTAGCTAAGTTATGGCTTCTCAAAGTTGCAAAAGTCTCAATTTTTTAAACAAAATAACACGTTTTTTCAATTTTTCACTTTCCTTGCCATATTTTTCAAAACATTTAATAAACCTTATATACCGATTTAAAGTATAATAAAAGCCGTATCCAGAAATGCATAAATGAGGAAAATCGGCTAAGTTGTGGAAAAGTTATGGTGGCTCGGAGATGAGGAAGATACCAATATTTGTTCAAAACGATGATTTTGACCTTTTATCACTATTGTGGTCATATTTTCTAAAATATGGGTCAAAATCAAGTGTGGTAAAGTTTTTTATACTCATTTTAATACCAGAAATCGATTGGGCACAAAAAATTCCGATTTTAAAATTTTTAAGTTATGGCTTCTCAAAGTTGCAAATATCTCAATGTTTTAAGCCAAAAACACATTTTTTTTCAATTTATCACTTTCCTGGCCATATTTTTCAAAACATGTAATAAACCTTATATACCGATTTAAAATATAATAAAAGCCGTATCCAGAAATGCATAAATGAGGAAAATCGGCTAAGTTGTGGAAAAGTTATGGTTCCTCAGAGATGAGGAAGATATCAATATTTGTTCAAAACGATGATTTTGACCATTTATCACTATTGTGGTCATATTTTCTAAAATATGGGTCAAAATCAAGTGTGGTAAAGTTTTTTTAAACTCATTTTAATACCAGAAATCGATTGGGCACAAAAAATTCCGATTTTAAAATTTTCACTTTTTTGACAATTTTGCTAGTAGTGAATTTGCAAAATTTGTTAAAAAATGGGTCAAAAATTGAAACTGAAAGTATTTAAATTTTTTTGACGTAGATTCAAAATATGATAAATACCATTGACAGAAATGCAAAAATTTTGAAAATCGGCTGATTTTTAGCTAAGTTATGGCTTCTCAAAGTTGCAAAAGTCTCAATTTTTTAAACAAAATAACACGTTTTTTCAATTTTTCACTTTCCTTGCCTTATTTTTCAAAACATTTAATAAACCTTATATACCGATTTAAAGTATAATAAAAGCCGTATCCAGAAATGCATAAATGAGGAAAATCGGCTAAGTTGTGGAAAAGTTATGGTTGCTCGGAGATGAGGAAGATACCAATATTTGTTCAAAACGATGATTTTGACCTTTTATCACTATTGTGGTCATATTTTCTAAAATATGAGTCAAAATCAAGTGTGGTAAAGTTTTTTATACTCATTTTAATACCAGAAATCGATTGGGCACAAAAAATTCCGATTTTAAAATTTTTACTTTTTTGACATTTTTGCTAGTAGTAAATTTGCAAAATTTGTCAAAAAATGGGTCAAAAATTGAAACAGAAAGTATTTTAATTTTTTTTTGACGTAGATTCAAAATATGATAAATACCATTGACAGAAATGCAAAAATTTTGAAAATCGGTTGATTTTTAGCTAAGTTATGGCTTCTCAAAGTTGCAAATGTCTCAATTTTTTAAACCAACAACACGTTTTTTTTCAATTTTTCACTTTTCTTGCCATATTTTTCAAAACATCTAATAAACCTTATATACCGATTTAAAGTATAATAAAAGCCGTATCCAGAAATGCATAAATGTGGAAAATCGGCTAAGTTGTGGAAAAGTTATGGTTGCTCGGAGATGAGGAAGATATCAATATTTGTTCAAAACGATGATTTTGACCATTTATCACTATTGTGGTCATATTTTCTAAAATATGGGTCAAAATCAAGTGTGGTAAAGTTTTTTATACTCATTTTAATACCAGAAATCAATTGGGCACAAAAAATTCCGATTTTAAAATTTTCACTTTTTTGACATTTTTGCTAGTTGTAAATTTGCAAAATTTGTGAAAAAATGGGTCAAAAATTGAAACTAAAAGTATTTAAATTTTTTTGACGTAGATTCAAAATATGATAAATACCATTGACAGAAATGCAAAAATTTTGAAAATCGGCTGATTTTTAGCTAAGTTATGGCTTCTCAAAGTTGCAAAAGTCTCAATTTTTTAAACAAAATAACACGTTTTTTCAATTTTTCACTTTCCTTGCCATATTTTTCAAAACATTTAATAAACCTTATATACCGATTTAAAGTATAATAAAAGCCGTATCCAGAAATGCATAAATGAGGAAAATCGGCTAAGTTGTGGAAAAGTTATGGTTGCTCGGAGATGAGGAAGATACCAATATTTGTTCAAAACGAGGATTTTGACCTTTTATCACTATTGTGGTCATATTTTCTAAAATATGGGTCAAAATCAAGTGTGGTAAAGTTTTTTATACTCATTTTAATACCAGAAATCGATTGGGCACAAAAAATTCCGATTTTAAAATTTTTACTTTTTTGACATTTTTGCTAGTAGTAAATTTGCAAAATTTGTCAAAAAATGGGTCAAAATTGAAATTTAAAGTATTTAAATTTTTGTGACGTAGATTCAAAATATGATAAATACCATTGACAGAAATGCAAAAATTTTGAAAATCGGCTGATTTTTAGCTAAGTTATGGCTTCTCACAGTTGCAAAAGTCTCAATTTTTTAAACAAAATAACACGTTTTTTCAATTTTTCACTTTCCTTGCCATATTTTTCAAAACATTTAATAAACATTATATACCGATTTAAAGTATAATAAAAGCCGTATTCAGAAATGCATAAATGAGGAAAATCGGCTAAGTTGTGGAAAAGTTATGGTTGCTCGGAGATGAGGAAGATACCAATATTTGTTCAAAACGAGGATTTTGACCTTTTATCACTATTGTGGTCATATTTTCTAAAATATGGGTCAAAATCAAGTGTGGTAAAGTTTTTTATACTCATTTTAATACCAGAAATCGATTGGGCACAAAAAATTCCGATTTTAAAATTTTCACTTTTTTGACATTTTTGCTAGTAGTAAATTTGCAAAATTTGTTAAAAAATGGGTCAAAAATTGAAACTGAAAGTATTTAAATTTTTTTGACGTAGATTCAAAATATGATGAATACCATTGACAGAAATGCAAAAATTTTGAAAATCGGCTGATTTTTAGCTAAGTTATGGCTTCTCACAGTTGCAAAAGTCTCAATTTTTTAAACAAAATAACACGTTTTTTCAATTTTTCACTTTCCTTGCCATATTTTTCAAAACATTTAATAAACATTATATACCGATTTAAAGTATAATAAAAGCCGTATTCAGAAATGCATAAATGAGGAAAATCGGCTAAGTTGTGGAAAAGTTATGGTTGCTCGGAGATGAGGAAGATACCAATATTTGTTCAAAACGATGATTTTGACCTTTTATCACTATTGTGGTCATATTTTCTAAAATATGGGTCAAAATCAAGTGTGGTAAAGTTTTTTTATACTCATTTTAATACCAGAAATCGATTGGGCCCAAAAATTCCGATTTTAAAATTTTTAAGTTATGGCTTCTCAAAGTTGCAAATGTCTCAATGTTTTAAGCCAAAAACACATTTTTTTTTCAATTTATCACTTTCCTGGCCATATTTTTCAAAACATGTAATAAACCTTATATACCGATTTAAAATATAATAAAAGCCGTATCCAGAAATGCATAAATGAGGAAAATCGGCTAAGTTGTGGAAAAGTTATGGTTCCTCAGAGATGAGGAAGATATCAATATTTGTTCAAAACGATGATTTTGACCATTTATCACTATTGTGGTCATATTTTCTAAAATATGGGTCAAAATCAAGTGTGGTAAAGTTTTTTTATACTCATTTTAATACCAGAAATCGATTGGGCCCAAAAAATTCCGATTTTAAAATTTTCACTTTTTTGACATTTTTGCTAGTAGTAAATTTGCAAAATTTGTTAAAAATGGGTCAAAAATTGAAACTGAAAGTATTTAAATTTTTTTGACGTAGATTCAAAATATGATAAATACCATTGACAGAAATGCAAAAATTTTGAAAATCGGCTGATTTTTAGCTAAGTTATGGCTTCTCAAAGTTGCAAAAGTCTCAATTATTTAAACAAAATACCACGTTTTTTCAATTTTTCACTTTCCTTGCCATATTTTTCAAAACATTTAATAAACCTTATATACCGATTTAAAGTATAATAAAAGCCGTATCCAGAAATGCATAAATGAGGAAAATCGGCTAAGTTGTGGAAAAGTTATGGTTGCTCGGAGATGAGGAAGATATCAATATTTGTTCAAAACGATGATTTTGACCTTTTATCACTATTGTGGTCATGTTTTCTAAAATATGGGTCAAAATCAAGTGTGGTAAAGTTTTGTATACTCATTTTAATACCAGAAATCGATTGGGCACAAAAAATTCCGATTTAAAAATTTTTACTTTTTTGACATTTTTGCTAGTAGTAAATTTGCAAAATTTGTCAAAAAATGGGTCAAAAATTGAAACTGAAAGTATTTAAATTTTTTTGACGTAGATTCAAAATATGATAAATACCATTGACAGAAATGCAAAAATTTTGAAAATCGGCTGATTTTTAGCTAAGTTATGGCTTCTCAAAGTTGCAAAAGTCTCAATTATTTAAACAAAATACCACGTTTTTTCAATTTTTCACTTTCCTTGCCATATTTTTCAAAACATTTAATAAACCTTATATACCGATTTAAAGTATAATAAAAGCCGTATCCAGAAATGCATAAATGAGGAAAATCGGCTAAGTTGTGGAAAAGTTATGGTTCCTCGGAGATGAGACAGATATCAATATTTGTTCAAAACGATGATTTTGACCATTTATCACTATTGTGGTCATATTTTCTAAAATATGGGTCAAAATCAAGTGTGGTAAAGTTTTTTATACTCATTTTAATACCAGAAATCGATTGGGCACAAAAAATTCCGATTTTAAAATTTTTACTTTTTTGACATTTTTGCTAGTAGTAAATTTGCAAAATTTGTCAAAAAATGGGTCAAAAATTGAAACAGAAAGTATTTTAATTTTTTTTGACGTAGATTCAAAATATGATAAATACCATTGACAGAAATGCAAAAATTTTGAAAATCGGTTGATTTTTAGCTAAGTTATGGCTTCTCAAAGTTGCAAATGTCTCAATTTTTTAAACCAACAACACGTTTTTTTTCAATTTTTCACTTTTCTTGCCATATTTTTCAAAACATCTAATAAACCTTATATACCGATTTAAAGTATAATAAAAGCCGTATCCAGAAATGCATAAATGTGGAAAATCGGCTAAGTTGTGGAAAAGTTATGGTTGCTCGGAGATGAGGAAGATATCAATATTTGTTCAAAACGATGATTTTGACCATTTATCACTATTGTGGTCATATTTTCTAAAATATGGGTCAAAATCAAGTGTGGTAAAGTTTTTTTATACTCATTTTAATACCAGAAATCAATTGGGCACAAAAAATTCCGATTTTAAAATTTTTACTTTTTTGACATTTTTGCTAGTAGTAAATTTGCAAAATTTGTCAAAAAATGGGTCAAAAATTGAAATTTAAAGTATTTAAATTTTTGTGACGTAGATTCAAAATATGATAAATACCATTGACAGAAATGCAAAAATTTTGAAAATCGGCTGATTTTTAGCTAAGTTATGGCTTCTCAAAGTTGCAAATGTCTCAATTTTTTAAACAAAATAACACGTTTTTTCAATTTTTCATTTTCCTTGCCATATTTTTCAAAAGATTTAATAAACCTTATATACCGATTTAAAGTATAATAAAAGCCGTATCCAGAAATGCATAAATGAGGAAAATCGGCTAAGTTGTGGAAAAGTTATGGTTGCTCGGAGATGAGGAAGATATCAATATTTGTTCAAGACGATGATTTTGTCCATTTATAACTATTGTTGCCATATTTTCTAAAATATGGGTCAAAATCAAGTGTGGTAAAGTCTTTTTATACTCATTTTAATACCAGAAATCGATAAGGCACAAAAAGTTCCGATTTTAAAATTTTCACTTTTTTGGCATTTTTGGTAGGAGTTAATGTGCAAAAATTGTCAAAAAATGGGTCAAATTTCAAAACTGACAATATGAACAATTTTTTGATGTACAATAAAAATATGATCAATACTATTGACAGAAATGCATAAATTTTGAAAATCGGCTGATTTTTGCAAGCGTCTCAATTTTTTAAACCAAATAACACGTTTTTTCAATTTTTCACTTTCCTTGCCACATTTTTCAAAACATTTAATAAACCTTATATACCGATTTAAAGTATAATAAAAGCCGTATCCAGAAATGCATAAATGAGGAAAATCGGCTAAGTTGTGGAAAAGTTATGGTTGCTCGGAGATGAGGAAGATATCAATATTTGTTCAAGACGATGATTTTGTCCATTTATAACTATTGTTGCCATATTTTCTAAAATATGGGTCAAAATCAAGTGTGGTAAAGTCTTTTTATACTCATTTTAATACCAGAAATCGATTGGGCCCAAAAAATTCCGATTTTAAAATTTTTAAGTTATGGCTTCTCAAAGTTGCAAATGTCTCAATGTTTTAAGCCAAAAACACATTTTTTTTCAATTTATCACTTTCCTGGCCATATTTTTCAAAACATGTAATAAACCTTATATACCGATTTAAAATATAATAAAAGCCGTATCCAGAAATGCATAAATGAGGAAAATCGGCTAAGTTGTGGAAAAGTTATGGTTGCTCGGAGATGAGGAAGATATCAATATTTGTTCAAAACGATGATTTTGACCATTTATCACTATTGTGGTCATATTTTCTAAAATATGGGTCAAAATCAAGTGTGGTAAAGTTTTTTTATACTCATTTTAATACCAGAAATCAATTGGGCACAAAAAATTCCGATTTTAAAATTTTTACTTTTTTGACATTTTTGCTAGTAGTAAATTTGCAAAATTTGTCAAAAAATGGGTCAAAAATTGAAATTTAAAGTATTTAAATTTTTGTGACGTAGATTCAAAATATGATAAATACCATTGACAGAAATGCAAAAATTTTGAAAATCGGCTGATTTTTAGCTAAGTTATGGCTTCTCAAAGTTGCAAATGTCTCAATTTTTTAAACAAAATAACACGTTTTTTCAATTTTTCATTTTCCTTGCCATATTTTTCAAAAGATTTAATAAACCTTATATACCGATTTAAAGTATAATAAAAGCCGTATCCAGAAATGCATAAATGAGGAAAATCGGCTAAGTTGTGGAAAAGTTATGGTTGCTCGGAGATGAGGAAGATATCAATATTTGTTCAAAACGATGATTTTGACCATTTATCACTATTGTGGTCATATTTTCTAAAATATGAGTCAAAATCAAGTGTGGTACAGTTTTTTTATACTCATTTTAATACCAGAAATCGATTGGGCACAAAAAATTCCGATTTTAAAATTTTCACTTTTTTGACATTTTTGCTAGTAGTAAATTTGCAAAATTTGTTAAAAAATGGGTCAAAAATTGAAACTGAAAGTATTTAAATTTTTTTGACGTAGATTCAAAATATGATGAATACCATTGACAGAAATGCAAAAATTTTGAAAATCGGCTGATTTTTAGCTAAGTTATGGCTTCTCACAGTTGCAAAAGTCTCAATTTTTTAAACAAAATTACACGTTTTTTCAATTTTTCACTTTCCTTGCCATATTTTTCAAAACATTTAATAAACATTATATACCGATTTAAAGTATAATAAAAGCCGTATTCAGAAATGCATAAATGAGGAAAATCGGTTAAGTTGTGGAAAAGTTATGGTTGCTCGGAGATGAGGAAGATACCACTATTTGTTCAAAACGATGATTTTGACCTTTTATCACTATTGTGGTCATATTTTCTAAAATAACGGTCAAAATCAAGTGTGGTAAAGTTTTTTTATACTCATTTTAATACCAGAAATCGATTGGGCCCAAAAAATTCCGATTTTAAAATTTTTAAGTTATGGCTTCTCAAAGTTGCAAATGTCTCAATGTTTTAAGCCAAAAACACATTTTTTTTCAATTTATCACTTTCCTGGCCATATTTTTCAAAACATGTAATAAACCTTATATACCGATTTAAAATATAATAAAAGCCGTATCCAGAAATGCATAAATGAGGAAAATCGGCTAAGTTGTGGAAAAGTTATGGTTCCTCAGAGATGAGGAAGATATCAATATTTGTTCAAAACGATGATTTTGACCATTTATCACTATTGTGGTCATATTTTCTAAAATATGGGTCAATATCAAGTGTGGTAAAGTTTTTTTATACTCATTTTAATACCAGAAATCGATTGGGCCCAAAAAATTCCGATTTTAAAATTTTCACTTTTTTGACATTTTTGCTAGTAGTAAATTTGCAAAATTTGTTAAAAAATGGGTCAAAAATTGAAACTGAAAGTATTTAAATTTTTTTGACGTAGATTCAAAATATGATAAATACCATTGACAGAAATGCAAAAATTTTGAAAATCGGCTGATTTTTAGCTAAGTTATGGCTTCTCAAAGTTGCAAAAGTCTCAATTATTTAAACAAAATACCACGTTTTTTCAATTTTTCACTTTCCTTGCTATATTTTTCAAAACATTTAATAAACCTTATATACCGATTTAAAGTATAATAAAAGCCGTATCCAGAAATGCATAAATGAGGAAAATCGGCTAAGTTGTGGAAAAGTTATGGTTGCTCGGAGATGAGGAAGATATCAATATTTGTTCAAAACGATGATTTTGACCATTTATCACTATTGTGGTCATGTTTTCTAAAATATGGGTCAAAATCAAGTGTGGTAAAGTTTTGTATACTCATTTTAATACCAGAAATCGATTGGGCACAAAAAATTCCGATTTAAAAATTTTTACTTTTTTGACATTTTTGCTAGTAGTAAATTTGCAAAATTTGTCAAAAAATGGGTCAAAAATTGAAACTGAAAGTATTTTAATTTTTTGACGTAGATTCAAAATATGAAAAATACCATTGACAGAAATGCAAAAATTTTGAAAATCGGCTGATTTTTAGCTAAGTTATGGCTTCTCAAAGTTGCAAAAGTCTCAATTTTTTAAACAAAATAACACGTTTTTTCAATTTTTCACTTTTCTTGCCATATTTTTCAAAACATTTAATAAACCTTATATACCGATTTAAAGTATAATAAAAGCCGTATCCAGAAATGCATAAATGAGGAAAATCGGCTAAGTTGTGGAAAAGTTATGGTTCCTCGGAGATGAGACAGATATCAATATTTGTTCAAAACGATGATTTTGACCATTTATCACTATTGTGGTCATATTTTCTAAAATATGGGTCAAAATCAAGTGTGGTAAAGTTTTTTTAAACTCATTTTAATACCAGAAATCGATTGGGCACAAAAAATTCCGATTTTAAAATTTTCACTTTTTTGACAATTTTGCTAGTAGTAAATTTGCAAAATTTGTTAAAAAATGGGTCAAAAATTTAAACTGAAAGTATTTTAATTTTTTTTGACGTAGATTCAAAATATGATAAATACCATTGACAGAAATGCAAAAATTTTGAAAATCGGCTGATTTTTAGCTAAGTTATGGCTTCTCAAAGTTGCAAAAGTCTCAATTTTTTAAACAAAATAACACGTTTTTTTAATTTTTCACTTTCCTTGCCATATTTTTCAAAACATTTAATAAACCTTATATACCGATTTAAAGTATAATAAAAGCCGTATCCAGAAATGCATAAATGAGGAAAATCGGCTAAGTTGTGGAAAGTTATGGTTGCTCGGAGATGAGGAAGATACCAATATTTGTTCAAAACGATGATTTTGACCTTTTATCACTATTGTGGTCATATTTTCTAAAATATGGGTCAAAATCAAGTGTGGTAGAGCTTTTTTATACTCATTTTAATACCAGAAATCGATTGGGCACAAAAAATTCCGATTTTAAAATTTTTACTTTTTTGACATTTTTGCTAGTAGTAAATTTGCAAAATTTGTCAAAAAAGGGTCAAAAATTGAAACAGAAAGTATTTTAATTTTTTTTTGACGTAGATTCAAAATATGATAAATACCATTGACAGAAATGCAAAAATTTTGAAAATCGGTTGATTTTTAGCTAAGTTATGGCTTCTCAAAGTTGCAAATGTCTCAATTTTTTAAACCAACAACACGTTTTTTTTTCAATTTATCACTTTCCTGGCCATATTTTTCAAAACATTTAATAAACCTTATATACCGATTTAAAGTATAATAAAATCCGTATCCAGAAATGCATAAATGAGGAAAATCGGCTAAGTTGTGGAAAAGTTATGGTTGCTCGGAGATGAGGAAGATACCAATATTTGTTCAAAGCGATGATTTTGACCTTTTATCACTATTGTGGTCATATTTTCTAAGATATGGGTCAAAATCAAGTGTGGTAAAGTTTTTTATACTCATTTTAATACCAGAAATCGATTGGGCACAAAAAATTCCGATTTTAAAATTTTCACTTTTTTGACATTTTTGCTAGCAGTAAATTTTGCAAAATTTGTTAAAAAATGGGTCAAAAATTGAAACTGAAAGTATTTTAATTTTTTTGACGTAGATTCAAAATATGATAAATACCATTGACAGAAATGCAAAAATTTTGAAAATCGGCTGATTTTTAGCTATGTTATGGCTTCTCAAAGTTGCAAAAGTCTCAATTTTTTAAACAAAATAACACGTTTTTTCAATTTTTCACTTTTCTTGCCATATTTTTCAAAACATTTAATAAACCTTATATACCGATTTAAAGTATAATAAAAGCCGTATCCAGAAATGCATAAATGAGGAAAATCGGCTAAGTTGTGGAAAAGTTATGGTTGCTCGGAGATGAGGAAGATACCAATATTTGTTCAAAACGTGGATTTTGACCTTTTATCACTATTGTGGTCATATTTTCTAAAATATGCGTCAAAATCAAGTGTGGTAAAGTTTTTTATACTCATTTTAATACCAGAAATCGATTGGGCACAACAAATTCCGATTTTAAAATTTTTACTTTTTTGACATTTTTGCTAGTAGTAAATTTGCAAAATTTGTCAAAAAATGGGTCAAAAATTGAAATTTAAAGTATTTAAATTTTTGTGACGTAGATTCAAAATATGATAAATACCATTGACAGAAATGCAAAAATTTTGAAAATCGGCTGATTTTTAGCTAAGTTATGGCTTCTCAAAGTTGCAAAAGTCTCAATTTTTTAAACAAAATAACACGTTTTTTCAGTTTTTCACTTTTCTTGCCATATTTTTCAAAAGATTTAATAAACCTTATATACCGATTTAAAGTATAATAAAAGCCGTATCCAGAAATGCATAAATGAGGAAAATCGGCTAAGTTGTGGAAAAGTTATGGTTGCTCGGAGATGAGGAAGATATCAATATTTGTTCAAAACGATGATTTTGACCATTTATCACTATTGTGGTCATATTTTCTAAAATATGGGTCAAAATCAAGTGTGGTACAGTTTTTTTATACTCATTTTAATACCAGAAATCGATTGGGCACAAAAAATGCCGATTTTAAAATTTTCACTTTTTTGACATTTTTGCTAGTAGTAAATTTGCAAAATTTGTTAAAAAATGGGTCAAAAATTGAAACTGAAAGTATTTAAATTTTTTGACGTAGATTCAAAATATGATAAATACCATTGACAGAAATGCAAAAATTTTGAAAATCGGCTGATTTTTAGCTAAGTTATGGCTTCTCACAGTTGCAAAAGTCTCAATTTTTTAAACAAAATAACACGTTTTTTCAATTTTTCACTTTCCTTGCCATATTTTTCAAAACATTTAATAAACCTTATATACCGATTTAAAGTATAATAAAAGCCGTATCCAGAAATGCATAAATGAGGAAAATCGGCTAAGTTGTGGAAAAGTTATGGTTGCTCGGAGATGAGGAAGATACCAATATTTGTTCAAAACGATGATTTTGACCTTTTATCACTATTGTGGTCATATTTTCTAAAATATGGGTCAAAATCAAGTGTGGTAAAGTTTTTTTATACTCATTTTAATACCAGAAATCGATTGGGCCCAAAAAATTCCGATTTTAAAATTTTCACTTTTTTGACATTTTTGCTAGTAGTTAATTTGCAAAATTTGTTAAAAAATGGGTCAAAAATTGAAACTGAAAGTATTTAAATTTTTTGACGTAGATTCAAAATATGATAAATACCATTGACAGAAATGCAAAAATTTTGAAAATCGGCTGATTTTTAGCTAAGTTATGGCTTCTCAAAGTTGCAAAAGTCTCAATTATTTAAACAAAATACCACGTTTTTTCAAATTTTCACTTTCCTTGCCATATTTTTCAAAACATTTAATAAACCTTATATACCGATTTAAAGTATAATAAAAGCCGTATCCAGAAATGCATAAATGAGGAAAATCGGCTAAGTTGTGGAAAAGTTATGGTTGCTCGGAGATGAGGAAGATATCAATATTTGTTCAAAACGATGATTTTGACCATTAATCACTATTGTGGTCATATTTTCTAAAATATGGGTCAAAATCAAGTGTGGTAAAGTTTTTTATACTCATTTTAATACCAGAAATCGATTGGGCACAAAAAATTCCGATTTTAAAATTTTTAAGTTATGGCTTCTCAAAGTTGCAAAAGTCTCAATGTTTTAAGCCAAAAACACATTTTTTTTCAATTTATCACTTTCCTGGCCATATTTTTCAAAACATGTAATAAACCTTATATACCGATTTAAAATATAATAAAAGCCGTATACAGAAATGCATAAATGAGGAAAATCGGCTAAGTTGTGGAAAAGTTATGGTTCCTCAGAGATGAGGAAGATATCAATATTTGTTCAAAACGATGATTTAGACCATTTATCACTATTGTGGTCATATTTTCTAAAATATGGGTCAAAATCAAGTGTGGTAAAGTTTTTTTAAACTCATTTTAATACCAGGAATCGATTGGGCACAAAAAATTCCGATTTTAAAATTTTCACTTTTTTGACAATTTTGCTAGTAGTAAATTTGCAAAATTTGTTAAAAAATGGGTCAAAAATTGAAACTGAAAGTATTTAAATTTTTTTGACGTAGATTCAAAATATGATAAATACCATTGACAGAAATGCAAAAATTTTGAAAATCGGCTGATTTTTAGCTAAGTTATGGCTTCTCAAAGTTGCAAAAGTCTCAATTTTTTAAACAAAATAACACGTTTTTTCAATTTTTCACTTTCTTTGCCATATTTTTCTAATTATGTAATAAACCTTATATACCGATTTAAAATATAATAACAGCCGTATTCAGAAATGCATAAATGAGGAAAATCGGCTAAGTTGTGGAAAAGTTATGGTTGCTCGGAGATGAGGAAGATATCAATATTTGTTCAAAACGATGATTTTGTCCATTTATAACTATTGTGGCCATATTTTCTAAAATATGGGTCAAAATCAAGTGTGGTAAAGTCTTTTTATACTCATTTTGATACCAGAAATCGATAAGGCACAAAAAATTCCGATTTTAAAATTTTCAATTTTTTGGCATTTTTGCTAGCAGTAAATTTTGCAAAATTTGTTAAAAAATGGGTCAAAAATTGAAACTGAAAGTATTTTAATTTTTTTGACGTAGATTCAAAATATGATAAATACCATTGACAGAAATGCAAAAATTTTGAAAATCGGCTGATTTTTAGCTATGTTATGGCTTCTCAAAGTTGCAAAAGTCTCAATTTTTTAAACAAAATAACACGTTTTTTCAATTTTTCACTTTTCTTGCCATATTTTTCAAAACATTTAATAAACCTTATATACCGATTTAAAGTATAATAAAAGCCGTATCCAGAAATGCATAAATGAGGAAAATCGGCTAAGTTGTGGAAAAGTTATGGTTGCTCGGAGATGAGGAAGATACCAATATTTGTTCAAAACGAGGATTTTGACCTTTTATCACTATTGTGGTCATATTTTCTAAAATATGGGTCAAAATCAAGTGTGGTAAAGTTTTTTATACTCATTTTAATACCAGAAATCGATTGGGCACAAAAAATTCCGATTTTAAAATTTTCACTTTTTTGACAATTTTGCTAGTAGTAAATTTGCAAAATTTGTTAAAAAAATGGGTCAAAAATTGAAACTGAAAGTATTTAAACTTTTTTGACGTAGATTCAAAATATGATAAATACCATTGACAGAAATGCAAAAATTTTGAAAATCGGCTGATTTTTAGCTAAGTTATGGCTTCTCACAGTTGCAAAAGTCTCAATTTTTTAAACAAAATAACAAGTTTTTTCAATTTTTCACTTTCCTTGCCATATTTTTCAAAACATTTAATAAACCTTATATACCGATTTAAAGTATAATAAAAGCCGTATCCAGAAATGCATAAATGAGGAAAATCGGCTAAGTTGTGGAAAAGTTATGGTTGCTCGGAGATGAGGAAGATACCAATATTTGTTCAAAACGATGATTTTGACCTTTTATCACTATTGTGGTCATATTTTCTAAAATATGGGTCAAAATCAAGTGTGGTAAAGTTTTTTATACTCATTTTAATACCAGAAATCGATTGGGCACAAAAAATTCCGATTTTAAAATTTTCACTTTTTTGAGATTTTAGTTGGCAGTAAATTTTGCAAAATTTGTTAAAAAATGGGTCAAAAATTGAAACTGAAAGTATTTAAATTTTTTTTGACGTAGATTCAAAATATGATAAATACCATTGACAGAAATGCAAAAATTTTGAAAATCGGCTGATTTTTAGCAAAGTTATGACTTCTCAAAGTTGCAAAAGTCTCAATTTTTTAAACAAAATATCACGTTTTTTCAATTTTTCACTTTCCTTGCCATATTTTTCAAAACATGTAATAAACCTTATATACCGATTTAAAGTATAATAAAAGCCGTATCCAGAAATGCATAAATGAGGAAAATCGGCTAAGTTGTGGAAAAGTTATGGTTCCTCGGAGATGAGGAAGATATCAATATTTGTTCAAAACGATGATTTTGACCATTTATCACTATTGTGGTCATATTTTCTAAAAGATGGGTCAAAATCAAGTGTGGTAAAGTTTTTTATACTCATTTTAATACCAGAAATCGATTGGGCACAAAAAATTCCGATTTTAAAATTTGCACTTTTTTGACATTTTTGCTAGTAGTAAATTTGCAAAATTTGTTAAAAAATGGGTCAAAAATTGAAACTGAAAGTATTTTAATTTTTTTGACGTAGATTCAAAATATGATAAATACCATTGACAGAAATGCAAAAATTTTGAAAATCGGCTGATTTTTAGCTAAGTTATGACTTCTCAAAGTTGCAAAAGTCTCAATTTTTTAAACAAAATATCACGTTTTTTCAATTTTTCACTTTCCTTGCCATATTTTTCAAAACATGTAATAAACCTTATATACCGATTTAAAGTATAATAAAAGCCGTATCCAGAAATGCATAAATGAGGAAAATCGGCTAAGTTGTGGAAAAGTTATGGTTCCTCGGAGATGAGGAAGATATCAATATTTGTTCAAAACGATGATTTTGACCATTTATCACTATTGTGGTCATATTTTCTAAAAGATGGGTCAAAATCAAGTGTGGTAAAGTTTTTTATATTCATTTTAATACCAGAAATCGATTGGGCACAAAAAATTCCGATTTTAAAATTTGCACTTTTTTGACATTTTTGCTAGTAGTAAATTTGCAAAATTTGTTAAAAAATGGGTCAAAAATTGAAACTGAAAGTATTTTAATTTTTTTGACGTAGATTCAAAATATTATAAATACCATTGACAGAAATGCAAAAATTTTGAAAATCGGCTGATTTTTAGCTAAGTTATGGCTTCTCAAAGTTGCAAAAGTCTCAATTTTTTAAACAAAATAACACGTTTTTTTAATTTTTCACTTTCCTTGCCATATTTTTCAAAATATGTAATAAACCTTATATACCGATTTAAAGTATAATAAAAGCCGTATCCAGAAATGCATAAATGAGGAAAATCGGCTAAGTTGTGGAAAAGTTATGGTTGCTCGGAGATGAGGAAGATATCAATATTTATTCAAAACGATGATTTTGACCATTTATCACTATTATGGTCATATTTTCTAAAATATGGGTCAAAATCAAGTGTGGTAAAGTTTTTTATACTCATTTTAATACCAGAAATCGATTGGGCACAAAAATTCCGATTTTAAAATTTTCACTTTTTTGACATTTTTGCTAGTAGTAAATTTGCAAAATTTGTCAAAAAATGGGTCAAAAATTGAAACTGAAAGTATTTAAATTTTTTTGACGTAGATTCAAAATATGATAAATACCATTGACAGAAATGCAAAAATTTTGAAAATCGGCTGATTTTTAGCTAAGTTATGGCTTCTCAAAGTTGCAAAAGTCTCAATTTTTTAAACAAAATAACACGTTTTTTCAATTTTTCACTTTCCTTGCCATATTTTTCAAAACATTTAATAAACCTTATATACCGATTTAAAGTATAATAAAAGCCGTATCCAGAAATGCATAAATGAGGAAAATCGGCTAAGTTGTGGAAAAGTTATGTTTGCTCGGAGATGAGGAAGATAACAATATTTGTTCAAAACGATGATTTTGACCTTTTATCACTATTGTGGTCATATTTTCTAAAATATGGGTCAAAATCAAGTGTGGTAAAGTTTTTTATACTCATTTTAATACCAGAAATCGATTGGGCACAAAAAATTCCGATTATAAAATTTTTACTTTTTTGACATTTTTGCTAGTAGTAAATTTGCAAAATTTGTCAAAAAATGGGTCAAAAATTTAAACAGAAAGTATTTTAATTTTTTTTTTTGACGTAGATTCAAAATATGATAAATACCATTGACAGAAATGGAAAAATTTTGAAAATCGGTTGATTTTTAGCTAAGTTATGGCTTCTCAAAGTTGCAAATGTCTCAATTTTTTAAACCAACAACACGTTTTTTTTCAATTTATCACTTTCCTGGCCATATTTTTCAAAACATTTAATAAACCTTATATACCGATTTAAAGTATAATAAAAGCCGTATCCAGAAATGCATAAATGAGGAAAATCGGCTAAGTTGTGGAAAAGTTATGGTTGCTCGGAGATGAGGAAGATACCAATATTTGTTCAAAGCCATGATTTTGACCTTTTATCACTATTGTGGTCATATTTTCTAAGATATGGGTCAAAATCAAGTGTGGTAAAGTTTTTTATACTCATTTTAATACCAGAAATCGATTGGGCACAAAAAATTCCGATTTTAAAATTTTCACTTTTTTGACATTTTTGCTAGCAGTAAATTTTGCAAAATTTGTTAAAAAATGGGTCAAAAATTGAAACTGAAAGTATTTAAATTTTTTTGACGTAGATTCAAAATATGATAAATACCATTGACAGAAATGCAAAAATTTTGAAAATCGGCTGATTTTTAGCTATGTTATGGCTTCTCAAAGTTGCAAAAGTCTCAATTTTTTAAACAAAATAACACGTTTTTTCCATTTTTCACTTTCCTTGCCATATTTTTCAAAACATTTAATAAACCTTATATACCGATTTAAAGTATAATAAAAGCCGTATCCAGAAATGCATAAATCAGGAAAATCGGCTAAGTTGTGGAAAAGTTATGGTTGCTCGGAGATGAGGAAGATACCAATAATTGTTCAAAACGAGGATTTTGACCTTTTATCACTATTGTGGTCATATTTTCTAAAATATGGGTCAAAATCAAGTGTGGTAAAGTTTTTTATACTCATTTTAATACCAGAAATCGATTGGGCACAAAAAATTCCGATTTTAAAATTTTCACTTTTTTGACAATTTTGCTAGTAGTAAATTTGCAAAATTTGTTAAAAAAATGGGTCAAAAATTGAAACTGAAAGTATTTAAATTTTTTTGACGTAGATTCAAAATATGATAAATACCATTGACAGAAATGCAAAAATTTTGAAAATCGGCTGATTTTTAGCTAAGTTATGGCTTCTCACAGTTGCAAAAGTCTCAATTTTTTAAACAAAATAACAAGTTTTTTCAATTTATCACTTTCCTTGCCATATTTTTCAAAACATTTAATAAACCTTATATACCGATTTAAAGTATAATAAAAGCCGTATCCAGAAATGCATAAATGAGGAAAATCGGCTAAGTTGTGGAAAAGTTATGGTTGCTCGGAGATGAGGAAGATACCAATATTTGTTCAAAACGATGATTTTGACCTTTTATCACTATTGTGGTCATATTTTCTAAAATATGGGTCAAAATCAAGTGTGGTAAAGTTTTTTATACTCATTTTAATACCAGAAATCGATTGGGCACAAAAAATTCCGATTTTAAAATTTTCACTTTTTTGACATTTTTGCTGGCAGTAAATTTTGCAAAATTTGTTAAAAAATGGGTCAAAAATTGAAACTGAAAGTATTTAAATTTTTTTGACGTAGATTCAAAATATGATAAATACCATTGACAGAAATGCAAAAATTTTGAAAATCGGCTGATTTTTAGCTAAGTTATGGCTTCTCAAAGTTGCAAAAGTCTCAATTTTTTAAACAAAATATCACGTTTTTTCAATTTTTCACTTTCCTTGCCATATTTTTCAAAACATGTAATAAACCTTATATACCGATTTAAAGTATAATAAAAGCCGTATCCAGAAATGCATAAATGAGGAAAATCGGCTAAGTTGTGGAAAAGTTATGGTTCCTCGGAGATGAGGAAGATATCAATATTTGTTCAAAACGATGATTTTGACCATTTATCACTATTGTGGTCATATTTTCTAAAATATGGGTCAAAATCAAGTGTGGTAAAGTTTTTTATACTCATTTTAATACCAGAAATCGATTGGGCACAAAAAATTCCGATTTTAAAATTTGCACTTTTTTGACATTTTTGCTAGTAGTAAATTTGCAAAATTTGTTAAAAAATGGGTCAAAAATTGAAACTGAAAGTATTTTAATTTTTTTGACGTAGATTCAAAATATGATAAATACCATTGACAGAAATGCAAAAATTTTGAAAATCGGCTGATTTTTAGCTAAGTTATGGCTTCTCAAAGTTGCAAAAGTCTCAATTTTTTAAACAAAATAACACGTTTTTTTAATTTTTCACTTTCCTTGCCATATTTTTCAAAACATGTAATAAACCTTATATACCGATTTAAAGTATAATAAAAGCCGTATCCAGAAATGCATAAATGAGGAAAATCGGCTAAGTTGTGGAAAAGTTATGGTTGCTCGGAGATGAGGAAGATATCAATATTTATTCAAAACGATGATTTTGACCATTTATCACTATTGTGGTCATATTTTCTAAAATATGGGTCAAAATCAAGTGCGGTAAAGTTTTTTATACTCATTTTAATACCAGAAATCGATTGGGCACAAAAATTCCGATTTTAAAATTTTCACTTTTTTGACATTTTTGCTAGTAGTAAATTTGCAAAATTTGTCAAAAAATGGGTCAAAAATTTAAACTGAAAGTATTTTAATTTTTTTGACGTAGATTCAAAATATGATAAATACCATTGACAGAAATGCAAAAATTTTGAAAATCGGCTGATTTTTAGCTAAGTTATGGCTTCTCAAAGTTCTCAAACCTTATATACCGATTTAAAGTATAATAAAAGCCGTATCCAGAAATGCATAAATGAGGAAAATCGGCTAAGTTGTGGAAAAGTTATGGTTGCTCGGAGATGGGGAAGATACCAATATTTGTTCAAAGCAATGATTTTGACCTTTTATCACTATTGTGGTCATATTTTCTAAAATATGGGTCAAAATCAAGTGTGGTAAAGTTTTTTTATACTCCTTTTAATACCAGAAATCGATTGGGCACAAAAAATTCCGATTTTAAAATTTTCACTTTTTTGACATTTTTGCTAGTAGTAAATTTGCAAAATTTGTTAAAAAATGGGTCAAAAATTGAAACTGAAAGTATTTAAATTTTTTTTGGCGTAGATTCAAAATATGATAAATACCATTGACAGAAATGCAAAAATTTTGAAAATCGGCTGATTTTTAGCTAAGTTATGGCTTCTCAAAGTTGCAAAAGTCTCAATTTTTTAAACCAAATAACACGTTTTTTCAATTTTTCACTTTCCTTGCCATATTTTTCAAAACATGTAATAAAACTTATATACCGATTTAAAGTATAATAAAAGCCGTATCCAGAAATGCATAAATGAGGAAAATCGGCTAAGTTGTGGAAAAGTTATGGTTGCTCGGAGATGAGGAAGATATCAATATTTGTTCAAAACGATGATTTTGACCATTTATCACTATTGTGGTCATATTTTCTAAAATATGGGTCAAAATCAAGTGTGGTAAAGTTTTTTATACTCATTTTAATACCAGAAATCGATTGGGCACAAAAATTCCGATTTTAAAATTTTCACTTTTTTGACATTTTTGCTAGTAGTAAATTTGCAAAATTTGTTAAAAAATGGGTCAAAAATTAAAACTGAAAGTATTTTAATTTTTTTGACGTAGATTCAAAATATGATAAATACCATTGACAGAAATGCAAAAATTTTGAAAATCGGTTGATTTTTAGCTAAGTTATGGCTTCTCAAAGTTGCAAATGTCTCAATTTTTTAAACCAAAAACACGTTTTTTTCAATTTATTACTTTCCTTGCATTAATTTTCAAAACCTTTAATAAACCTTATATACCGATTTAAAGTATAATAAAAGCCGTATCCAGAAATGCATAAATGAGGAAAATCGGCTAAGTTGTGGAAAAGTTATGGTTGCTCGGAGATGAGGAAGATATCAATATTTGTTCAAAACGATGATTTTGACCATTTATCACTATTGTGGTCATATTTTCTAAAATATGGGTCAAAATCAAGTGTGGTAAAGTTTTTTATACTCATTTTAATACCAGAAATCGATTGGGCACAAAAAATTCCGATTATAAAATTTTCACTTTTTTGACATTTTTGCTAGTAGTATATTTGCAAAATTTGTCAAAAAATGGGTCAATAATTGAAACTGAAAGTATTTTATTTTTTTGACGTAGATTCAAAATATGATAAATACCATTGACAGAAATGCAAAAATTTTGAAAATCGGTTGATTTTTAGCTAAGTTATGGCTCCTCAAAGTTGCAAATGTCTCAATTTTTTAAACCAAAAACACGTTTTTTTTCAATTTATCACTTTCCTGGCCATATTTTTCAAAACATTTAATAAACCTTATATACCGATTTAAAGTATAATAAAAGCCGTATCCAGAAATGCATAAATGAGGAAAATCGGCTAAGTTGTGGAAAAGTTATGGTTGCTCGGAGATGGGGAAGATATCAATATTTGTTCAAAACGATGATTTTGACCATTTATCGCTATTGTGGTCATATTTTCTAAAATATGGGTCAAAATCAAGTGTGGTAAATTTTTTTATACTCCTTTTAATACCAGAAATCGATTGGGCACAAAAAATTCCGATTTTAAAATTTTCACTTTTTTGACATTTTTGCTAGTAGTAAATTTGTAAAATTTGTTAAAAAATGGGTCAAAAATTGAAACTGAAAGTATTTAAATTTTTTTGACGTAGATTCAAAATATGATAAATACCATTGACAGAAATGCAAAAATTTTGAAAATCGGCTGATTTTTAGCTAAGTTATGGGTTCTCAAAGATGCAAAAGTCTCAATTTTTTAAACAAAATAACACGTTTTTTCAATTTTTCACTTTCCTTGCCATATTTTTCAAAACATGTAATAAACCTTATATACCGATTTAAAATATCGTAAAAGCCGTATCCAGAAATGCATAAATGAGGAAAATCGGCTAAGTTGTGGAAAAGTTATGGTTGCTCGGAGATGAGGAAGATATCAATATTTGTTCAAAACGATGATTTTGACCATTTATCACTATTGTGGTCATATTTTCTAAAATATGGGTCAAAATCAAGTGTGGTAAAGTTTTTATACTCATTTTAATACCAGAAATCGATTGGGCACAAAAAATTCCGATTTTAAAATTTTCACTTTTTTGACATTTTTGCTAGTAGTAAATTTGTAAAATTTGTTAAAAAATGGGTCAAAAATTGAAACTGAAAGTATTTTAATTTTTTTGACGTAGATTCAAAATATGATAAATACCATTGACAGAAATGCAAAAATTTTGAAAATCGGCTGATTTTTAGCTAAGTTATGGCTTCTCAAAGTTGCAAAAGTCTCAATTTTTTAAACAAAATATCACGTTTTTTCAATTTTTCACTTTCCTTGCCATATTTTTCAAAACATTTAATAAACCTTATATACCGATTTAAAGTATAATAAAAGACGTATCCAGAAATGCATAAATGAGGAAAATCGGCTAAGTTGTGGAAAAGTTATGGTTGCTCGGAGATGAGGAAGATATCAATATTTGTTCAAAACGATGATTTTGACCATTTATCACTATTGTGGTCATATTTTCTAAAATATGGGTCAAAATCAAGTGTGGTAAAGTTTTTTATACTCATTTTAATACCAGAAATCGATTGGGCACAAAAATTCCGATTTTAAAATTTTCACTTTTTTGACATTTTTGCTAGTAGTAAATTTGCAAAATTTGTCAAAAAATGGTTCAAAAATTGAAACTGAAAGTATTTTAATTTTTTTGACGTAGATTCAAAATATGATAAATACCATTGACAGAAATGCAAAAATTTTGAAAATCGGTTGATTTTTAGCTAAGTTATGGCTCCTCAAAGTTGCAACTGTCTCAATTTTTTAAACCAAAAACACGTTTTTTTTCAATTTATCACTTTCCTGGCCATATTTTTCAAAACATTTAATAAACCTTATATACCGATTTAAAGTATAATAAAAGCCGTATCCAGAAATGCATAAATGAGGAAAATCGGCTAAGTTGTGGAAAAGTTATGGTTGCTCGGAGATGGGGAAGATATCAATATTTGTTCAAAACGATGATTTTGACCATTTATCGCTATTGTGGTCATATTTTCTAAAATATGGGTCAAAATCAAGTGTGGTAAATTTTTTTATACTCGTTTTAATACCAGAAATCGATTGGGCACAAAAAATTCCGATTTTAAAATTTTCACTTTTTTGACATTTTTGCTAGTAGTAAATTTGCAAAATTTGTTAAAAAATGGGTCAAAAATTGAAACTGAAAGTATTTAAATTTTTTTGACGTAGATTCAAAATATGATAAATACCATTGACAGAAATGCAAAAATTTTGAAAATCGGCTGATTTTTAGCTAAGTTATGGGTTCTCAAAGTTCCAAAAGTCTTAATTTTTTAAACAAAATAACACGTTTTTTCAATTTTTCACTTTCCTTGCCATATTTTTCAAAACATGTAATAAACCTTATATATCGATTTAAAGTATAATAAAAGCCGTATCCAGAAATGCATAAATGAGGAAAATCGGCTAAGTTGTGGAAAAGTTATGGTTGCTCGGAGATGAGGAAGATATCAATATTTGTTCAAAACGATGATTTTGACCATTTATCACTATTGTGGTCATATTTTCTAAAATATGGGTCAAAATCAAGTGTGGTAAAGTTTTTTATACTCATTTTAATACCAGAAATCGATTGGGCACAAAAATTCCGATTTTAAAACTTTCACTTTTTTGACATTTTTGCTAGTAGTAAATTTGCAAAATTTGTCAAAAAATGGGTCAAAAATTGAAACTGAAAGTATTTTAATTTTTTTTTTGACGTAGATTCAAAATATGATAAATACCATTGACAGAAATGCAAAAATTTTGAAAATCGGTTGATTTTTAGCTAAGTTATGGCTCCTCAAAGTTGCAAATGTCCCAATTTTTTAAACCAAAAACACGTTTTTTTTCAATTTATCACTTTCCTGGCCATATTTTTCAAAACATTTAATAAACCTTATATACCGATTTAAAGTATAATAAAAGCCGTATCCAGAAATGCATAAATGAGGAAAATCGGCTAAGTTGTGGAAAAGTTATGGTTGCTCGGAGATGGGGAAGATATCAATATTTGTTCAAAACGATGATTTTGACCATTTATCGCTATTGTGGTCATATTTTCTAAAATATGGGTCAAAATCAAGTGTGGTAAAGTTTTTTTATACTCCTTTTAATACCAGAAATCGATTGGGCACAAAAAATTCCGATTTTAAAATTTTCACTTTTTTGACATTTTTGCTAGTAGTAAATTTGCAAAATTTGTTAAAAAATGGGTCAAAAATTTAAACTGAAAGTATTTAAATTTTTTTGACGTAGATTCAAAATATGATAAATACCATTGACAGAAATGCAAAAATTTTGAAAATCGGCTGATTTTTAGCTAAGTTATGGCTTCTCAAAGTTGCAAAAGTCTCAATTTTTTAAACAAAATAACACGTTTTTTCAATTTTTCACTTTCCTTGCCATATTTTTCAAAACATTTAATAAACCTTATATACCGATTTAAAGTATAATAAAAGCCGTATCCAGAAATGCATAAATGAGGAAAATCGGCAAAGTTATGGTTGCTCGGAGATGAGGAAGATATCAATATTTGTTCAAAACGATGATTTTGACCATTAATCACTATTGTGGTCATATTTTCTAAAAGATGGGTCAAAATCAAGTGTGGTAAAGTTTTTTATACTCATTTTAATACCAGAAATCGATTGGGCACAAAAATTCCGATTTTAAAATTTTCACTTTTTTGACATTTTTGCTAGTAGTAAATTTGCAAAATTTGTTAAAAAATGGGTCAAAAATTGAAACTGAAAGTATTTTAATTTTTTTTTGACGTAGATTCAAAATATGATAAATACCATTGACAGAAATGCAAAAATTTTGAAAATCGGCTGATTTTTAGGCTTCTCAAAGTTGCAAAAGTCTCAATTTTTTAAACAAATTAACACGTTTTTTTAATTTTTCACTTTCCTTGCCATATTTTTCAAAACATGTAATAAACCTTATATACCGATTTAAAGTATAATAAAAGCCGTATCCAGAAATGCATAAATGAGGAAAATCGGCTAAGTTGTGGAAAAGTTATGGTTGCTCGGAGATGAGGAAGATATCAATATTTGTTCAAAACGATGATTTTGACCATTTATCACTATTGTGGTCATATTTTCTAAAATATGGGTCAAAATCAAGTGTGGTAAAGTTTTTTATACTCATTTTAATACCAGAAATCGATTGGGCACAAAAATTCCGATTTTAAAATTTTCACTTTTTTGACATTTTTGCTAGTAGTAAATTTGCAAAATTGGTCAAAAAATGGGTTAAAAATTGAAACTGAAAGTATTTTAATTTTTTTTGACGTAGATTCAAAATATGATAAATACCATTGACAGAAATGCAAAAATTTTGAAAATCGGTTGATTTTTAGCTAAGTTATGGCTCCTCAAAGTTGCAAATGTCCCAATTTTTTAAACCAAAAACACGTTTTTTTCAATTTATCACTTTCCTGGCCATATATTTCAAAACATTTTATAAACTTTATATACCGATTTAAAGTATAATAAAAGCCGTATCCAGAAATGCATAAATGAGGAAAATCGGCTAAGTTGTGGAAAAGTTATGGTTGCTCGGAGATGGGGAAGATATCAATATTTGTTCAAAACGATGATTTTGACCATTTATCGCTATTGTGGTCATATTTTCTAAAATATGGGTCAAAATCAAGTGTGCTAAAGTTTTTTTATACTCCTTTTAATACCAGAAATCGATTGGGCACAAAAAATTCCGATTTTAAAATTTTCACTTTTTTGACATTTTTGCTAGTAGTAAATTTGCAAAATTTGTTAAAAAATGGGTCAAAAATTGAAACTGAAAGTATTTAAATTTTTTTGACGTAGATTCAAAATATGATAAATACCATTGACAGAAATGCAAAAATTTTGAAAATCGGCTGATTTTTAGCTAAGTTATGGCTTCTCAAAGTTGCAAAAGTCTCAATTTTTTAAACAAAATAACACGTTTTTTTTCAATTTATCACTTTCCTGGCCATATTTTTCAAAACATTTAATAAACCTTATATACCGATTTAAAGTATAATAAAAGCCGTATCCAGAAATGCATAAATGAGGAAAATCGGCTAAGTTGTGGAAAAGTTATGGTTGCTCGGAGATGAGGAAGATATCAATATTTGTTCAAAACGATGATTTTGACCATTTATCACTATTGTGGTCATATTTTCTAAAATATGGGTCAAAATCAAGTGTGGTAAAGTTTTTTATACTCATTTTAATACCAGAAATCGATTGGGCACAAAAATTCCGATTTTAAAATTTTCACTTTTTTGACATTTTTGCTAGTAGTAAATGTGCAAAATTTGTCAAAAAATGGGTCAAAAATTGAAAATGAAAGTATTTTAATTTTTTTGACGTAGATTCAAAATATGATAAATACCATTGACAGAAATGCAAAAATTTTGAAAATCGGTTGATTTTTAGCTAAGTTATGGCTCCTCAAAGTTGCAAATGTCTCAATTTTTTAAACCAAAAACACGTTTATTTCAATTTATCACTTTCCTGGCCATATTTTTCAAAACATGTAATAAACCTTATATACCGATTTAAAGTATAATAAAAGCCGTATCCAGAAATGCATAAATGAGGAAAATCGGCTAAGTTGTGGAAAAGTTATGGTTGCTCGGAGATGAGGAAGATATCAATATTTGTTCAAAACGATGATTTTGACCATTTATCACTATTGTGGTCATATTTTCTAAAATATGGGTCAAAATCAAGTGTGGTAAAGTTTTTTATACTCATTTTAATACCAGAAATCGATTGGGCACAAAAAATTCCGATTTATAAACTTTTACTTTTTTGACATTTTTGCTAGTAGTAAATTTGCAAAATTTGTCAAAAAATGGGTCAAAAATTGAAACTGAAAGTATTTTAACGATGATTTTGACCATTTATCACTATTGTGGTCATATTTTCTAAAATATGGGTGAAAATCAAGTGTGGTAAAGTTTTTTTATACTCATTTTAATACCAGAAATCGATTGGGCACAAAAAATTCCGATTTTAAAATTTTCACTTTTTTGACATTTTTGCTAGTAGTAAATTTGCAAAATTTGTTAAAAAATGGGTCAAAAATTGAAACTGAAAGTATTTAAATTTTTTTGACGTAGATTCAAAATATGATAAATACCATTGACAGAAATGCAAAAATTTTGAAAATCGGCTGATTTTTAGCTAAGTTATGGCTTCTCAAAGTTGCAAAAGTCTCAATTTTTTAAACCAAATAACACGTTTTTTTAAATTTTTCACTTTCCTTGCCATATTTTTCAAAACATTTAATAAACCTTATATACCGATTTAAAGTATAATAAAAGCCGTATCCAGAAATGCATAAATGAGGAAAATCGGCTAAGTTGTGGAAAAGTTATGGTTGCTCGGAGATGAGGAAGATATCAATATTTGTTCAAAACGATGATTTTGACCATTTATCACTATTGTGGTCATATTTTCTAAAATATGGGTCAAAATCAAGTGTGGTAAAGTTTTTTATACTCATTTTAATACCAGAAATCGATTGGGCACAAAAAATTCCGATTTATAAACTTTTACTTTTTTGACATTTTTGCTAGTAGTAAATTTGCAAAATTTGTCAAAAAATGGGTCAAAAATTGAAACTGAAAGTATTTTAACGATGATTTTGACCATTTATCACTATTGTGGTCATATTTTCTAAAATATGGGTCAAAATCAAGTGTGGTAAAGTTTTTTTATACTCATTTTAATACCAGAAATCGATTGGGCACAAAAAATTCCGATTTTAAAATTTTCACTTTTTTGACATTTTTGCTAGTAGTAAATTTGCAAAATTTGTTAAAAAATGGGTCAAAAATTGAAACTGAAAGTATTTACATTTTTTTGACGTAGATTCAAAATATGATAAATACCATTGACAGAAATGCAAAAATTTTGAAAATCGGCTGATTTTTAGCTAAGTTATGGCTTCTCAAAGTTGCAAAAGTCTCAATTTTTTAAACCAAATAACACGTTTTTTTCAATTTTTCACTTTCCTTGCCATATTTTTCAAAACATTTAATAAACCTTATATACCGATTTAAAGTATAATAAAAGCCGTATCCAGAAATGCATAAATGAGGAAAATCGGCTAAGTTGTGGAAAAGTTATGGTTGCTCGGAGATGAGGAAGATATCAATATTTGTTCAAAACGATGATTTTGACCATTTATCACTATTGTGGTCATATTTTCTAAAATATGGGTCAAAATCAAGTGTGGTAAAGTTTTTTTATACTCATTTTAATACCAGAAATCGATTGGGCACAAAAAATTCCGATTATAATATTTTCACTTTTTTGACATTTTTGCTAGTAGTAAATTTGCAAAATTTGTTAAAAAATGGGTCAAAAATTGAAACTGAAAGTATTTTAATTTTTTTGACGTAGATTCAAAATATGATAAATACCATTGACAGAAATGCAAAAATTTTGAAAATCGGCTGATTTTTAGCTAAGTTATGGCTTCTCAAAGTTGCAAAAGTCTCAATTTTTTAAACAAAATATCACGTTTTTTCAATTTTTCACTTTCCTTGCCATATTTTTCAAAACATTTAATAAACCTTATATACCGATTTAAAGTATAATAAAAGCCGTATCCAGAAATGCATAAATGAGGAAAATCGGCTAAGTTGTGGAAAAGTTATGGTTGCTCGGAGATGAGGAAGATACCAATATTTGTTCAAAACGATGATTTTTACCATTTATCACTATTGTAATCATATTTTCTAAAATATGGGTCAAAATCAAGTGTGGTAAAGTTTTTTATACTCATTTTAATACCAGAAATCGATTGGGCACAAAAAATTCCGATTTTAATATTTTTACTTTTTTGACATTTTTGCTAGTAGTAAAATTGCAAAATTTGTCAAAAAATGAGTCAAAAATTGAAACTGAAAGTATTTTAATTTTTTTTTGACGTAGATTCAAAATATGATAAATACCATTGACAGAAATGCAAAAATTTGAAAAATCGGTTGATTTTTAGCTAAGTTATGACTTCTCAAAGTTACAAATGTCTCAATTTTTTAAACCAAAAACACGTTTTTTTTCAATTTATCACTTTCCTGGCCATATTTTTCAAAACATTTAATAAACCTTATATACCGATTTAAAGTATAATAAAAGCCGTATCCAGAAATGCATAAATGAGGAAAATCGGCTAAGTTGTGGAAAAGTTATGGTTGCTCGGAGATGAGGAAGATATCAATATTTGTTCAAAACGATGATTTTGACCATTTATCACTATTGTGGTCATATTTTCTAAAATATGGGTCAAAATCAAGTGTGGTAAAGTTTTTTATACTCATTTTAATACCAGAAATCGATTGGGCACAAAAATTCCGATTTATAAACTTTTACTTTTTGACATTTTTGCTAGTAGTAAATTTGCAAAATTTGTCAAAAAATGGGTCAAAAATTGAAACTGAAAGTATTTTAACGATGATTTTGACCATTTATCACTATTGTGGTCATATTTTCTAAAATATGGGTCAAAATCAAGTGTGGTAAAGTTTTATTTATACTCATTTTAATACCAGAAATCGATTGGGCACAAAAAATTCCGATTTTAAAATTTTCACTTTTTTGACATTTTTGCTAGTAGTAAATTTGCAAAATTTGTTAAAAAATGGGTCAAAAATTGAAACTGAAAGTATTTTAATTTTTTTGACGTAGATTCAAAATATGATAAATACCATTGACAGAAATGCAAAAATTTTGAAAATCGGCTGATTTTTAGCTAAGTTATGGCTTCTCAAAGTTGCAAAAGTCTCAATTTTTTAAACCAAATAACACGTTTTTTTAAATTTTTCACTTTCCTTGCCATATTTTTCAAAACATTTAATAAACCTTATATACCGATTTAAAGTATAATAAAAGCCGTATCCAGAAATGCATAAATGAGGAAAATCGGCTAAGTTGTGGAAAAGTTATGGTTGCTCGGAGATGAGGAAGATATCAATATTTGTTCAAAACGATGATTTTGACCATTTATCACTATTGTGGTCATATTTTCTAAAATATGGGTCAAAATCAAGTGTGGTAAAGTTTTTTATACTCATTTTAATACCAGAAATCGATTGGGCACAAAAAATTCCGATTTATAAACTTTTACTTTTTTGACATTTTTGCTAGTAGTAAATTTGCAAAATTTGTCAAAAAATGGGTCAAAAATTGAAACTGAAAGTATTTTAACGATGATTTTGACCATTTATCACTATTGTGGTCATCTTTTCTAAAATATGGGTCAAAATCAAGTGTGGTAAAGTTTTTTTATACTCATTTTAATACCAGAAATCGATTGGGCACAAAAAATTCCGATTTTAAAATTTTCACTTTTTTGACATTTTTGCTAGTAGTAAATTTGCAAAATTTGTTAAAAAATGGGTCAAAAATTGAAACTGAAAGTATTTAAATTTTTTTGACGTAGATTCAAAATATGATAAATACCATTGACAGAAATGCAAAAATTTTGAAAATCGGCTGATTTTTAGCTAAGTTATGGCTTCTCAAAGTTGCAAAAGTTTCAATTTTTTAAACCAAATAACACGTTTTTTTAAATTTTTCACTTTCCTTGCCATATTTTTCAAAACATTTAATAAACCTTATATACCGATTTAAAGTATAATAAAAGCCGTATCCAGAAATGCATAAATGAGGAAAATCGGCTAAGTTGTGGAAAAGTTATGGTTGCTCGGAGATGAGGAAGATATCAATATTTGTTCAAAACGATGATTTTGACCATTTATCACTATTGTGGTCATATTTTCTAAAATATGGGTCAAAATCAAGTGTGGTAAAGTTTTTTTATACTCATTTTAATACCAGAAATCGATTGGGCACAAAAAATTCCGATTAAATTATTTTCACTTTTTTGACATTTTTGCTAGTAGTAAATTTGCAAAATTTGTTAAAAAATGGGTCAAAAATTGAAACTGAAAGTATTTTAATTTTTTTGACGTAGATTCAAAATATGATAAATACCATTGACAGAAATGCAAAAATTTTGAAAATCGGCTGATTTTTAGCTAAGTTATGGCTTCTCAAAGTTGCAAAAGTCTCAATTTTTTAAACAAAATATCACGTTTTTTCAATTTTTCACTTTCCTTGCCATATTTTTCAAAACATTTAATAAACCTTATATACCGATTTAAAGTATAATAAAAGCCGTATCCAGAAATGCATAAATGAGGAAAATCGGCTAAGTTGTGGAAAAGTTATGGTTGCTCGGAGATGAGGAAGATACCAATATTTGTTCAAAACGATGATTTTTACCATTTATCACTATTGTAATCATATTTTCTAAAATATGGGTCAAAATCAAGTGTGGTAAAGTTTTTTATACTCATTTTAATACCAGAAATCGATTGGGCACAAAAAATTCCGATTTTAATATTTTTACTTTTTTGACATTTTTGCTAGTAGTAAAATTGCAAAATTTGTCAAAAAATGAGTCAAAAATTGAAACTGAAAGTATTTTAATTTTTTTTTGACGTAGATTCAAAATATGATAAATACCATTGACAGAAATGCAAAAATTTGAAAAATCGGTTGATTTTTAGCTAAGTTATGACTTCTCAAAGTTACAAATGTCTCAATTTTTTAAACCAAAAACACGTTTTTTTTCAATTTATCACTTTCCTGGCCATATTTTTCAAAACATTTAATAAACCTTATATACCGATTTAAAGTATAATAAAAGCCGTATCCAGAAATGCATAAATGAGGAAAATCGGCTAAGTTGTGGAAAAGTTATGGTTGCTCGAAGATGAGGAAGATATCAATATTTGTTCAAAACGATGATTTTGACCATTTATCACTATTGTGGTCATATTTTCTAAAATATGGGTCAAAATCAAGTGTGGTAAAGTTTTTTATACTCATTTTAATACCAGAAATCGATTGGGCACAAAAAATTCCGATTTATAAACTTTTACTTTTTTGACATTTTTGCTAGTAGTAAATTTGCAAAATTTGTCAAAAAATGGGTCAAAAATTGAAACTGAAAGTATTTTAACGATGATTTTGACCATTTATCACTATTGTGGTCATATTTTCTAAAATATGGGTCAAAATCAAGTGTGGTAAAGTTTTTTTATACTCATTTTAATACCAGAAATCGATTGGGCACAAAAAATTCCGATTTTAAAATTTTCACTTTTTTGACATTTTTGCTAGTAGTAAATTTAGCAAAATTTGTTAAAAAATGGGTCAAAAATTGAAACTGAAAGTATTTAAATTTTTTTGACGTAGATTCAAAATATGATAAATACCATTGACAGAAATGCAAAAATTTTGAAAATCGGCTGATTTTTAGCTAAGTTATGGCTTCTCAAAGTTGCAAAAGTCTCAATTTTTTAAACCAAATAACACGTTTTTTTAAATTTTTCACTTTCCTTGCCATATTTTTCAAAACATTTAATAAACCTTATATACCGATTTAAAGTATAATAAAAGCCGTATCCAGAAATGCATAAATGAGGAAAATCGGCTAAGTTGTGGAAAAGTTATGGTTGCTCGGAGATGAGGAAGAGATCAATATTTGTTCAAAACGATGATTTTGACCATTTATCACTATTGTGGTTATATTTTCTAAAATATGGGTCAAAATCAAGTGTGGTAAAGTTTTTTTATACTCATTTTAATACCAGAAATCGATTGGGCACAAAAAATTCCGATTTTAATATTTTCACTTTTTTGACATTTTTGCTAGTAGTAAATTTGCAAAATTTGTTAAAAAATGGGTCAAAAATTGAAACTGAAAGTATTTTAATTTTTTTGACGTAGATTCAAAATATGATAAATACCATTGACAGAAATGCAAAAATTTTGAAAATCGGCTGATTTTTAGCTAAGTTATGGCTTCTCAAAGTTGCAAAAGTCTCAATTTTTTAAACAAAATATCACGTTTTTTCAATTTTTCACTTTCCTTGCCATATTTTTCAAAACATTTAATAAACCTTATATACCGATTTAAAGTATAATAAAAGCCATATCCAGAAATGCATAAATGAGGAAAATCGGCTAAGTTGTGAAAAAGCTATGGTTGCTCGGAGATGAGGAAGATACCAATATTTGTTCAAAACAATGTTTTTACTATTTATCACTATTGTAATCATATTTTCTAAAATATGGGTCAAAATCAAGTGTGGTAAAGTTTTTTATACTCAGTTTAATACCTGAAATCGATTGGGCACAAAAAATTCCGAATTTAATATTTTTACTTTTTTGACATTTTTGCTAGTAGTAAAATTGCAAAATTTGTCAAAAAATGAGTCAAAAATTGAAACTGAAAGTATTTTAATTTTTTTTAACGTAGATTCAAAATATGATAAATACCATTGACAGAAATGCAAAAATTTGAAAAATCGGTTGATTTTTAGCTAAGTTATGACTTCTCAAAGTTACAAATGTCTCAATTTTTTAAACCAAAAACACGTTTTTTTTCAATTTATCACTTTCCTGGCCATATTTTTCAAAACATTTAATAAACCTTATATACCGATTTAAAGTATAATAAAAGCCGTATCCAGAAATGCATAAATGAGGAAAATCGGCTAAGTTGTGGAAAAGTTATGGTTGCTCGGAGATGAGGAAGATATCAATATTTGTTCAAAACGATGATTTTGATCATTTATCGCTATTGTGGTCATATTTTCTAAAATATGGGTCAAAATCAAGTGTGATAAAGTTTTTTTATACTCATTTTAATACCAGAAATCGATTGGGCACAAAAAATTCCGATTTTAAAATTTTCACTTTTTTTGCCATATTTTTCAAAACATTTAATAAACCTTATATACCGATTTAAAGTATAATAAAAGCCGTATCCAGAAATGCATAAATGAGGAAAATCGGCTAAGTTGTGGAAAAGTTATGGTTGCTCGGAGATGAGGAAGATATCAATATTTGTTCAAAACGATGATTTTGACCATTTATCACTATTGTGGTCATATTTTCTAAAATATGGGTCAAAATCAAGTGTGGTAAAGTTTTTTATACTCATTTTAATACCAGAAATCGATTGGGCACAAAAAATTCCGATTTATAAACTTTTACTTTTTTGACATTTTTGCTAGTAGTAAATTTGCAAAATTTGTCAAAAAATGGGTCAAAAATTGAAACTGAAAGTATTTTAACGATGATTTTGACCATTTATCACTATTGTGGTCATATTTTCTAAAATATGGGTCAAAATCAAGTGTGGTAAAGTTTTTTATACTCATTTTAATACCAAAAATCGATTGGGCACAAAAATTCCGATTTTAATATTTTCACTTTTTTGACATTTTTGCTAGTAGTAAATTTGCAAAATTTGTTAAAAAATGGGTCAAAAATTGAAACTGAAAGTATTTTAATTTTTTTGACGTAGATTCAAAATATGATAAATACCATTGACAGAAATGCAAAAATTTTGAAAATCGGCTGATTTTTAGCTAAGTTATGGCTTCTCAAAGTTGCAAAAGTCTCAATTTTTTAAACAAAATATCACGTTTTTTCAATTTTTCACTTTCCTTGCCATATTTTTCAAAACATTTAATAAACCTTATATACCGATTTAAAGTATAATAAAAGCCATATCCAGAAATGCATAAATGAGGAAAATCGGCTAAGTTGTGGAAAAGTTATGGTTGCTCGGAGATGAGGAAGATACCAATATTTGTTCAAAACGATGATTTTTACCATTTATCACTATTGTAATCATATTTTCTAAAATATGGGTCAAAATCAAGTGTGGTAAAGTTTTTTATACTCATTTTAATACCAGAAATCGATTGGGCACAAAAAATTCCGAATTTAATATTTTTACTTTTTTGACATTTTTGCTAGTAGTAAAATTGCAAAATTTGTCAAAAAATGAGTCAAAAATTGAAACTGAAAGTATTTTAATTTTTTTTTGACGTAGATTCAAAATATGATAAATACCATTGACAGAAATGCAAAAATTTGAAAAATCGGTTGATTTTTAGCTAAGTTATGACTTCTCAAAGTTACAAATGTCTCAATTTTTAAACCAAAAACACGTTTTTTTCAATTTATCACTTTCCTGGCCATATTTTTCAAAACATTTAATAAACCTTATATACCGATTTAAAGTATAATAAAAGCCGTATCCAGAAATGCATAAATGAGGAAAATCGGCTAAGTTGTGGAAAAGTTATGGTTGCTCGGAGATGAGGAAGATATCAATATTTGTTCAAAACGATGATTTTGATCATTTATCGCTATTGTGGTCATATTTTCTAAAATATGGGTCAAAATCAAGTGTGATAAAGTTTTTTTATACTCATTTTAATACCAGAAATCGATTGGGCACAAAAAATTCCGATTTTAAAATTTTCACTTTTTTTGCCATATTTTTCAAAACATTTAATAAACCTTATATACCGATTTAAAGTATAATAAAAGCCGTATCCAGAAATGCATAAATGAGGAAAATCGGCTAAGTTGGGGAAAAGTTATGGTTGCTCGGAGATGAGGAAGATACCAATATTTGTTCAAAACGATGATTTTGTCCATTTATAACTATTGTGGCCATATTTTCTAAAATATAGGTCAAAATCAAGTCTGGTTTTTTTATACTCATTTTAATACCAGAAATCGATAAGGCACAAAAAATTCCGATTTTAAAATTTTAAATTTTTGGAATTTTTGGTAGGAGTTAATGTGCAAAAATTGTCAAAAACTGGGTCAAAAATTGAAACTGAAAGTATTTTAATTTTTTGACTTATATTCAAAATATGATAAATACCATTGACAGAAATGCAAAAATTTTGAAAATTGGCTGATTTTTAGCTAAGTTATGGCTTCTCAAAGTTGCAAAAGTCTCAATTTTTTAAACAAAATATCACGTTTTTTCAATTTTTCACTTTCCTTGCCATATTTTTCAAAACATTTAATAAACCTTATATACCGATTTAAAGTATAATAAAAGCCGTATCCAGAAATGCATAAATGAGGAAAATCGGCTAAGTTGTGGAAAAGTTATGGTTGCTCGGAGATGATACCAATATTTGTTCAAAACGATGATTTTGACCATTTATCACTATTGTAATCATATTTTCTAAAATATGGGTCAAAATCAAGTGTGGTAAAGTTTTTTATACTCATTTTAATACCAGAAATCGATTGGGCACAAAAAATTCCGATTTTAATATTTTTACTTTTTTAACATTTTTGCTAGTAGTAAATTTGCAAAATTTGTCAAAAAATGGGTCAAAAATTGAAACTGAAAGTATTTTAATTTTTTTTTGACGTAGATTCAAAATATGATAAATACCATTGACAGAAATGCAAAAATTTTGAAAATCGGTTGATTTTTAGCTAAGTTATGACTTCTCAAAGTTGCAAATGTCTCAATTTTTTAAACCATAAACACGTTTTTTTTCAATTTATCACTTTCCTGGCCATATTTTTCAAAACATGTAATAAACCTCATATGCCGATTTTAAGTATAATAAAAGCCGTATCCAGAAATGCATAAATGAGGAAAATCGGCTAAGTTGTTGATAAGTTATGGTTTCTCAAAGATGGGGAAGATATCAATATTTGTTCAAAACGATGATTTTGATCATTTATCGCTATTGTGGTCAAATTTTCTAAAATATGGGTCAAAATCAAGTGTGATAAAGTTTTTTTATACTCATTTTAATACCAGAAATCGATAAGGCACAAAAAATTCCGATTTTAAAATTTTCACTTTTTTTGCCATATTTTTCAAAAGATTTAATAAACCTTATATACCGATTTAAAGTATAATAAAAGCCGTATCCAGAAATGCATAAATGAGGAAAATCGGCTAAGTTGTGGAAAAGTTATGGTTGCTCGGAGATGAGGAATATACCAATATTTGTTCAAAACGATGATTTTGACCATTTATCACTATTGTAATCATATTTTCTAAAATATGGGTCAAAATCAAGTGTGGTAAAGTTTTTTATACTCATTTTAATACCAGAAATCGATTGGGCACAAAAAATTCCGATTTTAATATTTTTACTTTTTTGACATTTTTGCTAGTAGTAAATTTGCAAAATTTGTCAAAAAATGGGTCAATAATTGAAACTGAAAGTATTTTAATTTTTTGACTTATATTCAAAATATGATAAATACCATTGACAGAAATGCAAAAATTTTGAAAATCGGTTGATTTTTAGCTAAGTTATGGCTTCTCAAAGTTGCAAAAGTCTCAATTTTTTAAACCAAAAACACGTTTTTTTTCAATTTATCACTTTCCTGGCCATATTTTTCAAAACATTTAGTAAACCTTATATACCGATTTAAAGTATAATAAAAGCCGTATCCAGAAATGCATAAATGAGGAAAATCGGCTAAGTTGTGGAAAAAGTTATGGTTGCTCGGAGATGAGGAAGATATCAATATTTGTTCAAAACGATGATTTTGATCATTTATCGCTATTGTGGTCATATTTTCTAAAATATGGGTCAAAATCAAGTGTGATAAAGTTTTTTTTATACTCATTTAATACCAGAAATCGATTGGGCACAAAAAATTCCGATTTTAAAATTTTCACTTTTTTTGCCATATTTTTCAAAACATTTAATAAACCTTATATACCGATTTAAAGTATAATAAAAGCCGTATCCAGAAATGCATAAATGAGGAAAATCGGCTAAGTTGTTGATAAGTTATGGTTTCTCAAAGATGGGGAAGATATCAATATATGTTCAAAACGATGATTTTGATCATTTATCGCTATTGTGGTCATATTTTCTAAAATATGGGTCAAAATCAAGTGTGATAAAGTTTTTTTATACTCATTTTAATACCAGAAATCGAAAGGGCAAAAAAAATTCCGATTTTAAAATTTTCACTTTTTTTGCCATATTTTTCAAAACATTTAATAAACCTTATATACCGATTTAAAGTATAATAAAAGCCGTATCCAGAAATGCATAAATGAGGAAAATCGGCTAAGTTGGGGAAAAGTTATGGTTGCTCGGAGATGAGGAAGATACCAATATTTGTTCAAAACGATGATTTTAACCATTTGTCACTATTGTGGTCATATTTTCTGAAATATGGGTCAAAATCAAGTGTGGTAAAGTTTTTTTATACTCATTTTAATACCAGAAATCGATTGGGCACAAAAAATTCCGATTTTAAAATTTTCACTTTTTTGACATTTTTGCTAGTAGTAAATTTGCAAAATTTGTCAAAAAATGGGTCAATAATTGAAACTGAAAGTATTTTAATTTTTTGACTTATATTCAAAATATGATAAATACCATTGACAGAAATGCAAAAATTTTGAAAATCGGTTGATTTTTAGCTAAGTTATGACTTCTCAAAGTTACAAATGTCTCAATTTTTTAAACCAAAAACACGTTTTTTTTCAATTTATCACTTTCCTGGCCATATTTTTCAAAACATTTAATAAACCTTATATACCGATTTAAAGTATAATAAAAGCCGTATCCAGAAATGCATAAATGAGGAAAATCGGCTAAGTTGTGGAAAAGTTATGGTTGCTCGGAGATGAGGAAGATATCAATATTTGTTCAAAACGATGATTTTGATCATTTATCGCTATTGTGGTCATATTTTCTAAAATATGGGTCAAAATCAAGTGTGATAAAGTTTTTTTATACTCATTTTAATACCAGAAATCGATTGGGCACAAAAAATTCCGATTTTAAAATTTTCACTTTTTTTGCCATATTTTTCAAAACATTTAATAAACCTTATATACCGATTTAAAGTATAATAAAAGCCGTATCCAGAAATGCATAAATGAGGAAAATCGGCTAAGTTGTTGATAAGTTATATTTTCTCAAAGATGGGGAAGATATCAATATTTGTTCAAAACGATGATTTTGATCATTTATCGCTATTATGGTCATATTTTCTAAAATATGGGTCAAAATCAAGTGTGATAAAGTTTTTTTATACTCATTTTAATACCAGAAATCGATTGGGCACAAAAAATTATATACCGATTTAAAGTATAATAAAAGCCGTATCCAGAAATAAATAAATGAGGAAAATCGGCTAAGTTGGGGAAAAGTTATGGTTGCTCGGAGATGAGGAAGATACCAATATTTGTTCAAAACGATGATTTTGACCATTTGTCACTATTGTGGTCATATTTTCTGAAATATGGGTCAAAATCAAGTGTGGTAAAGTTTTTTTATACTCATTTTAATACCAGAAAGCGATTGGGCACAAAAAATTCCGATTTTAAAATTTTCAAATGCAAATGTTTTGAAAATCGGTTGATTTTTAGCTAAGTTATGGCTTCTCAAAGTTGCAAATGTCTCAATTTCTTAAACCAAAAACACGTTTTTTTCAATTTATCACTTTCCTCGCCATATTTTTCAAAACATTTAATAAACCTCATATGCCGATTTTAAGTATAATAAAAGCCGTATCCAGAAATGCATAAATGAGGAAAATCGGCTAAGTTGTGGAAAAGTTATGGTTCCTCGGAGATGAGGAAGATATCAATATGTTTTCAAAACTATGATTTTGTCCATTTATATATATTGTGGCCATATTTTCTAAAATATATGTCAAAATCAAGTGTGGTAAAGTTTTTTATACTCATTTTAATACCAGAAATCGATAAGGCACAAGAAATTCCGATATTAAAATTTTCACTTTTTTGGCATTTTTGGTAGGAGTTAATGTGCAAAAATTGTCAAAAAATGAGTGAAATTTTAAAACTGACAATATGAACAATTTTTTGATGTACAATAAAAATATGATCAATACTTTGGACAGAAATGCAAAAATTTTGAAAATCGGTTGATTTTTAGCTAAGTTATGGCTTCTCAAAGTTGCAAAAGTCTCAATTTTTTAAACAAAATAACACGTTTTTTTCAATTTATCACTTTCCTTGCTATATTTTTCAAAACATGTAATAAACCTTATATACCGATTTAAAATATAATAAAAGCCGTATCCAGAAATGCATAAATGAGGAAAATCGGCTAAGTTGTGGAAAAGTTATGGTTGCTCGGAGATGAGGAAGATATCAATATTTGTTCAAAACGATGATTTTGACCATTTATCACTATTGTGGTCATATTTTCTAAAATATGGGTCAAAATCAAGTGTGGTAAAGGTTTTTTATACTCATTTTAATACCAGAAATCGATTGGGCACAAAAAATTCCGATTTTAAAATTTTCACTTTTTTGACTTTTTTGCTAGTAGTAAATTTGCAAAATTTGTCAAAAAATGGGTCAAAAATTGAAACTGACAGTATTTTAATTTTTTGACGTAGATTCAAAAAATGATAAATACTATTGACAGAAATGCAAAAATTTTGAAAATCGGTTGATTATTAGCTAAGTTATGGCTTCTCAAAGTTGCAAATGTCTCAATTTTTTAAACCAAAAACACGTTTTTTTTTCAATTTATCACTTTCCTGGTCATATTTTTCAAAACATGTAATAAACCTTATGTACCGATTTAAAATATAATTAAAGCCGTATTCAGAAATGCATAAATGAGGAAAATCGGCTAAGTTGTTGATAAGTTATGGTTTCTCAAAGATGGGGAAGATATCAATTTTTGTTCAAAACGATGATTTTGTCCATTTATCACTATTGTGGCCATATTTTCTAAAATATGGGTCAAAATCAAGTGTGGTAAAGTTTTTTTTAAACTCATTTTAATACCAGAAATCGATTGGGCACAAGAAATTCCGATTTTAAAATTTTCACTTTTTTGGCATTTTTGGTAGGAGTTAATGTGCAAATATTGTCAATAAATGATTCAAATTTTAAAACTGACAATATGAACAATTTTTTGATTTACAAAAAGAATATGATAAATACTATTGACAGAAATGCAAAAATTTTGAAAATCGGTTGATTTTTAGCTAAGTTATGGCTTCTCAAAGTTGCAAATGTCTCAACTTTTTAAACCAAAAACACGTTTTTTTTTCAATTTATCACTTTCCTGGTCATATTTTTCAAAACATGTAATAAACCTTATGTACCGATTTAAAATATAATTAAAGCCGTATTCAGAAATGCATAAATGAGGAAAATCGGCTAAGTTGTTGATAAGTTATGGTTTCTCAAAGATGGGGAAGATATCAATTTTTGTTCAAAACGATGATTTTGTCCATTTATCACTATTATGGCCATATTTTCTAAAATATGGGTCAAAATAAAGTGTGGTAAAGTTTTTAAACTCATTTTAATACCAGAAATCGATAAGGCACAAGAAATTTCGATTTTAAAATTTTCACTTTTTTGGCATTTTTGGTAGGAGTTAATGTGCAAAAATTGTCAAAAAATTAGTCAAATTTTAAAACTGACAATATGAACAATTTTTTGATTTACAATAAAAATATGATCAATACTATTGACAGAAATGCAAAAATTTTGAAAATCGGTTGATTTTTAGCTAAGTTATGGCTTCTCAAAGTTGCAAAAGTCTCAACTTTTTAAACAAAATAACACGTTTTTTCAATTTTTCACTTTCCTTGCCATATTTTTCAAAACATTTAATAAACCTTATATACCGATTTAGAGGTATAATAAAAGCCGTATACAGAAATGCATAAATGAGGAAAATCGGCTAAGTTGTTGATAAGTTATGGTTTCTCAAAGATGGGGAAGATATCAATATTTGTTCAAAACGATGATTTTGACCATTTATCACTATTGTGGTCATATTTTCTAAAATATGTGTCAAAATCAAGTGTGGTAAAGTTTTTTTTTTTTTTTTTTAATACCAGAAATCGATTGGGCACAAAAAATTCCGATTTTAAAATTTTCACTTTTTTGACATTTTTGCTAGTAGTAAATTTGCAAAAATTGTCAAAAAAATGGGTCAAATTTTAAAACTGACAATATGAACAATTTTATGATGTACAATAACAATATGATCAATACTATTGAAAGAAATGCATAAATTTTGAAAATCGACTGATTTTTAGCTAAGTTATGGCTTCTCAAAGTTGCAAATGTCTCAATTTTTTAAACAAAATAACACGTTTTTCAATTTTTCACTTTCCTTGCCATATTTTTCAAAACATTTAATAAACCTTATATACCGATTTAAAGTATAATAAAAGCCGTATCCAGAAATGCATAAATGAGGAAAATCGGCTAAGTTGTGGAAAAGTTATGGTTCCTCGGAGATGAGGAAGATATCAATATTTGTTCAAAACGATGATTTTGTCCATTTATAACTATTGTGGCCATATTTTCTAAAATATGGGTCAAAATCAAGTGTGGTAAAGTTTTTTTATACTCATTTGAATACCAGAAATCGATTGGGCACAAAAAATTCCGATTTTAAAATTTTCACTTTTTGGCATTTTGGTAGGAGTTAATGTGCAAAAATTGTCAAAAACTGGGTCAAAGATTGAAACTGAAAGTATTTTAATTTTTTGACTTATATTCAAAATATGATAAATACCATTGACAGAAATGCAAAAAATTTGAAAATCGGTTGATTTTTAGCTAAGTTATGGCTTCTCAAAGTTACAAATGTCTCAATTTTTAAACCAAAAACACGTTTTTTTTTCAATTTATCACTTTCCTTGCCATATTTTTCAAAACATGTAATAAACCTTATATACCGATTTAAAGTGTAATAAAAGCCGTATCCAGAAATGCATAAATGAGGAAAATCGGCTAAGTTGTGGAAAAGTTATGGTTCCTCGGAGATGAGGAAGATATCAATATGTTTTCAAAACGATGATTTTGACCATTTATAACTATTGTGGCCATATTTTCTAAAATATGGGTCAAAATCAAGTGTGGTAAAGTTTTTTTATACTCATTTTAATACCAGAAATCGAAAGGGCACAAAAAATTCCGATTTTAAAATTTTCACTTTTTTGGCATTTTTGGTAGGAGTTAATGTGCAAAAATTGTCAATAAATGATTCAAATTTCAAAACCGACAATATGAACAATTTTTTGATTTACAATAAAAATATGATAAATACTATTGACAGAAATGCAAAAATTTTGAAAATCGGTTGATTTTTAGCTAAGTTATGGCTTCTCAAAGTTACAAATGTCTCAATTTTTTGAACCAAAAACATGTTTTTTTTTTCAATTTATCACTTTCCTTGCCATATTTTTCAAAACATGTAATAAACCTTATGTACCGATTTAAAATATAATTAAAGCCGTATCCAGAAATGCATAAATGAGGAAAATCGGCTAAGTTGTTGATAAGTTATGGTTTCTCAAAGATGGGGAAGATATCAATTTTTGTTCAAAACGATGATTTTGTCCATTTATAACTATTGTGGCCATATTTTCTAAAATATGGGTCAAAATCAAGTGTGGTAAAGTTTTTTTAAACTCATTTTAATACCAGAAATCGATAAGGCACAAGAAATTTCGATTTTAAAATTTTCACTTTTTTGGCATTTTTGGTAGGAGTTAATGTGCAAAAATTGTCAAAAAATGAGTCAAATTTTAAAACTGACAATATGAACAATTTTTTGATTTACAATAAAAATATGATCAATACTATTGACAGAAATGCAAAAATTTTGAAAATCGGTTGATTTTTAGCTAAGTTATGGCTTCTCAAAGTTGCAAAAGTCTCAACTTTTTAAACAAAATAACACGTTTTTTCAATTTATCACTTTCCTGGCCATATTTTTCAAAACATGTAATAAACCTTATATACCGATTTAAAGTATAATAAGAGCCGTATCCAGAAATGCATAAATGAGGAAAATCGGTTAAGTTGTAGAAAAGTTATGGTTCCTCGGAGATGAGGAAGATATCAATATTTGTTCAAAACGATGATTTTGTCCATTTATAACTATTGTGGTCATATTTTCTAAAATATGGGTCAAAATCAAGTGTGGTAAAGTTTTTTTTTTATACTCATTTTAATACCAGAAATCGATAAGGCACAAAAAATTCCGATTTTAAAATTTTCACTTTTTTGGCATTTTTGGTAGGAGTTAATGTGCAAAAATTGTCAAAAACTGGGTCAAAAATTGAAACTGAAAGTATTTTAATTTTTTGACTTATATTCAAAATATGATAAATACCATTGACAGAAATGCAAAAAATTTGAAAATCGGTTGATTTTTAGCTAAGTTATGGCTTCTCAAAGTTGCAAAAGTCTCAACTTTTTAAACAAAATAACACGTTTTTTTTTTCAATTTATCACTTTCCTTGCCATATTTTTCAAAACATGTAATAAACCTTATGTACCGGTTTAAAATATAATTAAAGCCGTATCCAGAAATGCATAAATGAGGAAAATCGGCTAAGTTGTTGATAAGTTATGGTTTCTCAAAGATGGGGAAGATATCAATTTTTGTTCAACACGATGATTTTGTCCATTTATCACTATTGTGGCCATATTTTCTAAAATATGGGTCAAAATCAAGTGTGGTAAAGTTTTTTTTAAACTGATTTTAATACCAGAAATCGATTGGGCACAAGAAATTCCGATTTTAAAATTTTCACTTTTTTGGCATTTTTGGTAGGAGTTAATGTGCAAAAATTGTCAATAAATGATTCAAATTTTAAAACTGACAATATGAACAATTTTTTGATTTACAATAAAAATATGATCAATACTATTGACAGAAATGCAAAAATTTTGAAAATCGGTTAATTTTTAGCTAAGTTATGGGGTCTCAAAGTTGCAAATGTCTCAATTTTTTAAACCAAAAACACGTTTTTTTCAATTTATCACTTTCCTGGCCATATTTTTCAAAACATGTAATAAACCTTTTATACCGATTTAAAATATAATAAAAGCCGTATCCAGAAATGCATAAATGAGGAAAATCGGCTAAGTTGTTGATAAGTTATGGTTTCTCAAAGATGGGGAAGATATCAATTTTTGTTCAAAACGATGATTTTGTCCATTTATCACTATTATGGCCATATTTTCTAAAATATGGGTCAAAATAAAGTGTGGTAAAGTTTTTTTAAACTCATTTTAATACCAGAAATCGATAAGGCACAAGAAATTTCGATTTTAAAATTTTCACTTTTTTGGCATTTTTGGTAGGAGTTAATGTGCAAAAATTGTCAAAAAATGAGTCAAATTTTAAAACTGACAATATGAACAATTTTTTGATTTACAATAAAAATATGATCAATACTATTGACAGAAATGCAAAAATTTTGAAAATCGGTTGATTTTTAGCTAAGTTATGGCTTCTCAAAGTTGCAAAAGTCTCAACTTTTTAAACAAAATAACACGTTTTTTTCAATTTTTCACTTTCCTTGCCATATTTTTCAAAACATTTAATAAACCTTATATACCGATTTAGAGTATAATAAAAGCCGTATACAGAAATGCATAAATGAGGAAAATCGGCTAAGTTGTTCATAAGTTATGGTTTCTCAAAGATGGGGAAGATATCAATATTTGTTCAAAACGATGATTTTGACCATTTATCACTATTGTGGTCATATTTTCTAAAATATGGGTCAAAATCAAGTGTGGTAAAGTTTTTTTTTTATACTCATTTTAATACCAGAAATCGATTGGGCACAAAAAATTCCGATTTTAAAATTTTCATTTTTTTGACATTTTTGCTAGTAGTAAATTTGCAAAAATTGTCAAAAAAATGGGTCAAATTTTAAAACTGACAATATGAACAATTTTATGATGTACAATAACAATATGATCAATACTATTGAAAGAAATGCATAAATTTTGAAAATCGACTGATTTTTAGCTAAGTTATGGCTTCTCAAAGTTGCAAATGTCTCAATTTTTTAAACAAAATAACACGTTTTTTCAATTTTTCACTTTCCTTGCCATATTTTTCAAAACATTTAATAAACCTTATATACCGATTTAAAGTATAATAAAAGCCATATCCAGAAATGCATAAATGAGGAAAATCGGCTAAGTTGTGGAAAAGTTATGGTTCCTCGGAGATGAGGAAGATATCAATATTTGTTCAAAACGATGATTTTGTCCATTTATAACTATTGTGGCCATATTTTCTAAAATATGGGTCAAAATCAAGTGTGGTAAAGTTTTTTTATACTCATTTTAATACCAGAAATCGATAAGGCACAAGAAATTCCGATTTTAAAATTTTCACTTTTTTGGCATTTTTGGTAGGAGTTAATGTGCAAAAATTGTCAAAAAATGAGTCAAATTTTAAAACTGACAATATGAACAATTTTTGATTTACAATAAAAATATGATCAATACTATTGACAGAAATGCAAAAATTTTGAAAATCGGTTGATTTTTAGCTAAGTTATGGCTTCTCAAAGTTGCAAAAGTCTCAACTTTTTAAACAAAATAACACGTTTTTTCAATTTATCACTTTCCTGGCCATATTTTTCAAAACATGTAATAAACCTTATATACCGATTTAAAGTATAATAAGAGCCGTATCCAGAAATGCATAAATGAGGAAAATCGGCTAAGTTGTGGAAAAGTTATGGTTCCTCGGAGATGAGGAAGATATCAATATGTTTTCAAAACGATGATTTTGACCATTTATAACTATTGTGGCCATATTTTCTAAAATATGGGTCAAAATCAAGTGTGGTAAAGTTTTTATATACTCATTTTAATACCAGAAATCGATAAGGCACAAAAAATTCCGATTTTAAAATTTTCACTTTTTTGGCATTTTTGGTAGGAGTTAATGTGCAAAAATTGTCAAAAGCTGGGTCAAAAATTGAAACTGAAAGTATTTTAATTTTTTGACTTATATTCAAAATATGATAAATACCATTGACAGAAATGCAAAAAATTTGAAAATCGGTTGATTTTTAACTAAGTTATGGCTTCTCAAAGTTACAAATGTCTCAATTTTTTAAACCAAAAACAGGTTTTTTTTCAATTTATCACTTTCCTTGCCATATTTTTCAAAACATTTAATAACCTTATATACCGATTTAAGGTATAATAAAAGCCGTATCCAGAAATGCATAAATGAGGAAAATCGGTTAAGTTGTGGAAAAGTTATGGTTCCTCGGAGATGAGGAAGATATCAATATGTTTTCAAAACGATGATTTTGACCATTTATAACTATTGTGGCCATATTTTCTAAAATATGGGTCAAAATCAAGTGTGGTAAAGTTTTTTTATACTCATTTTAATACCAGAAATCGAAAGGGCACAAAAAATTCCGATTTTAAAATTTTCACTTTTTTGGCATTTTTGGTAGGAGTTAATGTGCAAAAATTGTCAATAAATGATTCAAATTTTAAAACCGACAATATGAACAATTTTTTGATTTACAATAAAAATATGATAAATACTATTGACAGAAATGCAAAAATTTTGAAAATCGGTTGATTTTTAGCTAAGTTATGGCTTCTCAAAGTTGCAAATGTCTCAATTTTTTGAACCAAAAACACGTTTTTTTTTTTTTCAATTTATCACTTTCCTGGCCATATTTTTCAAAACATGTAATAAACCTTATGTACCGATTTAAAATATAATTAAAGCCGTATCCAGAAATGCATAAATGAGGAAAATCGGCTAAGTTGTTGATAAGTTATGGTTTCTCAAAGATGGGGAAGATATCAATTTATGTTCAAAACGATGATTTCGTCCATTTATAACTATTGTGGCCATATTTTCTAAAATATGGGTCAAAATCAAGTGTGGTAAAGTTTTTTTAAACTCATTTTAATACCAGAAATCGATAAGGCACAAGAAATTTCGATTTTAAAATTTTCACTTTTTTGGCATTTTTGGTAGGAGTTAATGTGCAAAAATTGTCAATAAATGATTCAAATTTTAAAACCGACAATATGAACAATTTTTTGATTTACAATAAAAATATGATAAATACTATTGACAGAAATGCAAAAATTTTGAAAATCGGTTGATTTTTAGCTAAGTTATGGCTTCTCAAAGTTGCAAATGTCTCAATTTTTTGAACCAAAAACACGTTTTTTTTTTAAATTATCACTTTCCTGGCCATATTTTTCAAAACATGTAATAAACCTTATGTACCGATTTAAAATATAATTAAAGCCGTATCCAGAAATGCATAAATGAGGAAAATCGGCTAAGTTGTTGATAAGTTATGGTTTCTCAAAGATGGGGAAGATATCAATTTTTGTTCAAAACGATGATTTCGTCCATTTATAACTATTGTGGCCATATTTTCTAAAATATGGGTCAAAATCAAGTGTGGTAAAGTTTTTTTATACTCATTTTAATACCAGAAATCGAAAGGGCACAAAAAATTCCGATTTTAAAATTTTCACTTTTTTGGCATTTTTGGTAGGAGTTAATGTGCAAAAATTGTCAATAAATGATTCAAATTTTAAAACCGACAGTATGAACAATTTTTTGATGTACAATAAAAATATGATCAATACTATTGACAGAAATGCATAAATTTTGAAAATCGGCTGATTTTTAGCTAAGTTATGGCTTCCCAAAGTTGCAAAAGTCTCAATTTTTTAAACAAAATAACACGTTTTTTCAATTTTTCACTTTCCTTGCCATATTTTTCAAAACATTTAATAAACCTTATATACCGATTTAGAGTATAATAAAAGCCGTATACAGAAATGCATTAATGAGGAAAATCGGCTAAGTTGTTGATAAGTTATGGTTTCTCACAGATGGGGAAGATATCAATATTTGTTCAAAATGATGATTTTGACCATTTATCACTATTGTGGTCATATTTTCTAAAATATGGGTCAAAATCAAGTGTGGTAAAGTTTTTTTTTATACTCATTTTAATACCAGAAATCGATTGGGCACAAAAAATTCCGATTTTAAAATTTTCACTTTTTTGACATTTTTGCTAGTAGTAAATTTGCAAAATTTGTCAAAAAAATGGGTCAAATTTTAAAACTCACAATATGAACAATTTTATGATGTACAATAACAATATGATCAATACTATTGAAAGAAATGCATAAATTTTGAAAATCGACTGATTTTTAGCTAAGTTATGGCTTCTCAAAGTTGCAAATGTCTCAACTTTTTGAACAAAATAACACGTTTTTTCAATTTTTCACTTTCCTTGCCATATTTTTCAAAGCATTTAATAAACCTTATATACCGATTTAAAGTATAATAAGAGCCGTATCCAGAAATGCATAAATGAGGAAAATCGGTTAAGTTGTAGAAAAGTTATGTTTCCTCGGAGATGAGGAAGATATCAATATTTGTTCAAAACGATGATTTTGTCCATTTATAACTATTGTGGCCATATTTTCTAAAATATGGGTCAAAATCAAGTGTGGTAAAGTTTTTATATACTCATTTTAATACCAGAAATCGATAAGGCACAAAAAATTACGATTTTAAAATTTTCACTTTTTTGGCATTTTTGGTAGGAGTTAATGTGCAAAAATTGTCAATAAATGATTCAAATTTTAAAACCGACAGTATGAACAATTTTTTGATGTACAATAAAAATATGATCAATACTATTGACAGAAATGCATAAATTTTGAAAATCGGCTGATTTTTAGCTAAGTTATGGCTTCCCAAAGTTGCAAAAGTCTCAATTTTTTAAACAAAATAACACGTTTTTCAATTTTTCACTTTCCTTGCCATATTTTTCAAAACATTTAATAAACCTTATATACCGATTTAAAGTATAATAAGAGCCGTATCCAGAAATGCATAAATGAGGAAAATCGGTTAAGTTGTAGAAAAGTTATGGTTCCTCGGAGATGAGGAAGATATCAATATTTGTTCAAAACGATGATTTTGTCCATTTATAACTATTGTGGCCATATTTTCTAAAATATGGGTCAAAATCAAGTGTGGTAAAGTTTTTATATACTCATTTTAATACCAGAAATCGATAAGGCACAAAAAATTACGATTTTAAAATTTTCACTTTTTTGGCATTTTTGGTAGGAGTTAATGTGCAAAAATTGTCAAAAAATGAGTCAAATTTTAAAACTGACAATATGATCAATTTTTTGATTCACAATAAAAATATGATCAATACTATTGACAGAAATGCAAAAATTTTGAAAATCGGTTGATTTTTAGCTAAGTTATGGCTTCTCAAAGTTGCAAAATTCTCATTTTTTTAAACAAAATAACACGTTTTTTCAATTTTTCACTTTCCTTGCCATATTTTTCAAAACATTTAATAAACCTTATATACCGATTTAGAGTATAATAAAAGCCGTATACAGAAATGCATAAATGAGGAAAATCGGCTAAGTTGTTGATAAGTTATGGTTTCTCAAAGATGGGGAAGATATCAATTTTTGTTCAAAACGATAATTTCGTCCATTTATAACTATTGTGGCCATATTTTCTAAAATATGGGTCAAAATCAAGTGTGGTAAAGTTTTTTTAAACTCATTTTAATACCAGAAATCGATAAGGCACAAGAAATTTCGATTTTAAAATTTTCACTTTTTTGGCATTTTTGGTAGGAGTTAATGTGCAAAAATTGTCAAAAAATGAGTCAAATTTTAAAACTGACAATATGATCAATTTTTTGATTCACAATAAAAATATGATCAATACTATTGACAGAAATGCAAAAATTTTGAAAATCGGTTGATTTTTAGCTAAGTTATGGCTTCTCAAAGTTGCAAAATTCTCATTTTTTTAAACAAAATAACACGTTTTTTCAATTTTTCACTTTCCTTGCCATATTTTTCAAAACATTTAATAAACCTTATATACCGATTTAGAGTATAATAAAAGCCGTATACAGAAATGCATAAATGAGGAAAATCGGCTAAGTTGTTGATAAGTTATGGTTTCTCAAAGATGGGGAAGATATCAATATTTGTTCAAAATGATGATTTTGACCATTTATCACTATTGTGGTCATATTTTCTAAAATATGGGTCAAAATCAAGTGTGGTAAAGTTTTTTTTTATACTCATTTTAATACCAGAAATCGATTGGGCACAAAAAATTCCGATTTTAAAATTTTCACTTTTTTGACATTTTTGCTAGTAGTAAATTTGCAAAATTTGTCAAAAAAATGGGTCAAATTTTAAAACTCACAATATGAACAATTTTATGATGTACAATAACAATATGATCAATACTATTGAAAGAAATGCATAAATTTTGAAAATCGACTGATTTTTAGCTAAGTTATGGCTTCTCAAAGTTGCAAATGTCTCAACTTTTTAAACAAAATAACACGTTTTTTCAATTTTTCACTTTCCTTGCCATATTTTTCAAAACATTTAATAAACCTTATATACCGATTTAAAGTATAATAAGAGCCGTATCCAGAAATGCATAAATGAGGAAAATCGGTTAAGTTGTAGAAAAGTTATGGTTCCTCGGAGATGAGGAAGATATCAATATTTGTTCAAAACGATGATTTTGTCCATTTATAACTATTGTGGCCATATTTTCTAAAATATGGGTCAAAATCAAGTGTGGTAAAGTTTTTATATACTCATTTTAATACCAGAAATCGATAAGGCACAAAAAATTACGATTTTAAAATTTTCACTTTTTTGGCATTTTTGGTAGGAGTTAATGTGCAAAAATTGTCAATAAATGATTCAAATTTTAAAACCGACAATATGAACAATTTTTTGATTTACAATAAAAATATGATAAATACTATTGACAGAAATGCAAAAATTTTGAAAATCAGTTGATTTTTAGCTAAGTTATGGCTTCTCAAAGTTGCAAATGTCTAAATTTTTGAACCAAAAACACGTTTTTTTTCAATTTATCACTTTCCTGGCCATATTTTTCAAAACATGTAATAAACCTTATGTACCGATTTAAAATATAATTAAAGCCGTATCCAGAAATGCATAAATGAGGAAAATCGGCTAAGTTGTTGATAAGTTATGGTTTCTCAAAGATGGGGAAGATATCAATTTTTGTTCAAAACGATGATTTCGTCCATTTATAACTATTGTGGCCATATTTTCTAAAATATGGGTCAAAATCAAGTGTGGTAAAGTTTTTATATACTCATTTTAATACCAGAAATCGATAAGGCACAAAAAATTACGATTTTAAAATTTTCACTTTTTTGGCATTTTTGGTAGGAGTTAATGTGCAAAAATTGTCAATAAATGATTCAAATTTTAAAACCGACAGTATGAACAATTTTTTGATGTACAATAAAAATATGATCAATACTATTGACAGAAATGCATAAATTTTGAAAATCGGCTGATTTTTAGCTAAGTTATGGCTTCTCAAAGTTGCAAAAGTCTCAATTTTTTAAACAAAATAACACGTTTTTTCAATTTTTCACTTTCCTTGCCATATTTTTCAAAACATTTAATAAACCTTATATACCGATTTAGAGTATAATAAAAGCCGTATACAGAAATGCATAAATGAGGAAAATCGGCTAAGTTGTTGATAAGTTATGGTTTCTCAAAGATGGGGAAGATATCAATATTTGTTCAAAATGATGATTTTGACCATTTATCACTATTGTGGTCATATTTTCTAAAATATGGGTCAAAATCAAGTGTGGTAAAGTTTTTTTTATACTCATTTTAATACCAGAAATCGATTGGGCACAAAAAATTCCGATTTTAAAATTTTCACTTTTTTGACATTTTTGCTAGCAGTAAATTTGCAAAATTTGTCAAAAAAATGGGTCAAATTTTAAAAACTCACAATATGAACAATTTTATGATGTACAATAACAATATGATCAATACTATTGAAAGAAATGCATAAATTTTGAAAATCGACTGATTTTTAGCTAAGTTATGGCTTCTCAAAGTTGCAAATGTCTCAACTTTTTAAACAAAATAACACGTTTTTTCAATTTTTCACTTTCCTTGCCATATTTTTCAAAACATTTAATAAACCTTATATACCGATTTAAAGTATAATAAGAGCCGTATCCAGAAATGCATAAATGAGGAAAATCGGTTAAGTTGTAGAAAAGTTATGGTTCCTCGGAGATGAGGAAGATATCAATATTTGTTCAAAACGATGATTTTGTCCATTTATAACTATTGTGGCCATATTTTCTAAAATATGGGTCAAAATCAAGTGTGGTAAAGTTTTTATATACTCATTTTAATACCAGAAATCGATAAGGCACAAAAATTACGATTTTAAAATTTTCACTTTTTTGGCATTTTTGGTAGGAGTTAATGTGCAAAAATTGTCAATAAATGATTCAAATTTTAAAACCGACAATATGAACAATTTTTTGATTTACAATAAAAATATGATAAATACTATTGACAGAAATGCAAAAATTTTGAAAATCAGTTGATTTTTAGCTAAGTTATGGCTTCTCAAAGTTGCAAATGTCTCAATTTTTTGAACCAAAAACACGTTTTTTTTCAATTTATCACTTTCCTGGCCATATTTTTCAAAACATGTAATAAACCTTATGTACCGATTTAAAATATAATTAAAGCCGTATCCAGAAATGCATAAATGAGGAAAATCGGCTAAGTTGTTGATAAGTTATGGTTTCTCAAAGATGGGGAAGATATCAATTTTTGTTCAAAACGATGATTTCGTCCATTTATAACTATTGTGGCCATATTTTCTAAAATATGGGTCAAAATCAAGTGTGGTAAAGTTTTTTTATACTCATTTTAATACCAGAAATCGAAAGGGCACAAAAAATTCCGATTTTAAAATTTTCACTTTTTTGGCATTTTTGGTAGGAGTTAATGTGCAAAAATTGTCAATAAATGATTCAAATTTTAAAACCGACAGTATGAACAATTTTTTGATGTACAATAAAAATATGATCAATACTATTGACAGAAATGCATAAATTTTGAAAATCGGCTGATTTTTAGCTAAGTTATGGCTTCCCAAAGTTGCAAAAGTCTCAATTTTTTAAACAAAATAACACGTTTTTTCAATTTTTCACTTTCCTTGCCATATTTTTCAAAACATTTAATAAACCTTATATACCGATTTAGAGTATAATAAAAGCCGTATACAGAAATGCATAAATGAGGAAAATCGGCTAAGTTTTTGATAAGTTATGGTTTCTCAAAGATGGGGAAGATATCAATATTTGTTCAAAATGATGATTTTGACCATTTATCACTATTGTGGTCATATTTTCTAAAATATGGGTCAAAATCAAGTGTGGTAAAGTTTTTTTTTATACTCATTTTAATACCAGAAATCGATTGGGCACAAAAATTCCGATTTTAAAATTTTCACTTTTTTGACATTTTTGCTAGTAGTAAATTTGCAAAATTTGTCAAAAAAATGGGTCAAATTTTAAAACTCACAATATGAACAATTTTATGATGTACAATAACAATATGATCAATACTATTGAAAGAAATGCATAAATTTTGAAAATCGACTGATTTTTAGCTAAGTTATGGCTTCTCAAAGTTGCAAATGTCTCAACTTTTTAAACAAAATAACACGTTTTTTCAATTTTTCACTTTCCTTGCCATATTTTTCAAAGCATTTATTAAACCTTATATACCGATTTAAAGTATAATAAGAGCCGTATCCAGAAATGCATAAATGAGGAAAATCGGTTAAGTTGTAGAAAAGTTATGGTTCCTCGGAGATGAGGAAGATATCAATATTTGTTCAAAACGATGATTTTGTCCATTTATAACTATTGTGGCCATATTTTCTAAAATATGGGTCAAAATCAAGTGTGGTAAAGTTTTTATATACTCATTTTAATACCAGAAATCGATAAGGCACAAAAAATTACGATTTTAAAATTTTCACTTTTTTGGCATTTTTGGTAGGAGTTAATGTGCAAAAATTGTCAAAAACTGGGTCAAAAATTGAAACTGAAAGTATTTTAATTTTTTGACTTATATTCAAAATATGATAAATACCATTGACAGAAATGCAAAAAATTTGAAAATCGGTTGATTTTTAGCTAAGTTATGGCTTCTCAAAGTTACAAATGTCTCAATTTTTTAAACCAAAAACACGTTTTTTTCAATTTATCACTTTCCTTGCCATATTTTTCAAAACATGTAATTAACCTTATATACCGATTTAAAGTGTAATAAAAGCCGTATCCAGAAATGCATAAATGAGGACCATCATCTAAGTTGTGGAAAAGTTATGGTTCCTCGGAGATGAGGAAGATATCAATATGTTTTCAAAACGATGATTTTGACCATTTATAACTATTGTGGCCATATTTTCTAAAATATGGGTCAAAATCAAGTGTGGTAAAGTTTTTTTATACTCATTTTAATACCAGAAATCGAAAGGGCACAAAAATTCCGATTTTAAAATTTTCACTTTTTTGGCATTTTTGGTAGGAGTTAATGTGCAAAAATTGTCAATAAATGATTCAAATTTTAAAACCGACAATATGAACAATTTTTTGATTTACAATAAAAATATGATAAATACTATTGACAGAAATGCAAAAATTTTGAAAATCGGTTGATTTTTAGCTAAGTTATGGCTTCTCAAAGTTGCAAATGTCTCAATTTTTTGAACCAAAAACACGTTTTTTTTTCAATTTATCACTTTCCTGGCCATATTTTTCAAAACATGTAATAAACCTTATGTACCGATTTAAAATATAATTAAAGCCGTATCCAGAAATGCATAAATGAGGAAAATCGGCTAAGTTGTTGATAAGTTATGGTTTCTCAAAGATGGGGAAGATATCAATATTTGTTCAAAAAGATGATTTTGACCATTTATCACTATTGTGGTCATATTTTCTAAAATATGGGTCAAAATCAAGTGTGGTAAAGTTTTTTTATACTCATTTTAATACCAGAAATCGATTGGGCACAAAAAATTCCGATTTTAAAATTTTCACTTTTTTGACATTTTTGCTAGTAGTAAATTTGCAAAATTTGTCAAAAAAATGGGTCAAATTTTAAAACTCACAATATGAACAATTTTATGATTTACAATAACAATATGATCAATACTATTGAAAGAAATGCATAAATTTTGAAAATCGACTGATTTTTAGCTAAGTTATGGCTTCTCAAAGTTGCAAATGTCTCAACTTTTTAAACAAAATAACACGTTTTTTCAATTTTTCACTTTCCTTGCCATATTTTTCAAAACATTTAATAAACCTTATATACCGATTTAAAGTATAATAAGAGCCGTATCCAGAAATGCATAAATGAGGAAAATCGGTTAAGTTGTAGAAAAGTTATGGTTCCTCGGAGATGAGGAAGATATCAATATTTGTTCAAAACGATGATTTTGTCCATTTATAACTATTGTGGCCATATTTTCTAAAATATGGGTCAAAATCAAGTGTGGTAAAGTTTTTATATACTCATTTTAATACCAGAAATCGATAAGGCACAAAAAATTACGATTTTAAAATTTTCACTTTTTTGGCATTTTTGGTAGGAGTTAATGTGCAAAAATTGTCAATAAATGATTCAAATTTTAAAACCGACAATATGAACAATTTTTGATTTACAATAAAAATATGATAAATACTATTGACAGAAATGCAAAAATTTTGAAAATCAGTTGATTTTTAGCTAAGTTATGGCTTCTCAAAGTTGCAAATGTCTCAATTTTTTGAACCAAAAACACGTTTTTTTTTCAATTTATCACTTTCCTGGCCATATTTTTCAAAACATGTAATAAACCTTATGTACCGATTTAAAATATAATTAAAGCCGTATCCAGAAATGCATAAATGAGGAAAATCGGCTAAGTTGTTGATAAGTTATGGTTTCTCAAAGATGGGGAAGATATCAATTTTTGTTCAAAACGATGATTTCGTCCATTTATAACTATTGTGGCCATATTTTCTAAAATATGGGTCAAAATCAAGTGTGGTAAAGTTTTTTTATACTCATTTTAATACCAGAAATCGAAAGGGCACAAAAAATTCCGATTTTAAAATTTTCACTTTTTTGGCATTTTTGGTAGGAGTTAATGTGCAAAAATTGTCAATAAATGATTCAAATTTTAAAACCGACAGTATGAACAATTTTTTGATGTACAATAAAAATATGATCAATACTATTGACAGAAATGCATAAATTTTGAAAATCGGCTGATTTTTAGCTAAGTTATGGCTTCCCAAAGTTGCAAAAGTCTCAATTTTTTAAACAAAATAACACGTTTTTTCAATTTTTCACTTTCCTTGCCATATTTTTCAAAACATTTAATAAACCTTATATACCGATTTAGAGTATAATAAAAGCCGTATACAGAAATGCATAAATGAGGAAAATCGGCTAAGTTTTTGATAAGTTATGGTTTCTCAAAGATGGGGAAGATATCAATATTTGTTCAAAATGATGATTTTGACCATTTATCACTATTGTGGTCATATTTTCTAAAATATGGGTCAAAATCAAGTGTGGTAAAGTTTTTTTTTATACTCATTTTAATACCAGAAATCGATTGGGCACAAAAAATTCCGATTTTAAAATTTTCACTTTTTTGACATTTTTGCTAGTAGTAAATTTGCAAAATTTGTCAAAAAAATGGGTCAAATTTTAAAACTCACAATATGAACAATTTTATGATGTACAATAACAATATGATCAATACTATTGAAAGAAATGCATAAATTTTGAAAATCGACTGATTTTTAGCTAAGTTATGGCTTCTCAAAGTTGCAAATGTCTCAACTTTTTAAACAAAATAACACGTTTTTTCAATTTTTCACTTTCCTTGCCATATTTTTCAAAGCATTTATTAAACCTTATATACCGATTTAAAGTATAATAAGAGCCGTATCCAGAAATGCATAAATGAGGAAAATCGGTTAAGTTGTAGAAAAGTTATGGTTCCTCGGAGATGAGGAAGATATCAATATTTGTTCAAAACGATGATTTTGTCCATTTATAACTATTGTGGCCATATTTTCTAAAATATGGGTCAAAATCAAGTGTGGTAAAGTTTTTATATACTCATTTTAATACCAGAAATCGATAAGGCACAAAAAATTCCGATTTTAAAATTTTCACTTTTTTGGCATTTTGGTAGGAGTTAATGTGCAAAAATTGTCAAAAACTGGGTCAAAAATTGAAACTGAAAGTATTTTAATTTTTTGACTTATATTCAAAATATGATAAATACCATTGACAGAAATGCAAAAAATTTGAAAATCGGTTGATTTTTAGCTAAGTTATGGCTTCTCAAAGTTACAAATGTCTCAATTTTTTAAACCAAAAACACGTTTTTTTTCAATTTATCACTTTCCTTGCCATATTTTTCAAAACATGTAATTAACCTTATATACCGATTTAAAGTGTAATAAAAGCCGTATCCAGAAATGCATAAATGAGGACCATCATCTAAGTTGTGGAAAAGTTATGGTTCCTCGGAGATGAGGAAGATATCAATATGTTTTCAAAACGATGATTTTGACCATTTATAACTATTGTGGCCATATTTTCTAAAATATGGGTCAAAATCAAGTGTGGTAAAGTTTTTTTATACTCATTTTAATACCAGAAATCGAAAGGGCACAAAAAATTCCGATTTTAAAATTTTCACTTTTTTGGCATTTTTGGTAGGAGTTAATGTGCAAAAATTGTCAATAAATGATTCAAATTTTAAAACCGACAATATGAACAATTTTTTGATTTACAATAAAAATATGATAAATACTATTGACAGAAATGCAAAAATTTTGAAAATCGGTTGATTTTTAGCTAAGTTATGGCTTCTCAAAGTTGCAAATGTCTCAATTTTTTGAACCAAAAACACGTTTTTTTTTCAATTTATCACTTTCCTGGCCATATTTTTCAAAACATGTAATAAACCTTATGTACCGATTTAAAATATAATTAAAGCCGTATCCAGAAATGCATAAATGAGGAAAATCGGCTAAGTTGTTGATAAGTTATGGTTTCTCAAAGATGGGGAAGATATCAATTTTTGTTCAAAACGATAATTTCGTCCATTTATAACTATTGTGGCCATATTTTCTAAAATATGGGTCAAAATCAAGTGTGGTAAAGTTTTTTTAAACTCATTTTAATACCAGAAATCGATAAGGCACAAGAAATTTCGATTTTAAAATTTTCACTTTTTTGGCATTTTTGGTAGGAGTTAATGTGCAAAAATTGTCAAAAAATGAGTCAAATTTTAAAACTGACAATATGATCAATTTTTTGATTTACAATAAAAATATGATCAATACTATTGACAGAAATGCAAAAATTTTGAAAATCGGTTGATTTTTAGCTAAGTTATGGCTTCTCAAAGTTGCAAAATTCTCAACTTTTTAAACAAAATAACAGGTTTTTTCAATTTTTCACTTTCCTTGCCATATTTTTCAAAACATTTAATAAACCTTATATACCGATTTAGAGTATAATAAGAGCCGTGTCCAGAAATGCATAAATGAGGAAAATCGGTTAAGTTGTAGAAAAGTTATGGTTCCTCGGAGATGAGGAAGATATCAATATTTGTTCAAAACGATCATTTTGACCATTTATCACTATTGTGGTCATATTTTCTAAAATATTTGTCAAAATCAAGTGTGGTAAAGTTTTTTTATACTCATTTGAATACCAGAAATCGATAATGCAGAAAAAATTCCGATTTTAAAATTTTCACTTTTTTGACATTTTTGCTAGTAGTAAATTTGCAAAATTTGTCAAAAAATGGGTCAAAAATTAAAACTGAAAGTATTTTAATTTTTTGACTTATATTCAAAATATGATAAATACCATTGACAGAAATGCAAAAAATTTGAAAATCGGTTGATTTTTAGCTAAGTTATGGCTTCTCAAAGTTACAAATGTCTCAATTTTTTAAACCAAAAACACGTTTTTTTTTCAATTTATCACTTTCCTTGCCATATTTTTCAAAACATGTAATTAACCTTATATACCAATTTAAAGTGTAATAAAAGCCGTATCCAGAAATGCATAAATGAGGACCATCATCTAAGTTGCGGAAAAGTTATGGTTCCTCGGAGATGAGGAAGATATCAATATGTTTTCAAAACGATGATTTTGACCATTTATAACTATTGTGGCCATATTTTCTAAAATATGGGTCAAAATCAAGTGTGGTAAAGTTTTTTTATACTCATTTTAATACCAGAAATCGAAAGGGCACAAAAATTCCGATTTTAAAATTTTCACTTTTTTGGCATTTTTGGTAGAAGTTAATGTGCAAAAATTGTCAATAAATGATTCAAATTTTAAAACCGACAATATGAACAATTTTTTGATTTACAATAAAAATATGATAAATACTATTGACAGAAATGCAAAAATTTTGAAAATCGGTTGATTTTTAGCTAAGTTATGGCTTCTCAAAGTTGCAAATGTCTCAATTTTTTGAACCAAAAAACACGTTTTTTTTCAATTTATCACTTTCCTGGCCATATTTTTCAAAACATGTAATAAACCTTATGTACCGATTTAAAATATAATTAAAGCCGTATCCAGAAATGCATAAATGAGGAAAATCGGCTAAGTTGTTGATAAGTTATGGTTTCTCAAAGATGGGGAAGATATCAATTTTTGTTCAAAACGATAATTTCGTCCATTTATAACTATTGTGGCCATATTTTCTAAAATATGGGTCAAAATCAAGTGTGGTAAAGTTTTTTTAAACTCATTTTAATACCAGAAATCGATAAGGCACAAGAAATTTCGATTTTAAAATTTTCACTTTTTTGGCATTTTTGGTAGGAGTTAATGTGCAAAAATTGTCAAAAAATGAGTCAAATTTTAAAACTGACAATATGATCAATTTTTTGATTTACAATAAAAATATGATCAATACTATTGACAGAAATGCAAAAATTTTGAAAATCGGTTGATTTTTAGCTAAGTTATGGCTTCTCAAAGTTGCAAAATTCTCAACTTTTTAAAAAAAATAACAAGTTTTTTCAATTTTTCACTTTCCTTGCCATATTTTTCAAAACATTTAATAAACCTTATATACCGATTTAAAGTATAATAAGAGCCGTGTCCAGAAATGCATAAATGAGGAAAATCGGTTAAGTTGTAGAAAAGTTATGGTTCCTCGGAGATGAGGAAGATATCAATATTTGTTCAAAACGATCATTTTGACCATTTATCACTATTGTGGTCATATTTTCTAAAATATTTGTCAAAATCAAGTGTGGTAAAGTTTTTTTATACTCATTTGAATACCAGAAATCGATAATGCAGAAAAAATTCCGATTTTAAAATTTTCACTTTTTTGACATTTTTGCTAGTAGTAAATTTGCAAAATTTGTCAAAAAATGGGTCAAAAATTAAAACTGAAAATATTTTAATTTTTTTGACGTAGATTCAAAATATGATAAATACCATTGACAGAAATCCAAAAAATTTGAAAATCAAAGTTACAAATGTCTCAATTTTTTAAACCAAAAACACGTTTTTTTCAATTTATCACTTTCCTTGCAATATTTTTCAAAACATGTAATAAACCTTATATACCGATTTAAAGTATAATAAAAGCCGTATCCAGAAATGCATAAATGAGGAAAATCGGCTAAGTTGTGGAAAAGTTATGGTTCCTCGGAGATGAGGAAGATATCAATATTTGTTCAAAACGATGATTTTGACCATTTATCACAATTGTGGTCATATTTTCTAAAACATGGGTCAAAATCAAGTCTGGTAAAGTTTTTTTATACTCATTTTAATACCAGAAATCGATAATGCACAAAAAATTCCGATTTTAAATATTTCATTTTTTTGGCATTTTTGGTAGGAGTTAATGTGCAAAAATGGTCAAAAAATGGGTCAAATTTTAGAACTGACAATTTGAACAATTTTTCGATGTACAATAAAAATATGCATAAATTTTGAAAATCGGTTGATTTTTAGCTAAGTTATGGCTTCTCAAAGTTGCAAGAGTCTCAATTTTTTAAACCAAATAACACGTTTTTTCAATTTTCTACTTTCCTTGCCATATTTTTCAAAACATTTAATAAACCTTATTTACCGATTTAAAGTAAAATAAAAGCCGTATCCAGAAATGCATAAATGAGGAAAATCGGCTAAGTAGTGGAAAAGTTATGGTTCCTCGAAGATGAGGAAGATATCAATATGTTTTCAAAACGATGATTTTGACCATTTATAACTATTGTGGCCATATTTTCTAAAATATGGGTCAAAATCAAGTGTGGTAAAGTTTTTTTATACTCATTTTAATACCAGAAATCGAAAGGGCACAAAAAATTCCGATTTTAAAATTTTCACTTTTTTGGCATTTTTGGTAGGAGTTAATGTGCAAAAATTGTCAAAATATGAGTCAAATTTTAAAACTGACAATATGAACAATTTTTTGATGTACAATAAAAATATGATCAATACTATTGACAGAAATGCATTAATTTTGAAAATCGGTTGATTTTTAGCTAAGTTATGGCTTCCTAAAGTTGCAAAAGTCTCAATTTTTTAAACCAAAAACACGTTTTTTTTCAATTTATCACTTTCCTTGCCATATTTTTCAAAACATGTAATAAACCTTATATACCGATTTAAAGTGTAATAAAAGCCGTATCCAGAAATGCATAAATGAGGAAAATCGGCTAAGTTGTGGAAAAGTTATGGTTTCTCAAAGATGGGGAAGATATCAATTTTTGTTCAAAACGATTATTTTGTCCAATTATAACTATTGTGGCCATATTTTCTAAAATATATGTCAAAATCAAGTGAGGTAAAGTTTTTTATTCTCATTTTGATACCAGAAATCGATTGGGCACAAAAAATTCCGATTTTAAAATTTTCACTTTTTTGGCATTTTTGGTAGGAGTTAATGTGCAAAAATTGTCAAAAACTGGGTCAAAAATTGAAACTGAAAGTATTTTAATTTTTTGACTTATATTCAAAATATGATAAATACCATTGACAGAAATGCAAAAAATTTGAAAATCGGTTGATTTTTAGCTAAGTTATGGCTTCTCAAAGTTACAAATGTCTCAATTTTTTAAACCAAAAACACGTTTTTTTTTCAATTTATCACTTTCCTTGCCATATTTTTCAAAACATGTAATTAACCTTATATACCGATTTAAAGTGTAATAAAAGCCGTATCCAGAAATGCATAAATGAGGACCATCATCTAAGTTGTGGAAAAGTTATGGTTCCTCGGAGATGAGGAAGATATCAATATGTTTTCAAAACGATGATTTTGACCATTTATAACTATTGTGGCCATATTTTCTAAAATATGGGTCAAAATCAAGTGTGGTAAAGTTTTTTTATACTCATTTTAATACCAGAAATCGAAAGGGCACAAAAAATTCCGATTTTAAAATTTTCACTTTTTTGGCATTTTTGGTAGGAGTTAATGTGCAAAAATTGTCAATAAATGATTCAAATTTTAAAACCGACAATATGAACAATTTTTTGATTTACAATAAAAATATGATAAATACTATTGACAGAAATGCAAAAATTTTGAAAATCGGTTGATTTTTAGCTAAGTTATGGCTTCTCAAAGTTGCAAAATTCTCAACTTTTTAAACAAAATAACAGGTTTTTTCAATTTTTCACTTTCCTTACCATATTTTTCAAAACATTTAATAAACCTTATATACCGATTTAAAGTATAATAAGAGCCGTATCCAGAAATGCATAAATGAGGAAAATCGGTTAAGTTGTAGAAAAGTTATGGTTCCTCGGAGATGAGGAAGATATCAATATTTGTTCAAAACGATCATTTTGACCATTTATCACTATTGTGGTCATATTTTCTAAAATATGGGTCAAAATCAAGTGTGGAAAAGTTTTTTTATACTCATTTGAATACCAGAAATCGATAATGCAGAAAAAATTCCGATTTTAAAATTTTCACTTTTTTGACATTTTTGCTAGTAGTAAATTTGCAAAATTTGTCAAAAAATGGGTCAAAAATTAAAACTGAAAGTATTTTAATTTTTTTGACGTAGATTCAAAATATGATAAATACCATTGACAGAAATCCAAAAAATTTGAAAATCAAAGTTACAAATGTCTCAATTTTTTAAACCAAAAACACGTTTTTTTCAATTTATCACTTTCCTTGCAATATTTTTCAAAACATGTAATAAACCTTATATACAGATTTAAAGTATAATAAAAGCCGTATCCAGAAATGCATAAATGAGGAAAATCGGCTAAGTTGTGGAAAAGTTATGGTTCCTCGGAGTTGAGGAAGATATCAATATTTGTTCAAAACGATGATTTTGACCATTTATCACAATTGTGGTCATATTTTCTAAAATATGGGTCAAAATGAAGTGTGGTAAAGTTTTTTTATACTCATTTTAATACCAGAAATCGATAATGCACAAAAAATTCCGATTTTAAATTTTTCATTTTTTTGGCATTTTTGGTAGGAGTTAATGTGCAAAAATGGTCAAAAAATGGGTAAAATTTTAGAACTGACAATTTGAACAATTTTTTGATGTACAATAAAAATATGCATAAATTTTGAAAATCGGTTGATTTTTAGCTAAGTTATGGCTTCTCAAAGTTGCAAGAGTCTCAATTTTTTAAACCAAAAACACGTTTTGTTCAATTTATCACTTTCCTTGCAATATTTTTCAAAACATGTAATAAACCTTATATACAGATTTAAAGTATAATAAAAGCCGTATCCAGAAATGCATAAATGAGGAAAATCGGCTAAGTTGTGGAAAAGTTATGGTTCCTCGGAGATGAGGAAGATATCAATATGTTTTCAAAACGATGATTTTGACCATTTATAACTATTGTGGCCATATTTTCTAAAATATGGGTCAAAATCAAGTGTGGTAAAGTTTTTTTATACTCATTTTAATACCAGAAATCGAAAGGGCACAAAAAATTCCGATTTTAAAATTTTCACTTTTTTGGCATTTTTCGTAGGAGTTAATGTGCAAAAATTGTCAAAATATGAGTCAAATTTTAAAACTGACAATATGAACAATTTGTTGATGTACAATAAAAATATGATCAATACTATTGACAGAAATGCATAAATTTTGAAAATCGGCTGATTTTTAGCTAAGTTATGGCTTCCCAAAGTTGCAAAAATCTCAATTTTTTAAACCAAAAACACGTTTTTTTTCAATTTCTCACTTTCCTTGCCATATTTTTCAAAACATGTAATAAACCTTATATACCGATTTAAAGTGTAATAAAAGCCGTATCCAGAAATGCATAAATGAGGAAAATCGGCTAAGTTGTGGAAAAGTTATGGTTCCTCGGAGATGAGGAAGATATCAATATTTGTTCAAAACGATGATTTTGACCATTTATCACTATTGTGGTCATATTTTCTAAAATATGGGTCAAAATCAAGTGTGGTAAAGTTTTTTTATACTCATTTTAATACCAGAAATCGATAATGCACAAAAAATTCCGATTTTAAATTTTTCATTTTTTTGGCATTTTTGGTAGGAGTTAATGTGCAAAAATGGTCAAAAAATGGGTCAAATTTTAGAACTGACAATTTGAACAATTTTTTGATGTACAATAAAAATATGATCAATACTATTGACAGAAATGCAAAAATTTTGAAAATCGGTTGAATTTTAGCTAAGTTATGGCTTATCAAAGTTGCAAATGTCTCAATTTTTTAAACAAAATAACACGTTTTTTCAATTTTTCACTTTCCTTGCCATATTTTTCAAAACATTTAATAAACCTTATATACCGATTTAGAGTGTAATAAAAGCCGTATCCAGAAATGCATAAATGAGGAAAATCGGCTAAGTTGTGGAAAAGTTATGGTTTCTCAAAGATGGGGAAGATATCAATTTTTGTTCAAAACGATTATTTTGTCCATTTATAACTATTGTGGCCATATTTTCTAAAATATATGTCAAAATCAAGTGAGGTAAAGTTTTTTATTCTCATTTTGATACCAGAAATCGATTGGGCACAAAAAATTCCGATTTTAAAATTTTCAATTTTTTGGCATTTTTGGTAGGAGTTAATGTGCAAAAATTGTCAAAAAGTGGGTCAAAAATTTAAACTGAAAGTATTTTAATTTTTTGACTTATATTCAAAATATGATCAATACTATTGACAGAAATGCAAAAATTTTGAAAATCGGTTGATTTTTAGCTAAGTTATGGCTTCTCAAAGTTGCAAATGTCTCAATTTTTTAAACAAAATAACACGTTTTTTCAATTTTTCACTTTCCTTGCCATATTTTTCAAAACATTTAATAAACCTTATATACCGATTTAGAGTGTAATAAGAGCCGTATCCAGAAATGCATAAATGAGGAAAATCGGCTAAGTTGTGGAAAAGTTATGGTTGCTCGAAGATGAGGAAGATATCAATATTTGTTCAAAACGATGATTTTGACCATTTATCACTATTGTGGTCATATTTTCTAAAATATGGGTCAAAATCAGGTGTGGTAAAGTTTTTTATACTCCTTTTGATACCAGAAATCGATAAGGCACAAAAAATAACGATTTTAAAATTTTCAATTTTTTGGCATTTTTGCTAGGAGTTAATGTGCAAAAATCTTCAAAAAATTGGTCAAATTTTAAAACTGACAATATGAACAATTTTTTGTTGTACAATAAAAATATGATCAATACTATTGACAGAAATGCATAAATTTTGAAAATCGGCTGATTTTTAGCTAAGTTATGGCTTCTCAAACTTGCAAAAGTCTCAATTTTTTAAACAAAATAACACGTTTTTTCAATTTATCACTTTCCTTGCTATATTTTTCAAAACACGTAATAAACCTAATATACCGATTTAAAATATAATAAAAGCCGTATCCAGAAATGCATAAATGAGGAAAATCGGCTAAGTTGTTGATAAGTTATGGTTTCTCAAAGATGGGGAAGATATAAATTTTTGTTCAAAACGATGATTTTGTCCATTTATAACTATTGTGGCCATATTTTCTAAAATATGGGTCAAAATCAAGTGTGGTAAAGTTTTTTTAAACTCATTTTAATACCAGAAATCGATTGGGCACAAAAAATTCCGATTTTAAAATTTTCACTTTTTTGACATTTTTGCTTGCAGTAAATTTGCAAAATTTGTCAAAAAATGGGTCAAAAATTGAAACTGAAAGTATTTTAATTTTTTGACGTAGATTCAAAATATGATAAATACCATTGATAGAAATGCATAAATTTTGAAAATCGGCTGATTTTTAGCTAAGTTATGGCTTCTCAAAGTTGCAAAAGTCTCAATTTTTTAAACAAAATAACACGTTTTTTCAATTTTTCACTTTCCTTGCCATATTTTTCAAAACATTTAATAAACCTTATATACCGATTTAAAGTATAATAAAAGCCGTATCCAGAATTGCATAAATGAGGAAAATCGGCTAAGTTGTGGAAAAGTTATGGTTCCTCGGAGATGAGGCAGATATCAATATTTGTTCGAAACGATGATTTTGACCATTTATCACTATTGTGGTCATATTTTCTAAAATATGGGTCAAAATCAAGTGTGGTAAAGTTTTTTATACTCATTTTAATACCAGAAATCGATTGGGCACAAAAATTCCGATTTTAAAATTTTCACTTTTTTGACATTTTTGCTAGTAGTAAACTTGCAAAATTTGTCAAAAAATGGGTCAAAAATTAAAACTGAAAGTATCTTAATTTTTTTGACGTAGATTCAAAATATGATAAATACCATTGACAGAAATGCAAAAATTTTGAAAATCGGTTGATTTTTAGCTAAGTTATGGCTTCTCAAAGTTGCAAATGTCTCAATTTTTTAAACCAAAAACACGTTTTTTTCAATTTATCACTTTCCTTGCCATATTTTTCAAAACATGTAATTAACCTTATATACCGATTTAAAGTATAATAAAAGCCGTATCCAGAAATGCATAAATGAGGAAAATCGGCTAAGTTGTGGAAAAGTTATGGTTCCTCGAAGATGAGGAAGATATCAATATGTTTTCAAAACGATGATTTTGACCATTTATAACTATTGTGGCCATATTTTATAAAATATGGGTCAAAATCAAGTGTGGTAAAGTTTTTTTTTTACTCATTTTAATACCAGAAATCGATAAGGCACAAAAAATTCCGATTTTAAAATTTTCACTTTTTTGGCATTTTTGGTAGGAGTTAATGTGCAAAAATTGTCAAAAAATGAGTCAAATTTTAAAACTGACAATATGAACAATTTTTTGATGTACAATAAAAATATGATCAATACTATTGACAGATATGCATAAATTTTGAAAATCTGCTGATTTTTAGCTAAGTTATGGCTTCTCAAAGTTGCAAAAGTCTCAATTTTTTAAACAAAATAACAAGTTTTTTCAATTTTTCTCTTTCTTTGCTATATTTTTCAAAACATTTAATAAACCTTATATACCGATTTAGAGTATAATAAAAGCCGTATCCAGAAATGCATAAATGAGGAAAATCGGCTAAGTTGTGGAAAAGATATGGTTCCTCAGGGATGAGGAAGATATCAATATTTGTTCAAAACGATGATTTTGTCCATTTATAACTATTGTGGCCATATTTTCTAAAATATGGGTCAAAATCAAGTGTGGTAAAGTTTTTTTATACTCATTTTAATACCAGAAATCGATAAGGCACAAAAAATTCCGATTTTAAAATTTTCACTTTTTTGGCATTTTTGGTAGAAGTTAATTTACAAAAATTGTCAAAAACTGGGTCAAAAATTGAAACTGAAAGTATTTTAATTTTTTGACGTAGATTCAAAATATGATAAATACCATTGACAGAAATGCAAAAATTTTGAAAATCGGCTGATTTTTAGCTAAGTTATGGCTTCTCAAAGTTGCAAAAGTCTGAATTTTTTAAACAAAATAACACGTTTTTTCAATTTTTCACTTTCTTTGCCATATTTTTCAAAACATTTAATAAACCTTATATACCGATTTAAAGTATAATAAAAGCCGTATCCAGAAATGCATAAATGAGGAAAATCGGCTAAGTTGTGGAAAAGTTATGGTTCCTCGGAGATGAGGCAGATATCAATATTTGTTCAAAACGATGATTTTGACCATTTATCACTATTGTGGTCATATTTTCTAAAATATGGGACAAAATCAAGTGTGGTAAAGTTTTTTTATACTCATTTTAATACCAGAAATCGATAATGCACAAAAAATTCCGATTTTAAAATTTTCACTTGTTTGGCATTTTTGGTAGGAGTTAATGAGCAAAAATGGTCAAAAAATGGGTCAAATTTTAGAACTGACAATTTGAACAATTTTTTGATGTACAATAAAAATATGCATAAATTTTGAAAATCGGTTGATTTTTAGCTAAGTTATGGCTTCTCAAAGTTGCAAGAGTCTCAATTTTTTAAACCAAATAACACGTTTTTTCAATTTTCTACTTTCCTTGCCATATTTTTCAAAACATTTAATAAACCTTATTTACCGATTTAAAGTATAATAAAAGCCGTATCCAGAAATGCATAAATGAGGAAAATCGGCTAAGTTGTGGAAAAGTTATGGTTCCTCGGAGATGAGGAAGATATCAATATGTTTTCAAAACGATGATTTTGACCATTTATAACTATTGTGGCCATATTTTCTAAAATATGGGTCAAAATCAAGTGTGGTAAAGTTTTTTTATACTCATTTTAATACCAGAAATCGAAAGGGCACAAAAAATTCCGATTTTAAAATTTTCACTTTTTTGGCATTTTTGGTAGGAGTTAATGTGCAAAAATTGTCAAAATATGAGTCAAATTTTAAAACTGACAATATGAACAATTTTTTGATGTACAATAAAAATATGATCAATACTATTGACAGAAATGCATAAATTTTGAAAATCGGCTGATTTTTAGCTAAGTTATGGCTTCCCAAAGTTGCAAAAATCTCAATTTTTTAAACCAAAAACACGTTTTTTTTCAATTTATCACTTTCCTTGCCATATTTTTCAAAACATGTATTAAACCTTATATACCGATTTAAAGTGTAATAAAAGCCGTATCCAGAAATGCATAAATGAGGAAAATCGGCTAAGTTGTGGAAAAGTTATGGTTCCTCGGAGATGAGGAAGATATCAATATTTGTTCAAAACGATGATTTTGACCATTTATCACAATTGTGGTCATATTTTCTAAAATATGGGTCAAAATCAAGTGTGGTAAAGTTTTTTTATACTCATTTTAATACCAGAAATCGATAATGCACAAAAAATTCCGATTTTAAATTTTTAATTTTTTTGGCATTTTTGGTAGGAGTTAATGTGCAAAAATGGTCAAAAAATGGTTCAAATTTTAGAACTGACAATTTGAACAATTTTTTGATGTACAATAAAAATATGATCAATACTATTGACAGAAATGCAAAAATTTTGAAAATCGGTTGAATTTTAGCTAAGTTATGGCTTATCAAAGTTGCAAATGTCTCAATTTTTTAAACAAAATAACACGTTTTTTCAATTTTTCACTTTCCTTGCCATATTTTTCAAAACATTTAATAAACCTTATATACCGATTTAGAGTGTAATAAAAGCCGTATCCAGAAATGCATAAATGAGGAAAATCGGCTAAGTTGTGGAAAAGTTATGGTTTCTCAAAGATGGGGAAGATATCAATTTTTGTTCAAAACGATTATTTTGTCCATTTATAACTATTGTGGCCATATTTTCTAAAATATATGTCAAAATCAAGTGAGGTAAAGTTTTTTATTCTCATTTTGATACCAGAAATCGATTGGGCACAAAAAATTCCGATTTTAAAATTTTTAATTTTTTGGCATTTTTGCTAGGAGTTAATGTGCAAAAATTGTCAAAAAGTGGGTCAAAAATTTAAACTGAAAGTATTTTATTTTTTTGACGTAGATTCAAAATATGATAAATACCATTGACAGAAATGCAAAAATTTTGAAAATCGGCTGATTTTTAGCTAAGTTATGGCTTCTCAAAGTTGCAAATGTCTCAATTTTTTAAACCAAAAACACGTTTTTTCAATTTTTCACTTCCCTTGCCATATTTTTCAAAACATTTAATAAACCTTATATACCGATTTAAAGTATAATAAAAGCCGTATCCAGAAATGCATAAATGAGGAAAATCGGTTAAGTTGTAGAAAAGTTATGGTTCCTCGGAGATGAGGAAGATATCAATATTTGTTCAAAACGATGATTTTGTCCATTTATAACTATTGTGGCCATATTTTCTAAAATATGGGTCAAAATCAAGTGTGGTAAAGTTTTTATATACTCATTTTAATACCAGAAATCGATAAGGCACAAAAAATTCCGATTTTAAAATTTTCACTTTTTTGGCATTTTTGGTAGGAGTTAATGTGCAAAAATTGTCAAAAACTGGGTCAAAAATTGAAACTGAAAGTATTTTAATTTTTTGACTTATATTCAAAATATGATCAATACTATTGACAGAAATGCATAAATTTTGAAAATCGGCTGATTTTTAGCTAAGTTATGGCTTCTCAAAGTTGCAAAAATCTGAATTTTTTAAACAAAATAACACGTTTTTTCAATTTTTCACTTTCCTTGCCATATTTTTCAAAACATTTAATAAACCTTATATACCGATTTAGAGTGTAATAAAAGCCGTATCCAGAAATGCATAAATGAGGAAAATCGGCTAAGTTGTGGAAAAGTTATGGTTGCTCGAAGATGAGGAAGATATCAATATTTGTTCAAAACGATGATTTTGACCATTTATCACTATTGTGGTCATCTTTTCTAAAATATGGGTCAAAATCAAGTGTGGTAAAGTTTTTTATACTCATTTTGATACCAGAAATCGATAAGGCACAAAAAATTCCGATTTTAAAATTTTCAATTTTTTGGCATTTTTGCTAGGAGTTAATGTGCAAAAATGGTCGAAAAATTGGTCAAATTTTAAAACTGACAATATGAACAATTTTTTGATGTACAATAAAAATATGATCAATACTATTGACAGAAATGCAAAAATTTTGAAAATCGGCTGATTTTTAGCTAAGTTATGGCTTCTCAAAGTTGCAAAAGTCTCAATCTTTTAAACAAAATAACACGTTTTTTCAATTTTTCACTTTCCTTGCCATATTTTTCAAAACATTTAATAAACCTTATATACCGATTTAAAGTATAATAAAAGCCGTATCCAGAAATGCATAAATGAGGAAAATCGGCTAAGTTGTGGAAAAGTTATGGTTCCTCGGAAATCAGGCAGATATCAATATTTGTTCGAAACGATGATTTTGACCATTTATCACTATTGTGGTCATATTTTCTAAAATATGGGTCAAAATCAAGTGTGGTAAAGTTTTTTTTATACTCATTTTAATACCAGAAATCGATTGGGCACAAAAATTCCGATTTTAAAATTTTCACTTTTTTGACATTTTTGCTAGTAGTAAACTTGCAAAATTTGTCAAAAAATGGGTCAAAAATTAAAACTGAAAGTATCTTAATTTTTTTGACGTAGATTCAAAATATGATAAATACCATTGACAGAAATGCAAAAATTTTGAAAATCGGTTGATTTTTAGCTAAGTTATGGCTTCTCAAAGTTGCAAATGTCTCAATTTTTTAAACCAAAAACACGTTTTTTTCAATTTATCACTTTTCTTGCCATATTTTTCAAAACATGTAATTAACCTTATATACCGATTTAAAGTATAATAAAAGCCGTATCCAGAAATGCATAAATGAGGAAAATCGGCTAAGTTGTGGAAAAGTTATGGTTCCTCGAAGATGAGGAAGATATCAATATGTTTTCAAAACGATGATTTTGACCATTTATAACTATTGTGGCCATATTTTCTAAAATATGGGTCAAAATCAAGTGTGGTAAAGTTTTTTTATACTCATTTTAATACCAGAAATCGATAAGGCACAAAAAATTCCGATTTTAAAATTTTCACTTTTTTGGGAATTTTTGGTAGGAGTTAATGTGCAAAAATTGTAAAAAAATGAGTCAAATTTTAAAACTGACAATATGAACAATTTTTTGATGTACAATAAAAATATGATCAATACTATTGACAGAAATGCATAAATTTTGAAAATCTGCTGATTTTTAGCTAAGTTATGGCTTCTCAAAGTTGCAAAAGTCTCAATTTTTTAAACAAAATAACACGTTTTTTCAATTTTTCTCTTTCTTTGCTATATTTTTCAAAACATTTAATAAACCTTATATACCGATTTAAAGTATAATAAAAGCCGTATCCAGAAATGCATAAATGAGGAAAATCGGCTAAGTTGTGGAAAAGATATGGTTCCTCAGAGATGAGGAAGATATCAATATTTGTTCAAAACGATGATTTTGTCCATTTATAACTATTGTGGCCATATTTTCTAAAATATGGGTCAAAATCAAGTGTGGTAAAGTTTTTTTATACTCATTTTAATACCAGAAATCGATAAGGCACAAAAAATTCCGATTTTAAAATTTTCACTTTTTTGGCATTTTTGGTAGGAGTTAATGTGCAAAAATTGTCAAAAACTGGGTCAAAAATTGAAACTGAAAGTATTTTAATTTTTTGACGTAGATTCAAAATATGATAAATACCATTGACAGAAATGCAAAAATTTTGAAAATCGGTTGATTTTTAGCTAAGTTATGGCTTCTCAAAGTTGCAAGCGTCTCAATTTTTTAAACCAAATAACACGTTTTTTCAATTTTTCACTTTCCTTGCCATATTTTTCAAAACATGTAATAAACCTTATATACCGATTTAAAATATAATAAAAGCCGTATCCAGAAATGCATTAATGCGGAAAGTCGGCTAAGTTGTTGATAAGTTATGGTTTCTCAAAGATGGGGAAGATATCAATTTTTGTTCAAAACGATTATTTTGTCCATTTATAACTATTGTGGCCATATTTTCTAAAATATGGGTCAAAATCAAGTGTGGTAAAGTTTTTTTAAACTCATTTTAATACCAGAAATCGATTGGGCACAAAAAATTCCGATTTTAAAATTTTCATTGTTTTGTCATTTTTGGTAGGAGTTAATGTGCAAAAATGGTAAAAAAATGGGTCAAATTTTAAAACTGACAATATGAACAATTTTTTGATGTACAATAAAAATATGATCAATACTATTGAGAGAAATGCATAAATTTTGAAAATCGGCTGATTTTTAGCTAAGTTATGGCTTCTCAAAGTTGCAAAAGTCTCAATTTTTTTAAACAAAATAACACGTTTTTTCAATTTTTCACTTTCCTTGCCATATTTTTCAAAACATTTAATAAACCTTATATACCGATTTAAAGTATAATAAAAGCCGTATCCAGAAATGCATAAATGAGGAAAATCGGCTAAGTTGTGGAAAAGTTATGGTTCCTCGGAGATGAGGCAGATATCAATATTTGTTCAAAACGATGATTTTGACCATTTATCACTATTGTGGTCATATTTTCTAAAATATGGGTCAAAATCAAGTGTGGTAAAGTTTTTTATACTCATTTTAATACCAGAAATCGATTGGGCACAAAAATTCCTATTTTAAAATTTTCACTTTTTTGACATTTTTGCTAGTAGTAAATTTGCAAAATTTGTCAAAAAATGGGTCAAAAATTAAAACTAAAAGTATTTTAATTTTTTTGACGTAGATTCAAAATATGATAAATACCATTGACAGAAATGCGAAAATTTTGAAAATCGGTTGATTTTTAGCTAAGTTATGGCTTCTCAAAGTTGCAAATGTCTCAATTTTTTAAACCAAAAACACGTTTTTTTCAATTTATCACTTTCCTTGCCATATTTTTCAAAACATGTAATTAACCTTATATACCGATTTAAAGTATAATAAAAGCCGTATCCAGAAATGCATAAATGAGGAAAATCGGCTAAGTTGTGGAAAAGTTATGATTCCTCGGAGATGAGGCAGATATCAATATTTGTTCAAAACGATGATTTTGACCATTTATCACTATTGTGGTCATATTTTCTAAAATATGGGTCAAAATCAAGTGTGGTAAAGTTTTTTTATACTCATTTTAATACCAGAAATCGATAATGCACAAAAATTTCCGATTTTAAAATTTTCACTTTTTTGGCATTTTTGGTAGGAGTTAATCTGCAAAAATTGTCAAAAACTGGGTCAAAAATTGAAACTGAAAGTATTTTAATTTTTTGACGTAGATTCAAAATATGATAAATACCATTGACAGAAATGCAAAAATTTTGAAAATCGGTTGATTTTTAGCTAAGTTATGGCTTCTCAAAGTTGCAAATGTCTCAATTTTTTAAACCAAAAACATGTTTTTTTTCAATTTATCACTTTCCTGGCTATATTTTTCAAAACATGTAATAAACCTTATATACCGTAACCTTATATACCGATTTAAAGTATAATAAAAGCCGTATCCAGAAATGTATAAATGAGGAAAATCGGCCAAGTTGTGGAAAAGTTATGGTTCCTCGAAGATGAGGCAGATATCAATATTTGTTCAAAACGATGATTTTGACCATTTATCACTATTGTGGTCATATTTTCTAAAATATGGGTCAAAATCAAGTGTGGTAAAGTTTTTTTATACTCATTTTAATACCAGAAATCGATAAGGCACAAAAAATTCCGATTTTAAAATTTTCACTTTTTTGGCATTTTTGGTAGGAGTTAATGTGCAAAATTTGTCAAAAAATGAGTCAAATTTTAAAACTGACAATATGAACAATTTTTTGATGTACAATAAAAATATGATCAATACTATTGACAGAAATGCATATATTTTGAAAATCGGCTGATTTTTAGCTAAGTTATGGCTTCTCAAAGTTGCAAAAGTCTCAATTTTTTAAACAAAATAACACGTTTTTTCAATTTTTCACTTTCCTTGCCATATTTTTCAAAACATTTAATAAACCTTATATACCGATTTAAAGTATAATAAAAGCCGTATCCAGAAATGCATAAATGAGGAAAATCGGCTAAGTTGTTGGATAAGTTATGGTTTCTCAAAGATGGGGAATATATCAATTTTTGTTCAAAACGATGATTTTGTCCATTTATAACTATTGTGGCCATATTTTCTAAAATATGGGTCAAAATCAAGTGTGGTTAAGTTTTTTTAAACTCATTTTAATACCAGAAATCGAAAGGGCACAAAAAATTCCGATTTTAAAATTTTCACTTTTTTGGCATTTTTGGTAGGAGTTAATGTGCAAAAATTGTCAAAAAATGAGTCAAATTTTAAAACTGACAATATGAACAATTTTTTGATGTACAAGTTAACCCGAGTCAATATTCCCCAGAATATTGACACAATTCACACCGGTCAAAACCGCTGAATTAGAATTTGACCGGAAGTTGTTGCAGTCAGCAGACATTGCAAGTAGTTGGAGTCAACGTTCCCCAAAATGTTGACCCAATTCACACCGATCAAAATCGATGTATCAGAGTTTGATCGGATGTCGTTACTGACCCAATTGCAACACCAGTCAAAATCGCCAAATTCGCATTTGACCGGATGTCACTGCATAGCCGGCAGACGCTGCATGTACCGAGCGGCCGCTATGAAAATAATTAAATAAATAGCTTGTAGGTTTCATTATATTCTTTAGTTTAAGATTAATAAAGAAACAGCCAAGTGCTGGTTATTAATTACTCCGACGATAGTCGTTAAAATCATTCCTTCCTTCCCGGATCTCCTTTCTTAACAGAAGGACGATCGGGAAGTGAAATAACAAATCTGACAATAGTCAGTAATAAATTAAACAAATTCCTTCCAGGATCTCCTTTCTTAACAGAAGGACGATCGGGAAGTGAATTAACAAATCTGACAATAGTCAGTAATAAATATAATATATAATAATTATATTAATATTAATATAATAATAATATTAATAATAATCAATAAATCCTTCCCTGATCTCCTGACTAAACAGTAGGACGATCGGGAAGTAATAAATTAATTAATTTCTTTCCTGGATCTCCTAACTTAACAGTAGGACGATCGGGAATTAATTAATTGGCGCCCAACTAGTGGTAATAACGAATTGCCCACGAACGTTGTTGAATCAAACAAAGTGAACCGCGGATTAACCCATTGACGGCTGCGCGGAAGAACCTAGGACCTTAATTTACTTGATTAATTAGGACTTCAATTAACTTATTTCTCGGATCTCCTAACTTAACAGTAGGACGATCGGGAATTAATTAATTGGCGTCCAACTAGCTGTAATTTCGAATTACCCAATAACGTTTTGAACGCGAACATCGTAAACCGCATTACCCCATGGATTACCCCGTTGACTGCTGCGCGGGAGAACCAAAAAAAATAATTTTGGAGGCGCAATCGCAAACGCACCTAATGTCTTTGCTCAGACGAACCGCAAGCAGAAATAGAAAACAAGATTAAGGACGCCCAGGCTACGGTGAGGACCAGAGAAAATGCACCGCGGCAGAACAGAGTCTTCAAGTTTGAAGAAAAGATTTTAGTAAAACCAAATCGGAGGCTTGGTAATAAACTCACGTCCTTCAGTGAATCTATAGATGTGGACCTGGGGACATCGGTCCTCATTAAAGGGAGGGTGGTCCACAAGGACACGCTTACCGTAACGCTTGCAAACCATGTATGGTTCTTGATTCTGGATACACGCAGTAACGTCCAGAACAGAGTTCCTGCACTTGCTAACTCTTCATCACCGCCAACCAAGATGTTCTAATAATAGCCATCTGTAGCACATTCATCCGCATTGGCCTCGCCTATCGACGAATTTAAAACTGATGGTTGCCGAAATTGGAACGGCCGGGGATGGCCTTTAGTTGGAGGGGGGTAGTTAACCTGAGTCAATATTCCCCAGAATATTGACACAATTCACACCGGTCAAAACCGCTGAATTAGAATTTTACCGGAAGTTGTTGCAGTCAGCAGACATTGCAAGTAGTTGGAGTCAACGTTCCCAAAATGTTGACCCAATTCACACCGATCAAAATCGATGTATCAGAGTTTGATCGGATGTCGTTACTGACCCAATTGCAACACCAGTCAAAATCGCCAAATTCGCATTTGACCGGATGTCACTGCATAGCCGGCAGACGCTGCATGTACCGAGCGGCCGCTATGAAAATAATTAAATAAATAGCTTGTAGGTTTCATTGTATTCTTTAGTTTAAGATTAATAAAGAAACAGCCAAGTGCTGGTTATTAATTACTCCGACGATAGTCGTTAAAATCATTCCTTCCTTCCCGGATCTCCTTTCTTAACAGAAGGACGATCGGGAAGTGAAATAACAAATCTGACAATAGTCAGTAATAAATTAAACAAATTCCTTCCAGGATCTCCTTTCTTAACAGAAGGACGATCGGGAAGTGAATTAACAAATCTGACAATAGTCAGTAATAAATATAATATATAATAATTATATTAATATTAATATAATAATAATATTAATAATAATCAATAAATCCTTCCCTGATCTCCTGACTAAACAGTAGGACGATCGGGAAGTAATAAATTAATTAATTTCTTTCCTGGATCTCCTAACTTAACAGTAGGACGATCGGGAATTAATTAATTGGCGCCCAACTAGTGGTAATAACGAATTGCCCACGAACGTTGTTGAATCAAACAAAGTGAACCGCGGATTAACCCATTGACGGCTGCGCGGAAGAACCTAGGACCTTAATTTACTTGATTAATTAGGACTTCAATTAACTTATTTCTCGGATCTCCTAACTTAACAGTAGGACGATCGGGAATTAATTAATTGGCGTCCAACTAGCTGTAATTTCGAATTACCCAATAACGTTTTGAACGCGAACATCGTAAACCGCATTACCCCATGGATTACCTCGTTGACTGCTGCGCGGGAGAACCAAAAAAAAATAATTTTGGAGGCGCAATCGCAAACGCACCTAATGTCTTTGCTCAGACGAACCGCAAGCAGAAATAGAAAACAAGATTAAGGACGCCCAGGCTACGGTGAGGACCAGAGAAAATGCACCGCGGCAGAACAGAGTCTTCAAGTTTGGAGAAAAGATTTTAGTAAAACCAAATCGGAGGCTTGGTAATAAACTCACGTCCTTCAGTGAATCTATAGATGTGGACCTGGGGACATCGGTCCTCATTAAAGGGAGGGTGGTCCACAAGGACACGCTTACCGTAACGCTTGCAAACCATGTATGGTTCTTGATTCTGGATACACGCAGTAACGTCCAGAACAGAGTTCCTGCACTTGCTAACTCTTCATCACCGCCAACCAAGATGTTCTAATAATAGCCATCTGTAGCACATTCATCCGCATTGGCCTCGCCTATCGACGAATTTAAAACTGATGGTTGCCGAAATTGGAACGGCCGGGGATGGCCTTTAGTTGGAGGGGGGGTAGTTAACCCGAGTCAATATTCCCCAGAATATTGACACAATTCACACCGGTCAAAACCGCTGAATTAGAATTTTACCGGAAGTTGTTGCAGTCAGCAGACATTGCAAGTAGTTGGAGTCAACGTTCCCCAAAATGTTGACCCAATTCACACCGATCAAAATCGATGTATCAGAGTTTGATCGGATGTCGTTACTGACCCAATTGCAACACCAGTCAAAATCGCCAAATTCGCATTTGACCGGATGTCACTGCATAGCCGGCAGACGCTGCATGTACCGAGCGGCCGCTATGAAAATAATTAAATAAATAGCTTGTAGGTTTCATTGTATTCTTTAGTTTAAGATTAATAAAGAAACAGCCAAGTGCTGGTTATTAATTACTCCGACGATAGTCGTTAAAATCATTCCTTCCTTCCCGGATCTCCTTTCTTAACAGAAGGACGATCGGGAAGTGAAATAACAAATCTGACAATAGTCAGTAATAAATTAAACAAATTCCTTCCAGGATCTCCTTTCTTAACAGAAGGACGATCGGGAAGTGAATTAACAAATCTGACAATAGTCAGTAATAAATATAATATATAATAATTATATTAATATTAATATAATAATAATATTAATAATAATCAATAAATCCTTCCCTGATCTCCTGACTAAACAGTAGGACGATCGGGAAGTAATAAATTAATTAATTTCTTTCCTGGATCTCCTAACTTAACAGTAGGACGATCGGGAATTAATTAATTTACAATAAAAATATGATCAATACTATTGAAAGAAATGCATAAATTTTGAAAATCGACTGATTTTTAGCTAAGTTATGGCTTCTCAAAGTTGCAAAAGTCTCAATTTTTTAAACAAAATAACACGTTTTTTCAATTTTTCACTTTCCTTGCCATATTTTTCAAAACATTTAATAAACCTTATATACCGATTTAGAGTATAATAAAAGCCGTTTCCAGAAATGCATAAATGAGGAAAATCGGCTAAGTTGTGGAAAAGTTATGGTTGCTCTAAGATGAGGAAGATATCAATATTTGTTCAAAACGATGATTTTGACCATTTATCACTATTGTGGCCATATTTTCTAAAATATGGGTCAAAATCAAGTGTGGTAAAGTTTTTTTATACTCATTTTAATACCAGAAATCGATAAGGCACAAAAAATTCCGATTTTAAAATTTTCTCTTTTTTGGCATTTTTGGTAGGAGTTAATGTGCAAAAATGGTCAAAAAATTGGTCAAATTTTAAAACTGACAATTTGAACAATTTTTTGTTGTACAATAAAAATATGATCAATACTATTGACAGCAATGCATAAATTTTGAAAATTGGCTGATTTTTAGCTAAGTTATGGCTTCACAAAGTTGCAAAAGTCTCAATTTTTTAAACAAAATAACACGTTTTTTTCAATTTATCACTTTCGTTGCTATATTTTTCAAAACATGTAATAAACCTTATATACCGATTTAAAGTATAATAAAAACCGAATCCAGAAATGCATAAATGAGGAAAATCGGCTAAGTTGTGGAAAAGTTATGGTTCCTCGGAGATGAGGCAGATATCAATATTTGTTCAAAACGATGATTTTGACCATTTATCACTATTGTGGTCATATTTTCTAAAATATGGGTCAAAATCAAGTGTGGTAAAGTTTTTTTAAACTCATTTTAATACCAGAAATCGATTGGGCACAAAATATTCCGATTTTAAAATTTTCACTTTTTTGGCATTTTTGGTAGGAGTTAATGTGCAAAAACTGTCAAAAAATGAGTCAAATTTTAAAACTGACAATATGAACAATTTTTTGATGTACAATAAAAATATGATCAATACTATTGACAAAAATGCATAAATTTTGAAAATCGGCTGATTTTTAGCTAAGTTATGGCTTCTCAAAGTTGCAAGCGTCTCAATTTTTTAAACCAAATAACACGTTTTTTTCAATTTTTCACTTTCTTTGCCATATTTTTCAAAACATTTAATAAACCTTATATACCGATTTAAAGTATAATAAAAGCCGTATCCAGAAATGCATAACTGAGGAAAATCGGCTAAGTTGTGGAAAAGTTATGGTTCCTCGGAGATGAGGCAGATATCAATATTTGTTCAAAACGATGATTTTGACCATTAATCACTATTGTGGCCATATTTTCTAAAATATGGGTCAAAATCAAGTGTGGTAAAGTTTTTTTATACTCATTTTAATACCAGAAATCGATAAGGCACAAAAAATTCCGATTTTAAAATTTTCTCTTTTTTGGCATTTTTGGTAGGAGTTAATGTGCAAAAATGGTCAAAAAATTGGTCAAATTTTAAAACTGACAATTTGAACAATTTTTTGTTGTACAATAAAAATATGATCAATACTATTGACAGAAATGCATAAATTTTGAAAATTGGCTGATTTTTAGCTAAGTTATGGCTTCTCAAAGTTGCAACAGTCTCAATTTTTTAAACAAAATAACACGTTTTTTCAATTTATCACTTTCGTTGCTATATTTTTCAAAACATGTAATAAACCTTATATACCGATTTAAAATATAATAAAAGCCGTATCCAGAAATGCATAAATGAGGAAAATCGGCTAAGTTGTTGATAAGTTATGGTTTCTCAAAGATGGGGAAGATATCAATTTTTGTTCAAAACGATGATTTTGTCCATTTATAACTATTGTGGCCATATTTTCTAAAATATGGGTCAAAATCAAGTGTGGTAAAGTTTTTTTAAACTCATTTTAATACCAGAAATCGATTGGGCACAAAAAATTCCGATTTTAAAATTTTCACTTGTTGACATTTTTGCTTGCAGTAAATTTGCAAAATTTGTCAAAAAATGGGTCAAAAATTGAAACTGAAAGTATTTTAATTTTTTGACGTAGATACAAAATATGATAAATACCATTGATAGAAATGCAAAAATTTTGAAAATCGGTTGATTTTTAGCTAAGTTATGGCTTCTAAAAGTTGCAAAAGTCTCAATTTTTTAAACCAAAAACACGTTTTTTTTTCAATTTATCACTTTCCTGGCTATATTTTTCAAAACATGTAATAAACCTTATATACCGATTTAAAATATAATAAAAGCCGTATCCAGAAATGCATAAATGAGGAAAATCGGCTAAGTTGTTGATAAGTTATGGTTTCTCAAAGATGGGGAAGATATCAATTTTTGTTCAAAACGATGCTTTTGTCCATTTATAACTATTGTGGCCATATTTTCTAAAATATGGGTCAAAATCAAGTGTGGTAAAGTTTTTTTATACTCATTTTAATACCAGAAATCGATAAGGCACAAAAAATTCCGATTTTAAAATTTTCACTTTTTTGGCATTTTTGGTAGAAGTTAATGTGCAAAAATTGTCAAAAAATGAGTCAAATTTTAAAACTGACAATATGAAAATTTTTTTGATGTACAATAAAAATATGATCAATACTATTGACAGAAATGCATAAATTTTGAAAATTGGCTGATTTTTAGCTAAGTTATGGCTTCTCAAAGTTGCAAAAGTCTCAATTTTTTAAACAAAATAACACGTTTTTTCAATTTATCACTTTCGTTGCTATATTTTTCAAAACATGTAATAAACCTTATATACCGATTTAAAATATAATAAAAGTCGTATCCAGAAATGCATAAATGAGGAAAATCGGCTAAGTTGTTGATAAGTTATGGTGTCTCAAAGATGGGGAAGATATCAATTTTTGTTCAAAACGATGATTTTGTCCATTTATAACTATTGTGGCCATATTTTCTAAAATATGGGTCAAAATCAAGTGTGGTAAAGTTTTTTTAAACTCATTTTAATACCAGAAATCGATTGGGCACAAAAAATTCCGATTTTAAAATTTTCACTTTTTTGACATTTTTGCTTGCAGTAAATTTGCAAAATTTGTCAAAAAATGGGTCAAAAATTGAAACTGAAAGTATTTTAATTTTTTGACGTAGATTCAAAATATGATAAATACCATTGATAGAAATGCAAAAATTTTGAAAATCGGTTGATTTTTAGCTAAGTTATGGCTTCTCAAAGTTGCAAAAGTCTCAATTTTTTAAACCAAAAACACGTTTTTTTTCAATTTATCACTTTCCTGGCTATATTTTTCAAAACATGTAATAAACCTTATATACCGATTTAAAATATAATAAAAGCCGTATCCAGAAATGCATAAATGAGGAAAATCGGCTAAGTTGTTGATAAGTTATGGTTTCTCAAAGATGGGGAAGATATCAATTTTTGTTCAAAACGATGCTTTTGTCCATTTATAACTATTGTGGCCATATTTTCTAAAATATGGGTCAAAATCAAGTGTGGTAAAGTTTTTTTAAACTCATTTTAATACCAGAAATCGATTGGGCACAAAAAATTCCGATTTTAAAATTTTCACTTTTTGGCATTTTTGGTAGAAGTTAATGTGCAAAAATTGTCAAAAAATGAGTCAAATTTTAAAACTGACAATATGAAATTTTTTTTGATGTACAATAAAAATATGATCAATACTATTGACAGAAATGCATAAATTTTGAAAATCGGCTGATTTTTAGCTAAGTTATTGCTTCTCAAAGTTGCAAAAGTCTCAATTTTTTAAACAAAATAACACGTTTTTTCAATTTATCACTTTCGTTGCTATATTTTTTAAAACATGTAATAAACCTTATATACCGATTTAAAATATAATAAAAGTCGTATCCAGAAATGCATAAATGAGGAAAATCGGCTAAGTTGTTGATAAGTTATGGTTTCTCAAAGATGGGGAAGATATCAATTTTTGTTCAAAACGATGATTTTGTCCATTTATAACTATTGTGGCCATATTTTCTAAAATATGGGTCAAAATCAAGTGTGGTAAAGTTTTTTTAAACTCATTTTAATACCAGAAATCGATTGGGCACAAAAAATTCCGATTTTAAAATTTTCACTTTTTTGACATTTTTGCTTGCAGTAAATTTGCAAAATTTGTCAAAAAATGGGTCAAAAATTGAAACTGAAAGTATTTTAATTTTTTGACGTAGATTCAAAATATGATAAATACCATTGACAGAAATGCAAAAATTTTGAAAATCGGTTGATTTTTAGCTAAGTTATGGCTTTTCAAAGTTGCAAAAGTCTTAATTTTTTAAACCAAAAACATGTTTTTTTTCAATTTATCACTTTCCTGGCTATATTTTTCAAAACATGTAATAAACCTTATATACCGATTTAAAATATAATAAAAGCCGTATCCAGAAATGCATAAATGAGGAAAATCGGCTAAGTTGTGGAAAAGTTATGGTTCCTCGGAGATGAGGCAGATATCAATATTTGTTCAAAACGATGATTTTGACCATTAATCACTATTGTGGCCATATTTTCTAAAATATGGGTCAAAATCAAGTGTGGTAAAGTTTTTTTATACTCATTTTAATACCAGAAATCGATAAGGCACAAAAAATTCCGATTTTAAAATTTTCTCTTTTTTGGCATTTTTGGTAGGAGTTAATGTGCAAAAATGGTCAAAAAATTGGTCAAATTTTAAAACTGACAATTTGAACAATTTTTTGTTGTACAATAAAAATATGATCAATACTATTGACAGAAATGCAAAAATTTTGAAAATCGGTTGATTTTTAGCTAAGTTATGGCTTCTAAAAGTTGCAAAAGTCTCAATTTTTTAAACCAAAAACACGTTTTTTTTTCAATTTATCACTTTCCTGGCTATATTTTTCAAAACATGTAATAAACCTTATATACCGATTTAAAATATAATAAAAGCCGTATCCAGAAATGCATAAATGAGGAAAATCGGCTAAGTTGTTGATAAGTTATGGTTTCTCAAAGATGGGGAAGATATCAATTTTTGTTCAAAACGATGCTTTTGTCCATTTATAACTATTGTGGCCATATTTTCTAAAATATGGGTCAAAATCAAGTGTGGTAAAGTTTTTTTATACTCATTTTAATACCAGAAATCGATAAGGCACAAAAAATTCCGATTTTAAAATTTTCACTTTTTTGGCATTTTTGGTAGAAGTTAATGTGCAAAAATTGTCAAAAAAATGAGTCAAATTTTAAAACTGACAATATGAAAATTTTTTTGATGTACAATAAAAATATGATCAATACTATTGACAGAAATGCATAAATTTTGAAAATTGGCTGATTTTTAGCTAAGTTATGGCTTCTCAAAGTTGCAAAAGTCTCAATTTTTTAAACAAAATAACACGTTTTTTCAATTTATCACTTTCGTTGCTATATTTTTCAAAACATGTAATAAACCTTATATACCGATTTAAAATATAATAAAAGTCGTATCCAGAAATGCATAAATGAGGAAAATCGGCTAAGTTGTTGATAAGTTATGGTGTCTCAAAGATGGGGAAGATATCAATTTTTGTTCAAAACGATGATTTTGTCCATTTATAACTATTGTGGCCATATTTTCTAAAATATGGGTCAAAATCAAGTGTGGTAAAGTTTTTTTAAACTCATTTTAATACCAGAAATCGATTGGGCACAAAAAATTCCGATTTTAAAATTTTCACTTTTTTGGCATTTTTTGTGGAAGTTAATGTGCAAAAATTGTCAAAAAATGAGTCAAATTTTAAAACTGACAATATGAAATTTTTTTTGATGTACAATAAAAATATGATCAATACTATTGACAGAAATGCATAAATTTTGAAAATCGGCTGATTTTTAGCTAAGTTATGGCTTCTCAAAGTTGCAAAAGTCTCAATTTTTTAAACAAAATAACACGTTTTTTCAATTTATCACTTTCGTTGCTATATTTTTTAAAACATGTAATAAACCTTATATACCGATTTAAAATATAATAAAAGTCGTATCCAGAAATGCATAAATGAGGAAAATCGGCTAAGTTGTTGATAAGCTATGGTTTCTCAAAGATGGGGAAGATATCAATTTTTGTTCAAAACGATGATTTTGTCCATTTATAACTATTGTGGCCATATTTTCTAAAATATGGGTCAAAATCAAGTGTGGTAAAGTTTTTTTAAACTCATTTTAATACCAGAAATCGATTGGGCACAAAAAATTCCGATTTTAAAATTTTCACTTTTTTGACATTTTTGCTTGCAGTAAATTTGCAAAATTTGTCAAAAAATGGGTCAAAAATTGAAACTGAAAGTATTTTAATTTTTTGACGTAGATTCAAAATATGATAAATACCATTGACAGAAATGCAAAAATTTTGAAAATCGGTTGATTTTTAGCTAAGTTATGGCTTTTCAAAGTTGCAAAAGTCTTAATTTTTTAAACCAAAAACACGTTTTTTTTCAATTTATCACTTTCCTGGCTATATTTTTCAAAACATGTAATAAACCTTATATACCGATTTAAAATATAATAAAAGCCGTATCCAGAAATGCATAAATGAGGAAAATCGGCTAAGTTGTTGATAAGTTATGGTTTCTCAAAGATGGGGAAGATATCAATTTTTGTTCAAAACGATGCTTTTGTCCATTTATAACTATTGTGGCCATATTTTCTAAAATATGGGTCAAAATCAAGTGTGGTAAAGTTTTTTTAAACTCATTTTAATACCAGAAATCGATTGGGCACAAAAAATTCCGATTTTAAAATTTTCACTTTTTTGGCATTTTTGGTAGAAGTTAATGTGCAAAACTTGTCAAAAAATGAGTCAAATTTTAAAACTGACAATATGAAAATTTTTTTGATGTACAATAAAAATATGATCAATACTATTGACAGAAATGCATAAACTTTGAAAATCGGCTGATTTTTAGCCAAGTTATGGCTTCTCAAAGTTGCAAGCGTCTCAATTTTTTAAACAAAATAACACGCGTTTTTTCAATTTTTCACTTTCCTTGCCATATTTTTCAAAACATTTAATAAACCTTATATACCGATTTAAAGTATAATAAAAGCCGTATCCAGAAATGCATAAATGAGGAAAATCGGCTAAGTTGTGGAAAAGTTAAGGTTCCTCGGAGATGAGGCAGATATCAACATTTGTTCAAAACGATGATTTTGACCATTTATCACTATTGTGGCCATATTTTCTAAAATATGGGTCAAAATCAAGTGTGGTAAAGTTTTTTTAAACTCATTTTAATACCAGAAATCGATTGGGCACAAAAAATTCCGATTTTAAAATTTTCACTTTTTTGGCATTTTTGGTAGGAGTTAATGTGCAAAAATTGTCAAAAAATGAGTCAAATTTTAAAATTGACAATATGCACAATTTTTTGATGTACAATAAAAATATGATCAATACTATTGAAAGAAATGCATACATTTTGAAAATCGGCTGATTTTTAGCTAAGTTATGGCTTCTCAAAGTTGCAAAAGTCTCAATTTTTTAAACCAAAAACACGTTTGTTTTCAATTTATCACTTTCCTGGCTATATTTTTCAAAACATGTAATAAACCTTATATACCGATTTAAAATATAATAAAAGCCGTATCCAGAAATGCATAAATGAGAAAAATCGGCTAAGTTGTTGATAAGTTATGGTTTCTCAAAGATGGGGAAGATATAAATTTTTGTTCAAAACGATGCTTTTGTCCATTTATAACTATTGTGGCCATATTTTCTAAAATATGGGTCAAAATCAAGTGTGGTAAAGTTTTTTTAAACTCATTTTAATACCAGAAATCGATTGGGCACAAAAAATTCCGATTTTAAAATTTTCACTTTTTTGGCATTTTTGGTAGAAGTTAATGTGCAAAAATTGTCAAAAAATGAGTCAAATTTTAAAACTGACAATATGAAAATTTTTTTGATGTACAATAAAAATATGATCAATACTATTGACAGAAATGCATAAATTTTGAAAATCGGCTGATTTTTAGCTAAGTTATGGCTTCTCAAAGTTGCAAGCGTCTCAATTTTTTAAACAAAATAACACGTTTTTTTCAATTTTTCACTTTCCTTGCCATATTTTTCAAAACATTTAATAAACCTTATATACCGATTTAAAGTATAATAAAAGCCGTATCCAGAAATGCATAAATGAGGAAAATCGGCTAAGTTGTGGAAAAGTTATGGTTCCTCGGAGATGAGGCAGATATCAACATTTGTTCAAAACGATGATTTTGACCATTTATCACTATTGTGGCCATATTTTCTAAAATATGGGTCAAAATCAAGTGTGGTAAAGTTTTTTTAAACTCATTTTAATACCAGAAATCGATTGGGCACAAAAAATTCCGATTTTAAAATTTTCACTTTTTTGGCATTTTTGGTAGAAGTTAATGTGCAAAAATTGTCAAAAAATGAGTGAAATTTTAAAACTGACAATATGAAAATTTTTTTGATGTACAATAAAAATATGATCAATACTATTGACAGAAATGCATAAATTTTGAAAATCGGCTGATTTTTAGCTAAGTTATGGCTTCTCAAAGTTGCAAAAGTCTCAATTTTTTAAACAAAATAACACGTTTTTTCAATTTATCACTTTCGTTGCTATATTTTTCAAAACATGTAATAAACCTTATATACCGATTTAAAATATAATAAAAGTCGTATCCAGAAATGCATAAATGAGGAAAATCGGCTAAGTTGTTGATAAGTTATGGTGTCTCAAAGATGGGGAAGATATCAATTTTTGTTCAAAACGATGATTTTGTCCATTTATAACTATTGTGGCCATATTTTCTAAAATATGGGTCAAAATCAAGTGTGGTAAAGTTTTTTTAAACTCATTTTAATACCAGAAATCGATTGGGCACAAAAAATTCCGATTTTAAAATTTTCACTTTTTTGACATTTTTGCTTGCAGTAAATTTGCAAAATTTGTCAAAAAATGGGTCAAAAATTGAAACTGAAAGTATTTTAATTTTTTGACGTAGATTCAAAATATGATAAATACCATTGATAGAAATGCAAAAATTTTGAAAATCGGTTGATTTTTAGCTAAGTTTTGGCTTCTCAAAGTTGCAAAAGTCTTAATTTTTTAAACCAAAAACACGTTTTTTTTCAATTTATCACTTTCCTGGCTATATTTTTCAAAACATGTAATAAACCTTATATACCGATTTAAAATATAATAAAAGCCGTATCCAGAAATGCATAAATGAGGAAAATCGGCTAAGTTGTTGATAAGTTATGGTTTCTCAAAGATGGGGAAGATATCAATTTTTGTTCAAAACGATGCTTTTGTCCATTTATAACTATTGTGGCCATATTTTCTAAAATATGGGTCAAAATCAAGTGTGGTAAAGTTTTTTTAAACTCATTTTAATACCAAAAATCGATTGGGCACAAAAAATTCCGATTTTAAAATTTTCACTTTTTTGGCATTTTTGGTAGAAGTTAATGTGCAAAAATTGTCAAAAAATGAGTCAAATTTTAAAACTGACAATATGAAAATTTTTTTGATGTACAATAAAAATATGATCAATACTATTGACAAAAATGCATAAACTTTGAAAATCGGCTGATTTTTAGCCAAGTTATGGCTTCTCAAAGTTGCAAGCGTCTCAATTTTTTAAACAAAATAACACGCGTTTTTTCAATTTTTCACTTTCCTTGCCATATTTTTCAAAACATTTAATAAACCTTATATACCCATTTAAAGTATAATAAAAGCCGTATCCAGAAATGCATAAATGAGGAAAATCGGCTAAGTTGTGGAAAAGTTAAGGTTCCTCGGAGATGAGGCAGATATCAACATTTGTTCAAAACGATGATTTTGACCATTTATCACTATTGTGGCCATATTTTCTAAAATATGGGTCAAAATCAAGTGTGGTAAAGTTTTTTTAAACTCATTTTAATACCAGAAATCGATTGGGCACAAAAAATTCCGATTTTAAAATTTTCACTTTTTTGGCATTTTTGGTAGAAGTTAATGTGCAAAAATTGTCAAAAAATGAGTCAAATTTTAAAACTGACAATATGAAAATTTTTTTGATGTACAATAAAAATATGATCAATACTATTGAAAGAAATGCATACATTTTGAAAATCGGCTGATTTTTAGCTAAGTTATGGCTTCTCAAAGTTGCAAAAGTCTCAATTTTTTAAACCAAAAACACGTTTTTTTTCAATTTATCACTTTCCTGGCTATATTTTTCAAAACATGTAATAAACCTTATATACCGATTTAAAATATAATAAAAGCCGTATCCAGAAATGCATAAATGAGAAAAATCGGCTAAGTTGTTGATAAGTTATGGTTTCTCAAAGATGGGGAAGATATAAATTTTTGTTCAAAACGATGATTTTGTCCATTTATAACTATTGTGGCCATATTTTCTAAAATATGGGTCAAAATCAAGTGTGGTAAAGTTTTTTTAAACTCATTTTAATACCAGAAATCGATTGGGCACAAAAAATTCCGATTTTAAAATTTTCACTTTTTTGGCATTTTTGGTAGAAGTTAATGTGCAAAAATTGTCAAAAAATGAGTCAAATTTTAAAACTGACAATATGAAAAATTTTTTGATGTACAATAAAAATATGATCAATACTATTGACAGAAATGCATAAATTTTGAAAATCGGCTGATTTTTAGCTAAGTTATAGCTTCTCAAAGTTGCAAGCGTCTCAATTTTTTAAACAAAATAACACGTTTTTTCAATTTTTCACTTTCTTTGCCATATTTTTCAAAACATTTAATAAACCTTATATAACGATTTAAAATATAATAAAAGCCGTATCCAGAAATGCATAAATGAGAAAAATCGGCTAAGTTGTTGATAAGTTATGGTTCCTCGGATATGAGGCAGATATCAATATTTGTTCAAAATGATGATTTTGACCATTTATCACTATTGTGGCCATATTTTCTAAAATATGGATCAAAATCAAGTGTGGTAAAGTTTTTTTATACTCATTTTAATACCAGAAATCGATAAGGCACAAAAAATTCCGATTTTAAAATTTTCACTTTTTTGGCATTTTTGGTAGGAGTTAATGTGCAAAAATTGTCAAAAAATGAGTCAAATTTTAAAACTGACAATATGAACAATTTTTTGATGTACAATAAAAATATGATCAATACTATTGAAAGAAATGCATACATTTTGAAAATCGACTGATTTTTAGCTAAGTTATGGCTTCTCAAAGTTGCAAATGTCTCAATTTTTTAAACAAAATAACACGTTTTTTCAATTTTTCACTTTCCTTGCCATATTTTTCAAAACATTTAATAAACCTTATATAACGATTTAGAGTATAATAAAAGCCGTATCCAGAAATGCATAAATGAGGAAAATCGACTAAGTTGTTGGATAACTTATAGTTTCTCAAAGATGGGGAAGATATCAATATTTGTTCAAAACGATGATTTTTACCATTTATCACTATTGTGGTCATATTTTCTAAAATATGGGTCAAAATTAAGTGTGGTAAAGTTTTTTTTATACTCATTTTAATACCAGAAATCGATTGGGCAAAAAAATTCCGATTTTAAAATTTTCACTTTTTTGACATTTTTGCTAGTAATAAATTTGCAAAATTTGTCAAAAAAATGAGTCAAATTTTAAAACTGACAATATGAACAATTTTTTGATGTACAATAAAAATATGATCAATACTATTGAAAGAAATGCATACATTTTGAAAATCGACTGATTTTTAGCTAAGTTATGGCTTCTCAAAGTTGCAAAAGTCTCAATTTTTTAAACAAAATAACACGTTTTTTCAATTTTTCACTTTCCTTGCCATATTTTTCAAAACATTTAATAAACCTTATATACCGATTTAAAGTATAATAAAAGCCGTATCCAGAAATGCATAAATGAGGAAAATCGGCTAAGTTGTGGAAAAGTTATGGTTCCTCGGAGATGAGGCAGATATCAATATTTGTTCAAAACGATGATTTAGACCATTTATCACTATTGTGGCCATATTTTCTAAAATATGGGTCAAAATCAAGTGTGGTAAAGTTTTTTTATACTCATTTTAATACCAGAAATCGATAAGGCACAAAAAATTCCGATGTTAAAATTTTCACTTTTTTGGCATTTTTGGTAGGAGTTAATGTGCAAAAATTGTCAAAAAATGAGTCAAATTTTAAAACTGACATTATGAACAATTTTTTGATGTACAATAAAAATATGATCAATACTATTGAAAGAAATGCATACATTTTGAAAATCGACTGATTTTTAGCTAAATTATGGCTTCTCAAAGTTGCAAATGTCTCAATTTTTTAAACAAAATAACACGTTTTTTCAATTTTTCACTTTCCTTGCCATATTTTTCAAAACATTTAATAAACCTTATATACCGATTTAGAGTATAATAAAAGCCGTATCCAGAAATGCATAAATGAGGAAAATCGGCTAAGTTGTTGGATAAGTTATAGTTTCTCAAAGATGGGGAAGATATCAATATTTGTTCAAAACGATGATTTTGACCATTTATCACTATTGTGGTCATATTTTCTAAAATATGGGTCAAAATTAATAGTGGTAAAGTTTTTTTATACTCATTTTAATACCAGAAATCGATTGGGCAAAAAAATTCCGATTTTAAAATTTTCACTTATTTGACATTTTTGCTAGTAGTAAATTTGCAAAATTTGTCAAAAAAATGGGTCAAATTTTAAAACTGACAATATAAACAATTTTTTGATGTACAATAAAAATATGATCAATACTATTGAAAGAAATGCATACATTTTGAAAATCGACTGATTTTTAGCTAAGTTATGGCTTCTCAAAGTTGCAAATGTCTCAATTTTTTAAACAAAATAACACGTTTTTTCAATTTTTCACTTTCCTTGCCATATTTTTCAAAACATTTAATAAACCTTATATATCGATTTAGAGTATAATAAAAGCCGTATCCAGAAATGCATAAATGAGGAAAATCGGCTAAGTTGTTGGATAGGTTATAGTTTCTCAAAGATGGGGAAGATATCAATATTTGTTCAAAACGATGATTTTGACCATTTATCACTATTGTGGTCATATTTTCTAAAATATGGGTCAAAATCAAGTGTGGTAAAGTTTTTTTATACTCATTTTAATACCAGAAATCGATTGGGCAAAAAAATTCCGATTTTAAAATGTTCACTTTTTTGACATTTTTGCTAGTAGTAAATTTGCAAAATTTGTCAAAAAAATTTGTCAAATTTTAAAACTGACAATATGAACAATTTTTTGATGTACAATAAAAATATGATCAATACTATTGAAAGAAATGCATACATTTTGAAAATCGACTGATTTTTAGCTAAGTTATGGCTTCTCAAAGTTGCAAAAGTCTCAATTTTTTAAACAAAATAACACGTTTTTTCAATTTTTCACTTTCCTTGCCATATTTTTTAAAACATTTAATAAACCTTATATACCGATTTAGAGTATAATAAAAGCCGTATCCAGAAATGCATAAATGAGGAAAATCGGCTAAGTTGTTGGATAGGTTATAGTTTCTCAAAGATGGGGAAGATATCAATATTTGTTCAAAACGATGATTTTGACCATTTATCACTATTGTGGCCATATTTTCTAAAATATGGGTCAAAATCAAGTGTGGTAAAGTTTTTTTATACTCATTTTAATACCAGAAATATATTGGGCAAAAAAATTCCGATTTTAAAATTTTCACTTTTTTGACATTTTTGCTAGTAGTAAATTTGCAAAATTTGTCAAAAAAATGGGTAAAATTTTAAAACTGACAATATGAACAATTTTTTGATGTACAATAAAAATATGATCAATACTATTGAAAGAAATGCATACATTTTGAAAATCGACTGATTTTAGCTAAGTTATTGCTTCTCAAAGTTGCAAATGTCTCAATTTTTTAAACAAAATAACACGTTTTTTAAATTTTTCACTTTCCTTGCCATATTTTTCAAAACATTTAATAAACCTTATATACCGATTTAGAGTATAATAAAAGCCGTATCCAGAAATGCACAAATGAGGAAAATCGGCTAAGTTGTTGGATAAGTCATAGTTTCTCAAAGATGGGGAAGATATCAATATTTGTTCAAAACGATGATTTTGACCATTTATCACTATTGTGGTCATATTTTCTAAAATATGGGTCAAAATTAATATTGGTAAAGTTTTTTTATACTCATTTTAATACCAGAAATCGATTGGGCAAAAAAATTTCGATTTTAAAATTTTCACTTATTTGACATTTTTGCTAGTAGTAAATTTGCAAAATTTGTCAAAAAAATGGGTCAAATTTTAAAACTGACAATATAAACAATTTTTTGATGTACAATAAAAATATGATCAATACTATTGAAAGAAATGCATACATTTTGAAAATCGACTGATTTTTAGCTAAGTTATGGCTTCTCAAAGTTGCAAGCATCTCAATTTTTTAAACAAAATAACACGTTTTTTCAATTTTTCACTTTCCTTGCCATATTTTTCAAAACATTTAATAAACCTTATATACCGATTTAGAGTATAATAAAAGCCGTATCCAGAAATGCATAAATGAGGAAAATCGGCTAAGTTGTGGAAAAGTTATGGTTCCTCGGAGATGAGGAAGATATCAATATTTGTTCAAAACGATGATTTTGACCATTTTATTTATTTATTTATTTATTTATTTAATGTCAACTATAAACAGTCGACAGAAATTTAAAATTAAGTGTAAAATTAAAATTAAATTTAAAAATAATTAAATTATTCATATTAAGTATTAAAAATATAAAAATTATAATTAAATTGAAAAAAAGAAAAAATATAAAATAAAAATAATAAATAAATAGTTCTGGGGTGAGTAAAAGTAAATTGATTCAACATTTGTTGCTAGGATTGGGGAAACCCAGGAAAACCCAATCAAATCAATGACCACCACCAGAGATTAAATTGATTAATGTGTGCGTAAATGTTCTAAGATTAAGGCTTTATTGGTAGAAATAGAAGACTCTAATCTAATAACCCCGTAAAGTCTGTTAAACTCAGAACATAGTACTCTAAAAGGTTCATGCATAAGGTAATTAGTATGGCAAGTGCTAGTTGTTAATAAGGAGTAGAAACGAGTTGATCTAATAGGAAGTGAAAAGTTTAATTTGTTTAGTAAGAAAGGAGAGTCAATATCACCATTTATAAGTTTTTGAATGAAAGTTACACCCAGCATAATGCGACGGTGTGAAAGGGAAGGAAGATTAATTAATAGTAATCTACTAGGATATGGCGGAAGGTTAAGTTGTGGTGACCAGTTTAAGTTTCTTAGTGCGAAAATTAGAAACTTCTTTTGCACCGATTCAATTTTGTCTTTATAAGTCTGATACTGTGGCGACCACAAACAGGACCCATACTCGAGGATGGGACGTACCAGATCACTATTGTGGCCATATTTTCTAAAATATGGGTCAAAATCAAGTGTGGTAAAGTTTTTTTATACTCATTTTAATACCAGAAATCGATAAGGCACAAAAAAATCCGATTTTAAAATTTTCATTTTTTTGGCATTTTTGGTAGGAGTTAATGTGCAAAAATTGTCAAAAAATGAGTCAAATTTTAAAACTGACAATATGAACAATTTTTTGATGTACAATAAAAATATGATCAATACTATTGAAAGAAATGCATACATTTTGAAAACTCGACTGATTTTTAGCTAAGTTATGGCTTCTCAAAGTTGCAAAAGTCTCAATTTTTTAAACAAAATAACACGTTTTTTCAATTTTTCACTTTCCTTGCCATATTTTTCAAAACATTTAATAAACCTTATATACCGATTTAGAGTATAATAAAAGCCGTATCCAGAAATGCATAAATGAGGAAAATCGGCTAAGTTGTTGGATAGGTTATAGTTTCTCAAAGATGGGGAAGATATCAATATTTGTTTAAAACGATGATTTTGACCATTTATCACTATTGTGGTCATATTTTCTAAAATATGGGTCAAAATCAAGTGTGGTAAAGTTTTTTTATACTCATTTTAATACCAGAAATCGATTGGGCAAAAAAATTCCGATTTTAAAATTTTCACTTTTTTGACATTTTTGCTAGTAGTAAATTTGCAAAATTTGTCAAAAAAATGGGTCAAATTTTAAAACTGACAATATGAACAATTTTTTGATGTACAATAAAAATATGATCAATACTATTGAAAGAAATGCATACATTTTGAAAATCGACTGATTTTTAGCTAAGTTATGGCATCTCAAAGTTGCAAAAGTCTCAATTTTTTAAACAAAATAACACGTTTTTTCAATTTTTCACTTTCCTTGCCATATTTTTCAAAACATTTAATAAACCTTATATACCGATTTAAAGTATAATAAAAGCCGTATCCAGAAATGCATAAATGAGGAAAATCGGCTAAGTTGTGGAAAAGTTATGGTTCCTCGGAGATGAGGCAGATATCAATATTTGTTCAAAACGATGATTTTGACCATTTATCACTATTGTGGTCATATTTTCTAAAATATGGGTCAAAATCAAGTGTGGTAAAGTTTTTTTATACTCATTTGAATACCAGAAATCGATTGGGCACAAAAAATTCCGATTTTAAAATTTTCACTTTTTTGGCATTTTTGGTAGGAGTTAATGTGCAAAAATTGTCAAAAATATTTGTTCAAAACGATGATTTTGACCATTTATCACTATTGTGGTCATATTTTCTAAAATATGGGTCAAAATCAAGTGTGGTTAAGTTTTTTATACTCATTTTGATACCAGAAATCGATTGGGCACAAAAAATTCCGATTTTAAAATTTTCACTTTTTTGGCATTTTTGGTAGGAGTTAATGTGCAAAAATTGTCAAAAAATGAGTCAAATTTTAAAACTGACAATATGAACAATTTTTTGATGTACAATAAAAGTATGATCAATACTATTGAAAGAAATGCATACATTTTGAAAATCGACTGATTTTTAGCTAAGTTATTGCTTCTCAAAGTTGCAAATGTCTCAATTTTTTAAACAAAATAACACGTTTTTTCAATTTTTCACTTTCCTTGCCATATTTTTCAAAACATTTAATAAACCTTATATACCGATTTAGAGTATAATAAAAGCCGTATCCAGAAATGCATAAATGAGGAAAATCGGCTAAGTTGTTGGATAGGTTATAGTTTCTCAAAGATGGGGAAGATATCAATATTTGTTTAAAACGATGATTTTGACCATTTATCACTATTGTGGTCATATTTTCTAAAATATTGGTCAAAATCAAGTGTGGTAAAGTTTTTTTTATACTCATTTTAATACCAGAAATCGATTGGGCAAAAAAATTCCGATTTTAAAATTTTCACTTTTTTGACATTTTTGCTAGTAGTAAATTTGCAAAATTTGTCAAAAAAATGGGTCAAATTTTAAAACTGACAATATGAACAATTTTTTGATGTACAATAAAAATATGATCAATACTATTGAAAGAAATGCATACATTTTGAAAATCGACTGATTTTTAGCTAAGTTATGGCATCTCAAAGTTGCAAAAGTCTCAATTTTTTAAACAAAATAACACGTTTTTTCAATTTTTCACTTTCCTTGCCATATTTTTCAAAACATTTAATAAACCTTATATACCGATTTAAAGTATAATAAAAGCCGTATCCAGAAATGCATAAATGAGGAAAATCGGCTAAGTTGTGGAAAAGTTATGGTTCCTCGGAGATGAGGCAGATATCAATATTTGTTCAAAACGATGATTTTGACCATTTATCACTATTGTGGTCATATTTTCTAAAATATGGGTCAAAATCAAGTGTGGTAAAGTTTTTTTATACTCATTTGAATACCAGAAATCGATTGGGCACAAAAAATTCCGATTTTAAAATTTTCACTTTTTTGGCATTTTTGGTAGGAGTTAATGTGCAAAAATTGTCAAAAACTGGGTCAAAAATTGAAACTGAAAGTATTTTAATTTTTTGACTTATATTCAAAATATGATAAATACCATTGACAGAAATGCAAAAATTTTGAAAATCGGTTGAATTTTAGCTAAGTTATGGCTTATCAAAGTTGCAAATGTCTCAATTTTTTAAACCAAAAACACGTTTTTTTCAAATTTATCACTTTCCTTGCCATATTTTTCAAATTATGTAATAATCCTTTTATACCGATTTAAAGTATAATAAAAGCCGTATCCAGAAATGCACAACTGAGGAAAATCGGCAAAGTTGTGGAAAAGTTATGGTTGCTCGAAGATGAGGAAGATATCAATATTTGTTCAAAACGATGATTTTGACCATTTATCACTATTGTGGTCATATTTTCTAAAATATGGGTCAAAATCAAGTGTGGTTAAGTTTTTTATACTCATTTTGATACCAGAAATCGATAAGACACAAAAAATTCCGATTTTAAAATTTTCACTTTTTTGGCATTTTTGGTAGGAGTTAATGTGCAAAAATTGTCAAAAAATGAGTCAAATTTTAAAACTGACAATATGAACAATTTTTTGATGTACAATAAAAGTATGATCAATACTATTGAAAGAAATGCATACATTTTGAAAATCGACTGATTTTTAGCTAAGTTATTGCTTCTCAAAGTTGCAAATGTCTCAATTTTTTAAACAAAATAACACGTTTTTTCAATTTTTCACTTTCCTTGCCATATTTTTCAAAACATTTAATAAACCTTATATACCGATTTAGAGTATAATAAAAGCCGTATCCAGAAATGCATAAATGAGGAAAATCGGCTAAGTTGTTGGATAGGTTATAGTTTCTCAAAGATGGGGAAGATATCAATATTTGTTCAAAACGATGATTTTGACCATTTATCACTATTGTGGTCATATTTTCTAAAATATGGGTCAAAATTAATATTGGTAAAGTTTTTTTATACTCATTTTAATACCAGAAATCGATTGGGCAAAAAAATTTCGATTTTAAAATTTTCACTTAGTTGACATTTTTGCTAGTAGTAAATTTGCAAAATTTGTCAAAAAAATGGGTCAAATTTTAAAACTGACAATATAAACAATTTTTTGATGTACAATAAAAATATGATCAATACTATTGAAAGAAATGCATACATTTTGAAAATCGACTGATTTTTAGCTAAGTTATGGCTTCTCAAAGTTGCAAATGTCTCAATTTTTTAAACAAAATAACACGTTTTTTCAATTTTTCACTTTCCTTGCCATATTTTTCAAAACATTTAATAAACCTTATATACCGATTTAGAGTATAATAAAAGCCGTATCCAGAAATGCATAAATGATGAAAATCGGCTAAGTTGTTGGATAGGTTATAGTTTCTCAAAGATGGGGAAGATATCAATATTTGTTTAAAACGATGATTTTGACCATTTATCACTATTGTGGTCATATTTTCTAAAATATTGGTCAAAATCAAGTGTGGTAAAGTTTTTTTTATACTCATTTTAATACCAGAAATCGATTGGGCAAAAAAATTCCGATTTTAAAATTTTCACTTTTTTGACATTTTTGCTAGTAGTAAATTTGCAAAATTTGTCAAAAAAATGGGTCAAATTTTAAAACTGACAATATGAACAATTTTTTGATGTACAATAAAAATATGATCAATACTATTGAAAGAAATGCATACATTTTGAAAATCGACTGATTTTTAGCTAAGTTATGGCTTCTCAAAGTTGCAAAAGTCTCAATTTTTTAAACAAAATAACACGTTTTTTAAATTTTTCACTTTCCTTGCCATATTTTTCAAAACATTTAATAAACCTTATATACCGATTTAAAGTATAATAAAAGCCGTATCCAGAAATGCATAAATGAGGAAAATCGGCTAAGTTGTGGAAAAGTTATGGTTCCTCGGAGATGAGGAACATATCAATATTTGTTCAAAACGATGATTTTGACCATTTATCACTATTGTGGCCATATTTTCTAAAATATGGGTCAAAATCAAGTGTGGTAAAGTTTTTTTATACTCATTTTAATACCAGAAATCGATAAGGCACAAAAATTCCGATTTTAAAATTTTCACTTTTTTGGCATTTTTGGTAGGAGTTAATGTGCAAAAATTGTCAAAAAATGAGTCAAATTTTAAAACTGACAATATGAACAATTTTTTGATGTACAATAAAAATATGATCAATACTATTGAAAGAAATGCATACATTTTGAAAATCGACTGATTTTTAGCTAAGTTATGGCTTCTCAAAGTTGCAAATGTCTCAATTTTTTAAACAAAATAACACGTTTTTTCAATTTTTCACTTTCCTTGCCATATTTTTCAAAACATTTAATAAACCTTATATACCGATTTAGAGTATAATAAAAGCCGTATCCAGAAATGCATAAATGAGGAAAATCGGCTAAGTTGTTGGATAGGTTATAGTTTCTCAAAGATGGGGAAGATATCAATATTTGTTTAAAACGATGATTTTGACCATTTATCACTATTGTGGTCATATTTTCTAAAATATGGGTCAAAATCAAGTGTGGTAAAGTTTTTTTATACTCATTTTAATACCAGAAATCGATTGGGCACAAAAAATTCCGATTTTAAAATTTTCACTTTTTGGCATTTTTGGTAGGAGTTAATGTGCAAAAATTGTCAAAAAATGAGTCGAATTTTAAAACTGACAATATGAACAATTTTTTGATGTACAATAAAAATATGATCAATACTATTGAAAGAAATGCATACATTTTGAAAATCGACTGATTTTTAGCTAAGTTATGGCTTCTCAAAGTTGCAAAAGTCTCAATTTTTTAAACAAAATAACACGTTTTTCAATTTTTCACTTTCCTTGCCATATTTTTCAAAACATTTAATAAACCTTATATACCGATTTAGAGTATAATAAAAGCCGTATCCAGAAATGCATAAATGAGGAAAATCGGCAAAGTTGTTGGATAAGTTATGGTTTCTCAAAGATGGGGAAGATATCAATATTTGTTCAAAAGGATGATTTTGACCATTTATCACTATTGTGGTCATATTTTCTAAAATATGGGTCAAAATCAAGTGTGGTTAAGTTTTTTTTATACTCATTTTAATACCAGAAATCGATTGGGCAAAAAAATTCCGATTTTAAAATTTTCACTTTTTTGACATTTTTGCTAGTAGTAAATTTGCAAAATTTGTCAAAAAATGGGTCAAATTTGAAAACTGACAATATGAACAATTTTTTGATGTACAATAAAAATATGATCAATACTATTGAAAGAAATGCATACATTTTGAAAATCGACTGATTTTTAGCTAAGTTATGGCTTCTCAAAGTTGCAAATGTCTCAATTTTTTAAACAAAATAACACGTTTTTTCAATTTTTCACTTTCCTTGCCATATTTTTCAAAACATTTAATAAACCTTATATACCGATTTAGAGTATAATAAAAGCCGTATCCAGAAATGCATAAATGAGGAAAATCGGCTAAGTTGTTGGATAGGTTATAGTTTCTCAAAGATGGGGAAGATATCAATATTTGTTTAAAACGATGATTTTGACCATTTATCACTATTGTGGTCATATTTTCTAAAATATGGGTCAAAATCAAGTGTGGTAAAGTTTTTTATACTCATTTTAATACCAGAAATCGATTGGGCACAAAAAATTCCGATTTTAAAATTTTCACTTTTTGGCATTTTTGGTAGGAGTTAATGTGCAAAAATTGTCAAAAAATGAGTCGAATTTTAAAACTGACAATATGAACAATTTTTTGATGTACAATAAAAATATGATCAATACTATTGAAAGAAATGCATACATTTTGAAAATCGACTGATTTTTAGCTAAGTTATGGCTTCTCAAAGTTGCCAAAGTCTCAATTTTTTAAACAAAATAACACGTTTTTCAATTTTTCACTTTCCTTGCCATATTTTTTCAAAACATTTAATAAACCTTATATACCGATTTAGAGTATAATAAAAGCCGTATCCAGAAATGCATAAATGAGGAAAATCGGCAAAGTTGTTGGATAAGTTATGGTTTCTCAAAGATGGGGAAGATATCAATATTTGTTCAAAAGGATGATTTTGACCATTTATCACTATTGTGGTCATATTTTCTAAAATATGGGTCAAAATCAAGTGTGGTTAAGTTTTTTTTATACTCATTTTAATACCAGAAATCGATTGGGCACAAAAATTCCGATTTTAAAATTTTCACTTTTTTGACATTTTTGCTAGTAGTAAATTTGCAAAATTTGTCAAAAAATGGGTCAAATTTGAAAACTGACAATATGAACAATTTTTTGATGTACAATAAAAATATGATCAATACTATTGAAAGAAATGCATACATTTTGAAAATCGACTGATTTTTAGCTAAGTTATGGCTTCTCAAAGTTGCAAATGTCTCAATTTTTTAAACAAAATAACACGTTTTTTCAATTTTTCACTTTCCTTGCCATATTTTTCAAAACATTTAATAAACCTTATATACCGATTTAAAGTATAATAAAAGCCGTATCCAGAAATGCATAAATGAGGAAAATCGGCTAAGTTGTGGAAAAGTTATGGTTCCTCGGAGATGAGGAAGATATCAATATTTGTTCAAAACGATGATTTTGTCCATTTATCACTATTGTGGCCATATTTTCTAAAATATGGGTCAAAATCAAGTGTGGTAAAGTTTTTTTATACTCATTTGAATACCAGAAATCGATTGGGCACAAAAAATTCCGATTTTAAAATTTTCACTTTTTTGGCATTTTTGGTAGGAGTTAATGTGCAAAAATTGTCAAAAACTGGGTCAAAAATTGAAACTGAAAGTATTTTAATTTTTTGACTTATATTCAAAATATGATAAATACCATTGACAGAAATGCAAAAATTTTGAAAATCGGTTGAATTTTAGCTAAGTTATGGCTTATCAAAGTTGCAAATGTCTCAATTTTTTAAACCAAAAACACGTTTTTTTCAAATTTATCACTTTCCTTGCCATATTTTTCAAATTATGTAATAAACCTTTTATACCGATTTAAAGTATAATAAAAGCCGTATCCAGAAATGCATAAATGAGGAAAATCGGCTAAGTTTTGGAAAAGTTATGGTTGCTCGAAGATGAGGAAGATATCAATATTTGTTCAAAACGATAATTTTGACCATTTATCACTATTGTGGTCATATTTTCTAAAATATGGGTCAAAATCAAGTGTGGTAAAGTTTTTTATACTCATTTTGATACCAGAAATCGATAAGGCACAAAAAATTCCGATTTTAAAATTTTCAATTTTTTGGCATTTTTGCTAGGAGTTAATGTGCAAAAATGGTCAAAAAATGAGTCGAATTTTAAAACTGACAATATGAACAATTTTTTGATGTACAATAAAAATATGATCAATACTATTGAAAGAAATGCATACATTTTGAAAATCGACTGATTTTTAGCTAAGTTATGGCTTCTCAAAGTTGCAAATGTCTCAATTTTTTAAACAAAATAACACGTTTTTTCAATTGTTCACTTTCCTTGCCATATTTTTCAAAACATTTAATAAACCTTATATACCGATTTAGAGTATAATAAAAGCCGTATCCAGAAATGCATAAATGAGGAAAATCGGCTAAGTTGTTGGATAGGTTATAGTTTCTCAAAGATGGGGAAGATATCAATATTTGTTTAAAACGATGATTTTGACCATTTATCACTATTGTGGTCATATTTTCTAAAATATGGGTCAAAATCAAGTGTGGTAAAGTTTTTTTATACTCATTTTAATACCAGAAATCGATTGGGCACAAAAAATTCCGATTTTAAAATTTTCACTTTTTGGCATTTTTGGTAGGAGTTAATGTGCAAAAATTGTCAAAAAATGAGTCGAATTTTAAAATTGACAATATGAACAATTTTTTGATGTACAATAAAAATATGATCAATACTATTGAAAGAAATGCATACATTTTGAAAATCGACTGATTTTTAGCTAAGTTATGGCTTCTCAAAGTTGCAAATGTCTCAATTTTTTAAACAAAATAACACGTTTTTTCAATTTTTCACTTTCCTTGCCATATTTTTCAAAACATTTAATAAACCTTATATACCGACTTAAAGTATAATAAAAGCCGTATCCAGAAATGCATAAATGAGGAAAATCGGCTAAGTTGTGGAAAAGTTATGGTACCTCGGAGATGAGGAAGATATCAATATTTGTTCAAAACGATGAGTTTGTCCATTTATAACTATTGTGGCCATATTTTCTAAAATATGGGTCAAAATCAAGTGTGGTAAAGTTTTTTTATACTCATTTTAATACAAAAAATCGATTGGGCACAAAAAATTCCGATTTTAAAATTTTCACTTTTTTGGCATTTTTGGTAGGAGTTAATGTGCAAAAATTGTCAAAAACTGGGTCAAAAATTGAAACTGAAAGTATTTTAATTTTTTGACTTATATTCAAAATATGATAAATACCATTGACAGAAATGCAAAAATTTTGAAAATCGGTTGATTTTTAGCTAAGTTATGGCTTCTCAAAGTTGCAAAAGTCTCAATTTTTTAAACAAAATAACACGTTTTTCAATTTTTCACTTTCCTTGCCATATTTTTCAAAACATTTAATAAACCTTATATACCGATTTAGAGTATAATAAAAGCCGTATCCAGAAATGCATAAATGAGGAAAATCGGCTAAGTTGTTGGATAAGTTATGGTTTCTCAAAGATGGGGAAGATATCAATATTTGTTCAAAACGATGATTTTGACCATTTATCACTATTGTGGTTATATTTTCTAAAATATGGGTCAAAATCAAGTGTGGTTAAGTTTTTTTTATACTCATTTTAATACCAGAAATCGATTGGGCAAAAAAATTCCGATTTTAAAATTTTCACTTTTTTGACATTTTTGCTAGTAGTAAATTTGCAAAATTTGTCAAAAAAATGGGTCAAATTTTAAAAGTGACAATATGAACAATTTTTTGATGTACAATAAAAATATGATCAATACTATTGAAAGAAATGCATACATTTTGAAAATCGACTGATTTTTAGCTAAGTTATGGCTTCTCAAAGTTGCAAAAGTCTCAATTTTTTAAACAAAATAACACGTTTTTTAAATTTTTCACTTTCCTTGCCATATTTTTCAAAACATTTAATAAACCTTATATACCGATTTAAAGTATAATAAAAGCCGTATCCAGAAATGCATAAATGAGGAAAATCGGCTAAGTTGTGGAAAAGTTATGGTTCCTCGGAGATGAGGAACATATCAATATTTGTTCAAAACGATGATTTTGACCATTTATCACTATTGTGGCCATATTTTCTAAAATATGGGTCAAAATCAAGTGTGGTAAAGTTTTTTTATACTCATTTTAATACCAGAAATCGATAAGGCACAAAAAATTCCGATTTTAAAATTTTCACTTTTTTGGCATTTTTGGTAGGAGTTAATGTGCAAAAATTGTCAAAAAAAATGAGTCAAATTTTAAAACTGACAATATGAACAATTTTTTGATGTACAATAAAAATATGATCAATACTATTGAAAGAAATGCATACATTTTGAAAATCGACTGATTTTTAGCTAAGTTATGGCTTCTCAAAGTTGCAAATGTCTCAATTTTTTAAACAAAATAACACGTTTTTTCAATTTTTCACTTTCCTTGCCATATTTTTCAAAACATTTAATAAACCTTATATACCGATTTAGAGTATAATAAAAGCCGTATCCAGAAATGCATAAATGAGGAAAATCGGCTAAGTTGTTGGATAGGTTATAGTTTCTCAAAGATGGGGAAGATATCAATATTTGTTTAAAACGATGATTTTGACCATTTATCACTATTGTGGTCATATTTTCTAAAATATGGGTCAAAATCAAGTGTGGTAAAGTTTTTTTATACTCATTTTAATACCAGAAATCGATTGGGCACAAAAAATTCCGATTTTAAAATTTTCACTTTTTGGCATTTTTGGTAGGAGTTAATGTGCAAAAATTGTCAAAAAATGAGTCGAATTTTAAAACTGACAATATGAACAATTTTTTGATGTACAATAAAAATATGATCAATACTATTGAAAGAAATGCATACATTTTGAAAATCGACTGATTTTTAGCTAAGTTATGGCTTCTCAAAGTTGCAAAAGTCTCAATTTTTTAAACAAAATAACACGTTTTTCAATTTTTCACTTTCCTTGCCATATTTTTCAAAACATTTAATAAACCTTATATACCGATTTAGAGTATAATAAAAGCCGTATCCAGAAATGCATAAATGAGGAAAATCGGCAAAGTTGTTGGATAAGTTATGGTTTCTCAAAGATGGGGAAGATATCAATATTTGTTCAAAAGGATGATTTTGACCATTTATCACTATTGTGGTCATATTTTCTAAAATATGGGTCAAAATCAAGTGTGGTTAAGTTTTTTTATACTCATTTTAATACCAGAAATCGATTGGGCAAAAAAATTCCGATTTTAAAATTTTCACTTTTTTGACATTTTTGCTAGTAGTAAATTTGCAAAATTTGTCAAAAAATGGGTCAAATTTGAAAACTGACAATATGAACAATTTTTTGATGTACAATAAAAATATGATCAATACTATTGACAGAAATGCATAAATTTTGAAAATCGACTGATTTTTAGCTAAGTTATGGCTTCTCAAAGTTGCAAATGTCTCAATTTTTTAAACAAAATAACACGTTTTTTCAATTTTTCACTTTCCTTGCCATATTTTTCAAAACATTTAATAAACCTTATATACCGATTTAAAGTATAATAAAAGCCGTATCCAGAAATGCATAAATGAGGAAAATCGGCTAAGTTGTGGAAAAGTTATGGTTCCTCGGAGATGAGGAAGATATCAATATTTGTTCAAAACGATGATTTTGTCCATTTATCACTATTGTGGCCATATTTTCTAAAATATGGGTCAAAATCAAGTGTGGTAAAGTTTTTTTATACTCATTTGAATACCAGAAATCGATTGGGCACAAAAAATTCCGATTTTAAAATTTTCACTTTTTTGGCATTTTTGGTAGGAGTTAATGTGCAAAAATTGTCAAAAACTGGGTCAAAAATTGAAACTGAAAGTATTTTAATTTTTTGACTTATATTCAAAATATGATAAATACCATTGACAGAAATGCAAAAATTTTGAAAATCGGTTGAATTTTAGCTAAGTTATGGCTTATCAAAGTTGCAAATGTCTCAATTTTTTAAACCAAAAACACGTTTTTTTCAAATTTATCACTTTCCTTGCCATATTTTTCAAATTATGTAATAAACCTTTTATACCGATTTAAAGTATAATAAAAGCCGTATCCAGAAATGCATAAATGAGGAAAATCGGCTAAGTTTTGGAAAAGTTATGGTTGCTCGAAGATGAGGAAGATATCAATATTTGTTCAAAACGATAATTTTGACCATTTATCACTATTGTGGTCATATTTTCTAAATTATGGGTCAAAATCAAGTGTGGTAAAGTTTTTTATACTCATTTTGATACCAGAAATCGATAAGGCACAAAAAATTCCGATTTTAAAATTTTCAATTTTTTGGCATTTTTGCTAGGAGTTAATGTGCAAAAATGGTCAAAAAATTGGTCACATTTTAAAACTGACAATATGAACAATTTTTTGATGTACAATAAAAATATGATCAATACTATTGAAAGAAATGCATACATTTTGAAAATCGACTGATTTTTAGCTAAGTTATGGCTTCTCAAAGTTGCAAATGTCTCAATTTTTTAAACAAAATAACACGTTTTTTCAATTTTTCACTTTCCTTGCCATATTTTTCAAAACATTTAATAAACCTTATATACCGATTTAGAGTATAATAAAAGCCGTATCCAGAAATGCATAAATGAGGAAAATCGGCTAAGTTGTTGGATAGGTTATAGTTTCTCAAAGATGGGGAAGATATCAATATTTGTTCAAAACGATGATTTTGACCATTTATCACTATTGTGGTCATATTTTCTAAAATATGGGTCAAAATCAAGTGTGGTAAAGTTTTTTTATACTCATTTTAATACCAGAAATCGATTGGGCACAAAAAATTCCGATTTTAAAATTTTCACTTTTTGGCATTTTTGGTAGGAGTTAATGTGCAAAAATTGTCAAAAAATGAGTCGAATTTTAAAATTGACAATATGAACAATTTTTTGATGTACAATAAAAATATGATCAATACTATTGAAAGAAATGCATACATTTTGAAAATCGACTGATTTTTAGCTAAGTTATGGCTTCTCAAAGTTGCAAATGTCTCAATTTTTTAAACAAAATAACACTTTTTTTCAATTTTTCACTTTCCTTGCCATATTTTTCAAAACATTTAATAAACCTTATATACCGACTTAAAGTATAATAAAAGCCGTATCCAGAAATGCATAAATGAGGAAAATCGGCTAAGTTGTGGAAAAGTTATGGTACCTCGGAGATGAGGAAGATATCAATATTTGTTCAAAACGATGAGTTTGTCCATTTATAACTATTGTGGCCATATTTTCTAAAATATGGGTCAAAATCAAGTGTGGTAAAGTTTTTTTATACTCATTTTAATACCAAAAATCGATTGGGCACAAAAAATTCCGATTTTAAAATTTTCACTTTTTTGGCATTTTTGGTAGGAGTTAATGTGCAAAAATTGTCAAAAACTGGGTCAAAAATTGAAACTGAAAGTATTTTAATTTTTTGACTTATATTCAAAATATGATAAATACCATTGACAGAAATGCAAAAATTTTGAAAATCGGTTGATTTTTAGCTAAGTTATGGCTTCTCAAAGTTGCAAAAGTCTCAATTTTTTAAACAAAATAACACGTTTTTCAATTTTTCACTTTCCTTGCCATATTTTTCAAAACATTTAATAAACCTTATATACCGATTTAGAGTATAATAAAAGCCGTATCCAGAAATGCATAAATGAGGAAAATCGGCTAAGTTGTTGGATAAGTTATGGTTTCTCAAAGATGGGGAAGATATCAATATTTGTTCAAAACGATGATTTTGACCATTTATCACTATTGTGGTTATATTTTCTAAAATATGGGTCAAAATCAAGTGTGGTTAAGTTTTTTTTATACTCATTTTAATACCAGAAATCGATTGGGCAAAAAAATTCCGATTTTAAAATTTTCACTTTTTTGACATTTTTGCTAGTAGTAAATTTGCAAAATTTGTCAAAAAAATGGGTCAAATTTTAAAACTGACAATATGAACAATTTTTTGATGTACAATAAAAATATGATCAATACTATTGAAAGAAATGCATACATTTTGAAAATCGACTGATTTTTAGCTAAGTTATGGCTTCTCAAAGTTGCAAATGTCTCAATTTTTTAAACAAAATGACACGTTTTTTCAATTTTTCACTTTCCTTGCCATATTTTTCAAAACATTTAATAAACCTTATATACCGATTTAAAGTATAATAAAAGCCGTATCCAGAAATGCATAAATGAGGAAAATCGGCTAAGTTGTGGAAAAGTTATGGTTCCTCGGAGATGAGGAAGATATCAATATTTGTTCAAAACGATGATTTTGTCCATTTATAACTATTGTGGCCATATTTTCTAAAATATGGGTCAAAATCAAGTGTGGTAAAGTTTTTTTATACTCATTTGAATACCAGAAATCGATTGGGCACAAAAAATTCCGATTTTAAAATTTTCACTTTTTTGTCATTTTTGGAAGGAGTTAATGTGCAAAAATTGTCAAAAACTGGGTCAAAAATTGAAACTGAAAGTATTTTAATTTTTTGACTTATATTCAAAATATGATAAATACCATTGACAGAAATGCAAAAAATTTGAAAATCGGTTGATTTTTAGCTAAGTTATGGCTTCTCAAAGTTGCAAAAGTCTCAATTTTTAAAACAAAATAACACGTTTTTCAATTTTTCACTTTCCTTGCCATATTTTTCAAAACATTTAATAAACCTTATATACCGATTTAGAGTATAATAAAAGCCGTATCCAGAAATGCATAAATGAGGAAAATCGGCTAAGTTGTTGGATAAGTTATGGTTTCTCAAAGATGGGGAAGATATCAATATTTGTTCAAAACGATGATTTTGACCATTTATCACTATTGTGGTCATATTTTCTAAAATATGGGTCAAAATCAAGTGTGGTTAAGTTTTTTTTATACTCATTTTAATACCAGAAATCGATTGGGCAAAAAAATTCCGATTTTAAAATTTTCACTTTTTTGACATTTTTGCTAGTAGTAAATTTGCAAAATTTGTCAAATAAATGGGTCAAATTTGAAAACTGACAATATGAACAATTTTTTGATGTACAATAAAAATATGATCAATACTATTGAAAGAAATGCATACATTTTGAAAATCGACTGATTTTTAGATAAGTTATGGCTTCTCAAAGTTGCAAATGTCTCAATTTTTTAAACCAAAAACACGTTTTTTTCAAATTTATCACTTTCCTTGCCATATTTTTCAAATTATGTAATAAACCTTTTATACCGATTTAAAGTATAATAAAAGCCGTATCCAGAAATGCATAAATGAGGAAAATCGGCTAAGTTGTGGAAAAGTTATGGTTGCTCGAAGATGAGGAAGATATCAATATTTGTTCAAAACGATGATTTTGACCATTTATCACTATTGTGGTCATATTTTCTAAAATATGGGTCAAAATCAAGTGTGGTAAAGTTTTTTATACTCATTTTGAAACCAGAAATCGATAATGCACAAAAAATTCCGATTTTAAAATTTTCAATTTTTCGGCATTTTTGCTAGGAGTTAATGTGCAAAAATGGTCAAAAAATTGGTCAAATTTTAAAACTGACAATATGAAAAATTTTTTGATGTACAATAAAAATATGATCAATACTATTGAAAGAAATGCATACATTTTGAAAATCGACTGATTTTTAGCTAAGTTATGGCTTCTCAAAGTTGCAAATGTCTCAAATTTTTAAACCAAAAACACTTTTTATTTCAATTTATCACTTTCCTTGCCATATTTTTCAAATTATGTAATAAACCTTTTATACCGATTTAAAGTATAATAAAAGCTGTATCCAGAAATGCATAAATGAGGAAAATCGGCTAAGTTGTGGAAAAGTTATGGTTGCTCGGAGATGAGGAAGATATCAATATTTGTTCAAAACGATGATTTTGACCATTTATCACTATTGTGGTCATATTTTCTAAAATATGGGTCAAAATCAAGTGTGGTAAAGTTTTTTATACTCATTTTGATACCAGAAATCGATTGGGCACAAAAAATTCCGATTTTAAAATTTTCAATTTTTTGGCATTTTTGGTAGGAATTAATGTGCAAAAATGGTCAAAAAATGGGTCAAATTTTAAAAGTGACAATATGAACAATTTTTTGTTGTACAATAAAAATATTATCAATACTATTGACAAAAAGGCATAAATTTTGAAAATGGGCTGATTTTTAGCTGAGTTATGGCTTCTCAAAGTTGCAAATGTCTCAATTTTTATACCAAAAACACGTTTTTTTTCAATTTATCACTTTCCTGGCTATATTTTTCAAAACATGTAATAAACCTTATATACCGATTTAAAATATAATAAAAGCCGTATCCAGAAATGCATAAATGAGGAAAATCGGCTAAGTTGTGGAAAAGTTATGGTTGCTCGGAGATGAGGAAGATATCAATATTTGTTCAAAACGATGATTTTGACCATTTATCACTATTGTGGTCATATTTTCTAAAATATGGGTCAAAATCAAGTGTGGTAAAGTTTTTTTATACTCATTTTAATACCAGAAATCGATTGGGCACAAAAAATTCCGATTTTAAAATTTTCACTTTTTTGGCATTTTTGGTAGGAGTTAATATGCAAAAATTGTCAAAAAATGAGTCAAATTTTAAAACTGACAATATGAACAATTTTTTGATGTACAATAAAAATATGATCAATACTATTGAAAGAAATGCATACATTTTGAAAATCGACTGATTTTTAGCTAAGTTATGGCTTCTCAAAGTTGCAAAAGTCTCAATTTTTTAAACAAAATAACACGTTTTTCAATTTTTCACTTTCCTGGCCATATTTTTCAAAACATTTAATAAACCTTATATACCGATTTAGAGTATAATAAAAGCCGTATCCAGAAATGCATAAATGAGGAAAATCGGCTAAGTTGTGGAAAAGTTATGGTTGCTCGGAGATGAGGAAGATATCAATATTTGTTCAAAACGATGATTTTGACCATTTATCACTATTGTGGGTATATTTTCTAAAATATGGGTCAAAATCAAGTGTGGTTAAGTTTTTTTTATACTCATTTTAATACCAGAAATCGATTGGGCAAAAAAATTCCGATTTTAAAATTTTCACTTTTTTGACATTTTTGCTAGTAGTAAATTTGCAAAATTTGTCAAAAAAATGGGTCAAATTTTAAAACTGACAATATGAACAATTTTTTGATGTACAATAAAAATATGATCAATACTATTGAAAGAAATGCATACATTTTGAAAATCGACTGATTTTTAGCTAAGTTATGGCTTCTCAAAGTTGCAAGAGTCTCAATTTTTTAAACCAAATAACACGTTTTTTCAATTTTTAACTTTCCTTGCCATAGTTTTCAAAACATTTAATAAACCTTATATACCGATTTAAAGTATAATAAAAGCCGTATCCAGAAATGCATAAATGAGGAAAATCGGCTAAGTTGTGGAAAAGTTATGGTTCCTCGGAGATGAGGAAGATATCAATATTTGTTCAAAACGATGATTTTGTCCATTTATAACTATTGTGGTCATATTTTCTAAAATATGGGTCAAAATCAAGTGTGGTAAAGTTTTTTTATACTCATTTGAATACCAGAAATCGATTGGGCACAAAAAAATTCCGATTTTAAAATTTTCACTTTTTTGGCATTTTTGGTAGGAGTTATTGTGCAAAAATTGTCAAAAACTGGGTCAAAAATTGAAACTGAAAGTATTTTAATTTTTTGACTTATATTCAAAATATGATAAATACCATTGACAGAAATGCAAAAATTTTGAAAATCGGTTGATTTTTAGCTAAGTTATGGCTTCTCAAAGTTGCAAATGTCTCAATTTTTTAAACCAAAAACACGTTTTTTTCAAATTTATCACTTTCCTTGCCATATTTTTCAAATTATGTAATAAACCTTTTATACCGAATTAAAGTATAATAACAGCCGTATTCAGAAATGCATAAATGAGGAAAATCGGCTAAGTTGTGGAAAAGTTATGGTTGCTCGGAGATAAGGAAGATATCAATATTTGTTCAAAACGATGATTTTGACCATTTATCACTATTGTGGTCATACTTTCTAAAATATGGGTCAAAACCAAGTGTGGTAAAGTTTTTTATACTCATTTTGATACCAGAAATCGATAAGGCACAAAAACATGTAATTAACCTTATATACCGATTTAAAGTATAATAAAAGCGGTATCCAGAAATGCATAAATGAGGAAAATCGGCTAAGTTGTGGAAAAGTTATGGTTCCTCGAAGATGAGGAAGATATCAATATTTGTTCAAAACGATGATTTTGACCATTTATCACTTTTGTGGTCATATTTTCTAAAATATGGGTCAAAATCAAGTGTGGTAAAGTTTTTTTATACTCATTTTAATACCAGAAATCGATTGGGCACAAAAAATTCCGATTTTAAAATGTTCACTTTTTTGACATTTTTGGTAGGAGTTAATGTGCAAAAATGGTCGAAAAATGGGTCAAATTTTAGAACTGACAATTTGAACAATTTTTTGATGTACAATAAAAATATGATCAATACTATTGACAGAAATGCATAAATTTTGAAAATCGGTTGATTTTTAGCTAAGTTATGGCTTCTCAAAGTTGCAAGAGTCTCAATTTTTTAAACCAAATAACACGTTTTTTCAATTTTTAACTTTCCTTGCCATAGTTTTCAAAACATTTAATAAACCTTATATACCGATTTAAAGTATAATAAAAGCCGTATCCAGAAATGCATAAATGAGGAAAATCGGCTAAGTTGTGGAAAAGTTATGGTTCCTCGGAGATGAGGCAGATATCAATATTTGTTCAAAACGATGATTTTGACCATTTATCACTATTGTGGTCATATTTTCTAAAATATGGGTCAAAATCAAGTGTGGTAAAGTTTTTTATACTCATTTTGATACCAGAAATCGATAAGGCACAAAAAATTACGATTTTAAAATTTTCAATTTTTTGGCATTTTTGCTAGGAGTTAATGTGCAAAAATCTTCAAAAAATGGGTCAAATCTTAAAACTGACAATATGAACAATTTTTTGTTGTACAATAAAAATATGATCAATACTATTGACAGAAATGCAAAAATTTTGAAAATCGGTTGATTTTTAGCTAAGTTATGGCTTCTCAAAGTTGCAAATGTCTCAATTTTTTAAACCAAAAACACGTTTTTTTTCAATTTATCATTTTCCTGGCTATATTTTTCAAAACATGTAATAAACCTTATATGCCGATTTAAAATATAATAAAAGCCATATCCAGAAATGCATAAATAAGGAAAATCGGCTAAGTTGTTGATAAGTTATGGTTTCTCAAAGATGGGGAAGATATCAATTTTTGTTCAAAACGATGATTTTGTTCATTTATAACTATTCATTTAAAACTGACAATATAAACAATTTTTTGATGTTCAATAAAAATATGATCAATACTATTGAGAGAAATGCATAAATTTTGAAAATCGGCTGATTTTTAGCTAAGTTATGGCTTCTCAAAGTTGCAAAAGTCTCAATATTTTAAACAAAATAACACGTTTTTTCAATTTTTCACTTTCCTTGCCATATTTTTCAAAATATTTAATAAACCTTATATACCGATTTAAAGTATAATAAAAGCCGTATCCAGAAATGCATAAATGAGGAAAATCGGGTAAGTTGTGGAAAAGTTATGGTTGCTCGGAGATGAGGAAGATATCAATATTTGTTCAAAACGATGATTTTGACCATTTCTCACTATTGTGGTCATATTTTCTAAAATATGGGTCAAAATCAAGTGTGGTAAAGTTTTTTTATACTCATTTTAATACCATATATCGATAAGGCACAAAAAATTCCGATTTTAAAATTTTCAGTTTTTTGGCATTTTTGGTAGGAGTTAATGTGCAAAAATGGTCGAAAAATGGGTCAAATTTTAGAACTGACAATTTGAACAATTTTTTGATGTACAATAAAAATATGATCAATACTATTGACACAAATGCATAAATTTTGAAAATCGGCTGATTTTTAGCTAAGTTATGGCTTCTCAAAGTTGTAAGCGTCTCAATTTTTTAAACCAAATAACACGTTTTTTCAATTATTCACTTTCCTTGCCATATTTTTCTAATTATGTAATAAACCTTATATACCGATTTAAAGTATAATGAAAGCCGTATCCAGAAATGCATAAATGAGGAAAATCGGCTAAGTTGTGGAAAAGTTATGGTTCCTCGAAGATGAGGTAGACATCAGTATTTGTTCAAAACGATGATTTTGACCATTTATCACTTTTGTGGTCATATTTTCTAAAATATGGGTCAAAATCAAGTGTGGTAAAGTTTTTTTATACTCATTTTAATACCAGAAATCGATTGGGCACAAAAAATTCCGATTTTAAAATGTTCACTTTTTTGACATTTTTGCTAGTAGTAAATTTGCAAAATTTGTCAAAAAATGGGTCAAAAATTAAAACTGAAAGTATTTTAATTTTTTTGACGTAGATTCAAAATATGATAAATACCATTGACAGAAATGCAAAAATTTTGAAAATCGGTTGATTTTTAGCTAAGTTATGGCTTCTCAAAGTTGCAAATGTCTCAATTTTTTAGACCAAAAACACGTTTTTTTAATTTATCACTTTCCTTGCCATATTTTTCAAAACATGTAATTAACCTTATATACCGATTTAAAGTATAATAAAAGCGGTATCCAGAAATGCATAAATGAGGAAAATCGGCTAAGTTGTGGAAAAGTTATGGTTCCTCGAAGATGAGGAAGATATCAATATTTGTTCAAAACGGTGATTTTGACCATTTATCACTTTTGTGGTCATATTTTCTAAAATATGGGTCAAAATCAATTTTGGTAAAGTTTTTTTATACTCATTTTAATGCCAGAAATCGATTGGGCACAAAAAATTCCGCTTTTAAAATGTTCACTTTTTTGACATTTTTGGTAGGAGTTAATGTGCAAAAATTGTCAAAAAATGAGTCAAATTTTAGAACTGACAATTTGAACAATTTTTTGATGTATAATAAAAGTATGATCAATACTATTGACAGAAATGCATAAATTTTGAAAATCGGTTGATTTTTAGCTAAGTTATGGCTTCTCAAAGTTGCAAGAGTCTCAATTTTTTAAACCAAATAACAAGTTTTTTCAATTTTTCACTTTCCTTGCCATAGTTTTCAAATTATTTAATAAACCTTTTATACCGATTTAAAGTATAATAAGAGCCGTATCCAGAAATGCATAAATGAGGAAAATCGGTTAAGTTGTAGAAAAGTTATGGTTCCTCGAAGATGAGGAAGATATCAATATTTGTTTAAAACGATGATTTTGACCATTTATCACTTTTGTGGTCATATTTTCTAAAATATGGGTCAAAATCAAGTGTGGTAAAGTTTTTTTATACTCATTTTAATACCAGAAATCGATTGGGCACAAAAAATTCCGATTTTAAAATGTTCACTTTTTTGCCATTTTTGGTAGGAGTTAATGTGCAAAAATGGTCGAAAAATGGGTCAAATTTTAGAACTGACAATTTGAACAATTTTTTGATGTACAATAAAAATATGATCAATACTATTGACAGAAATGCATAAATTTTGAAAATCGGTTGATTTTTAGCTAAGTTATGGCTTTTCAAAGTTGCAAAAGTCTCAATTTTTTAAACCAAATAACACGTTTTTCAATTTTTCACTTTCCTTGCCATATTTTTCAAAACAGTTAATAAACCTTATATACCGATTTAAAGTATAATAAAAGCCGTATCCAGAAATGCATAAATGAGGAAAATCGGCTAAGTTGTGGAAAAGTTATGGTTCCTCGGAGATGAGGAAGATATCAATATTTGTTCAAAACTATGATTTTGATCATTTATCACTATTGTGGTCATATTTTCTAAAATATGGGTCAAAATCAAGTGTGGTAAAGTTTTTTTATACTCATTTTAATAACAGAAATCGATAATGCACAAAAATTCCGATTTTAAAATTTTCATTTTTTTGGCATATTTGGTAGGAGTTAATGTGCAAAAATGGTCAAAAAATGGGTCAAATTTTAGAACTGACAATTTGAACAATTTTTTGATGTACAATAAAAATATGATCAATACTATTGACAGAAATGCAAAAATTTTGAAAATCGGTTGATTTTTAGCTAAGTTATGGCTTCTCAAACTTGCCAGAGTCTCAATTATTTAAACCAATTAACACGTTTTTTCAATTTTTCACTTTCCTTGCCATATTTTTCAAAACATTTAATAAACCTTATATACCGATTTAAAGTATAATAAAAGCCGTATCCAGAAATGCATAAATGAGGAAAATCGGCTAAGTTGTGGAAAAGTTATGGTTCCTCGGAGATGAGGAAGATATCAATATGTTTTCAAAACGATGATTTTGACCATTTATAACTATTGTGGCTATATTTTCTAAAATATGGGTCAAAATCAAGTGTGGTAAAGTTTTTTTATACTCATTTTAATACCAGAAATCGATAAGGCAGAAAAAATTCCGATTTTAAAATTTTCACTTTTTTGGCATTTTTGCTGGTAGTAAATTTGCAAAATTTGTCAAAAATGGGTGAAAAATTGAAACTGAAAGTATATTAATTTTTTGACGTAGATTCAAAATATGATAAATACCATTGACAGAAATGCAAAAATTTTGAAAATCGGTTGATTTTTAGCTAAGTTATGGCTTCTCAAAGTTGCAAATGTCTCAATTTTTTAAACCAAAAACACGTTTTTTTTTCAATTAATCACTTTCCTGGCCATATTTTTCAAAACATGTAATAAACCTTATGTACCGATTTAAAATATAATTAAAGCCGTATCCAGAAATGCATAAATGAGGAAAATCGGCTAAGTTGTTGATAAGTTATGGTTTCTCAAAGATGGGGAAGATATCAATATTTGTTCAAAACGATGATTTTGACCATTTATCACTATTGTGGTCATATTTTCTAAAATATGGGTCAAAATCAAGTGTGGTAAAGTTTTTTTATACTCATTTTAATACCAGAAATCGATTGGGCACAAAAAATTCCGATTTTAAAATTTTCACTTTTTTGACATTTTTGGTAGGAGTTAATGTGCAAAAATGGTCAAAAAATGGGTCAAATTTTAGAACTGACAATTTGAACAATTTTTTGATGTACAATAAAAATATGATCAATACTATTGACAGAAATGCAAAAATTTTGAAAATCGGTTGATTTTTAGCTAAGTTATGGCTTCTCAAAGTTGCAAAAGTCTCAATTATTTAAACCAATTAACACGTTTTTTCAATTTTTCACTTTCCTTGCCATATTTTTCAAAACATTTAATAAACCTTATATACCGATTTAAAGTATAATAAAAGCCGTATCCAGAAATGCATAAATGAGGAAAATCGGCTAAGTTGTGGAAAAGTTATGGTTCCTCGGAGATGAGGAAGATATCAATATGTTTTCAAAACGATGATTTTGACCATTTATAACTATTGTGGCTATATTTTCTAAAATATGGGTCAAAATCAAGTGTGGTAAAGTTTTTTTATACTCATTTTAATACCAGAAATCGATAAGGCACAAAAAATTCCGATTTTTAAATTTTCACTTTTTTGGCATTTTTGGTAGGAGTTAATGACCAAAAATTGTCAATAAATGAGTCAAATTTTAAAACTAACAATATGAACAATTTTTTGATGTACAATAAAAATATGATCAATACTATTGACAGAAATGCATAAATTTGGAAAATCGGCTGATTTTTAGCTAAGTTATGGCTTCTCAAAGTTGCAAGCGTCTCAATTTTTTAAACCAAATAACACGTTTTTTCAATTTTTCACTTTCCTTGCCATATTTTTCAAAACATTTAATAAACCTTATATACCGATTTAAAGTATAATAAAAGCCGTATCCAGAAATGCATAAATGAGGAAAATCGGCTAAGTTGTGGAAAAGTTATGGTTGCTCGGAGATGAGGAAGATATCAATATTTGTTCAAAACGATGATTTTTACCATTTATCACTATTGTGGTCATATTTTCTAAAATATGGGTCAAAATCAAGTGTGGTAAAGTTTTTTTATACTCATTTTAATACCAGACATCGATAATGCACAAAAATTCCGATTTTAAAATTTTAATTTTTTTGGCATTTTTGGTAGGAGTTAATGTGCAAAAATGGTCAAAAAATGAGTCAAATTTTAGAACTGACAATTTGAACAATTTTTTGATGTACAATAAAAATATGATCAATACTATTGACAGAAATGCATAAATTTGGATAATCGGCTGATTTTTAGCTAAGTTATGGCTTCTCAAAGTTGCAAGCGTCTCAATTTTTTAAACCAAATAACACGTTTTTTCAATTTTTCACTTTCCTTGCCATATTTTTCAAAACATTTAATAAACCTTATATACCGATTTAATGTATAATAAAAGCCGTATCCAGAAATGCATAAATGAGAAAAATCGGCTAAGTTGTGGAAAAGTTATGGTTGCTCGGAGATGAGGAAGATATCAATATTTAATCAAAACGATGATTTTGACCATTTATCACTATTGTGGTCATATTTTCTAAAATATGGGTCAAAATCAAGTGTGGTAAAGTTTTTTTATACTCATTTTAATACCAGAAATCGATTGGACACAAAAAATTCCGATTTTAAAATTTTCACTTTTTTGACATATTTGCTGGTAGTAAATTTGCAAAATTTGTCAAAAAATGGGTCAAAAATTGAAACTGAAAGTATTTTAATTTTTTTGACGTAGATTCAAAATATGATAAATACCATTGACAGAAATGCAAAAATTTTGAAAATTTGTTGATTTTTAGCTAACTTATGGCTTTTCAAAGTTGCAAATGTCTCAATTTTTTAAACCAAAAACACGTTATTTTTCAATTTATCACTTCCTTGGCCATATTTTTCAAAACCTGCAATAAACCTTATATACCGATTTAAAATATAATAAAAGCCGTATCCAGAAATGCATAAATGAGGAAAATCGGCTAAGTTGTTGATAAGTTATGGTTTCTCAAAGATGGGGAATATATCAATTTTTGTTCAAAACGATGATTTTGTCCATTTATAACTATTGTGGCCATATTTTCTAACATATGGGTCAAAATCAAGTGTGGTAAAGTTTTTTTAAACTCATTTTAATACCAGAAATCGATAAGGCACAAAAAATTCCGATTTTAAAATTTTCACTTTTTTGGCATTTTTGGTAGGAGTTAATGTGGTTATGGTTCCTCGAAGATGAGGAAGATATCAATATTTGTTCAAAACGATGATTTTGACCATTTATCACTATTGTGGTCATATTTTCTAAAATATGGGTCAAAATCAAGTGTGGTAAAGTTTTTTTATACTCATTTTAATACCAGAAATCGATTGGGCACAAAAAATTCCGATTTTAAAATTTTCACTTTTTTGACATTTTTGCTGGTAGTAAATTCGCAAAATTTGTCAAAAAATTGGTCAAAAATTGAAACTAAAGGTATTTTAATTTTTTGACGTAGATTCAATATATGATAAATACCATTGACAGAAATGGAAAAATTTTGAAAATCGGTTGATTTTTAGCTAAGTTATGGCTTCTCAAAGTTGCAAATGTCTCAATTTTTTAAACCAAAAACACCTTTTTTTTTCAATTTACCACTTTCCTGGCCATATTTTTCAAAACATGTAATAAACCTTACATACCGATTTAAAGTATAATAAAAGCCGTATCCAGAAATGCATAAATGAGGAAAATCGGCTAAGTTGTGGAAAAGTTATGGTTGCTCGGAGATGAGGAAGATATCAATATTTGTTCAAAACGATGATTTTTACCATTTATCACTATTGTGGTCATATTTTCTAAAATATGGGTCAAAATCAAGTGTGGTAAAGTTTTTTTATACTCATTTTAATACCAGAAATCGATAATGCACAAAAATTCCGATTTTAAAATTTTCAATTTTTTGGCATTTTTGGTAGGAGTTAATGTGCAAATATGGTCAAAAAATAGGTCAAATTTTAGAACTGACAATTTGAACAATTTTTTGATGTACAATAAAAATATGATCAATACTATTGACAGAAATGCATAAATTTGGAAAATCGGCTGATTTTTAGCTAAGTTATGGCTTCTCAAAGTTGCAAGCGTCTCAATTTTTTAAACCAAATAACACGTTTTTTCAATTTTTCACTTTCCTTGCAATATTTTTCAAAACATTTAATAAACCTTATATACCGATTTAATGTATAATAAAAGCCGTATCCAGAAATGCATAAATGAGAAAAATCGGCTAAGTTGTGGAAAAGTTATGGTTGCTCGGAGATGAGGAAGATACCAATATTTAATCAAAACGATGATTTTGACCATTTATCACTATTGTGGTCATATTTTCTAAAATATGGGTCAAAATCAAGTGTGGTAAAGTTTTTTTATACTCATTTTAATACCAGAAATCGATTGGACACAAAAAATTCCGATTTTAAAATTTTCACTTTTTTGACATTTTTGCTGGTAGTAAATTTGCAAAATTTGTCAAAAAATGGGTCAAAAATTTAAACTGAAAGTATTTTAATTTTTTTGACGTAGATTCAAAATATGATAAATACCATTGACAGAAATGCAAAAATTTTGAAATTTGGTTGATTTTTAGCTAACTTATGGCTTTTCAAAGTTGCAAATGTCTCAATTTTTAAACCAAAAACACGTTATTTTTCAATTTATCACTTTCTTGGCCATATTTTTCAAAACATGCAATAAACCTTATATACCGATTTAAAATATAATAAAAGCCGTATCCAGAAATGCATAAATGAGGAAAATCGGCTAAGTTGTTGATAAGTTAAGGTTTCTCAAAGATGGGGAATATATCAATTTTTGTTCAAAACGATGATTTTGTCCATTTATAACTATTGTGGTCATATTTTCCAAAATATGGGTCAAAATCAAGTGTGGTAAGTTTTTTTATACTCATTTTAATACCAGAAATCGATTGGGCACAAAAAATTCCGATTTTAAAATTTTCACTTTTTTGACATTTTTGCTGGTAGTAAATTTGCAAAATTTGTCAAAAAATGGGTCAAAAATTGAAACTGAAAGTATTTTAATTTTTTGACGTAGATTCAATATATTATAAATACCATTGACAGAAATGGAAATATTTTGAAAATCGGTTGATTTTTAGCTAAGTTATGGCTTCTCAAAGTTGCAAATGTCTCAATTTTTTAAACCAAAAACACGTTTTTTTTTCAATTTACCACTTTCCTGGCCATATTTTTCAAAACATGTAATAAACCTTATATACCGATTTAAAGTATAATAAAAGCCGTATCCAGAAATGCATAAATGAGGAAAATCGGCTAAGTTGTGGAAAAGTTATGGTTGCTCGGAGATGAGGAAGATATCAATATTTGTTCAAAACGATGATTTTTACCATTTATCACTATTGTGGTCATATTTTCTAAAATATGGGTCAAAATCAAGTGTGGTAAAGTTTTTTTATACTCATTTTAATACCAGAAATCGAAAATGCACAAAAATTCCGATTTTAAAATTTTATTTTTTTTTGCATTTTTGGTAGGAGTTAATGTGCAAAAATGGGCAAAAAATAGGTCAAATTTTAGAACTGACAATTTGAACAATTTTTTGATGTACAATAAAAATATGATCAATACTATTGACAGAAATGCATAAATTTGGAAAATCGGCTGATTTTTAGCTAAGTTATGGCTTCTCAAAGTTGCAAGCGTCTCAATTTTTTAAACCAAATAACACGTTTTTTCAATTTTTCACTTTCCTTGCCATATTTTTCAAAACATTTAATAAACCTTATATACCGATTTAAAGTATAATAAAAGCCGTATCCAGAAATGCATAAATGAGAAAAATCGGCTAAGTTGTGGAAAAGTTATGGTTGCTCGGAGATGAGGAAGATACCAATATTTAATCAAAACGATGATTTTGACCATTTATCACTATTGTGGTCATATTTTCTAAAATATGGGTCAAAATCAAGTGTGGTAAGTTTTTTTATACTCATTTTAATACCAGAAATCGATTGGACACAAAAAATTCCGATTTTAAAATTTTCACTTTTTTGACATTTTTGCTGGTAGTAAATTTGCAAAATTTGTCAAAAAAATGGGTCAAAAATTGAAACTGAAAGTATTTTAATTTTTTTGACGTAGATTCAAAATATGATAAATACCATTGACAGAAATGCAAAAATTTTGAAATTTGGTTGATTTTTAGCTAACTTATGGCTTTTCAAAGTTGCAAAAGTCTCAATTTTTTAAACCAAAAACACGTTATTTTTCAATTTATCACTTCCTTGGCCATATTTTTCAAAACATGCAATAAACCTTATATACCGATTTAAAATATAATAAAAGCCGTATCCAGAAATGCATAAATGAGGAAAATCGGCTAAGTTGTGGAAAAGTTATGGTTGCTCGGAGATGAGGAAGATATCAATATTTGTTCAAAACGATGATTTTTACCATTTATCACTATTGTGGTCATATTTTCTAAAATATGGGTCAAAATCAAGTGTGGTAAAGTTTTTTTATACTCATTTTAATACCAGAAATCGATTGGACACAAAAATTCCGATTTTAAAATTTTCACTTTTTTGACATTTTTGCTGGTAGTAAATTTGCAAAATTTGTCAAAAATTGGGTCAAAAATTGAAACTGAAAGTATTTTAATTTTTTGACGTAGATTCAATATATTATAAATACCATTGACAGAAATGGAAATATTTTGAAAATCGGTTGATTTTTAGCTAAGTTATGGCTTCTCAAAGTTGCAAATGTCTCAATTTTTTAAACCAAAAACACGTTTTTTTTTCAATTTACCACTTTCCTGGCCATATTTTTCAAAACATGTAATAAACCTTATATACCGATTTAAAGTATAATAAAAGCCGTATCCAGAAATGCATAAATGAGGAAAATCGGCTAAGTTGTGGAAAAGTTATGGTTGCTCGGAGATGAGGAAGATATCAATATTTGTTCAAAACGATGATTTTTACCATTTATCACTATTGTGGTCATATTTTCTAAAATATGGGTCAAAATCAAGTGTGGTAAGTTTTTTTATACTCATTTTAATACCAGAAATCGATTGGACACAAAAATTCCGATTTTAAAATTTTCACTTTTTTGACATTTTTGCTGGTAGTAAATTTGCAAAATTTGTCAAAAAATGGGTCAAAAATTGAAACTGAAAGTATTTTAATTATTTTGACGTAGATTCAAAATATGATAAATACCATTGACAGAAATGCAAAAATTTTGAAATTTGGTTGATTTTTAGCTAACTTATGGCTTTTCAAAGTTGCAAAAGTCTCAATTTTTTAAACCAAAAACACGTTATTTTTCAATTTATCACTTCCTTTGCCATATTTTTCAAAACATGCAATAAACCTTATATACCGATTTAAAATATAATAAAAGCCGTATCCAGAAATGCATAAATGAGGAAAATCGGCTAAGTTGTTGATAAGTTATGGTTTCTCAAAGATGGGGAATATATCAATTTTTGTTCAAAACGATGATTTTGTCCATTTATAACTATTGTGGCCATATTTTCTAAAATATGGGTCAAAATCAAGTGTGGTAAAGTTTTTTTAAACTCATTTTAATACCAGAAATCGATAAGGCACAAAAAATTCCGATTTTAAAATTTTCACTTTTTTGGCATTTTTGGTAGGAGTTAATGTGGCTATGGTTCCTCGAAGATGAGGAAGATATCAATATTTGTTCAAAACGATGATTTTGACCATTTATCACTATTGAGGTCATATTTTCTAAAATATGGGTCAAAATCAAGTGTGGTAAAGTTTTTTATACTCATTTTAATACCAGAAATCGATTGGGCACAAAAAATTCCGATTTTAAAATTTTCACTTTTTTGACATTTTTGCTGGTAGTAAATTTGCAAAATTTGTCAAAAATTGGGTCAAAAATTGAAACTGAAAGTATTTTAATTTTTTGACGTAGATTCAATATATTATAAATACCATTGACAGAAATGGAAATATTTTGAAAATCGGTTGATTTTTAGCTAAGTTATGGCTTCTCAAAGTTGCAAATGTCTCAATTTTTTAAACCAAAAACACGTTTTTTTTTCAATTTACCACTTTCCTGGTCATATTTTTCAAAACATGTAATAAACCTTATATACCGATTTAAAGTATAATAAAAGCCGTATCCAGAAATGCATAAATGAGGAAAATCGGCTAAGTTGTGGAAAAGTTATGGTTGCTCGGAGATGAGGAAGATACCAATATTTAATCAAAACGATGATTTTGACCATTTATCACTATTGTGGTCATATTTTCTAAAATATGGGTCAAAATCAAGTGTGGTAAGTTTTTTTATACTCATTTTAATACCAGAAATCGATTGGACACAAAAAATTCCGATTTTAAAATTTTCACTTTTTTGACATTTTTGCTGGTAGTAAATTTGCAAAATTTGTCAAAAAATGGGTCAAAAATTGAAACTGAAAGTATTTTAATTTTTTTGACGTAGATTCAAAATATGATAAATACCATTGACAGAAATGCAAAAATTTTGAAATTTGGTTGATTTTTAGCTAACTTATGGCTTTTCAAAGTTGCAAAAGTCTCAATTTTTTAAACCAAAAACACGTTATTTTTCAATTTATCACTTCCTTGGCCATATTTTTCAAAACATGCAATAAACCTTATATACCGATTTAAAATATAATAAAAGCCGTATCCAGAAATGCATAAATGAGGAAAATCGGCTAAGTTGTTGATAAGTTATGGTTTCTCAAAGATGGGGAATATATCAATTTTTGTTCAAAACGATGATTTTGTCCATTTATAACTATTGTGGCCATATTTTCTAAAATATGGGTCAAAATCAAGTGTGGTAAAGTTTTTTTAAACTCATTTTAATACCAGAAATCGATAAGGCACAAAAAATTCCGATTTTAAAATTTTCACTTTTTTGGCATTTTTGGTAGGAGTTAATGTGGCTATGGTTCCTCGAAGATGAGGAAGATATCAATATTTGTTCAAAACGATGATTTTGACCATTTATCACTATTGAGGTCATATTTTCTAAAATATGGGTCAAAATCAAGTGTGGTAAAGTTTTTATACTCATTTTAATACCAGAAATCGATTGGGCACAAAAAATTCCGATTTTAAAATTTTCACTTTTTTGACATTTTTGCTGGTAGTAAATTCGCAAAATTTGTCAAAAATTGGGTCAAAAATTGAAACTGAAAGTATTTTAATTTTTTGACGTAGATTCAATATATTATAAATACCATTGACAGAAATGGAAATATTTTGAAAATCGGTTGATTTTTAGCTAAGTTATGGCTTCTCAAAGTTGCAAATGTCTCAATTTTTTAAACCAAAAACACGTTTTTTTTTCAATTTACCACTTTCCTTGTCATATTTTTCAAAACATTTAATAAACCTTATATACCGATTTAAAGTATAATAAAAGCCGTATCCAGAAATGCATAAATGAGGAAAATCGGCTAAGTTGTGGAAAAGTTATGGTTGCTCGGAGATGAGGAAGATACAAATATTTAATCAAAACGATGATTTTGACCATTTATCACTATTGTGGTCATATTTTCCAAAATATGGGTCAAAATCAAGTGTGGTAAAGTTTTTTATTCTCATTTTGATACCAGAAATCGATTGGGCACAAAAAATTCCGATTTTAAAATTTTCAATTTTTTGGCATTTTTGGTAGGAGTTAATGTGCAAAAATGGTCAAAAAATAGGGTCAAATTTTAAAACTGACAATATGAACAATTTTTTGATGTACAATAATAATATGATCAATACTATTGACAGAAATGCATAAATTTTGAATATCGGTTGATTTTTAGCTAAGTTATGGCTTCTTAAAGTTGCAAAATTCTCAATTTTTTAAACCAAGTAACACGTTTTTTCAACTTTTCACTTTCCTTGTCATATTTTTCAAAACATTTAATAAACCTTATAAACCGATTTAAAGTATAATAAAAGCCGTATCCAGAAATGCATAAATGAGGAAAATCGGCTAAGTTGTGGAAAAGTTATGGTTCCTCGGAGATGAAGAAGATATCAATATGTTTTCTAAACGATGATTTTGACCATTTATCACTATTGTGGTCATATTTTCTAAAATATGGGTCAAAATCAAGTGTGGTAAAGTTTTTTTATACTCATTTTAATATCAGAAATCGATTGTTCACAAAAAATTCCGATTTTAAATATTTCACTTTTTTGACATTTTTGCTAGTAGTAAATTTGCAAAGTTTGTCAAAAAAATGGGTCAAAAATTGAAACTGAAAGTATTTTAATTTTTTTGACGTAGATTCAAAATATGATAAATACCATTGACAGAAATGCAAAAATTTTGAAAATCGGTTGATTTTTAGCTAAGTTATGGCTTCTCAAAGTTGCAAATGTCTCAAATTTTTAAACCAAAAACACGTTTTTTTCAATTTATCACTTTCTTCGCCATATTTTTCAAAACATGTAATAAACCTTATATACCGATTTAAAATATAATAAAAGCCGTATCCAGAAATGCATAAATGAGAAAAATCGGCTAAGTTTTTGATAAGTTATGGTTTCTCAAATATGGGGAAGATATCAATTTTTGTTCAAAACGATGATTTTGTCCATTTATCACTATTGTGGCCATATTTTCTAAAATATGGGTCAAAATCAAGTCTGGTAAAGTTTTTTTATACTCATTTTAATACCAGAAATCGATAAGGCACAAAAAATTCCGATTTTAAAATTTTCACTTTTTTGGCATTTTTGGTAGGAGTTAAGGTGCAAAAATTGTCAAAAACTAGGTCAAAAATTGAAACTGAAAGTATTTTATTTTTTTTGACGTAGATTCAAAATATGATAAATACCATTGACAGAAATGCAAAAATTTTGAAAATCGGTTGATTTTTAGCTAAGTTATGGCTTTTCAAAGTTGCAAATGTCTCAATTTTTTAAACCAAAACACGTTTTTTTCAATTTATTACTTTCCTCGCCATATTTTTCAAAACATGTAATAAACCTAATATACCGATTTAAAATATAATAAAAGCCGTATCCAGAAATGCATAAATGAGGAAAATCGGCTAAGTTGTTGATAAGTTATGGTTTCTCAAAGATGGGAAAGATATCAATTTTTGTTCAAAACGATGATTTTGTCCATTTATAACTATTGTGGCCATATTTTCTAAAATATGGGTCAAAATCAAGTGTGGTAAAGTTTTTTTATACTTATTTTAATACCAGAAATCGATAAGGCACAAAAATTCCGATTTTAAAATTTTCACTTTTTGGCATTTTTGGTAGGAGTTAATGTGCAAAAATTGTCAAAAACTGGGTCAAAAATTGAAACTGAAAGTATTTTAATTTTTTGACGTAGATTCAAATTATGATAAATACCATTGACAGAAATGGAAAAATTTTGAAAATCGGTTGATTTTTAGCTAAGTTATGGCTTTTCAAATTTGCAAATGTCTCAATTTTTTAAACCAAAAACACGTTTTTTTCAATTTATCACTTTCCTTGCCATATTTTTCAAATTAAGTAATAAACCTTATATACCGATTTAAAGTATAATAAAAGCCGTATCCAGAAATGCATAAATGAGGAAAATCGGCTAAGTTGTGGAAAAGTTATGGTTCCTCAAAGATGGGGAAGATATCAATTTTTGTTTAAAACGATGATTTTGTCCATTTATAACTTTGTGGCCATATTTTCTAAAATATATGTCAAAATCAAGTGAGGTAAAGTTTTTTATTCTCATTTTGATACCAGAAATCGATTGGGCACAAAAAATTCCGATTTTAAAATTTTAAATTTTTTGGCATTTTTGCTAGGAGTTAATGTGCAAAAATTGTCAAAAAGTGGGTCAAAAATTGAAACTGAAAGTATTTTATTTTTTTGACGTAGATTCAAAATATGATAAATACCATTGACAGAAATGCAAAAATTTTGAAAATCGGTTGATTTTTAGCTAAGTTATGGCTTCTCAAAGTTGCAAATGTCTCAATTTTTGAAACCAAAAACACGTTTTTTTTTCAAATTTTTCACTTTTCTCGCCATATATTTCAAAACATGTAATAAACCTTACATACCGATTTAAAATATAATAAAAGCCGTATCCAAAAATGCATAAATGAGGAAAATCGGCTAAGTTGTTGATAAGTTATGGTTCCTCGGAGATGAGGAAGATATCAATATGTTTTCAAAACGATGATTTTGACCATTTATCACTATTGTGGTCATATTTTTTAAAATATGGGTCAAAATCAAGTGTGGTAAAGTTTTTTTATACTCATTTTAATACCAGAAATCGATAAGGCACAAAAATTCCGATTTTAAAATTCTCACTTTTTTGCCATTTTTGGTAGGAGTTAATGTGCAAAAATTGTCAAAAACTGGGTCAAAATTGAAACTGAAAGTATTTTATTTTTTTGACGTAGATTCAAAATATGATAAATAGCATTGACAGAAATGCAAACATTTTGAAAATCGGTTGATTTTTAGCTAAGTTATGGCTTCTCAAAGTTGCAAATGTCTCAATTTTTTAAACCAAAAACACGTTTTTTTTTCAATTTATCACTTTCCTCGTCATATTTTTCAAAACATGTATTAAACCTAATATACTGATTTAAAATATAATAAAAGCCGTACCCAGAAATGCATAAATGAGGAAAATCGGCTAAGTTGTTGATAAGTTATGGTTTCTCAAAAATAGGGAAGATATCAATTTTTGTTCAAAACGATGATTTTGTCCATTTATAACTATTGTGGCCATATTTTCTAAAATATATGTCAAAATCAAGTGTGGTAAAGTTTTTTTATACTCATTTTGATACCAGAAATCGATTGGGCACAAAAATTCCGATTTTAAAATTTTCAATTTTTTGGCATTTTTGCTAGGAGTTAATGTGCAAAAATGGTCAAAAAAAGGGTGAAATTTTAAAACTGACAATATGAACAATTTTTTGATGTACAATAAAAATATGATCAATACTATTGACAGAAATGCATAAATTTTGAAAATCGGTTGATTTTTAGCTAAGTTATGGCTTCTCAAAGTTGCAAATGTCTCAATTTTTTAAACCAAAAACACGTTTTTTTCAATTTATCACTTTCCTCGCCATATTTTTCAAAACATGTAATAAACCTAATATACCGATTTAAAATATAATAAAAGCCGTATCCAGAAATGCATAAATAAGGAAAATCGGCTAAGTTGTGGAAAAGTTATGGTTCCTCAAAGATGGGGAAGATATCAATTTTTGTTCAAAACGATGATTTTGTCCATTTATCACTATTGTGGCCATATTTTCTAAAATATGGGTCAAAATCAAGTCTGGTAAAGTTTTTTTATACTCATTTTAATACCAGAAATCGATAAGGCACAAAAAATTCCGATTTTAAAATTTTCACTTTTTTGCCATTTTTGGTAGGAGTTAATGTGCAAAAATTGTCAAAAAATGGGTCAAAAATTGAAACTGAAAGTATTTTATTTTTTTTGACGTAGATTCAAAATATGATAAATACCATTGACAGATATGCAAAAATTTTGAAAATTGGTTGATTTTTAGCTAACTTATGGCTTTTCAAAGTTGCAAATGTCTCAATTCTTTAAACCAAAAACACGTTTTTTTTCAATTTATCACTTTCCTTGCCATATTTTTCAAAACATGTAATAAACCTAATATACCGATTTAAAATATAATAAAAGCCATATCCAGAAATGCATAAATAAGGAAAATCGGCTAAGTTGTGGAAAAGTTATGGTTCCTCAAAGATGGGGAAGATATCAATTTTTGTTTAAAACGACGATTTTGTCCATTTATAACTTTTGTGGCCATATTTTCTAAAATATATGTCAAAATCAAGTGTGGTAAAGTTTTTTATACTCATTTTGATACCAGAAATCGATTGGGCACAAAAAATTCCGATTTTAAAATTTTCAATTTTTTGGCATTTTTGCTAGGAGTTAATGTGCAAAAATTGTCAAAAAGTGGGTCAAAAATTGAAACTGAAAGTATTTTATTTTTTTGACGTAGATTCAAAATATGATAAATACCATTGACAGAAATGCAAAAATTTTGAAAATCGGTTGATTTTTAACTAAGTTATGGCTTCTCAAAGTTGCAAATGTCTCAAATTTGTAAACCAAAAACACGTTTTTTTTTTTTCAAATTTTTCACTTTTCTCGCCATATATTTCAAAACATGTAATAAACCTTATATACCGATTTAAAATATAATAAAAGCCGTATCCAAAAATGCATAAATGAGCAAAATCGGCTAAGTTGTGGAAAAGTTATGGTTCCTCGGAGATGAGGAAGATATCAATATGTTTTCAAAACGATGATTTTGACCATTTATCACTATTGTGGTCATATTTTTTAAAAAATGGTTCAAAATCAAGTGTGGTAAAGTTTTTTTATACTCATTTTAATACCAGAAATCGATAAGGCACAAACAATTCCGATTTTAAAATTCTCACTTTTTTGGCATTTTTGGTAGGAGTTAATGTGCAAAAATTGTCAAAAACTGGGTCAAAAATTGAAACTGAAAGTATTTTATTTTTTTTGACGTAGATTCAAAATATGATAAATACCATTGACAGAAATGCAAAAATTTTGAAAATCGGCTGATTTTTAGCTAAGTTATGGCTTCTCAAAGTTGCAAATGTCTCAATTTTTTAAACCAAAAACACGTTTTTTTCAATTTATCACTTTCCTTGCCATATTTTTCAAAACATGTAATAAACCTAATATACCGATTTAAAATATAATAAAAGCCGTATCCAGAAATGCATAAATAAGGAAAATCGGCTAAGTTGTGGAAAAGTTATGGTTCCTCAAAGATGGGGAAGATATCAATTTTTGTTCAAAACGATGATTTTGTCCATTTATCACTATTGGGGCCATATTTTCTAAAATATGGGTCAAAATCAAGTCTGGTAAAGTTTTTTATACTCATTTTAATACCAGAAATCGATAAGGCACAAAAAATTCCGATTTTAAAATTCTCACTTTTTTGGCATTTTTGGTAGGAGTTAATGTGCAAAAATTGTCAAAAACTGGGTCAAAAATTGACAATATGAACAATTTTTTGATGTACAATAATAATATGATCAATACTATTGACAGAAATGCATAAATTTTGAATATCGGTTGATTTTTAGCTAAGTTATGGCTTCTTAAAGTTGCAAAATTCTCAATTTTTTAAACCAAGTAACACGTTTTTTCAACTTTTCACTTTCCTTGTCATATTTTTCAAAACATTTAATAAACCTTATAAACCGATTTAAAGTATAATAAAAGCCGTATCCAGAAATGCATAAATGAGGAAAATCGGCTAAGTTGTGGAAAAGTTATGGTTCCTCGGAGATGAAGAAGATATCAATATGTTTTCTAAACGATGATTTTGACCATTTATCACTATTGTGGTCATATTTTCTAAAATATGGGTCAAAATCAAGTGTGGTAAAGTTTTTTTATACTCATTTTAATATCAGAAATCGATTGTTCACAAAAAATTCCGATTTTAAATATTTCACTTTTTTGACATTTTTGCTAGTAGTAAATTTGCAAAGTTTGTCAAAAAAATGGGTCAAAAATTGAAACTGAAAGTATTTTAATTTTTTTGACGTAGATTCAAAATATGATAAATACCATTGACAGAAATGCAAAAATTTTGAAAATCGGTTGATTTTTAGCTAAGTTATGGCTTCTCAAAGTTGCAAATGTCTCAATTTTTTAAACCAAAAACACGTTTTTTTCAATTTATCACTTTCTTCGCCATATTTTTCAAAACATGTAATAAACCTAATATACCGATTTAAAATATAATAAAAGCCGTATCCAGAAATGCATAAATGAGAAAAATCGGCTAAGTTTTTGATAAGTTATGGTTTCTCAAATATGGGGAAGATATCAATTTTTGTTCAAAACGATGATTTTGTCCATTTATAACTATTGTGGCCATATTTTCTAAAATATATGTCAAAATCAAGTGTGGTAAAGTTTTTTTATACTCATTTTGATACCAGAAATCGATTGGGCACAAAAATTCCGATTTTAAAATTTTCACTTTTTTGGCATTTTTGGTAGGAGTTAATGTGCAAAAATTGTCAAAAAATGAGTCAAATTTTAAAACTGACAATATGAACAATTTTTTGATGTACAATAAAAATATGATCAATACTATTGATAGAAATGCATAAATTTTGAAAATTGGTTGATCTTTAGCTAACTTATGGCTTCTCAAAGTTGCAAAAGTCTCAATTTTTTAAACAAAATAACACGTTTTTTCAATTTTTCACTTTCCTTGCCATATTTTTCAAAACATGTAATAAACCTAATATACCGATTTAAAATATAATAAAAGCCGTATCCAGAAATGCATAAATGAGGAAAATCGGCTAAGTTGTTGATAAGTTATGGTTTCTCAGAAATAGGGAAGATATCAATTTTTGTTAAAAACGCTGAATTTGTCCATTTATAACTATTGTTGCCATATTTTGTAAAATATGGGTCAAAATCAAGTGTGGTAAAGTTTTTTTATACTCATTTTAATACCAGAAATCGATAAGGCACAAAAAATTCACATTTTAAAATTTTCACTTTTTTGGCATTTTTGGTAGGAGTTAATGTACAAAAATTGTCAAAAACTGGGTCAAAAATTGAAACTGAAAGTATTTTATTTTTTTTGACGTAGATTCAAAATATGATAAATACCATTGACAGAAATGCAAAAATTTTGAAAATCGGTTGATTTTTAGCTAAGTTATGGCTTTTCAAAGTTGCAAATGTCTCAATTTTTTAAACCAAAAACACGTTTTTTTTCAATTTATTACTTTCCTCGCCATATTTTTCAAAACATGTAATAAACCTAATATACCGATTTAAAATATAATAAAAGCCGTATCCAGAAATGCATAAATGAGGAAAATCGGCTAAGTTGTTGATAAGTTATGGTTTCTCAAAGATGGGAAAGATATCAATTTTTGTTCAAAACGATGATTTTGTCCATTTATAACTATTGTGGCCATATTTTCTAAAATATGGGTCAAAATCAAGTGTGGTAAAGTTTTTTTATACTTATTTTAATACCAGAAATCGATAAGGCACAAAAAATTCCGATTTTAAAATTTTCACTTTTTTGGCATTTTTCGTAGGAGTTAATGTGCAAAAATTGTCAAAAACTGGGTCAAAAATTTAAACTGAAAGTATTTTAATTTTTTTGACGTAGATTCAAATTATGATAAATACCATTGACAGAAATGGAAAAATTTTGAAAATCGGTTGATTTTTAGCTAAGTTATGGCTTTTCAAATTTGCAAATGTCTCAATTTTTTAAACCAAAAACACGTTTTTTTCAATTTATCACTTTCCTTGCCATATTTTTCAAATTAAGTAATAAACCTTATATACCGATTTAAAGTATAATAAAAGCCGTATCCAGAAATGCATAAATGAGGAAAATCGGCTAAGTTGTGGAAAAGTTATGGTTCCTCAAAGATGGGGAAGATATCAATTTTTGTTTAAAACGATGATTTTGTCCATTTATAACTTTTGTGGCCATATTTTCTAAAATATATGTCAAAATCAAGTGAGGTAAAGTTTTTTATTCTCATTTTGATACCAGAAATCGATTGGGCACAAAAATTCCGATTTTAAAATTTTCAATTTTTGGCATTTTTGCTAGGAGTTAATGTGCAAAAATTGTCAAAAAGTGGGTCAAAAATTGAAACTGAAAGTATTTTATTTTTTTGACGTAGATTCAAAATATGATAAATACCATTGACAGAAATGCAAAAATTTTGAAAATCGGTTGATTTTTAGCTAAGTTATGGCTTCTCAAAGTTGCAAATGTCTCAATTTTTGAAACCAAAAACACGTTTTTTTTCAAATTTTTCACTTTTCTCGCCATATATTTCAAAACATGTAATAAACCTTATATACCGATTTAAAATATAATAAAAGCCGTATCCAAAAATGCATAAATGAGGAAAATCGGCTAAGTTGTTGATAAGTTATGGTTCCTCGGAGATGAGGAAGATATCAATATGTTTTCAAAACGATGATTTTGACCATTTATCACTATTGTGGTCATATTTTTTAAAATATGGGTCAAAATCAAGTGTGGTAAAGTTTTTTTATACTCATTTTAATACCAGAAATCGATAAGGCACAAAAAATTCCGATTTTAAAATTCTCACTTTTTTGCCATTTTTGGTAGGAGTTAATGTGCAAAAATTGTCAAAAACTGGGTCAAAAATTGAAACTGAAAGTATTTTATTTTTTTGACGTAGATTCAAAATATGATAAATAGCATTGACAGAAATGCAAACATTTTGAAAATCGGTTGATTTTTAGCTAAGTTATGGCTTCTCAAAGTTGCAAATGTCTCAATTTTTTAAACCAAAAACACGTTTTTTTTTTCAATTTATCACTTTCCTCGTCATATTTTTCAAAACATGTATTAAACCTAATATACTGATTTAAAATATAATAAAAGCCGTACCCAGAAATGCATAAATGAGGAAAATCGGCTAAGTTGTTGATAAGTTATGGTTTCTCAAAAATAGGGAAGATATCAATTTTTGTTCAAAACGATGATTTTGTCCATTTATAACTATTGTGGCCATATTTTCTAAAATATATGTCAAAATCAAGTGTGGTAAAGTTTTTTTATACTCATTTTGATACCAGAAATCGATTGGGCACAAAAATTCCGATTTTAAAATTTTCAATTTTTTGGCATTTTTGCTAGGAGTTAATGTGCAAAAATGGTCAAAAAAAGGGTGAAATTTTAAAACTGACAATATGAACAATTTTTTGATGTACAATAAAAATATGATCAATACTAATGACAGAAATGCATAAATTTTGAAATTCGGTTGATTTTTAGCTAAGTTATGGCTTCTCAAAGTTGCAAATGTCTCAATTTTTTAAACCAAAAACACGTTTTTTTTCAATTTATCACTTTCCTTGCCATATTTTTCAAAACATGTAATAAACCTAATATACCGATTTAAAATATAATAAAAGCCATATCCAGAAATGCATAAATAAGGAAAATCGGCTAAGTTGTGGAAAAGTTATGGTTCCTCAAAGATGGGGAAGATATCAATTTTTGTTTAAAACGACGATTTTGTCCATTTATAACTTTTGTGGCCATATTTTCTAAAATATATGTCAAAATCAAGTGTGGTAAAGTTTTTTATACTCATTTTGATACCAGAAATCGATTGGGCACAAAAAATTCCGATTTTAAAATTTTCAATTTTTTGGCATTTTTGCTAGGAGTTAATGTGCAAAAATTGTCAAAAAGTGGGTCAAAAATTGAAACTGAAAGTATTTTATTTTTTTGACGTAGATTCAAAATATGATAAATACCATTGACAGAAATGCAAAAATTTTGAAAATCGGTTGATTTTTAACTAAGTTATGGCTTCTCAAAGTTGCAAATGTCTCAATTTTTGAAACCAAAAACACGTTTTTTTTTTTTCAAATTTTTCACTTTTCTCGCCATATATTTCAAAACATGTAATAAACCTTATATACCGATTTAAAATATAATAAAAGCCGTATCCAAAAATGCATAAATGAGCAAAATCGGCTAAGTTGTGGAAAAGTTATGGTTCCTCGGAGATGAGGAAGATATCAATATGTTTTCAAAACGATGATTTTGACCATTTATCACTATTGTGGTCATATTTTTTAAAAAATGGTTCAAAATCAAGTGTGGTAAAGTTTTTTTATACTCATTTTAATACCAGAAATCGATAAGGCACAAAAAATTCCGATTTTAAAATTCTCACTTTTTTGGCATTTTTGGTAGGAGTTAATGTGCAAAAATTGTCAAAAACTGGGTCAAAAATTGAAACTGAAAGTATTTTATTTTTTTTTGACGTAGATTCAAAATATGATAAATACCATTGACAGAAATGCAAAAATTTTGAAAATCGGCTGATTTTTAGCTAAGTTATGGCTTCTCAAAGTTGGAAATGTCTCAATTTTTTAAACCAAAAACACGTTTTTTTCAATTTATCACTTTCCTTGCCATATTTTTCAAAACATGTAATAAACCTAATATACCGATTTAAAATATAATAAAAGCCGTATCCAGAAATGCATAAATAAGGAAAATCGGCTAAGTTGTGGAAAAGTTATGGTTCCTCAAAGATGGGGAAGATATCAATTTTTGTTCAAAACGATGATTTTGTCCATTTATCACTATTGTGGCCATATTTTCTAAAATATGGGTCAAAATCAAGTGTGGTAAAGTTTTTTTATACTCATTTTAATACCAGAAATCGATAAGGCACAAAAAATTCCGATTTTAAAATTCTCACTTTTTTGGCATTTTTGGTAGGAGTTAATGTGCAAAAATTGTCAAAAACTGGGTCAAAAATTGAAACTGAAAGTATTTTATTTTTTTTGACGTAGATTCAAAATATGATAAATACCATTGACAGAAATGCATAAATTTTGAAAATCGGTTGATTTTTAGCTAAGTTATGGCTTTTCAAAGTTGCAAAATTCTCAATTTTTTAAACTAAATAACACGTTTTTTCAACTTTTCACTTTCCTTGTCATATTTTTCAAAACATTTAATAAACCTTATAAACCGATTTAAAGTATAATAAAAGCCGTATCCAGAAATGCATAAATGAGGAAAATCGGCTAAGTTGTGGAAAAGTTATGGTTCCTCGGAGATGAGGAAGATATCAATATGTTTTCAAAACGATGATTTTGACCATTTATCACTATTGTGGTCATATTTTCTAAAATATGGGTCAAAATCAAGTGTGGTAAAGTTTTTATACTCATTTTAATACCAGAAATCGATTGGGCACAAAAATTCCGATTTTAAAACTCTCACTTTTTTGGCATTTTTGGTAGGAGTTAATGTGCAAAAATTGTCAAAAACTGGGTCAAAAATTGAAACTGAAAGTATTTTAATTTTTTTGACGTAGATTCAAAATATGATAAATACCATTGACAGAAATGCAAAAATTTTGAAAATCGGTTGATTTTTAGCTAAGTTATGGCTTCTCAAAGTTGCAAATGTCTCAATTTTTTAAACCAAAAACACGTTTTTTTCAATCTATCACTTTCCTCGCCATATTTTTCAAAACATGTAATAAACCTAATATACCGATTTAAAATATAATAAAAGCCGTATACAGAAATGCATAAATGAGAAAAATCGGCTAAGTTTTTGATAAGTTATGGTTTCTCAAAGATGGGGAAGATATCAATTTTTGTTCAAAACGATGATTTTGTCCATTTATCACTATTGTGGCCATATTTTCTAAAATATGGGTCAAAATCAAGTCTGGTAAAGTTTTTTTATACTCATTTTAATACCAGAAATCGATAAGGCACAAAAAATTCCGATTTTAAAATTTTCACTTTTTTAGCATTTTTGGTAGGAGTTAATGTGCAAAAATTGTCAAAAAATGGGTCAAAAATTGAAACTGAAAGTATTTTATTTTTTTTGACGTAGATTCAAAATATGATAAATACCATTGACAGAAATGCAAAAATTTTGAAAATCGGTTGATTTTTAGCTAAGTTATGGCTTCTCAAAGTTGCAAATGTCTCAATTTTTGAAACCAAAAACACGTTTTTTTTTTCAAATTTTTCACTTTTCTCGCCATATATTTCATTACATGTAATAAACCTTATATACCGATTTAAAATATAATAAAAGCCGTATCCAAAAATGCATAAATGAGGAAAATCGGCTAAGTTGTGGAAAAGTTATGGTTCCTCGGAGATGAGGAAGATATCAATATGTTTTCAAAACGATGATTTTGAGCATTTATCACTATTGTGGTCATATTTTTTAAAATATGGGTCAAAATCAAGTGTGGTAAAGTTTTTTTATACTCATTTTAATACCAGAAATCGATAAGGCACAAAAAATTCCGATTTTAAAATTCTCACTTTTTTGGCATTTTTGGTAGGAGTTAATGTGCAAAAATTGTCAAAAAATGGGTCAAAAATTGAAACTGAAAGTATTTTAATTTTTTTGACGTATATTCAAAATATGATAAATACCATTGACAGAAATGCAAAAATTTTGAAAATCGACTGATTTTTAGCTAAGTTATGGCTTCTCAAAGTTGGAAATGTCTCAATTTTTTAAACCAAAAACACGTTTTTTTCAATTTATCACTTTCCTTGCCATATTTTTCAAAACATGTAATAAACCTAATATACCGATTTAAAATATAATAAAAGCCGTATCCAGAAATGCATAAATAAGGAAAATCGGCTAAGTTGTGGAAAAGTTATGGTTCCTCAAAGATGGGGAAGATATCAATTTTTGTTCAAAACGATGATTTTGTCCATTTATCACTATTGGGGCCATATTTTCTAAAATATGGGTCAAAATCAAGTCTGGTAAAGTTTTTTATACTCATTTTAATACCAGAAATCGATAAGGCACAAAAAATTCCGATTTTAAAATTCTCACTTTTTTGGCACTTTTGGTAGGAGTTAATGTGCAAAAATTGTCAAAAACTGGGTCAAAAATTGAAACTGAAAGTATTTTATTTTTTTTGACGTAGATTCAAAATATGATAAATACCATTGACAGAAATGCATAAATTTTGAAAATCGGTTGATTTTTAGCTAAGTTATGGCTTTTCAAAGTTGCAAAATTCTCAATTTTTTAAACTAAATAACACGTTTTTTCAACTTTTCACTTTCCTTGTCATATTTTTCAAAACATTTAATAAACCTTATAAACCGATTTAAAGTATAATAAAAGCCGTATCCAGAAATGCATAAATGAGGAAAATCGGCTAAGTTGTGGAAAAGTTATGGTTCCTCGGAGATGAGGAAGATATCAATATGTTTTCAAAACGATGATTTTGACCATTTATCACTATTGTGGTCATATTTTCTAAAATATGGGTCAAAATCAAGTGTGGTAAAGTTTTTTATACTCATTTTAATACCAGAAATCGATTGGGCACAAAAAATTCCGATTTTAAAACTCTCACTTTTTTGGCATTTTTGGTAGGAGTTAATGTGCAAAAATTGTCAAAAACTGGGTCAAAAATTGAAACTGAAAGTATTTTAATTTTTTTGACGTAGATTCAAAATATGATAAATACCATTGACAGAAATGCAAAAATTTTGAAAATCGGTTGATTTTTAGCTAAGTTATGGCTTCTCAAAGTTGCAAATGTCTCAATTTTTTAAACCAAAAACACGTTTTTTTCAATCTATCACTTTCCTCGCCATATTTTTCAAAACATGTAATAAACCTAATATACCGATTTAAAATATAATAAAAGCCGTATACAGAAATGCATAAATGAGAAAAATCGGCTAAGTTTTTGATAAGTTATGGTTTCTCAAAGATGGGGAAGATATCAATTTTTGTTCAAAACGATGATTTTGTCCATTTATCACTATTAGGGCCATATTTTCTAAAATATGGGTCAAAATCAAGTCTGGTAAAGTTTTTTATACTCATTTTAATACCAGAAATCGATAAGGCACAAAAAATTCCGATTTTAAAATTCTCACTTTTTTGGCATTTTTGGTAGGAGTTAATGTGCAAAAATTGTCAAAAACTGGGTCAAAAATTGAAACTGAAAGTATTTTATTTTTTTTGACGTAGATTCAAAATATGATAAATACCATTGACAGAAATGCATAAATTTTGAAAATCGGTTGATTTTTAGCTAAGTTATGGCTTTTCAAAGTTGCAAAATTCTCAATTTTTTAAACTAAATAACACGTTTTTTCAACTTTTCACTTTCCTTGTCATATTTTTCAAAACATTTAATAAACCTTATAAACCGATTTAAAGTATAATAAAAGCCGTATCCAGAAATGCATAAATGAGGAAAATCGGCTAAGTTGTGGAAAAGTTATGGTTCCTCGGAGATGAGGAAGATATCAATATGTTTTCAAAACGATGATTTTGAGCATTTATCACTATTGTGGTCATATTTTTTAAAATATGGGTCAAAATCAAGTGTGGTAAAGTTTTTTTATACTCATTTTAATACCAGAAATCGATAAGGCACAAAAAATTCCGATTTTAAAATTCTCACTTTTTTGGCATTTTTGGTAGGAGTTAATGTGCAAAAATTGTCAAAAAATGGGTCAAAAATTGAAACTGAAAGTATTTTAATTTTTTTGACGTATATTCAAAATATGATAAATACCATTGACAGAAATGCAAAAATTTTGAAAATCGACTGATTTTTAGCTAAGTTATGGCTTCTCAAAGTTGGAAATGTCTCAATTTTTTAAACCAAAAACACGTTTTTTTCAATTTATCACTTTCCTTGCCATATTTTTCAAAACATGTAATAAACCTAATATACCGATTTAAAATATAATAAAAGCCGTATCCAGAAATGCATAAATAAGGAAAATCGGCTAAGTTGTGGAAAAGTTATGGTTCCTCAAAGATGGGGAAGATATCAATTTTTGTTCAAAACGATGATTTTGTCCATTTATCACTATTGGGGCCATATTTTCTAAAATATGGGTCAAAATCAAGTGTGGTAAAGTTTTTTTATACTCATTTTAATACCAGAAATCGATTGGGCACAAAAAATTCCGATTTTAAAACTCTCACTTTTTTGGCATTTTTGGTAGGAGTTAATGTGCAAAAATTGTCAAAAACTGGGTCAAAAATTGAAACTGAAAGTATTTTAATTTTTTTGACGTAGATTCAAAATATGATAAATACCATTGACAGAAATGCAAAAATTTTGAAAATCGGTTGATTTTTAGCTAAGTTATGGCTTCTCAAAGTTGCAAATGTCTCAATTTTTTAAACCAAAAACACGTTTTTTTCAATCTATCACTTTCCTCGCCATATTTTTCAAAACATGTAATAAACCTAATATACCGATTTAAAATATAATAAAAGCCGTATACAGAAATGCATAAATGAGAAAAATCGGCTAAGTTTTTGATAAGTTATGGTTTCTCAAAGATGGGGAAGATATCAATTTTTGTTCAAAACGATGATTTTGTCCATTTATCACTATTGGGGCCATATTTTCTAAAATATGGGTCAAAATCAAGTCTGGTAAAGTTTTTTATACTCATTTTAATACCAGAAATCGATAAGGCACAAAAAATTCCGATTTTAAAATTCTCACTTTTTTGGCATTTTTGGTAGGAGTTAATGTGCAAAAATTGTCAAAAACTGGGTCAAAAATTTAAACTGAAAGTATTTTATTTTTTTTGACGTAGATTCAAAATATGATAAATACCATTGACAGAAATGCATAAATTTTGAAAATCGGTTGATTTTTAGCTAAGTTATGGCTTTTCAAAGTTGCAAAATTCTCAATTTTTTAAACTAAATAACACGTTTTTTCAACTTTTCACTTTCCTTGTCATATTTTTCAAAACATTTAATAAACCTTATAAACCGATTTAAAGTATAATAAAAGCCGTATCCAGAAATGCATAAATGAGGAAAATCGGCTAAGTTGTGGAAAAGTTATGGTTCCTCGGAGATGAGGAAGATATCAATATGTTTTCAAAACGATGATTTTGACCATTTATCACTATTGTGGTCATATTTTCTAAAATATGGGTCAAAATCAAGTGTGGTAAAGTTTTTTTATACTCATTTTAATACCAGAAATCGATTGGGCACAAAAAATTCCGATTTTAAAATTCTCACTTTTTTGGCATTTTTGGTAGGAGTTAATGTGCAAAAATTGTCAAAAACTGGGTCAAAAATTGAAACTGAAAGTATTTTAATTTTTTTGACGTAGATTCAAAATATGATAAATACCATTGACAGAAATGCAAAAATTTTGAAAATCGGTTGATTTTTAGCTAAGTTATGGCTTCTCAAAGTTGCAAATGTCTCAATTTTTTAAACCAAAAACACGTTTTTTTCAATCTATCACTTTCCTCGCCATATTTTTCAAAACATGTAATAAACCTAATATACCGATTTAAAATATAATAAAAGCCGTATTCAGAAATGCATAAATGAGAAAAATCAGCTAAGTTTTTGATAAGTTATGGTTTCTCAAAGATGGGGAAGATATCAATTTTTGTTCAAAGCGATGATTTTGTCCATTTATCACTATTGTGGCCATATTTTCTAAAATATGGGTCAAAATCAAGTCTGGTAAAGTTATTTTATACTCATTTTAATACCAGAAATCGATAAGGCACAAAAAATTCCGATTTTAAAATTTTCACTTTTTTGGCATTTTTGGTAGGAGTTAATGTGCAAAAATTGTCAAAAAATGGGTCAAAAATTGAAACTGAAAGTATTTTATTTTTTTTGACGTAGATTCAAAATATGATAAATACCATTGACAGAAATGCAAAAATTTTGAAAATTGGTTGATTTTTAGCTAACTTATGGCTTTGCAAAGTTGCAAATGTCTCAATTCTTTAAACCAAAAACACGTTTTTTTTCAATTTATCACTTTCCTTGCCATATTTTTCAAAACATGTAATAAACCTAATATACCGATTTAAAATATAATAAAAGCCGTATTCAGAAATGCATAAATGAGAAAAATCGGCTAAGTTTTTGATAAGTTATGGTTTCTCAAAGATGGGGAAGATATCAATTTTTGTTCAAAACGATGATTTTGTCCATTTATCACTATTGGGGCCATATTTTCTAAAATATGGGTCAAAATCAAGTCTGGTAAAGTTTTTTATACTCATTTTAATACCAGAAATCGATAAGGCACAAAAAATTCCGATTTTAAAATTTTCACTTTTTTGGCATTTTTGGTAGGAGTTAATGTGCAAAAATTGTCAAAAAATGGGTCAAAAATTGAAACTGAAAGTATTTTATTTTTTTGACGTAGATTCAAAATATGATAAATACCATTGACAGAAATGCAAAAATTTTGAAAATTGGTTGATTTTTAGCTAAGTTATGGCTTTTCAAAGTTGCAAATGTCTCAATTCTTTAAACCAAAAACACGTTTTTTTTTCAATTTATCACTTTCCTTGCCATATTTTTCAAAACATGTATTAAACCTAATATACCGATTTAAAATATAATAAAAGCCGTATCCAGAAATGCATAAATAAGGAAAATCGGCTAAGTTGTGGAAAAGTTATGGTTCCTCAAAGATGGGGAAGATATCAATTTTTGTTTAAAACGACGATTTTGTCCATTTATAACTTTTGTGGCCATATTTTCTAAAATATATGTCAAAATCAAGTGTGGTAAAGTTTTTTATACTCATTTTGATACCAGAAATCGATTGGGCACAAAAAATTCCGATGTTAAAATTTTCATTTTTTTGACATTTTTGCTAGTAGTAAATTTGCAAAATTTGTCAAAAAATGGGTCAAAAATTGAAACTGAAAGTATTTTAATTTTTTGACGTAGATTCAAAATATTATAAATACCATTGACAGAAATGCAAAAATTTTGAAAATCGGTTGATTTTTAGCTAAGTTATGGCTTCTCAAAGTTGGAAATGTCTCAATTTTTTAAACCAAAAACACGTTTTTTTTTTTAAATTTTTCAATTTTCTCGCCATATATTTCAAAACATGTAATTAACCTTATATACCGATTTAAAATATAATAAAAGCCGTATCCAAAAATGCATAAATGAGGAAAATCGGCTAAGTTGTGGAAAAGTTATGGTTCCTCGGAGATGAGGAAGATATCAATATGTTTTCAAAACGATGATTTGGACCATTTATCACTATTGTCGTCATATTTTTTAAAATATGGGTCAAAATCAAGTGTGGTAAAGTTTTTTTATACTCATTTTAATACCAGAAATCGATTGGGCACAAAAAATTCCGATTTTAAAATTTTCATTTTTTTGACATTTTTGCTAGTAGTAAATTTGCAAAATTTGTCAAAAAATGGGTCAAAAATTGAAACTGAAAGTATTTTAATTTTTTTGACGTAGATTCAAAATATGATAAATACCATTGACAGAAATGCAAATATTTTGAAAATCGGTTGATTTTTAGCTAAGTTATGGCTTCTCAAAGTTGCAAATGTCTCAATTTTTTAAACCAAAAACACGTTTTTTTTTCAATTTATCACTTTCCTCGCCATATTTTTCAAAACATGTATTAAACCTAATATACTGATTTAAAATATAATAAAAGCCGTACCCAGAAATGCATAAATGAGGAAAATCGGCTAAGTTGTTGATAAGTTATGGTTTCTCAAAAATAGGGAAGATATCAATTTTTGTTCAAAACGATGATTTTGTCCATTTATAACTATTGTGGCCATATTTTCTAAAATATATGTCAAAATCAAGTGTGGTAAAGTTTTTTTTATACTCATTTTGATACCAGAAATCGATTGGGCACAAAAATTCCGATTTTAAAATTTTCAATTTTTTGGCATTTTTGCTAGGAGTTAATGTGCAAAAATGGTCAAAAAAAGGGTCAAATTTTAAAACTGATAATATGAACAATTTTTTGATGTACAATAATAATATTGACAGAAATGCATAAATTTTGAAAATCGGTTGATTTTTAGCTAAGTGTCATGTTAAAATTATTTAATGAAAACACTTTCGATTGACTTTGGGTGTAGGGAGCAATCGTAAAGGATTGCTGCCCAAAGGTTTTATTTATTAGTTATTAGGAGCAACTATTAGCGTTGCTTCCTATATGATATATATCTTTCTTCTGCCCAGTGACAGAGGGTTTTTATCAGCTAAGATTCTTAAGCAGCGCTGCTGCCGCATACGACAGCAGAGGGCTGTACTCACTTATGTATATGTTACGCAGCGCTGCTGCTGCATTCGACAGCAGAGAGCTTTACTCACTTACATATATGAGAAAGAGTACTATGCGCATATGTATGTCAGTACGTATGGTCAGCGTGGGAATGCTGACCAAGCATAATTCATGAGCGGGCAATTATATTTATCGCTCTCTTGAAATGATTTTGTTTAGGCAATGCAACAATGTGTTGCCGTTGTATTTAAGATATCTTCTGGGTACAGTGTACCCTCGCTACATACAACATATTACATCTCCCTCCTTTTGAAAATAACGTAATCTATTGAAGTTATTTTATATTTATATTTTTATTTAATGAAGTTATTAATAAAATTTTTTTTTTTATTTTTTATTTTTATTGGTTTTGCACAATTTTGTTTTTTTGCTGTACATATTGTAACTGATTATGAATTAAAAATCTTTATTCTATTCTTATGAACTTTTTGTTTTTTATTTCTATTATCTGAGATTACTATATTATCTCGTTCTTCTATACTTTCTACCTTATAGGGCCCTGTGTATTGATTATCTAACTTATGACCTACTTCGTTTCTTAATAAAACTTTATCTCCTACTGATATATCTATGTTTATTACTTTTTTATCATATAATTCTTTGTTATTTTTCTTATTTTCTTCTAACATAATTCTAGCTCTTTTGTATGCTATTTCTAGTCTATATTTACTTTCCTTAGCATAATCATCTATATTATATAAGGGGTTATATTCTCTTTGCTATTAAAATGTTTTGGTAAATTGTTTGTTTTACCAAAAACAAGTTCATATGGACAATAGTCATGTGCCATAGATGGGGTTGTGTTGAAACAATAAACGAAATATTGAATCCAAACGTCCCAATCAGTTTTATCAACCGATATATATGAACGTATGTATTCATTGAAAGTTCTGTGACTTCTTTCGACTGTTCCAACTGTCTGGTGGTGGTGTGCAGTTGATTTTATGTTATTTATGTGTAAGTACTTGCACAAATCATTTATTATAGAATTTTTGTATTCTGTTCCCATGTCCGTAATGAACGTCTTCATTGGACCGTACTTTAGAATAAAATTCTCAAAAATCGCCTTTGCTACTGTGTTAGCATTTTTGTTTGGAATTGGAATTGCGACTAGATATTTAGTCAGATCACAAATTAATGTGACTGCGTATTCATTTCCATTTTCAGACCTGGGTAGTGGACCAATGGTGTCTACTATAACCCTGTCGAAAGCATATATTGGCGTTTCAGTTATCGTTAAAGGAGTTTTTATTTTTCTTGTCACTTTTGATTTTTGGCATTTTGGACATTTTCGTATGTATTCGGTAATATCTCGAGTCATACCTTTCCAATAATAATGTCTTTTGACCTTGGCCAAGGTTTTTGAGATGCCTGTGTGACCTCCTTGAATTGGATCGTCATGGAATGTAGACAATATAGCTTCTTTTTCTTTTATTGTTTCTATTTTGGTCACCGGGTTGAGTAGCGCTACTCTCAATGAATTTAATATTTTATTGCCCATTTTTTTGAAATTATCCATTGAAACTTGTTCAAAGATATTTTCCCACGGTGCCACTTTGAGTTGGCTGATTTTATTTATACCGGCTTGCATTTCAAGCCTTTGGAAAAATTGACCTAAATCAAGAGTTCCATTGGTATATAAATCGCTAACATCATATCTTGCAGTAATTTTCTTACCATGTTTAAAAAAACATAGCATGTTTTTTACATGCAAGGTCACTACTTTACGTACTTCATCATTGTTAATGACTTCATATACGTTGGGCTTTGAAGCTTTTTCTATAGATTGCCTTGGCAATTCTATTTTTTCTTTTCCTGCGCAGGAATTTTGTCTACTTTGGTATCTTGTAGTGACTTTCTTTATTGATACGTTTATTTCCTTTAGCTGTTGAATGGTTATTCTTGATAACGCATCCGCTACAAAATTGTCTTTACCCTTCAGATATTCTACTGTAAAGTTATACTCCTCTAATTCAAGTCTCATACGCGTTAGTTTTGAACTTGGATTTGCCATTGAGAACAAGTATGTTAACGGTCTGTGATCTGTTTTGACAGTGAAGTGTCTACCATAAATATATGGTCTGAAGTAAGTTATTGCCCAATGAATTGCTGCCAATTCTTGTTCTGTTGTACTTTTATTACTTTCACCCTTAGTAAACGATCTTGATGCGTAAGCAACTGGAAGTTGGAGTCCATTTTTGTGTTGAGTTAAAACTGCTCCACATGCTTGTTTACTGGCATCTGTTATTATGCAAAATTCTTTGCTAAAATCTGGGTATTGTAATAAATTCGGATTTATTAGTGCCGATTTGAGATGATCGAATGCATGCTGACAATCAGCTGTCCATTCGAATTTTACATTTTTTTACATAATCTTGTTATGTGACGAGCATAGTCGGCAAAATTTTTGATAAAACGTCTATAGTAGTTGCAGAATGCAACGAATCGTCTAGCGCTGTCCGCATCATGTGGGACTGGGTAATTTTTGATGACGTCGTATTTTTTGTCGTCAGGCAAGATTCCTTTATCTGTGCATTTGTGTCCCAAAAATGTGACTTCATGCATGAAAAATGAACATTTTTCTGGATGTAATTTAAGATTGTATTTCCTACATTTCTCAAAAACATCAGTTAAGTTTTTGAGCATATGTGTTTCGGAACAACCTATGACTATTAAATCATCCATATAAAGGAAAGCTTGAGAAGGTTCTAATCCGGAAAATGCTATAGTCATCATTCTCTGGAAAGAATTTGGCGCTATTTTTAAACCGAATGGCAATCGCGTGAAGCGATACGAGCCATTGTTTGTTGAGAAAGACGTTATATCTCTTGAACTTTTTTCGAGTTCAATTTGATGAAATCCTGACATTAAATCAAGACATGAAAAGTATTTTGCTCTTCCTAGTTGATCCAAGATGTCATCAATTCTAGGGAGCGGGAATTTATCCGACAACAGTTTTTTATTAATTTGACGATAGTCAATTACTAATCGCCATTTTTTCTTATCATATCCTGGGAGGGATTTTTCGGAACTAACAAAAGTGGGCTGTTATAAGGAGATACAGACGGTTCGACTATTTTATTGTCGATTAATTTTTGTACTTGGGCTTGTATCTCATCTACTTGACTTTGAGGGTTTCGGTAATTTTTTATGTAAACAGGGTCAATCTTAGCTTTTGTTTATAAAAGTTGTTGGTAGTGATCGATTCGGTTTCGAGTCCGAATACGTTGCTAAACATTGTGCATAAATTAGTCAATTCTTTTTTAAATTGTGGTGGAAAATTTTTAGCTAATTGAGATAAGACAGATTTTTCTCTATTTTCTTTGTTCTTTTGGACTATTTCGTAGTTAGAAAGTGGTTCGTATGACAAATTTTTTATATCAACTACTTGATCTGTATTGGTCGTATTTAGTAATCGGACAAATGCATTTTTAGTTGTTGCAATTGTGTTTGCAACGTAGATACCTTTTTGATTTCCTGGTTTGGGATTAATACACTATCATCAACTGATGATAGGTGAATTTTTCTGACTACTTGGGATCTTGCTGGTAGAACTATGGAATTATTACCAGAACTGTATGTTATTGGAACATAAATTGGAAAATCTAAATTATTCGGTCTCATTATGAACCAATCTTCATTCGGTTTGAAATCTAACTGGCAATTGAACTTCTTAATGAAGTCAATGCCTATTATTCCATCACAAGGTATTGCGAAGTGTAAATCTACTAAGTGAAAATCGTGTGGAATTATGTATTTGCCTGTCTGTATCTCTATTGAAATCAGTCCTTTGGACTGTATTATGTCTTGTCCTATGCCTTGAATATTTATTTTCTTATTTATTTGGATATCATGAAAGATATCAGAATTTTCTTTTAGCAGAGATATGTCTGCACCGGTATCTATTAAAAATACAAGTTTCTTATTTGACTTTAAATTAAAAAATTCTACAAAAATATTTAAACTAAGATTGATGGTATAACCGCATAATTTCCTACTGTTGAACATCTGAGGGTTGTTGGGAGTTTCCCTGATTGTTCTGGGCTACTCTTACATTGCTTGAGTTATTGTTATTATTGTTATTGAATCGACCTCGGTTGGAATTGTTGTTTCCGTTGCCTCGGCCTCTACGGTGATTGTAGCTATTATTTCCTCTGTATTGATAGTTACCATTGCCTCTACCACGATAGTTACCACGATTGTTACTACCACGGTAGTTGTTATTCCCTCTTTTAGAGTACATAACTGTATTCACACTACCAGTAAGTCTTGTACTAGTACGGATGTATGCGCTAACGGCAGCATCCATGGTAGTGAAAACACCAGACTCCAAAACGGTTTTAACACTTTCGTGACTAGTTTTACTAATCATTGTGTTAACGGCTTCTGTAGTGCTGAGCATGTCAGCATTTTCAGATGGTATGCCTTGGTCTATATAAGCAGCTTCAAGAAGCTGTCGCAGATTTTCTAGTTCAGTTGTGAACTGAGTGGCTGTTTTGCCTTTCTGCGTTAAAGTGTCCATTTTTGCCTTTATGTTGGCGGGTGTTTCACCGACAACTACGGCTTTTAATTTGGCAATAATGCCACTTATTGTGGTTTCATTTATTATTTTATTTATTGTCGTTCCTGTAATTTTTGATTTAATTACTTCTATGGCAATTTCTTCATAATTTCCCTTTGTTAGGTTGACAAGCTTTAATGCCGTTAAAAATTTTTCAAGATGGGTTTTCTTTCCATCGAATTCTGGGATTGCTTGTGCAATTTCCCTTATATATGCCCTCTGGGCGGCAGCTGTGTCAACCATTATAAGGCTGTTATCAGCACTATCTTCACTTTCAGATGTAATATCTTTAGAATCCAGTGTGATAACAGCAGGAATTGTTAGATTTGCTAAGTCTTCTTCATCTAATTGAATATCCTCAGCCTGAACTTCGAGGTTAACATCTAGTTCTAACTTTACAGGTGTATTTAAAATAGAAGGTATATTTATATTTAAACTATGCTTGTCTTTGGCTGTCTGTATATTATTTCTTAGTCTTAATAGGAGCCTTGACGTTTCTGACCAATGTTCACTGGTTAATACGTCTTTATGTTGGTATATTAATAATCGGGCTTCGTTAAAGCTGTCGACTAAGGTTATGGCGTGCCTATTGACTGTGTCTATATGAGTTTGCCGATTTTGTGTTAAACACTTATAGGCTCTATCAAATCTTGATTTAATATTTTGGATTTGATCAGAAAGTTCTGACCATTCCATAATATTGACAAGCTACTCTCCTTTTAAGCATATATTCTATTTATTATTTCTATTCGCTAGTATTTGTATACCTCGTAGTCTATGGTTTTTCCTAATATTATGTTGTCCTTCACTACTTTTCTTATTACAATATTTGGAATATTGGCCAAGATTTTCGCTTTCTGTTTTTGGTTGAATCCCATCAGTGGGGATGTTTCTAGCATATACGTATTCATGTATAGATATCCTAATTCAAATATACTAATGGGTTGCGTTGCAACTAATGCTTGTATTCTATTTGCGAAATCTGGCTCTTTTTCCAAGATTAATTTTACAAGTTCTAAAACTTGTCCTGACATAGCTACTTTCTATCAAACTAGTTGTTTTATTAGTATTATTATTATTAAGATTCTTAATTCATTTATATATATAAAAAAAATTTTTTTTTTTTTATTTCAAGCAAAATTATGCAAAACGATTAACGACATTGTCAATAATAATTGTTTTATTTAGATCTTATCAAGATCATCTGCTCTGCTTTGGTATTTTTTACGCAGGCATTTGTTGTGCAATTTGTACAACTTAAACAGCGCATTGGCTGACATTAACACAACAATGATTATTAACAATGTAGTTATTGTACCTAAATCAGCATTATTTGCTTCTACTTTATTTATAACATTTGCAGTGGAATCCACTGATTTAGTTTCTATAATGGCCATATCGTATTTACTTATTCTATTATCCTTAATTGAAAATTTTATATTGGCCTTTTTCATCTAACTAATTTACATTTATGCATATGTTATTTCTTACTATTTGCATTCCTAATAAATACATATGCATTCCTACCTATTGGTTGTATGGCTTTGCGGGCCACACTCTAACCGGGCAACTTTTTCGTTGCTCAGTTTAACAGTGTTTTCTTATTAATAATAAAAAAAATATGCATCGCAGTGCAATATAAAAAAATATGCATCGCAGTGCAATAGGAATGACAAATTTTACGCTCTTTGTAGCGTTGTCGGATCCTGCACTCTTAGTAGTGCGGCCGGCATCTACACCCTTAGTGGTGTTGTCGGCTTCTTTGGCCAGCGTACTGAGCTGGCGGCGCCGGTGTTGGATAAAACACAGGCTTTTTAATTTGTCGTTGGGGCACCGGTGCAGGCTGCACAGGTGTATTCGCAAAACGGCGAGTAAAGCGGACCTTTACAATCCGTCGGGCACGTCTTCCGGAGCTTCGGTATTTCTTGACGAGGAGGAGGGATAGTTATTATTTTGTTTTTATTTATATTTGGTATTGAGTAGGTGGTTGATGCGGTCGTGTGTGTGTTTTTTAATTTTTTCTCATTCAATAGCGCATTCACGTGATCTAACTCTGCATGGAGTTTCACGGATTTGTTCCAGTTTACTGGATCTTTACTGTTGAGCAGATTTAATATTTCTGCTCTGCGCTTTTTTAGTCGTATTACGACTCCACTCCTTCGACCCATACCACTCTACTCACTGCGTTTTGCGTCTCCTCCTTGTCATGTAGGTTGTGACTTCCCGCGACGTGGGTATGCGACAGCTGCCAGCTGTGGATTGTAAAACTCCGACTATGGTTGTGGTGTTGTTCCTCTTTCGGTTGACCGACAGAAGTATATTTTTGTATTTGTTGTTTTTTTTTAATTAATTTTTTTTTGGGGTCACTTTTGTCACGGTCGCCATGTTATGTTAAAATTATTTAATGAAAACACTTTCGATTGACTTTGGGTGTAGGGAGCAATCGTAAAGGATTGCTGCCCAAAGGTTTTATTTATTAGTTATTAGGAGCAACTATTAGCGTTGCTTCCTATATGATATATATCTCTCTTCTGCCCAGTGACAGAGGGTTTTTATCAGCTAAGATTCTTAAGCAGCGCTGCTGCCGCATACGACAGCAGAGGGCTGTACTCACTTATGTATATGTTCCGCAGCGCTGCTGCTGCATTCGACAGCAGAGAGCTTTACTCACTTACATATATGAGAAAGAGTACTATGCGCATATGTATGTCAGTACGTATGGTCAGCGTGGGAATGCTGACCAAGCATAATTCATGAGCGGGCAATTATATTTATCGCTCTCTTGAAATGATTTTGTTTAGGCAATGCAACAATGTGTTGCCGTTGTATTTAAGATATCTTCTGGGTACAGTGTACCCTCGCTACATACAACATATGTGCATATTACATAAGTTATGGCTTCTCAAAGTTGCAAAATTCTCAATATTTTAAACCAAATAACACGTTTTTTCAACTTTTCACTTTCCTTGTCATATTTTTCAAAACATTTAATAAACCTTATAAACCGATTTAAAGTATAATAAAAGCCGTATTCAGAAATGCATAAATGAGGAAAATCGGCTAAGTTGTGGAAAAGTTATGGTTCCTCGGAGATGAGGAAGATATTAATATGTTTTCAAAACGATGATTTTGACCATTTATCACTATTGTGGTCATATTTTCTAAAATATGGGTCAAAATCAAGTGTGGTAAAGTTTTTTTATACTCATTTTAATATCAGAAATCGATTGTTCACAAAAAATTCCGATTTTAAAATTTTCACTTTTTTGACATTTTTGCTGGTAGTAAATTTGCAAAATTTGTCAAAAAATGGGTCAAAAATTGAAACTGAAAGTATTTTATTTTTTTGACGTAGATTCAAAATATGATACATACCATTGACAGAAATGCAAAAATTTTGAAAATCGGTTGATTTTTAGCTAAGTTATGGCTTCTCAAAGTTGCAAAATTCTCAATTTTTTAAACCAAATAACACGTTTTTTCAACTTTTCACTTTCCTTGTCATATTTTTCAAAACATTTAATAAACCTTATAAACCGATTTAAAGTATAATAAAAGCCGTATTCAGAAATGCATAAATGAGGAAAATCGGCTAAGTTGTGGAAAAGTTATGGTTCCTCGGAGATGAGGAAGATATTAATATGTTTTCAAAACGATGATTTTGACCATTTATCACTATTGTGGTCATATTTTCTAAAATATGGGTCAAAATCAAGTGTGGTAAAGTTTTTTTATACTCATTTTAATATCAGAAATCGATTGTTCACAAAAAATTCCGATTTTAAAATTTTCACTTTTTTGACATTTTTGCTGGTAGTAAATTTGCAAAATTTGTCAAAAAATGGGTCAAAAATTAAAACTGAAAGTATTTTATTTTTTTGACGTAGATTCAAAATATGATACATACCATTGACAGAAATGCAAAAATTTTGAAAATCGGTTGATTTTTAGCTAAGATATGGCTTCTCAAAGTTGCAAATGTCTCAATTTTTTAAACCAAAAACACGTTTTTTTCAATTTATCACTTTCCTTGCTATATTTTTCAAATTATCTAATAAACCGTATATACCGATTTAAAGTATAATAAAAGCCGTATCCAGAAATGCATAAATGAGGAAAATCGGCTAAGTTGTGGAAAAGTTATGGTTCCTCAAAGATGGGGAAGATATCAATTTTTGTTCAAAACGATGATTTTGTCCATTTATAACTTTTGTGGCCATATTTTCTAAAATATATGTCAAAATCAAGTGAGGTAAAGTTTTTTATAGTCATTTTGATACCAGAAATCGATTGGGCACAAAAAATTCCGATTTTAAAATTTTCACTTTTTTGGCATTTTTGGTAGGAGTTAATGTGCAAAAATTGTCAAAAAATGGGTCAAAAATTGAAACTGAAAGTATTTTATTTTTTTTGACGTAGATTCAAAATATGATAAATACAATTGACAGAAATGCAAAAATTTTGAAAATCGGTTGATTTTTAGCTAAGTTATGGCTTTTCAAAGTTGCAAATGTCTCAATTTTTTAAACCAAAAACACGTTTTTTTCAATTTATCACTTTACTTGCCATATTTTTCAAAACATGTAATTAACCTTATATACCGATTTAAAGTATAATAAAAGCCGTATCCAGAAATGCATAAATGAGGAAAATCGGCTAAGTTGTGAAAAAGTTATGGTTGCTCGGAGATGAGGAAGATATCAATATTTGTTCAAAACGATGATTTTGACCATTTATCACTATTGTGGTCATATTTTCTAAAATATGGGTCAAAATCAAGTGTGGTAAAGTTTTTTTATACTCATTTTAATACCAGAAATCGATTGGGCACAAAAAATTCCGATTTTAAAATTTTCACTTTTTTGACATTTTTGCTAGCAGTAAATTTGCAAAATTTGTTAAAATATGGGTCAAAAATTGAAACTGAAAGTATTTTAATTTTTTTGACGTAGATTCAAAATATGATAAATACCATTGACAGAAATGCAAAAATTTTGAAAATCGTCTGAATTTTAGCTAAGTTATGGCTTCTCAAAGTTGCAAAAGTCTCAATTTTTTAAACAAAATATCACGTTTTTTCAATTTTTCACTTTCCTTGCCATATTTTTCAAAACATTTAATAAACCTTATATACCGATTTAAAGTATAATAAAAGCCGTATCCAGAAATGCATAAATGAGGAAAATCGGCTAAGTTGTGGAAAAGTTATGGTTCCTCGGAGATGAGGAAGATATCAATATTTGTTCAAAACGATGATTTTGACCATTTATCACTATTGTGGTCATATTTTCTAAAATATGGGTCAAAATCAAGTGTGGTAAAGTTTTTTATACTCATTTTAATACCAGAAATCGATTGGGCACAAAAAATTCCGATTTTAAAATTTTCACTTTTTTGACATTTTTGCTAGCAGTAAATTTGCAAAATTTGTTAAAATATGGGTCAAAAATTGAAACTGAAAGTATTTTAATTTTTTTGACGTAGATTCAAAATATGATAAATACCATTGACAGAAATGCAAAAATTTTGAAAATCGTCTGAATTTTAGCTAAGTTATGGCTTCTCAAAGTTGCAAAAGTCTCAATTTTTTAAACAAAATATCACATTTTTTTCAATTTATCACTTTCCTTGCCATATTTTTCAAATTATGTAATAAACCGTATATACCGATTTAAAGTATAATAAAAGCCGTATCCAGAAATGCATAAATGAGGAAAATCGGCTAAGTTGTGGAAAAGTTATGGTTCCTCAAAGATGGGGAAGATATCAATTTTTGTTCAAAACGATGATTTTGTTCATTTATAACTTTTGTGGCCATATTTTCTAAAATATATGTCAAAATCAAGTGAGGTAAAGTTTTTTATAGTCATTTTGATACCAGAAATCGATTGGGCACAAAAAATTCCGATTTTAAAATTTTCACTTTTTTGGCATTTTTGGTAGGAGTTAATGTGCAAAAATTGTCAAAAACTGGGTCAAAAATTGAAACTGAAAGTATTATATTTTTTTTGACGTAGATTCAAAATATGATAAATACAATTGACAGAAATGCAAAAATTTTGAAAATCGGTTGATTTTTAGCTAAGTTATGGCTTTTCAAAGTTGCAAATGTCTCAATTTTTTAAACCAAAAACACGTTTTTTTCAATTTATCACTTTACTTGCCATATTTTTCAAATTATGTAATAAACCGTATATACCGATTTAAAGCATAATAAAAGCCGTATGTAAAAATGCATAAATGAGGAAAATCGGCTAAGTTGTGGAAAAGTTATGGTTGCTCGGAGATGAGGAAGATATCAATATTTGTTCAAAACGATGATTTTGACCATTTATCACTATTGTGGTCATATTTTCTAAAATATGGGTCAAAATCAAGTGTGGTAAAGTTTTTTATACTCATTTTAATACCAGAAATCGATTGGGCACAAAAAATTCCGATTTTAAAATTTTCACTTTTTTGACATTTTTGCTAGCAGTAAATTTGCAAAATTTGTTAAAATATGGGTCAAAAATTGAAACTGAAAGTATTTTAATTTTTTTGACGTAGATTCAAAATATGATAAATACCATTGACAGAAATGCAAAAATTTTGAAAATCGTCTGAATTTTAGCTAAGTTATGGCTTCTCAAAGTTGCAAAAGTCTCAATTTTTTAAACAAAATATCACGTTTTTTCAATTTTTCACTTTCCTTGCCATATTTTTCAAAACATTTAATAAACCTTATATACCGATTTAAAGTATAATAAAAGCCGTATCCAGAAATGCATAAATGAGGAAAATCGGCTAAGTTGTGGAAAAGTTATGGTTCCTCGGAGATGAGGAAGATACCAATATTTGTTCAAAACGATGATTTTGACCATTTATCACTATTGTGGTCATATTTTCTAAAATATGGGTCAAAATCAAGTGTGGTAAAGTTTTTTTAAACTCATTTTAATACCAGAAATCGATAAGGCACAAAAATTTCCGATTTTAAAATTTTCAATTTTTGGCATTTTTGGTAGGTGTTAATGTGCAAAAATTGTCAAAAACTGGGTAAAAAATTGAAACTGAAAGTATTTTATTTTCTTTGACGTAGATTCAAAATATGATAAATACCATTGACAAAAATGCAAAAATTTTGAAAATCGGTTGATTTTTAGCTAAGTTATGGCTTCTCAAAGTTGCAAATGTCTCAATTTTTTAAACCAAAAACACGTTTTTTTCAATTTATCACTTTCCTTGCCATATTTTTCAAATTATGTAATAAACCGTATATACCGATTTAAAGTATAATAAAAGCCGTATCCAGAAATGCATAAATGAGGAAAATCGGCTAAGTTGTGGAAAAGTTATGGTTGCTCGGAGATGAGGAAGATATCAATATTTGTTCAAAACGATGATTTTGACCATTTATCACTATTGTGGTCATATTTTCTAAAATATGGGTCAAAATCAAGTGTGGTAAAGTTTTTATACTCATTTTAATACCAGAAATCGATTGGGCACAAAAAATTCCGATTTTAAAATTTTCACTTTTTTGACATTTTTGCTAGCAGTAAATTTGCAAAATTTGTTAAAATATGGGTCAAAAATTGAAACTGAAAGTATTTTAATTTTTTTGACGTAGATTCAAAATATGATAAATACCATTGACAGAAATGCAAAAATTTTGAAAATCGTCTGAATTTTAGCTAAGTTATGGCTTCTCAAAGTTGCAAAAGTCTCAATTTTTTGAACAAAATATCACGTTTTTTCAATTTTTCACTTTCCTTGCCATATTTTTCAAAACATTTAATAAACCTTATATACCGAATTAAAGTACAATAAAAGCCGTATCCAGAAATGCATAAATGAGGAAAATCGGCTAAGTTGTGGAAAAGTTATGGTTCCTCGGAGATGAGGAAGATATCAATATGTTTTCAAAACGATGATTTTGACCATTTATCACTATTGTGGCCATATTTTCTAAAATATGGGTCAAAATCAAGTTTGGTAAAGTTTTTTTATACTCATTTTAATACCAGAAATCGATTGGGCACAAAAAATTCCGATTTTAAAATTTTCATTTTTTTGACATTTTTGCTAGTAGTAAATTTGCAAAATTTGTCAAAAAATGGGCCAAAAATTGAAACTGAAAGTATTTTAATTTTTTTGACGTAGATTCAAAATATGATAAATACCATTGACAGAAATGCATAAATTTTGAAAATCGGTTGACTTTTAGCTAAGTTATGGCTTCTCAAAGTTGCAAAATTCTCAATTTTTTAAACCAAATAACACGTTTTTTCAACTTTCACTTTCCTTGCCATATTTTTCAAAACATTTAATAAACCTTATATATCGATTTAAAGTATAATAAAAGCCGTATCCAGAAATGCATAAATGAGGAAAATCGGCTAAGTTGTGGAAAAGTTATGGTTGCTCGGAGATGAGGAAGATATCAATTTTTGTTCAAAACGATGATTTTGACCATTTATCACCATTGTGGTCATATTTTCTAAAATATGGGTCAAAATCAAGTGTGGTAAAGTTTTTTTATACTCATTTTAATACCAGAAATCGATTGGGCACAAAAAATTCCGATTTGAAAATTTTCAATTTTTGGCATTTTTGGTAGGTGTTAATGTGCAAAAATTGTCAAAAACTGGGTCAAAAATTGAAACTGAAAGTATTTTAATATTTTGATGTAGATTCAAAATATGATACATACCATTGACAGAAATGCAAAAATTTTGAAAATCGGTTGATTTTTAGCTAAGATATGGCTTCTCAAAGTTGCAAATGTCTCAATTTTTTAAACCAAAAACACGTTTTTTTCAATATATCACTTTCCTTGCCATATTATTCAAATTATCTAATAAACCGTATATACCGATTTAAAGTATAATAAAAGCCGTATCCAGAAATGCATAAATGAGGAAAATCGGCTAAGTTGTGGGAAAGTTATGGTTCCTCAAAGATGGGGAAGATATCAATTTTTGTTTAAAACGATGATGTTGTCCATTTATAACTTTTGTGGCCATATTTTCTAAAATATATGTCAAAATCAAGTGAGGTAAAGTTTTTTATAGTCATTTTAAAACCAAAAATCGATTGGGCACAAAAAATTCCGATTTTAAAATTTTCACTTTTTTGGCATTTTTGGTAGGAGTTAATGTGCAAAAATTGTCAAAAACTGGGTCAAAAATTTAAACTGAAAGTATTTTATTTTTTTTTGACGTAGATTCAAAATATGATAAATACAATTGACAGAAATGCAAAAATTTTGAAAATCGGTTGATTTTTAGCTAAGTTATGGCTTTTCAAAGTTGCAAATGTCTCAATTTTTGAAACCAAAAACACGTTTTTTCAATTTATCGCTTTACTTGCCATATTTTTCAAATTATGTAATAAACCTTATATACCGATTTAAAGTATAATAAAAGCCGCATCCAGAAATGTATAAATGAGGAAAATCGGCTAAGTTGTGGAAAAGTTATGGTTGCTCGGAGATGAGGAAGATATCAATTTTTGTTTAAAACGATGATTTTGTCCATTTATAACTTTTGTGGCCATATTTTCTAAAATATATGTCAAAATCAAGTGTGGTAAAGTTTCTTATACTCATTTTGATACCAGAAATCGATTGGGCACAAAAAATTCCGATTTTAAAATTTTAAATTTTTTGGCATTTTTGCTAGGACTTAATGTGCAAAAATGGTCAAAAAATGGGTCAAATTTTAAAACTGACAATATGAACAATTTTTTGATGTACAATAAAAATATGATCAATACTATTGACAGAAATGCATAAATTTTGAAAATCGGTTGATTTTTAGCTAAGTTATGGCTTCTCAAAGTTGCAAAATTCTCAATTTTTTAAACCAAATAACACGTTTTTTCAACTTTCACTTTCCTTGCCATATTTTTCAAAACATTTAATAAACCTTATATACCGATTTAAAGTATAATAAAAGCCGTATCCAGAAATGCATAAATGAGGAAAATCGGCTAAGTTGTGGAAAAGTTATGGTTCCTCGGAGATGAGGAAGATATCAATATTTGTTCAAAACGATGATTTTGACCATTTATCACCATTGTGGTCATATTTTCTAAAATATGGGTCAAAATCAAGTGTGGTAAAGTTTTTTTATACTCATTTTAATACCAGAAATCGATTGGGCACAAAAAATTCCGATTTTAAAATTTTCACTTTTTTGACATTTTTGCTAGTAGTAAATTTGCAAAATTTGTTAAAAAATGGGTCAAAAATTGAAACTGAAAGTATTTTAATTTTTTTGACGTAGATTCAAAATATAATAAATACCATTGACAGAAATGCAAAAATTTTGAAAATCGGCTGATTTTTAGCTAAGTTATGGCTTCTCAAAGTTGCAAATGTCTCAATTTTTTAAACCAAAAACACGTTTTTTTCAATTTATCACTTTCCTTGCCATATTTTTCAAATTAAGTAATAAACCTTATATACCGATTTAAAGTATAATAAAAGCCGTATCCAGAAATGCATAAATGAGGAAAATCGGCTAAGTTGTTGATAAGTTATGGTTTCTCAAAGATGGGAAAGATATCAATTTTTGTTCAAAACGATGATTTTGTCCATTTATAACTATTGTGGCCATATTTTCTAAAATATGGGTCAAAATCAAGTGTGGTAAAGTTTTTTATACTTATTTTAATACCAGAAATCGATAAGGCACAAAAAATTCCGATTTTAAAATTTTCACTTTTTTGGCATTTTTGGTAGGAGTTAATGTGCAAAAATTGTCAAAAACTGGGTCAAAAATTGAAACTGAAAGTATTTTAATTTTTTTTGACGTAGACTCAAATTATGATAAATACCATTGACAGAAATGGAAAAATTTTTAAAATCGGTTGATTTTTAGCTAAGTTATGGCTTCTCAAAGTTGCAAATGTCTCAATTTTTTAAACCAAAAACACGTTTTTTTCAATTTATCACTTTCCTTGCCATATTTTTCAAATTAAGTAATAAACCTTATATACCGATTTAAAGTATAATAAAAGCCGTATCCAGAAATGCATAAATGAGGAAAATCGGCTAAGTTGTGGAAAAGTTATGGTTCCTCAAAGATGGGGAAGATATCAATTTTTGTTTAAAACGATGATTTTGTCCATTTCTAACTTTTGTGGCCATATTTTCTAAAATATATGTCAAAATCAAGTGAGGTAAAGTTTTTTATTCTCATTTTGATACCAGAAATCGATTGGGCACAAAAATTCCGATTTTAATATTTTCAATTTTTTGGCATTTTTGCTAGGAGTTAATGTGCAAAAATTGTCAAAAAGTGGGTCAAAAACTGAAACTGAAAGTATTTTATTTTTTTGACGTAGATTCAAAATATGATAAATACCATTGACAGAAATGCAAAAATTTTGAAAATCGGTTGATTTTTAGCTAAGTTATGGCTTCTCAAAGTTGCAAATGTCTCAATTTTTGAAACCAAAAAGAGGTTTTTTTTTCAATTTATCACTATTCTCGCCATATTTTTCAAATTAAGTAATAAACCTTATATACCGATTTAAAGTATAATAAAAGCCGTAATCAGAAATGCATAAATGAGGAAAATCGGCTAAGTTGTTGATGAGTTATGGTTTCTCAAAGATGGGCAAAATATCAAATTCTGTTCAAAACGATGATTTTGACCATTTATCACCATTGTGGTCATATTTTCTAAAATATGGGTCAAAATCAAGTGTGGTAAAGTTTTTTTATACTCATTTTAATACCAGAAATCGATTGGGCACAAAAAATTCCGATTTTAAAATTTTCACTTTTTTGACATATTTGCTAGTAGTAAATTTGCAAAATTTGTTAAAAAATGGGTCGAAAATTGAGACTGAAAGTATTTTAATTTTTTTGACGTAGATTCAAAATATAATAAATACCATTGACAGAAATGCAAAAATTTTGAAAATCGGTTGATTTTTAGCTAAGCTATGGCTTCTCAAAGTTGCAAATGTCTCAATTTTTTAAACCAAAACACGTTTTTTTTCAATTTATTACTTTTCTCGCCATATTTTTCAAAACATGTAATAAACCTAATATACCGATTTAAAATATAATAAAAGCCGTATCCAGAAATGCATAAATGAGGAAAATCGGCTAAGTTGTTGATAAGTTATGGTTTCTCAAAGATGGGAAAGATATCAATTTTTGTTCAAAACGATGATTTTGTCCATTTATAACTATTGTAGCCATATTTTCTAAAATATGGGTCAAATCAAGTGTGGTAAAGTTTTTTTATACTTATTTTAATACCAGAAATCGATAAGGCACAAAAAATTCCGATTTTAAAATTTTCACTTTTTTGGCATTTTTGGTAGGAGTTAATGTGCAAAAATTGTCAAAAACTGGGTCAAAAATTGAAACTGAAAGTATTTTAATTTTTTGACTTATATTCAAAATATGATTAATACCATTGACAGAAATGCAAAAATTTTGAAAATCGGTTGATTTTTAGCTAAGTTATGGTTTCTCAAAGTTGCAAATGTCTCAATTTTTGAAACCAAAAACACGTTTTTTTTTCAAATTTTTCACTTTTCTCGCCATATATTTCAAAACATGTAATAAACCTTATATACCGATTTAAAATATAATAAAAGCCGTATCCAAAAATGCATAAATGAGCAAAATCGGCTAAGTTGTTGATGAGTTATGGTTTCTCAAAGATGGGCAAGATATCAAATTTTGTTCAAAACTATGATTTTGTCCATTTATAACTATTGTGGCCATATTTTCTAAAATATGGGTCAAAATCAAGTGTGGTAAATTTTTTTTATACTCATTTTATTACCAGAAATCGATAAGGCACAAAAAATTCCGATTTTAAAATTTTCAATTTTTTGGCATTTTTGGTAGGAGTTATTGTGCAAAAATTGTCAAAAACTGGGTCAAAAATTGAAACTGAAAGTATTTTATTTTTTTGACGAAGATTCAAAATATGATAAATACCATTGAACGAAATGCAAAAATTTTTAAAATCGGTTGATTTTTAGCTAAGTTATGGCTTTTCAAAGTTGCAAATGCCTCAATTTTTTAAACCAAAAACACGTTTTTTTCAATTTATCACTTTCCTTGCCATATTTTTCAAATTAAGTAATAAACCTTACATACCGATTTAAAGTATAATAAAAGCCGTATCCAGAAATGCATATATAAGGAAAATCGGCTAAGTTGTGGAAAAGTTACGGTTCCTCAAAGATGGGGAAGATATCAATTTTTGTTTAAAACGATGATTTTGTCCATTTATAACTTTTGTGGCCTTATTTTCTAAAATATATGTCAAAATCAAGTGAGGTAAAGTTTTTTATACTCATTTTGATACCAGAAATCGATTGGGCACAAAAAATTCCGATTTTAAAATTTTCACTTTTTTGGCATTTTTGGTAGGAGTTAATGTGCAAAAATTGTCAAAAACTGGGTAAAAAATTGAAACTGAAAGTATTTTATTTTTTTGACGTAGATTCAAAATATGATAAATACCATTGACAGAAATGCAAAAATTTTGAAAATCGGTTGATTTTTAGCTAAGTTATGGCTTTTCAAAGTTGAAAATGTCTCAATTTTTGAAACCAAAAACACGTTTTTTTTTTCAAATTTTTCACTTTTTTCGCCATATATTTCAAAAATGTAATAAACCTTATATACCGATTTAAAGTATAATAAAAGCCGTATCCAGAAATGCATAAATGAGGAAAATCGGCTAAGTTGTTGATGAGTTATGGTTTCTCAAAAATGGGGAAGATATCAATTTTTGTTCAAAGCGATGATTTTGTCCATTTATAACTATTGTGGCCATATTTTCTAAAATATGGGTCAAAATCAAGTTTGGTAAATTTTTTGTATACTCATTTTAATACCAGAAATCGATAGGGCACAAAAAATTCCGATTTTAAAATTTTCACTTTTTTGGCATTTTTGGTAGGAGTTAATGTGCAAAAATTGTCAAAAACTATGTCAAAAATTGAAACTGAAAGTATTTTATTTTTTTGACGTAGATTCAAAATATGATAAATATCATTGACAGAAATGCATAAATTTTGAAAATCGGTTGATTTTTAGCCAAGTTATGGCTTTTCAAAGTTGCAAATGTCTCAATTTTTGAAACCAAAAACACGTTTTTTTCAATTTATCACTTTCCTTGCCATATTTTTCAAAATTATCTAATAAACCTTATATACCGATTTAAAGTATAATAAAAGCCGTATCCAGAAATGCATAAATGAGGAAAATCGGCTAAGTTGTGGAAAAGTTATGGTTCCTCAAAGATGGGGAAGATATCAATTTTTGTTTAAAACGATGATTTTGTCCATATTGTGGCCATATTTTCTAAAATATATGTCAAAATCAAGTGAGGTAAAGTTTTTTATACTCATTTTGATACCAGAAATCGATTGGGCACAAAAAATTCCGATTTTAAAATTTTCACTTTTTTGGCATTTTTGGTAGGAGTTAATGTGAAAAAATTGTCAAAAACTATGTCAAAAATTGAAACTGAAAGTATTTTATTTTTTTGACGTAGATTCAAAATATGATAAATATCATTGACAGAAATGCATAAATTTTGAAAATCGGTTGATTTTTAGCCAAGTTATGGCTTTTCAAAGTTGCAAATGTCTCAATTTTTTTAACCAAAAACACGTTTTTTTGAATTTATCACTTTCCTTGCCATATTTTTCAAATTAAGTAATAAACCTTATATACCGATTTAAAATATAATAAAAGCCGTATCCAGAAATGCATAAATGAGCAAAATCGGCTAAGTTGTTGATGAGTTATGGTTTCTCAAAGATGGAGAAGATATCAAATTTTGTTCAAAACGATGATTTTGTCCATTTATAACTATTGTGGCCATATTTTCTAAAATATGGGTCAAAGTCAAGTGTGGTAAATTTTTTTTATACTCATTTTATTACCAGAAATCGATAAGGCACATAAAATTCCGATTTTAAAATTTTCAGTTTTTTGGCATTTTTGGTAGGAGTTAATGTGCAAAAATTGTCAAAAACTGGGTAAAAAATTGAAACTGAAAGTATTTTATTTTTTTGACGTAGATTGAAAATATGATAAATACCATTGACAGAAATGCAAAAATTTTGAAAATCGGTTGATTTTTAGCTAAGTTATGGCTTTTCAAAGTTGCAAATGTCTCAATTTTTTAAACCAAAAACACGTTTTTTTCAATTTATCACTTTCCTTGCCATATTTTTCAAAACATGTAATAAGCCTTATATACCGATTTAAAGTATAATAAAAGCCGTATCCAGAAATGCATAAATGAGGAAAATCGGCTAAGTTGTGGAAAAGTTATGGTTCCTCAAAGATGGGGAAGATATCAATTTTTGTTTAAAACGATGATTTTGTCCATTTATAACTTTTGTGGCCATATTTTCTAAAATATATGTCAAAATCAAGTGAGGTAAAGTTTTTTATACTCATTTTGATACCAGAAATCGATTGTGCACAAAAAAAATCCGATTTTAAAATTTTCAATTTTTTGGCATTTTTGCTAGGAGTTAATGTGCAAAAATTGTCAAAAAGTGGGTCAAAAATTGAAACTGAAAGTATTTTATTTTTTTGACGTAGATTCAAAATATGATAAATACCATTGACAGAAATGCAAAAATTTTGAAAATCGGTTGATTTTTAGCTAAGTTATGGCTTTTCAAAGTTGCAAATGTCTCAATTTTTGAAACCAAAAACACGTTTTTTTTTCAAATTTTTCACTTTTCTCGCCATATATTTCAAAAATGTAATAAACCTTATATACCGATTTAAAATATAATAAAAGCCGTATCCAGAAATGCATAAATGAGCAAAATCGGCTAAGTTGTTGATGAGTTATGGTTTCTCAAAGATGGAGAAGATATCAAATTTTGTTCAAAACGATGATTTTGTCCATTTATAACTATTGTGGCCATATTTTCTAAAATATGGGTCAAAGTCAAGTGTGGTAAATTTTTTTTATACTCATTTTATTACCAGAAATCGATAAGGCACATAAAATTCCGATTTTAAAATTTTCACTTTTTTGGCATTTTTGGTAGGAGTTAATGTGCAAAAATTGTCAAAAACTGGGTAAAAAATTGAAACTGAAAGTATTTTATTTTTTTGACGTAGATTGAAAATATGATAAATACCATTGACAGAAATGCAAAAATTTTGAAAATCGGTTGATTTTTAGCTAAGTTATGGCTTTTCAAAGTTGCAAATGTCTCAATTTTTTAAACCAAAAACACGTTTTATTCAATTTATCACTTTCCTTGCCATATTTTTCAAAACATGTAATAAGCCTTATATACCGATTTAAAGTATAATAAAAGCCGTATCCAGAAATGCATAAATGAGGAAAATCGGCTAAGTTGTGGAAAAGTTATGGTTCCTCAAAGATGGGGAATATATCAATTTTTGTTTAAAACGATGATTTTGTCCATTTATAACTTTTGTGGCCATATTTTCTAAAATATATGTCAAAATCAAGTGAGGTAAAGTTTTTTATACTCATTTTGATACCAGAAATCGATTGGGCACAAAAAATTCTGATTTTAAAATTTTAAATTTTTTGGCATTTTTGCTAGGAGTTAATGTGCAAAAATTGTCAAAAAATGGGTCAAAAATTGAAACTGAAAGTATTTAAATTTTTTTAACGTAGATTCAAAATATGATAAATACCATTGACAGAAATGCAAAAATTTTGAAAATCGGTTTATTTTTAGCTAAGTTATGGCTTCTCAAAGTTGCAAATGTCTCAATTTTTGAAACCAAAAACACGTTTTTTTTTCAAATTTTTCACTTTTCTCGCCATATATTTCAAAACATGTAATAAACCTTATATACCGATTTAAAATATAATAAAAGCCGTATCCAAAAATGCATAAATGAGGAAAATCGGCTAAGTTGTTGATGAGTTATGGTTTCTCAAAAATGGGGAAGATATCAATTTTTGTTCAAAACGATGATTTTGTCCATTTATAACTATTGTGGCCATATTTTCTACAATATGGGTCAAAATCAAGTTTGGTAAATTTTTTGTATACTCATTTTAATACCAGAAATCGATAAGGCACAAAAAATTCCGATTTTAAAATTTTCACTTTTTTGGCATTTTTGGTAGGAGTTAATGTGCAAAAATTGTCAAAAACTGGGTCAAAAATTGAAACTGAAAGTATTTTATTTTTTTTCACGTAGATTCAAAATATGATAAATACCATTGACAGAAATGCAAAATTTTGAAAATCGGTTGACTTTTAGCTAAGTTATGGCTTCTCAAAGTTGCAAATGTCTCAATTTTGAAACCAAAAACACGTTTTTTTCAATTTATCACTTTCCTTGCCATATTTTTCAAAACATGTAATAAGCCTTATATACCGATTTAAAGTATAATAAAAGCCGTATCCAGAAATGCATAAATGAGGAAAATCGGCTAAGTTGTGGAAAAGTTATGGTTCCTCAAAGATGGGGAAGATATCAATTTTTGTTTAAAACGATGATTTTGTCCATTTATAACTTTTGTGGCCATATTTTCTAAAATATGGGTCAAAAGCAAGTGTAGTAAAGTTTTTTTATACTCATTTTGATACCAGAAATCGATAAGGCACAAAAAATTCCGATTTTAAAATTTTCAATTTTTTGGCATTTTTGCTAGGAGTTAATGTGCAAAAATTGTCAAAAAATGGGTCAAAAATTGAAACTGAAAGTATTTAAATTTTTTAACGTAGATTCAAAATATGATAAATACCATTGACAGAAATGCAAAAATTTTGAAAATCGGTTGATTTTTAGCTAAGTTATGGCTTCTCAAAGTTGCAAATGTCTCAATTTTTGAAACCAAAAACACGTTTTTTTTTCAAATTTTTCACTTTTCTCGCCATATATTTCAAAACATGTAATAAACCTTATATACAGATTTAAAATATAATAAAAGCCGTATCCAAAAATGCATAAATGAGGAAAATCGGCTAAGTTGTGGAAAAGTTATGGTTCCTCAAAGATGGGGAAGATATCAATTTTTGTTTAAAACGATGGTTTTGTCCATTTATAACTTTTGTGGCCATATTTTCTAAAATAACACGATTTTTTTCAATTTATCACTTTCCTTGCCATATTTTTCAAATTAAGTAATAAACCTTATATACCGATTTAAAGTATAATAAAAGCCGTATCCAGAAATGCATAAATGAGGAAAATCGGCTAAGTTGTGGAAAAGTTATGGTTTCACAAAAATGGGGAAGATATCAATTTTTGTTCAAAACGATGATTTTGTCCATTTATAACTTTTGTGGCCATATTTTCTACAATATGGGTCAAAATCAAGTTTGGTAAATTTTTTTGTATACTCATTTTAATACCAGAAATCGATTGGGCACAAAAAATTCCGATTTTAAAATTTTCAATTTTTTGGCATTTTTGCTAGGAGTTAATGTGCAAAAATTGTCAAAAAATGGGTCAAAAATTGAAACTGAAAGTATTTAAATTTTTTTAACGTAGATTCAAAATATGATAAATACCATTGACTGAAATGCAAAAATTTTGAAAATCGGTTGACTTTTAGCTAAGTTATGGCTTCTCAAAGTTGCAAATGTCTCAATTTTTGAAACCAAAAACACGTTTTTTTCAATTTATCACTTTCCTTGCCATATTTTTCAAAACATGTAATAAGCCTTATATACCGATTTAAAGTATAATAAAAGCCGTATCCAGAAATGCATAAATGAGGAAAATCGGCTAAGTTGTGGAAAAGTTATGGTTCCTCAAAGATGGGGAAGATATCAATTTTTGTTTAAAACGATGATTTTGTCCATTTATAACTTTTGTGGCCATATTTTCTAAAATATGGGTCAAAAGCAAGTGTAGTAAAGTTTTTTTATACTCATTTTGATACCAGAAATCGATAAGGCACAAAAAATTCCGATTTTAAAATTTTCAATTTTTTGGCATTTTTGCTAGGAGTTAATGTGCAAAAATTGTCAAAAAATGGGTCAAAAATTGAAACTGAAAGTATTTAAATTTTTTTAACGTAGATTCAAAATATGATAAATACCATTGACAGAAATGCAAAAATTTTGAAAATCGGTTGATTTTTAGCTAAGTTATGGCTTCTCAAAGTTGCAAATGTCTCAATTTTTGAAACCAAAAACACGTTTTTTTTCAAATTTTTCACTTTTCTCGCCATATATTTCAAAACATGTAATAAACCTTATATACAGATTTAAAATATAATAAAAGCCGTATCCAAAAATGCATAAATGAGGAAAATCGGCTAAGTTGTGGAAAAGTTATGGTTCCTCAAAGATGGGGAAGATATCAATTTTTGTTTAAAACGATGGTTTTGTTCATTTATAACTTTTGTGGCCATATTTTCTAAAATAACACGATTTTTTTCAATTTATCACTTTCCTTGCCATATTTTTCAAATTAAGTAATAAACCTTATATACCGATTTAAAGTATAATAAAAGCCGTATCCAGAAATGCATAAATGAGGAAAATCGGCTAAGTTGTGGAAAAGTTATGGTTTCACAAAAATGGGGAAGATATCAATTTTTGTTCAAAACGATGATTTTGTCCATTTATAACTTTTGTGGCCATATTTTCTACAATATGGGTCAAAATCAAGTTTGGTAAATTTTTTGTATACTCATTTTAATACCAGAAATCGATTGGGCACAAAAAATTCCGATTTTAAAATTTTCAATTTTTTGGCATTTTTGCTAGGAGTTAATGTGCAAAAATTGTCAAAAAATGGGTCAAAATTGAAACTGAAAGTATTTAAATTTTTTTAACGTAGATTCAAAATATGATAAATACCATTGACTGAAATGCAAAAATTTTGAAAATCGGTTGATTTTTAGCTAAGTTATGGCTTCTCAAAGTTGCAAATGTCTCAATTTTTGAAACCAAAAACACGTTTTTTTTTCAAATTTTTCACTTTTCTCGCCATATATTTCAAAACATGTAATAAACCTTATATACCGATTTAAAATATAATAAAAGCCGTATCCAAAAATGCATAAATGAGGAAAATCGGCTAAGTTGTTGATGAGTTATGGTTTCTCAAAAAATGGGGAAGATATCAATTTTTGTTCAAAACGATGATTTTGTCCATTTATAACTATTGTGGCCATATTTTCTACAATATGGGTCAAAATCAAGTTTGGTAAATTTTTTGTATACTCATTTTAATACCAGAAATCGATAAGGCACAAAAAATTCCGATTTTAAAATTTTCACTTTTTTGGCATTTTTGGTAGGAGTTAATGTGCAAAAATTGTCAAAAACTGGGTCAAAAATTGAAACTGAAAGTATTTTATTTTTTTCACGTAGATTCAAAATATGATAAATACCATTGACAGAAATGCAAAAATTTTGAAAATCGGTTGACTTTTAGCTAAGTTATGGCTTCTCAAAGTTGCAAATGTCTCAATTTTTGAAACCAAAAACATGTTTTTTTCAATTTATCACTTTCCTTGCCATATTTTTCAAAACATGTAATAAGCCTTATATACCGATTTAAAGTATAATAAAAGCCGTATCCAGAAATGCATAAATGAGGAAAATCGGCTAAGTTGTGGAAAAGTTATGGTTCCTCAAAGATGGGGAAGATATCAATTTTTGTTTAAAACGATGATTTTGTCCATTTATAACTTTTGTGGCCATATTTTCTAAAATATGGGTCAAAAGCAAGTGTAGTAAAGTTTTTTTATACTCATTTTGATACCAGAAATCGATAAGGCACAAAAAATTCCGATTTTAAAATTTTCAATTTTTTGGCATTTTTGCTAGGAGTTAATGTGCAAAATTGTCAAAAAATGGGTCAAAAATTGAAACTGAAAGTATTTAAATTTTTTTAACGTAGATTCAAAATATGATAAATACCATTGACAGAAATGCAAAAATTTTGAAAATCGGTTGATTTTTAGCTAAGTTATGGCTTCTCAAAGTTGCAAATGTCTCAATTTTTGAAACCAAAAACACGTTTTTTTTCAAATTTTTCACTTTCTCGCCATATATTTCAAAACATGTAATAAACCTTATATACAGATTTAAAATATAATAAAAGCCGTATCCAAAAATGCATAAATGAGGAAAATCGGCTAAGTTGTGGAAAAGTTATGGTTCCTCAAAGATGGGGAAGATATCAATTTTTGTTTAAAACGATGATTTTGTCCATTTATAACTTTTGTGGCCATATTTTCTAAAATAACACGATTTTTTTCAATTTATCACTTTCCTTGCCATATTTTTCAAATTAAGTAATAAACCTTATATACCGATTTAAAGTATAATAAAAGCCGTATCCAGAAATGCATAAATGAGGAAAATCGGCTAAGTTGTGGAAAAGTTATGGTTTCTCAAAAATGGGGAAGATATCAATTTTTGTTCAAAACGATGATTTTGTCCATTTATAACTTTTGTGGCCATATTTTCTACAATATGGGTCAAAATCAAGTTTGGTAAATTTTTTTGTATACTCATTTTAATACCAGAAATCGATTGGGCACAAAAAATTCCGATTTTAAAATTTTCAATTTTTTGGCATTTTTGCTAGGAGTTAATGTGCAAAAATTGTCAAAAAATGGGTCAAAAATTGAAACTGAAAGTATTTAAATTTTTTTAACGTAGATTCAAAATATGATAAATACCATTGACTGAAATGCAAAAATTTTGAAAATCGGTTGATTTTTAGCTAAGTTATGGCTTCTCAAAGTTGCAAATGTCTCAATTTTTGAAACCAAAAACACGTTTTTTTCAATTTATCACTTTCCTTGCCATATTTTTCAAAACATGTAATAAGCCTTATATACCGATTTAAAGTATAATAAAAGCCGTATCCAGAAATGCATAAATGAGGAAAATCGGCTAAGTTGTGGAAAAGTTATGGTTCCTCAAAGATGGGGAATATATCAATTTTTGTTTAAAACGATGATTTTGTCCATTTATAACTTTTGTGGCCATATTTTCTAAAATATATGTCAAAATCAAGTGAGGTAAAGTTTTTTATACTCATTTTGATACCAGAAATCGATAAGGCACAAAAAATTCCGATTTTAAAATTTTCACTTTTTTGGCATTTTTGGTAGGAGTTAATGTGCAAAAATTATCAAAAAATGGGTCAAAAATTGAAACTGAAAGTATTTAAATTTTTTTAACGTAGATTCAAAATATGATAAAAACCATTGACAGAAATGCAAAAATTTTGAAAATCGGTTGACTTTTAGCTAAGTTATGGCTTCTCAAAGTTGCAAATGTCTCAATTTTTGAAACCAAAAACACGTTTTTTTCAATTTATCACTTTCCTTGCCATATTTTTCAAAACATGTAATAAGCCTTATATACCGATTTAAAGTATAATAAAAGCCGTATCCAGAAATGCATAAATGAGGAAAATCGGCTAAGTTGTGGAAAAGTTATGGTTCCTCAAAGATGGGGAAGATATCAATTTTTGTTTAAAACGATGATTTTGTCCATTTATAACTTTTGTGGCCATATTTTCTAAAATAACACGATTTTTTTCAATTTATCACTTTCCTTGCCATATTTTTCAAATTAAGTAATAAACCTTATATACCGATTTAAAGTATAATAAAAGCCGTATCCAGAAATGCATAAATGAGGAAAATCGGCTAAGTTGTGGAAAAGTTATGGTTTCTCAAAAATGGGGAAGATATCAATTTTTGTTCAAAACGATGATTTTGTCCATTTATAACTTTTGTGGCCATATTTTCTACAATATGGGTCAAAATCAAGTTTGGTAAATTTTTTGTATACTCATTTTAATACCAGAAATCGATTGGGCACAAAAAATTCCGATTTTAAAATTTTCAATTTTTTGGCATTTTTGCTAGGAGTTAATGTGCAAAAATTGTCAAAAAATGGGTCAAAATTGAAACTGAAAGTATTTAAATTTTTTTAACGTAGATTCAAAATATGATAAATACCATTGACTGAAATGCAAAAATTTTGAAAATCGGTTGATTTTTAGCTAAGTTATGGCTTCTCAAAGTTGCAAATGTCTCAATTTTTGAAACCAAAAACACGTTTTTTTTTCAAATTTTTCACTTTTCTCGCCATATATTTCAAAACATGTAATAAACCTTATATACCGATTTAAAATATAATAAAAGCCGTATCCAAAAATGCATAAATGAGGAAAATCGGCTAAGTTGTTGATGAGTTATGGTTTCTCAAAAATGGGGAAGATATCAATTTTTGTTCAAAACGATGATTTTGTCCATTTATAACTATTGTGGCCATATTTTCTACAATATGGGTCAAAAGCAAGTGTAGTAAAGTTTTTGTATACTCATTTTAATACCAGAAATCGATAAGGCACAAAAAATTCCGATTTTAAAATTTTCACTTTTTTGGCATTTTTGGTAGGAGTTAATGTGCAAAAATTGTCAAAAACTGGGTCAAAAATTGAAACTGAAAGTATTTTATTTTTTTTCACGTAGATTCAAAATATGATAAATACCATTGACAGAAATGCAAAAATTTTGAAAATCGGTTGACTTTTAGCTAAGTTATGGCTTCTCAAAGTTGCAAATGTCTCAATTTTTGAAACCAAAAACACGTTTTTTTCAATTTATCACTTTCCTTGCCATATTTTTCAAAACATGTAATAAGCCTTATATACCGATTTAAAGTATAATAAAAGCCGTATCCAGAAATGCATAAATGAGGAAAATCGGCTAAGTTGTGGAAAAGTTATGGTTCCTCAAAGATGGGGAAGATATCAATTTTTGTTTAAAACGATGATTTTGTCCATTTATAACTTTTGTGGCCATATTTTCTAAAATATGGGTCAAAAGCAAGTGTAGTAAAGTTTTTTTATACTCATTTTGATACCAGAAATCGATAAGGCACAAAAATTCCGATTTTAAAATTTTCAATTTTTTGGCATTTTTGCTAGGAGTTAATGTGCAAAAATTGTCAAAAAATGGGTCAAAAATTGAAACTGAAAGTATTTAAATTTTTTTAACGTAGATTCAAAATATGATAAATACCATTGACAGAAATGCAAAAATTTTGAAAATCGGTTGATTTTTAGCTAAGTTATGGCTTCTCAAAGTTGCAAATGTCTCAATTTTTGAAACCAAAAACACGTTTTTTTCAATTTTTCACTTTTCTCGCCATATATTTCAAAACATGTAATAAACCTTATATACAGATTTAAAATATAATAAAAGCCGCATCCAAAAATGCATAAATGAGGAAAATCGGCTAAGTTGTGGAAAAGTTATGGTTCCTCAAAGATGGGGAAGATATCAATTTTGTTTAAAACGATGATTTTGTCCATTTATAACTTTTGTGGCCATATTTTCTAAAATAACACGATTTTTTTCAATTTATCACTTTCCTTGCCATATTTTTCAAATTAAGTAATAAACCTTATATACCGATTTAAAGTATAATAAAAGCCGTATCCAGAAATGCATAAATGAGGAAAATCGGCTAAGTTGTGGAAAAGTTATGGTTTCTCAAAAATGGGGAAGATATCAATTTTTGTTCAAAACGATGATTTTGTCCATTTATAACTTTTTGTGGCCATATTTTCTACAATATGGGTCAAAATCAAGTTTGGTAAATTTTTTGTATACTCATTTTAATACCAGAAATCGATTGGGCACAAAAATTCCGATTTTAAAATTTTCAATTTTTTGGCATTTTTGCTAGGAGTTAATGTGCAAAAATTGTCAAAAAATGGGTCAAAAATTGAAACTGAAAGTATTTAAATTTTTTTAACGTAGATTCAAAATATGATAAATACCATTGACTGAAATGCAAAAATTTTGAAAATCGGTTGATTTTTAGCTAAGTTATGGCTTCTCAAAGTTGCAAATGTCTCAATTTTTTAAACCAAAAACAGGCTTTTTTCAATTTATCACTTTCCTTGCCATATTTTTTAAAATTATCTAATAAACCTTATATACCGATTTAAAGTATAATAAAAGCCGTATCCAGAAATGCATAAATGAGGAAAATCGGCTAAGTTGTGGAAAAGTTATGGTTCCTCAAAGATGGGGAAGATATCAATTTTTGTTTAAAACGATGATTTTGTCCATTTATAACTTTTGTGGCCATATTTTCTAAAATAACACGATTTTTTTCAACTTATCACTTTCCTTGCCATATTTTTCAAATTAAGTAATAAACCTTATATACCGATTTAAAGTATAATAAAAGCCGTATCCAGAAATGCATAAATGAGGAAAATCGGCTAAGTTGTGGAAAAGTTATGGTTCCTCAAAGATGGGGAAGATATCAATTTTTGTTTAAAACGATGATTTTGTCCATTTATAACTTTTGTGGCCATATTTTCTAAAATATGGGTCAAAAGCAAGTGTAGTAAAGTTTTTTTATACTCATTTTGATACCAGAAATCGATTGGGCACAAAAAATTCCGATTTTAAAATTTTCAATTTTTTGGCATTTTTGCTAGGAGTTAATGTGCAAAAATTGTCAAAAAATGGGTCAAAAATTGAAACTGAAAGTATTTTATTTTTTTTCACGTAGATTCAAAATATGATAAATACCATTGACAGAAATGCAAAAATTTTGAAAATCGGTTGACTTTTAGCTAAGTTATGGCTTCTCAAAGTTGCAAATGTCTCAATTTTTGAAACCAAAAACACGTTTTTTTTTCAAATTTTTCACTTTTCTCGCCATATATTTCAAAACTTGTAATAAACCTTATATACCGATTTAAAATATAATAAAAGCCGTATCCAAAAATGCATAAATGAGGAAAATCGGCTAAGTTGTGGAAAAGTTATGGTTTCTCAAAAATGGGGAAGATATCAATTTTTGTTCAAAACGATGATTTTGTCCATTTATAACTTTTGTGGCCATATTTTCTACAATATGGGTCAAAATCAAGTTTGGTAAATTTTTTGTATACTCATTTTAATACCAGAAATCGATTGGGCACAAAAAATTCCGATTTTAAAATTTTCAATTTTTTGGCATTTTTGGTAGGAGTTAATGTGCAAAAATTGTCAAAAAATGGGTCAAAAATTGAAACTGAAAGTATTTAAATTTTTTTAACGTAGATTCAAAATATGATAAATACCATTGACTGAAATGCAAAAATTTTGAAAATCGGTTGATTTTTAGCTAAGTTATGGCTTCTCAAAGTTGCAAATGTCTCAATTTTTGAAACCAAAAACACGTTTTTTTCAATTTATCACTTTCCTTGCCATATTTTTCAAAACATGTAATAAGCCTTATATACCGATTTAAAGTATAATAAAAGCCGTATCCAGAAATGCATAAATGAGGAAAATCGGCTAAGTTGTGGAAAAGTTATGGTTCCTCAAAGATGGGGAAGATATCATATTTTGTTTAAAACGATGATTTTGTCCATTTATAACTTTTGTGGCCATATTTTCTAAAATATGGGTCAAAATCAAGTTTGGTAAATTTTTTGTATACTCATTTTAATACCAGAAATCGATAAGGCACAAAAAATTCCGATTTTAAAATTTTCACTTTTTTGGCATTTTTGGTAGGAGTTAATGTGCAAAAATTGTCAAAAACTGGGTCAAAAATTGAAACTGAAAGTATTTTATTTTTTTCACGTAGATTCAAAATATGATAAATACCATTGACAGAAATGCAAAAATTTTGAAAATCGGTTGACTTTTAGCTAAGTTATAGCTTCTCAAAGTTGCAAATGTCTCAATTTTTGAAACCAAAAACACGTTTTTTTCAATTTATCACTTTCCTTGCCATATTTTTCAAAACATGTAATAAGCCTTATATACCGATTTAAAGTATAATAAAAGCCGTATCCAGAAATGCATAAATGAGGAAAATCGGCTAAGTTGTGGAAAAGTTATGGTTCCTCAAAGATGGGGAAGATATCAATTTTTGTTTAAAACGATGATTTTGTCCATTTATAACTTTTGTGGCCATATTTTCTAAAATATGGGTCAAAAGCAAGTGTAGTAAAGTTTTTTTATACTCATTTTGATACCAGAAATCGATAAGGCACAAAAAATTCCGATTTTAAAATTTTCAATTTTTTGGCATTTTTGCTAGGAGTTAATGTGCAAAAATTGTCAAAAAATGGGTCAAAAATTGAAACTGAAAGTATTTAAATTTTTTTAACGTAGATTCAAAATATGATAAATACCATTGACAGAAATGCAAAAATTTTGAAAATCGGTTGATTTTTAGCTAAGTTATGGCTTCTCAAAGTTGCAAATGTCTCAATTTTTGAAACCAAAAACACGTTTTTTTTTCAAATTTTTCACTTTTCTCGCCATATATTTCAAAACATGTAATAAACCTTATATACAGATTTAAAATATAATAAAAGCCGTATCCAAAAATGCATAAATGAGGAAAATCGGCTAAGTTGTGGAAAAGTTATGGTTCCTCAAAGATGGGGAAGATATCAATTTTTGTTTAAAACGATGATTTTGTCCATTTATAACTTTTGTGGCCATATTTTCTAAAATAACACGATTTTTTCAATTTATCACTTTCCTTGCCATATTTTTCAAATTAAGTAATAAACCTTATATACCGATTTAAAGTATAATAAAAGCCGTATCCAGAAATGCATAAATAAGGAAAATCGGCTAAGTTGTGGAAAAGTTATGGTTTCTCAAAAATGGGGAAGATATCAATTTTTGTTTAAAACGATGATTTTGTCCATTTATAACTTTTGTGGCCATATTTTCTAAAATAACACGATTTTTTTCAACTTATCACTTTCCTTGCCATATTTTTCAAATTAAGTAATAAACCTTATATACCGATTTAAAGTATAATAAAAGCCGTATCCAGAAATGCATAAATGAGGAAAATCGGCTAAGTTGTGGAAAAGTTATGGTTCCTCAAAGATGGGGAAGATATCAATTTTTGTTTAAAACGATGATTTTGTCCATTTATAACTTTTGTGGCCATATTTTCTAGAATATATGTCAAAATCAAGTGAGGTAAAGTTTTTTATAGTCATTTTGATACCAGAAATCGATTGGGCACAAAAAATTCCGATTTTAAAATTTTCACTTTTTTGGCATTTTTGGTAGGAGTTAATGTGCAAAAATGGTCAAAAACTGGGTCAAAAATTTAAACTGAAAGTATTTTATATTTTTTTGACGTAGATTCAAAATATGATAAATACAATTGACAGAAATGCAAAAATTTTGAAAATCGGTTGATTTTTAGCTAAGTTATGGCTTTTCAAAGTTGCAAATGTCTCAATTTTTTAAACCAAAAACACGTTTTTTTCAATTTATCACTTTACTTGCCATATTTTTCAAAACATGTAATTAACCTTATATACCGATTTAAAGTATAATAAAAGCCGTATCCAGAAATGCATAAATGAGGAAAATCGGCTAAGTTGTGAAAAAGTTATGGTTGCTCGGAGATGAGGAAGATATCAATATTTGTTCAAAACGATGATTTTGTCCATTTATAACTTTTGTGGCCATATTTTCTAAAATATGGGTCAAAAGCAAGTGTAGTAAAGTTTTTTATACTCATTTTGATACCAGAAATCGATTGGGCACAAAAAATTCCGATTTTAAAATTTTCAATTTTTTGGCATTTTTGCTAGGAGTTAATGTGCAAAAATTGTCAAAAAATGGGTCAAAAATTGAAACTGAAAGTATTTTATTTTTTTTCACGTAGATTCAAAATATGATAAATACCATTGACAGAAATGCAAAAATTTTGAAAATCGGTTGACTTTTAGCTAAGTTATGGCTTCTCAAAGTTGCAAATGTCTCAATTTTTGAAACCAAAAACACGTTTTTTTCAATTTATCACTTTCCTTGCCATATTTTTCAAAACATGTAATAAGCCTTATATACCGATTTAAAGTATAATAAAAGCCGTATCCAGAAATGCATAAATGAGGAAAATCGGCTAAGTTGTGGAAAAGTTATGGTTCCTCAAAGATGGGGAAGATATCAATTTTTGTTTAAAACGATGATTTTGTCCATTTATAACTTTTTGTGGCCATATTTTCTAAAATATGGGTCAAAAGCAAGTGTAGTAAAGTTTTTTTATACTCATTTTGATACCAGAAATCGATAAGGCACAAAAAATTCCGATTTTAAAATTTTCACTTTTTTGGCATTTTTGGTAGGAGTTAATGTGCAAAAATTATCAAAAAATGGGTCAAAAATTGAAACTGAAAGTATTTAAATTTTTTGAACGTAGATTCAAAATATGATAAATACCATTGACAGAAATGCAAAAATTTTGAAAATCGGTTGACTTTTAGCTAAGTTATGGCTTCTCAAAGTTGCAAATGTCTCAATTTTTGAAACCAAAAACACGTTTTTTTCAATTTATCACTTTCCTTGCCATATTTTTCAAAACATGTAATAAGCCTTATATACCGATTTAAAGTATAATAAAAGCCGTATCCAGAAATGCATAAATGAGGAAAATCGGCTAAGTTGTGGAAAAGTTATGGTTCCTCAAAGATGGGGAAGATATCAATTTTTGTTTAAAACGATGATTTTGTCCATTTATAACTTTTGTGGCCATATTTTCTAAAATATATGTCAAAATCAAGTGAGGTAAAGTTTTTTATACTCATTTTGATACCAGAAATCGATTGGGCACAAAAAATTCCGATTTTAAAATTTTCAATTTTTTGGCATTTTTGCTAGGAGTTAATGTGCAAAAATTGTCAAAAAATGGGTCAAAATTGAAACTGAAAGTATTTAAATTTTTTAACGTAGATTCAAAATATGATAAATACCATTGACAGAAATGCAAAAATTTTGAAAATCGGTTGATTTTTAGCTAAGTTATGGCTTCTCAAAGTTGCAAATGTCTCAATTTTTGAAACCAAAAACACGTTTTTTTTTCAAATTTTTCACTTTTCTCGCCATATATTTCAAAACATGTAATAAACCTTATATACAGATTTAAAATATAATAAAAGCCGTATCCAAAAATGCATAAATGAGGAAAATCGGCTAAGTTGTGGAAAAGTTATGGTTCCTCAAAGATGGGGAAGATATCAATTTTTGTTTAAAACGATGATTTTGTCCATTTATAACTTTTGTGGCCATATTTTCTAAAATAACACGATTTTTTCAATTTATCACTTTCCTTGCCATATTTTTCAAATTAAGTAATAAACCTTATATACCGATTTAAAGAATAATAAAAGCCGTATCCAGAAATGCATAAATGAGGAAAATCGGCTAAGTTGTGGAAAAGTTATGGTTTCTCAAAAATGGGGAAGATATCAATTTTTGTTCAAAACGATGATTTTGTCCATTTATAACTTTTGTGGCCATATTTTCTAAAATAACACGATTTTTTCAACTTATCACTTTCCTTGCCATATTTTTCAAATTAAGTAATAAACCTTATATACCGATTTAAAGTATAATAAAAGCCGTATCCAGAAATGCATAAATGAGGAAAATCGGCTAAGTTGTGGAAAAGTTATGGTTCCTCAAAGATGGGGAAGATATCAATTTTTGTTTAAAACGATGATTTTGTCCATTTATAACTTTTGTGGCCATATTTTCTAAAATATGGGTCAAAAGCAAGTGTAGTAAAGTTTTTTTATACTCATTTTGATACCAGAAATCGATTGGGCACAAAAAATTCCGATTTTAAAATTTTCAATTTTTTGGCATTTTTGCTAGGAGTTAATGTGCAAAAATTGTCAAAAAATGGGTCAAAATTGAAACTGAAAGTATTTAAATTTTTTTAACGTAGATTCAAAATATGATAAATACCATTGACAGAAATGCAAAAATTTTGAAAATCGGTTGATTTTTAGCTAAGTTATGGCTTCTCAAAGTTGCAAATGTCTCAATTTTTGAAACCAAAAACACGTTTTTTTTCAAATTTTTCACTTTTCTCGCCATATATTTCAAAACATGTAATAAACCTTATATACAGATTTAAAATATAATAAGAGCCGTATCCAAAAATGCATAAATGAGGAAAATCGGCGAAGTTGTTGATGAGTTATGGTTTCTCAAAAATGGGGAAGATATCAATTTTTGTTCAAAACGATGATTTTGTCCATTTAAACTTTTGTGGCCATATTTTCTACAATATGGGTCAAAATCAAGTTTGGTAAATTTTTTGTATACTCATTTTAATACCAGAAATCGATTGTGCACAAAAAATTCCGATTTTAAAATTTTCAATTTTTTGGCATTTTTGCTAGGAGTTAATGTGCAAAAATTGTCAAAAAATGGGTCAAAAATTGAAACTGAAAGTATTTAAATTTTTTAACGTAGATTCAAAATATGATAAATACCATTGACTGAAATGCAAAAATTTTGAAAATCGGTTGATTTTTAGCTAAGTTATGGCTTCTCAAAGTTGCAAATGTCTCAATTTTTTAAACCAAAAACAGGCTTTTTTCAATTTATCACTTTCCTTGCCATATTTTTCAAAATTATCTAATAAACCTTATATACCGATTTAAAGTATAATAAAAGCCGTATCCAGAAATGCATAAGTGAGGAAAATCGGCTGTTGTGGAAAAGTTATGGTTCCTCAAAGATGGGGAAGATATCAATTTTTGTTTAAAACGATGATTTTGTCCATTTATAACTTTTGTGGCCATATTTTCTAAAATAACACGATTTTTTCAATTAATCACTTTCCTTGCCATATTTTTTCAAATTAAGTAATAAACCTTATATACCGATTTAAAGTATAATAAAAGCCGTATCCAGAAATGCATAAATGAGTAAAATCGGCTAAGTTGTGGAAAAGTTATGGTTCCTCGGAGATGAGGAAGATATCAATATTTGTTCAAAATTATGATTTTGACCATTTATCACTATTGTGGTCATATTTTCTAAAATATGGGTCAAAATCAAGCGTGGTAAAGTTTTTTTAAACTCATTTTAATACCAGAAATCGATAAGGCACAAAAAATTCCGATTTTAAAATTTTTAATTTTTGGCATTTTTGCTAGGAGTTAATGTGCAAAAATTGTCAAAAAATGGGTCAAAAATTGAAACTGAAAGTATTTTAATTTTTTGATGTAGATTCAAAATATGATACATACCATTGACAGAAATGCAAAAATTTTGAAAATCGGTTGATTTTTAGCTAAGATATGGCTTCTCAAAGTTGCAAATGTCTCAATTTTTTAAACCAAAAACACGTTTTTTTCAATATATCACTTTCCTTGCCATATTTTTCAAATTATCTAATAAACCGTATATACCGATTTAAAGTATAATAAAAGCCGTATCCAGAAATGCATAAATGAGGAAAATCGGCTAAGTTGTGGAAAAGTTATGGTTCCTCAAAGATGGGGAAGATATCAATTTTTGTTTAAAACGATGATTTTGTCCATTTATAACTTTTGTGGCCATATTTTCTAAAATAACACGATTTTTTTCAATTTATCACTTTCCTTGCCATATTTTTCAAATTAAGTAATAAACCTTATATACCGATTTAAAGTATAATAAAAGCCGTATCCAGAAATGCATAAATGAGGAAAATCGGCTAAGTTGTGGAAAAGTTATGGTTTCTCAAAAATGGGGAAGATATCAATTTTTGTTCAAAACGATGATTTTGTCCATTTATAACTTTTGTGGCCATATTTTCTAAAATAACACGATTTTTTTCAACTTATCACTTTCCTTGCCATATTTTTCAAATTAAGTAATAAACCTTATATACCGATTTAAAGTATAATAAAAGCCGTATCCAGAAATGCATAAATGAGGAAAATCGGCTAAGTTGTGGAAAAGTTATGGTTCCTCAAAGATGGGGAAGATATCAATTTTTGTTTAAAACGACGATTTTGTCCATTTATAACTTTTGTGGCCATATTTTCTAAAATATGGGTCAAAAGCAAGTGTAGTAAAGTTTTTTTATACTCATTTTGATACCAGAAATCGATTGGGCACAAAAAATTCCGATTTTAAAATTTTCAATTTTTTGGCATTTTTGCTAGGAGTTAATGTGCAAAAATTGTCAAAAAATGGGTCAAAAATTGAAACTGAAAGTATTTAAATTTTTTTAACGTAGATTCAAAATATGATAAATACCATTGACAGAAATGCAAAAATTTTGAAAATCGGTTGATTTTTAGCTAAGTTATGGCTTCTCAAAGTTGCAAATGTCTCAATTTTTGAAACCAAAAACACGGTTTTTTTTCAAATTTTTCACTTTTCTCGCCATATATTTCAAAACATGTAATAAACCTTATATACAGATTTAAAATATAATAAGAGCCGTATCCAAAAATGCATAAATGAGGAAAATCGGCGAAGTTGTTGATGAGTTATGGTTTCTCAAAAATGGGGAAGATATCAATTTTTGTTCAAAACGATGATTTTGTCCATTTAAACTTTTGTGGCCATATTTTCTACAATATGGGTCAAAATCAAGTTTGGTAAATTTTTTGTATACTCATTTTAATACCAGAAATCGATTGTGCACAAAAAATTCCGATTTTAAAATTTTCAATTTTTTGGCATTTTTGCTAGGAGTTAATGTGCAAAAATTGTCAAAAAATGGGTCAAAAATTGAAACTGAAAGTATTTAAATTTTTTTAACGTAGATTCAAAATATGATAAATACCATTGACTGAAATGCAAAAATTTTGAAAATCGGTTGATTTTTAGCTAAGTTATGGCTTCTCAAAGTTGCAAATGTCTCAATTTTTTAAACCAAAAACAGGCTTTTTTCAATTTATCACTTTCCTTGCCATATTTTTCAAAATTATCTAATAAACCTTATATACCGATTTAAAGTATAATAAAAGCCGTATCCAGAAATGCATAAGTGAGGAAAATCGGCTAAGTTGTGGAAAAGTTATGGTTCCTCAAAGATGGGGAAGATATCAATTTTTGTTTAAAACGATGATTTTGTCCATTTATAACTTTTGTGGCCATATTTTCTAAAATAACACGATTTTTTTCAATTAATCACTTTCCTTGCCATATTTTTCAAATTAAGTAATAAACCTTATATACCGATTTAAAGTATAATAAAAGCCGTATCCAGAAATGCATAAATGAGTAAAATCGGCTAAGTTGTGGAAAAGTTATGGTTCCTCGGAGATGAGGAAGATATCAATATTTGTTCAAAATTATGATTTTGACCATTTATCACTATTGTGGTCATATTTTCTAAAATATGGGTCAAAATCAAGCGTGGTAAAGTTTTTTTAAACTCATTTTAATACCAGAAATCGATAAGGCACAAAAAATTCCGATTTTAAAATTTTTAATTTTTTGGCATTTTTGCTAGGAGTTAATGTGCAAAAATTGTCAAAAAATGGGTCAAAAATTGAAACTGAAAGTATTTTAATTTTTTGATGTAGATTCAAAATATGATACATACCATTGACAGAAATGCAAAAATTTTGAAAATCGGTTGATTTTTAGCTAAGATATGGCTTCTCAAAGTTGCAAATGTCTCAATTTTTTTAAACCAAAAACACGTTTTTTTCAATATATCACTTTCCTTGCCATATTTTTCAAATTATCTAATAAACCGTATATACCGATTTAAAGTATAATAAAAGCCGTATCCAGAAATGCATAAATGAGGAAAATCGGCTAAGTTGTGGAAAAGTTATGGTTCCTCAAAGATGGGGAAGATATCAATTTTTGTTTAAAACGATGATTTTGTCCATTTATAACTTTTGTGGCCATATTTTCTAAAATAACACGATTTTTTTCAATTTATCACTTTCCTTGCCATATTTTTCAAATTAAGTAATAAACCTTATATACCGATTTAAAGTATAATAAAAGCCGTATCCAGAAATGCATAAATGAGGAAAATCGGCTAAGTTGTGGAAAAGTTATGGTTTCTCAAAAATGGGGAAGATATCAATTTTTGTTCAAAACGATGATTTTGTCCATTTATAACTTTTGTGGCCATATTTTCTAAAATAACACGATTTTTTTCAACTTATCACTTTCCTTGCCATATTTTTCAAATTAAGTAATAAACCTTATATACCGATTTAAAGTATAATAAAAGCCGTATCCAGAAATGCATAAATGAGGAAAATCGGCTAAGTTGTGGAAAAGTTATGGTTCCTCAAAGATGGGGAAGATATCAATTTTTGTTTAAAACGATGATTTTGTCCATTTATAACTTTTGTGGCCATATTTTCTAAAATATATGTCAAAATCAAGTGAGGTAAAGTTTTTTATAGTCATTTTGATACCAGAAATCGATTGGGCACAAAAAATTCCGATTTTAAAATTTTCACTTTTTTGGCATTTTTGGTAGGAGTTAATGTGCAAAAATTGTCAAAAACTGGGTCAAAAATTGAAACTGAAAGTATTTTATTTTTTTGACGCAGATTCAAAATATGATAAATACAATTGACAGAAATGCAAAAATTTTGAAAATCGGTTGATTTTTAGCTAAGTTATGGCTTTTCAAAGTTGCAAATGTCTCAATTTTTTAAACCAAAAACACGTTTTTTTCAATTTATCGCTTTACTTTCCATATTTTTCAAATTATGTAATAAACCTTATATACCGATTTAAAGTATAATAAAAGCCGTATGTAGAAATGCATAAATGAGGAAAATCGGCTAAGTTGTGGAAAAGTTATGGTTCTTCGGAGATGAGGAAGATATCAATTTTTGTTCAAAACGATGATTTTGTCCATTTATAACTATTGTTGCCATATTTTCTAAAATATGGGTGAAAATCAAGTATGGTAAAGTTTTTTTATACTCATTTTAATACCAGAAATCGATAAGGCACAAAAAATTCCGATTTTAAAATTTTCACTTCTTTGGCATTTTTGATAGGAGTTAATGTGCAAAATTTGTCAAAAAATGGGTCAAAAATTGAAACTGAAAGTATTTTATTTTTTTTTTTTTGACGTAGATTCAAAATATGATAAATACCATTGACAGAAATGCAAACATTTTGAAAATCGGTTGATTTTTAGCTAAGTTATGGCTTCTCAAAGTTGCAAATGTCTCAATTTTTTAAGCCAAAAACACTTTTTTTTCAATTTATCACTTTCCTTGCCATATTTTTCAAATTAAGTAATAAACCTTATATACCGATTTAAAGTATAATAAAAGCCGTATCCAGAAATGCATAAATGACGAAAATCGGCTAAGTTGTGGAAAAGTTATGGTTCCTCAAAGATGGGGAAGATATCAATTTTTGTTTAAAACGATGATTTTGTCCATTTATAACTTTTGTGGCCATATTTTCTAAAATATATGTCAAAATCAAGTGAGGTAAAGTTTTTTATAGTCATTTTGATACCAGAAATCGATTGGGCACAAAAAAATTCCGATTTTAAAATTTTCACTTTTTTGGCATTTTTGGTAGGAGTTAATGTGCAAAAATTGTCAAAAACTGGGTCAAAAATTGAAACTGAAAGTATTATATTTTTTTGACGCAGATTCAAAATATGATAAATACAATTGACAGAAATGCAAAAATTTTGAAAATCGGTTGATTTTTAGCTAAGTTATGGCTTTTCAAAGTTGCAAATGTCTCAATTTTTTAAACCAAAAACACGTTTTTTTCAATTTATCGCTTTACTTTCCATATTTTTCAAATTATGTAATAAACCTTATATACCAATTTAAAGTATAATAAAAGCCGTATCCAGAAATGCATAAATGAGGAAAATCGGCTAAGTTGTGGAAAAGTTATGGTTCTTCGGAGATGAGGAAGATATCAATTTTTGTTCAAAACGATGATTTTGTCCATTTATAACTATTGTTGCCATATTTTCTAAAATATGGGTGAAAATCAAGTATGGTAAAGTTTTTTTATACTCATTTTAATACCAGAAATCGATAAGGTACAAAAAATTCCGATTTTAAAATTTTCACTTCTTTGGCATTTTTGATAGGAGTTAATGTGCAAAATTTGTCAAAAAATGGGTCAAAAATTGAAACTGAAAGTATTTTATTTTTTTTTTTGACGTAGATTCAAAATATGATAAATACCATTGACAGAAATGCAAACATTTTGAAAATCGGTTGATTTTTAGCTAAGTTATGGCTTCTCAAAGTTGCAAATGTCTCAATTTTTTAAGCCAAAAACACTTTTTTTTCAATTTATCACTTTCCTTGCCATATTTTTCAAATTATGTAATAAACCTTATATACCGATTTAAAGTATAATGAAAGCCGTATCCAGAAATGCATAAATGAGGAAAATCGGCTAAGTTGTTGATAAGTTATGGTTTCTCAAAAATGGGGAAGATATCAATTTTTCTTCAAAACGATGATTTTGTTTATTTATAACTATTGTTGCCATATTTTCTAAAATATGGGTGAAAATCAAGTGTGGTAAAGTTTTTTTATACTCATTTTGATACCAGAAATCGATAAGGCACAAAAAATTCCGATTTTAAAATTTTCACTTTTTTGGCATTTTTGATAGGAGTTAATGTGCAAAAATTGTCAAAAACTGGGTCAAAAATTGAAACTGAAAGTATTTTATTTTTTTTGACGTAGATTCAAAATATGATAAATACCATTGACAGAAATGCAAAAATTTTGAAAATCGGTTGACTTATAGCTAAGTTATGGCTTTTCAAAGTTGCAAATGTCTCAATTTTTGAAACCAAAAACACGTTTTTTTCAATTTATCACTTTCCTTGCCATATTTTTCAAATTATGTAATAAACCTTATATACCGATTTAAAGTATAATAAAAGCCGTATCCAGAAATGTATAAATGAGGAAAATCGGCTAAGTTGTGGAAAAGTTATGGTTGCTCGGAGATGAGGAAGATATCAATTTTTGTTTAAAACGATGATTTTGTCCATTTATAACTTTTGTGGCCATATTTTCTAAAATATATGTCAAAATCAAGTGTGGTAAACTTTTTTATACTCATTTTGATACCAGAAATCGATTGGGCACAAAAAATTCCGATTTTAAAATTTTCAATTTTTGGCATTTTTGGTAGGTGTTAATGTGCAAAAATTGTCAAAAACTGGGTCAAAAATTGAAACTGAAAGTATTTTAATTTTTTGATGTAGATTCAAAATATGATACATACCATTGACAGAAATGCAAAAATTTTGAAAATCGGTTGATTTTTAGCTAAGATATGGCTTCTCAAAGTTGCAAATGTCTCAATTTTTTAAACCAAAAACACGTTTTTTTCAATATATCACTTTCCTTGCCATATTTTTCAAATTATCTAATAAACCGTATATACCGATTTAAAGTATAATAAAAGCCGTATCCAGAAATGCATAAATGAGGAAAATCGGCTAAGTTGTGGAAAAGTTATGGTTCCTCAAAGATGGGGAAGATATCAATTTTTGTTTAAAACGATGATTTTGTCCATTTATAACTTTTGTGGCCATATTTTCTAAAATATATGTCAAAATCAAGTGAGGTAAAGTTTTTTATAGTCATTTTGATACCAGAAATCGATTGGGCACAAAAAATTCCGATTTTAAAATTTTTACTTTTTTGGCATTTTTGGTAGGAGTTAATGTGCAAAATTTGTCAAAAACTGGGTCAAAAATTGAAACTGAAAGTATTTTATTTTTTTTGACGTAGATTCAAAATATGATAAATACCATTGACAGAAATGCAAAAATTTTGAAAATCGGTTGACTTATAGCTAAGTTATGGCTTTTCAAAGTTGCAAATGTCTCAATTTTTGAAACCAAAAACACGTTTTTTTCAATTTATCACTTTCCTCGCCATATTTTTCAAATTATGTAATAAACCTTATATACCGATTTAAAGTATAATAAAAGCCGTATCCAGAAATGTATAAATGAGGAAAATCGGCTAAGTTGTGGAAAAGTTATGGTTGCTCGGAGATGAGGAAGATATCAATTTTTGTTTAAAACGATGATTTTGTCCATTTATAACTTTTGTGGCCATATTTTCTAAAATATATGTCAAAATCAAGTGTGGTAAAGTTTTTTATACTCATTTTATAACCAGAAATCGATTGGGCACAAAAAATTCCGATTTTAAAATTTTAAATTTTTTGGCTTTTTTGCTAGGACTTAATGTGCAAAAATGGTCAAAAAATGGGTCAAATTTTAAAACTGACAATATGAACAATTTTTTGATGTACAATAAAAATATGATCAATACTATTGACAGAAATGCATAAATTTTGAAAATCGGTTGATTTTTAGCTAAGTTATTTCTTCTCAAAGTTGCAAAATTCTCAATTTTTTAAACCAAATAACACGTTTTTTCAACTTTCACTTTCCTTGCCATATTTTTCAAAACATTTAATAAACCTTATATACCGATTTAAAGTATAATAAAAGCCGTATCCAGAAATGCATAAATGAGGAAAATCGGCTAAGTTGTGGAAAAGTTATGGTTCCTCAATGAGGAAGATATCAATATTTGTTCAAAACGATGATTTTGACCATTTATCACCATTGTGGTCATATTTTCTAAAATATGGGTCAAAATCAAGTGTGGTAAAGTTTTTTTATACTCATTTTAATACCAGAAATCGATTGGGCACAAAAAATTCCGATTTTAAAATTTTCACTTTTTTGACATTTTTGCTAGAAGTAAATTTGCAAAATTTGTTAAAAAATGGGTCAAAAATTGAAACTGAAAGTATTCTAATTTTTTTGACGTAGATTCAAAATATAATAAATACCATTGACAGAAATGCAAAAATTTTGAAAATCGGTTGATTTTTAGCTAAGTTATGGCTTCTCAAAGTTGCAAATGTCTCAAACACGTTTTTTTTTCAATTTATTACTTTCCTCGCCATATTTTTCAAAACATGTAATAAACCTAATATACCGATTTAAAATATAATAAAAGCCGTATCCAGAAATGCATAAATGAGGAAAATCGGCTAAGTTGTGGAAAAGTTATGGTTCCTCAATGAGGAAGATATCAATATTTGTTCAAAACGATGATTTTGACCATTTATCACCATTGTGGTCATATTTTCTAAAATATGGGTCAAAATCAAGTGTGGTAAAGTTTTTTTATACTTATTTTAATACCAGAAATCGATAAGGCACAAAAAATTCCGATTTTAAAATTTTCACTTTTTTGGCATTTTTGGTAGGAGTTAATGTGCAAAAATTGTCAGAAACTGGGTCAAAAATTGAAACTGAAAGTATTTTAATTTTTTTTGACGTAGACTCAAATTATGATAAATACCATTGACAGAAATGGAAAATTTTGAAAATCGGTTGATTTTTAGCTAAGTTATGGCTTCTCAAAGTTGCAAATGTCTCAATTTTTGAAACCAAAAACACGTTTTTTTTTTTCAAATTTTTCACTTTTTTCGCCATATATTTCAAAACATGTAATAAACCTTATATACCGATTTAAAATATAATAAAAGCCGTATTCAAAATTGCATAAATGAGGAAAATCGGCAAAGTTGTTGATGAGTTATGGTTTCTCAAAGATGGTCAAGATATCAAATTTTGTTCAAAACGATGATTTTGTCCATTTATAACTTTTGTGGCCATATTTTCTAAAATATGGGTCAAAATCAAGTGTGGTAATTTTTTTTTATACTCATTTTATAACCAGAAATCGATTGGGCACAAAAAATTCCGATTTTAAAATTTTAAATTTTTTGGCATTTTTGGTAGGAGTTATTGTGCAAAAATTGTCAAAAACTGGGTCAAAAATTGTAACTGAAAGTATTTTATTTTTTTGACGTAGATTCAAAATATGATAAATACCATTGAAAGAAATGCAAAAATTTTGAAAATCGGTTGATTTTTAGCTAAGTTATGGCTTTTCAAAGTTGCAAATGCCTCAATTTTTTAAACCAAAAACACGTTTTTTTCAATTTATCACTTTCCTTGCCATATTTTTCAAATTAAGTAATAAACCTTATATACCGATTTAAAGTATAATAAAAGCCGTATCCAGAAATGCATAAATGAGGAAAATCGGCTAAGTTGTGGAAAAGTTATGGTTGCTCGGAGATGAGGAAGATATCAATATTTGTTCAAAACGATGATTTTGACCATTTATCACCATTGTGGTCATATTTTCTAAAATATGGGTAAAAATCAAGTGTGGTAAAGTTTTTTTATACTCATTTTAATACCAGAAATCGATAAGGCACAAAAAATTCCGATTTTAAAATTTTCACTTTTTTGGCATTTTTGGTAGGAGTTAATGTGCAAAAATTGTCAAAAACTGGGTCAAAAATTGAAACTGAAAGTATTTTATTTTTTTGACGCAGATTCAAAATATGATAAATACCATTGACAGAAATGCAAAAATTTTGAAAATCGGTTGATTTTTAGCTAAGTTATGGCTTCTCAAAGTTGCAAATGTCTCAATTTTTGAAACCAAAAAACACGTTTTTTTCAAATTTTTCACTTATCTCGCCATATTTTTCAAAATTATCTAGTAAACCTTATATACCGATTTAAAGTATAATAAAAGCCGTATCCAGAAATGCATAAATGAGGAAAATCGGCTAAGTTGTGGAAAAGTTATGGTTCCTCAAAGATGGGCAAGATATCAAATTTTGTTCAAAACGATGATTTTGTCCATTTATAACTATTGTGGCCATATTTTCTAAAATATGGGTCAAAATCAAGTGTGGTAAATTTTTTTATACTCATTTTATTACCAGAAATCGATAAGGCACAAAGAATTCCGATTTTAAAATTTTCAATTTTTTGGCATTTTTGGTAGGAGTTATTGTGCAAAAATTGTCAAAAACTGGGTCAAAAATTGTAACTGAAAGTATTTTATTTTTTTGACGTAGATTCAAAATATGATAAATACCATTGAAAGAAATGCAAAAATTTTGAAAATCGGTTGATTTTTAGCTAAGTTATGGCTTTTCAAAGTTGCAAATGCCTCAATTTTTTAAACCAAAAACACGTTTTTTTCAATTTATCACTTTCCTTGCCATATTTTTCAAATTAAGTAATAAACCTTATATACCGATTTAAAGTATAATAAAAGCCGTATCCAGAAATGCATATATAAGTAAAATCGGCTAAGTTGTGGAAAAGTTATGGTTCCTCAAAGATAGGGAATATATCAATTTTTGTTTAAAACGATGATTTTGACCATTTATCACCATTGTGGTCATATTTTCTAAAATATGGGTCAAAATCAAGTGTGGTAAAGTTTTTTTATACTCATTTTAATACCAGAAATCGATAAGGCACAAAAAATTCCGATTTTAAAATTTTCACTTTTTTGGCATTTTTGGTAGGAGTTAATGTGCAAAAATTGTCAAAAACTGGGTCAAAAATTGAAACTGAAAGTATTTTATTTTTTTGACGCAGATTCAAAATATGATAAATACCATTGACAGAAATGCAAAAATTTTGAAAATCGGTTGATTTTTAGCTAAGTTATGGCTTCTCAAAGTTGCAAATGTCTCAATTTTTGAAACCAAAAACACGTTTTTTTTCAAATTTTTCACTTATCTCGCCATATTTTTCAAAATTATCTAATAAACCTTATATACCGATTTAAAGTATAATAAAAGCCGTATCCAGAAATGCATAAATAAGGAAAATCGGCTAAGTTGTGGAAAAGTTATGGTTCCTCAAAGATGGGGAAGATATCAATTTTTGTTTAAAACGATGATTTTGTCCATTTATAACTTTTGTGGCCATATTTTCTAAAATATATGTCAAAATCAAGTGAGGTAAAGTTTTTTATTCTCATTTTGATACCAGAAATCGATTGGGCACAAAAAATTCCGATTTTAAAATTTTCAATTTTTTGGCATTTTTGCTAGGAGTTAATGTGCAAAAATTGTCAGAAAGTGGGTCAAAAATTTAAACTGAAAGTATTTTATTTTTTTGACGTAGATTCAAAATATGATAAATACCATTGACAGAAATGCAAAAATTTTGAAAATCGGTTGATTTTTAGCTAAGTTATGGCTTCTCAAAGTTGCAAATGTCTCAATTTTTGAAACCAAAAACACGTTTTTTTTTCAAATTTTTCACTTTTCTCGCCATATATTTCAAAACATGTAATAAACCTTATATACCGATTTAAAATATAATAAAAGCCGTATCCAAAAATGCATAAATGAGCAAAATCGGCTAAGTTGTTGATGAGTTATGGTTTCTCAAAGATGGGCAAGATATCAAATTTTGTTCAAAACGATGATTTTGTCCATTTATAACTATTGTGGCCATATTTTCTAAAATATGGGTCAAAATCAAGTGTGGTAAATTTTTTTTATACTCATTTTATTACCAGAAATCGATAAGGCACAAAGAATTCCGATTTTAAAATTTTCAATTTTTTGGCATTTTTGGTAGGAGTTATTGTGCAAAAATTGTCAAAAACTGGGTCAAAAATTGTAACTGAAAGTATTTTATTTTTTTGACGTAGATTCAAAATATGATAAATACCATTGAAAGAAATGCAAAAATTTTGAAAATCGGTTGATTTTTAGCTAAGTTATGGCTTTTCAAAGTTGCAAATGCCTCAATTTTTTAAACCAAAAACACGTTTTTTTCAATTTATCACTTTCCTTGCCATATTTTTCAAATTAAGTAATAAACCTTATATACCGATTTAAAGTATAATAAAATCCGTATCCAGAAATGCATATATAAGTAAAATCGGCTAAGTTGTGGAAAAGTTATGGTTCCTCAAAGATAGGGAATATATCAATTTTTGTTTAAAACGATGATTTTGTCCATTTAAACTTTTGTGGCCATATTTTCTAAAATAACACGATTTTTTTCAATTTATCACTTTCCTTGCCATATTTTTCAAATTAAGTAATAAACCTTATATACCGATTTAAAGTATAATAAAAGCCGTATCCAGAAATGCATATATAAGGAAAATCGGCTAAGTTGTGGAAAAGTTATGGTTCCTCAAAGATGGGGAAGATATCAATTTTTGTTTAAAACGATGATTTTGTCCATTTATAACTTTTGTGGCCTTATTTTCTAAAATATATGTCAAAATCAAGTGAGGTAAAGTTTTTTATACTCATTTTGATACCAGAAATCGATTGGGCACAAAAAATTCCGATTTTAAAATTTTCACTTTTTTGGCATTTTTGGTAGGAGTTAATGTGCAAAAATTGTCAAAAACTGGGTAAAATATTGAAACTGAAAGTATTTTATTTTTTTGACGTAGATTCAAAATATGATAAATACCATTGACAGAAATGCAAAAATTTTGAAAATCGGTTGATTTTTAGCTAAGTTATGGCTTTTCAAAGTTGCAAATGTCTCAATTTTTGAAACCAAAAACACGTTTTTTTTTCAAATTTTTCACTTTTTTCGCCATATATTTCAAAAATGTAATAAACCTTATATACCGATTTAAAGTATAATAAAAGCCGTATCCAGAAATGCATAAATGAGGAAAATCGGCTAAGTTGTGGAAAAGTTATGGTTCCTCAAAGATGGGGAAGATATCAATTTTTGTTTAAAACGATGATTTTGTCCATTTATAACTTTTGTGGCCATATTTTCTAAAATATATGTCAAAATCAAGTGAGGTAAAGTTTTTTATACTCATTTTGATACCAGAAATCGATTGGGCACAAAGAAATCCGATTTTAAAATTTTCAATTTTTTGGCATTTTTGCTAGGAGTTAATGTGCAAAAATTGTCAAAAAATGGGTCAAAAATTGAAACTGAAAGTATTTAAATTTTTTTAACGTAGATTCAAAATATGATAAATACCATTGACAGAAATGCAAAAATTTTGAAAATCGGTTGATTTTTAGCTAAGTTATGGCTTTTCAAAGTTGCAAATGTCTCAATTTTTGAAACCAAAAACACGTTTTTTTTCAAATTTTTCACTTTTCTCGCCATATATTTCAAAAATGTAATAAACCTTATATACCGATTTAAAATATAATAAAAGCCGTATCCAGAAATGCATAAATGAGCAAAATCGGCTAAGTTGTTGATGAGTTATGGTTTCTCAAAGATGGAGAAGATATCAAATTTTGTTCAAAACGATGATTTTGTCCATTTATAACTATTGTGGCCATATTTTCTAAAATATGGGTCAAAGTCAAGTGTGGTAAATTTTTTTTATACTCATTTTATTACCAGAAATCGATAAGGCACATAAAATTCCGATTTTAAAATTTTCACTTTTTTGGCATTTTTGGTAGGAGTTAATGTGCAAAAATTGTCAAAAACTGGGTAAAAAATTGAAACTGAAAGTATTTTAATATTTTTTGACGTAGACTCAAATTATGATAAATACCATTGACAGAAATGCAAAAATTTTGAAAATCGGTTGATTTTTAGCTAAGTTATGGCTTTTCAAAGTTGCAAATGGCTCAATTTTTTAAACCAAAAACACGTTTTTTTCAATTTATCACTTTCCTTGCCATATTTTTCAAAACATGTAATAAGCCTTATATACCGATTTAAAGTATAATAAAAGCCGTATCCAGAAATGCATAAATGAGGAAAATCGGCTAAGTTGTGGAAAAGTTATGGTTCCTCAAAGATGGGGAAGATATCAATTTTTGTTTAAAACGATGATTTTGTCCATTTATAACTTTTGTGGCCATATTTTCTAAAATATATGTCAAAATCAAGTGAGGTAAAGTTTTTATACTCATTTTGATACCAGAAATCGATTGGGCACAAAAAATTCTGATTTTAAAATTTTCAATTTTTTGGCATTTTTGCTAGGAGTTAATGTGCAAAAATTGTCAAAAAATGGGTCAAAAATTGAAACTGAAAGTATTTAAATTTTTTTAACGTAGATTCAAAATATGATAAATACCATTGACAGAAATGCAAAAATTTTGAAAATCGGTTTATTTTTAGCTAAGTTATGGCTTCTCAAAGTTGCAAATGTCTCAATTTTTTAAACCAAAAACACGTTTTTTTTTCAATTGATCACTTTCCTCGCCATATTTTTCAAAATTATCTAATAAATCTTATATACCGATTTAAAGTATAATAAAAGCCGTATCCAGAAATGCATAAATGAGCAAAATCGGCTAAGTTGTTGATGAGTTATGGTTTCTCAAAGATGGAGAAGATATCAAATTTTGTTCAAAACGATGATTTTGTCCATTTATAACTATTGTGGCCATATTTTCTAAAATATGGGTCAAAGTCAAGTGTGTTAAATTTTTTTATACTCATTTTATTACAAGAAATCGATAAGGCACATAAAATTCCGATTTTAAAATTTTCACTTTTTTGGCATTTTTGGTAGGAGTTAATGTGCAAAAATTGTCAAAAACTGGGTAAAAAATTGAAACTGAAAGTATTTTAATATTTTTTGACGTAGACTCAAATTATGATAAATACCATTGACAGAAATGCAAAAATTTTGAAAATCGGTTGATTTTTAGCTAAGTTATGGCTTTTCAAAGTTGCAAATGTCTCAATTTTTTAAACCAAAAACACGTTTTTTCAATTTATCACTTTCCTTGCCATATTTTTCAAAACATGTAATAAGCCTTATATACCGATTTAAAGTATAATAAAAGCCGTATCCAGAAATGCATAAATGAGGAAAATCGGCTAAGTTGTGGAAAAGTTATGGTTCCTCAAAGATGGGGAAGATATCAATTTTTGTTTAAAACGATGATTTTGTCCATTTATAACTTTTTGTGGCCATATTTTCTAAAATATATGTCAAAATCAAGTGAGGTAAAGTTTTTTATACTCATTTTGATACCAGAAATCGATTGGGCACAAAAAATTCTGATTTTAAAATTTTCAATTTTTTGCATTTTTGCTAGGAGTTAATGTGCAAAATTGTCAAAAAATGGGTCAAAAATTGAAACTGAAAGTATTTAAATTTTTTTAACGTAGATTCAAAATATGATAAATACCATTGACAGAAATGCAAAAATTTTGAAAATCGGTTTATTTTTAGCTAAGTTATGGCTTCTCAAAGTTGCAAATGTCTCAATTTTTTAAACCAAAAACACGTTTTTTTTTCAATTGATCACTTTCCTCGCCATATTTTTCAAAATTATCTAATAAATCTTATATACCGATTTAAAGTATAATAAAAGCCGTATCCAGAAATGCATAAATGAGCAAAATCGGCTAAGTTGTTGATGAGTTATGGTTTCTCAAAGATGGAGAAGATATCAAATTTTGTTCAAAACGATGATTTTGTCCATTTATAACTATTGTGGCCATATTTTCTAAAATATGGGTCAAAGTCAAGTGTGTTAAATTTTTTTTATACTCATTTTATTACCAGAAATCGATAAGGCACATAAAATTCCGATTTTAAAATTTTCACTTTTTTGGCATTTTTGGTAGGAGTTAATGTGCAAAAATTGTCAAAAACTGGGTAAAAATTGAAACTGAAAGTATTTTAATATTTTTTGACGTAGACTCAAATTATGATAAATACCATTGACAGAAATGCAAAAATTTTGAAAATCGGTTGATTTTTAGCTAAGTTATGGCTTTTCAAAGTTGCAAATGTCTCAATTTTTTAAACCAAAAACACGTTTTTTTCAATTTATCACTTTCCTTGCCATATTTTTCAAAACATGTAATAAGCCTTATATACCGATTTAAAGTATAATAAAAACCGTATCCAGAAATGCATAAATGAGGAAAATCGGCTAAGTTGTGGAAAAGTTATGGTTCCTCAAAGATGGGGAAGATATCAATTTTTGTTTAAAACGATGATTTTGTCCATTTATAACTTTTGTGGCCATATTTTCTAAAATATATGTCAAAATCAAGTGAGGTAAAGTTTTTTATACTCATTTTGATACCAGAAATCGATTGGGCACAAAAAATTCTGATTTTAAAATTTTCAATTTTTTGGCATTTTTGCTAGGAGTTAATGTGCAAAAATTGTCAAAAAATGGGTCAAAAATTGAAACTGAAAGTATTTAAATTTTTTTAACGTAGACTCAAAATATGATAAATACCATTGACAGAAATGCAAAAATTTTGAAAATCGGTTTATTTTTAGCTAAGTTATGGCTTCTCAAAGTTGCAAATGTCTCAATTTTTAAAACCAAAAACACGTTTTTTTTTCAATTTATCACTTTCCTCGCCATATTTTTCAAAATTATCTAATAAATCTTATATACCGATTTAAAGTATAATAAAAGCCGTATCCAGAAATGCATAAATGAGGAAAATCGGCTAAGTTGTGGAAAAGTTATGGTTCCTCAAAGATGGGGAAGATATCAATTTTTGTTTAAAACGATGATTTTGTCCATTTACCACTATTGTGGCCATATTTTCTAAAATATGGGTCAAAAGCAAGTGTAGTAAAGTTTTTTTATACTCATTTTGATACCAGAAATCGATAAGGCACAAAAAATTCCGATTTTAAAATTTTCACTTTTTTGGCATTTTTGCTAGGAGTTAATGTGCAAAAATTGTCAAAAAATGGGTCAAAAATTGAAACTGAAAGTATTTAAATTTTTTTAACGTAGATTCAAAATATGATAAATACCATTGACAGAAATGGAAAAATTTTGAAAATCGGTTGATTTTTAGCTAAGTTATGGCTTTTCAAAGTTGCAAATGTCTCAATTTTTGGAACCAAAAACACGTTTTTTTCAATTTATCGCTTTCCTTGCCATATTTTTCAAATTAAGAATTAAACCTTATATACCGATTTAAAATATAATAAAAGCCGTATCCAGAAATGCATAAATGAGCAAAATCGGCTAAGTTGTTGATGAGTTATGGTTTCTCAAAGATGGAGAAGATATCAAATTTTGTTCAAAACGATGATTTTGTCCATTTATAACTATTGTGGCCATATTTTCTAAAATATGGGTCAAAGTCAAGTGTGGTAAATTTTTTTATACTCATTTTGATACCAGAAATCGATTGGGCACAAAAAAAATCCGATTTTAAAATTTTCAATTTTTTGGCATTTTTGCTAGGAGTTAATGTGCAAAAATTGTCAAAAAATGGGTCAAAAATTGAAACTGAAAGTATTTAAATTTTTTTAACGTAGATTCAAAATATGATAAATACCATTGACAGAAATGCAAAAATTTTGAAAATCGGTTGATTTTTAGCTAAGTTATGGCTTTTCAAAGTTGCAAATGTCTCAATTTTTGAAACCAAAAACACGTTTTTTTTTCAAATTTTTCACTTTTCTCGCCATATATTTCAAAAATGTAATAAATCTTATATACCGATTTAAAATATAATAAAAGCCGTATCCAGAAATGCATAAATGAGCAAAATCGGCTAAGTTGTTGATGAGTTATGGTTTCTCAAAGATGGAGAAGATATCAAATTTTGTTCAAAACGATGATTTTGTCCATTTATAACTATTGTGGCCATATTTTCTAAAATATGGGTCAAAGTCAAGTGTGGTAAATTTTTTTTATACTAATTTTATTACCAGAAATCGATAAGGCACATAAAATTCCGATTTTAAAATTTTCACTTTTTTGGCATTTTTGGTAGGAGTTAATGTGCAAAAATTGTCAAAAACTGGGTAAAAAATTGAAACTGAAAGTATTTTATTTTTTTGACGTAGATTGAAAATATGATAAATACCATTGACAGAAATGCAAAAATTTTGAAAATCGGTTGATTTTTAGCTAAGTTATGGCTTTTCAAAGTTGCAAATGTCTCAATTTTTTAAACCAAAAACACGTTTTTTTCAATTTATCACTTTCCTTGCCATATTTTTTCAAAACATGTAATAAGCCTTATATACCGATTTAAAGTATAATAAAAACCGTATCCAGAAATGCATAAATGAGGAAAATCGGCTAAGTTGTGGAAAAGTTATGGTTCCTCAAAGATGGGGAAGATATCAATTTTTGTTTAAAACGATGATTTTGTCCATTTATAACTTTTGTGGCCATATTTTCTAAAATATATGTCAAAATCAAGTGAGGTAAAGTTTTTTATACTCATTTTGATACCAGAAATCGATTGGGCACAAAAAATTCTGATTTTAAAATTTTCAATTTTTTGGCATTTTTGCTAGGAGTTAATGTGCAAAATTGTCAAAAAATGGGTCAAAAATTGAAACTGAAAGTATTTAAATTTTTTAACGTAGACTCAAAATATGATAAATACCATTGACAGAAATGCAAAAATTTTGAAAATCGGTTTATTTTTAGCTAAGTTATGGCTTCTCAAAGTTGCAAATGTCTCAATTTTTAAAACCAAAAACACGTTTTTTTTCAATTTATCACTTTCCTCGCCATATTTTTCAAAATTATCTAATAAATCTTATATACCGATTTAAAGTATAATAAAAGCCGTATCCAGAAATGCATAAATGAGGAAAATCGGCTAAGTTGTGGAAAAGTTATGGTTCCTCAAAGATGGGGAAGATATCAATTTTTGTTTAAAACGATGATTTTGTCCATTTACCACTATTGTGGCCATATTTTCTAAAATATGGGTCAAAAGCAAGTGTAGTAAAGTTTTTTTATACTCATTTTGATACCAGAAATCGATAAGGCACAAAAATTCCGATTTTAAAATTTTCACTTTTTTGGCATTTTTGCTAGGAGTTAATGTGCAAAAATTGTCAAAAAATGGGTCAAAAATTGAAACTGAAAGTATTTAAATTTTTTAACGTAGATTCAAAATATGATAAATACCATTGACAGAAATGGAAAAATTTTGAAAATCGGTTGATTTTTAGCTAAGTTATGGCTTTTCAAAGTTGCAAATGTCTCAATTTTTGGAACCAAAAACACGTTTTTTTCAATTTATCGCTTTCCTTGCCATATTTTTCAAATTAAGTATTAAACCTTATATACCGATTTAAAATATAATAAAAGCCGTATCCAGAAATGCATAAATGAGCAAAATCGGCTAAGTTGTTGATGAGTTATGGTTTCTCAAAGATGGAGAAGATATCAAATTTTGTTCAAAACGATGATTTTGTCCATTTATAACTATTGTGGCCATATTTTCTAAAATATGGGTCAAAGTCAAGTGTGGTAAATTTTTTTATACTCATTTTGATACCAGAAATCGATTGGGCACAAAAAAAATCCGATTTTAAAATTTTCAATTTTTTGGCATTTTTGCTAGGAGTTAATGTGCAAAAATGGTCAAAAAATGGGTCAAAAATTGAAACTGAAAGTATTTAAATTTTTTTAACGTAGATTCAAAATATGATAAATACCATTGACAGAAATGCAAAAATTTTGAAAATCGGTTGATTTTTAGCTAAGTTATGGCTTTTCAAAGTTGCAAATGTCTCAATTTTTGAAACCAAAAACACGTTTTTTTTTTTCAAATTTTTCACTTTTCTCGCCATATATTTCAAAAATGTAATAAATCTTATATACCGATTTAAAATATAATAAAAGCCGTATCCAGAAATGCATAAATGAGCAAAATCGGCTAAGTTGTTGATGAGTTATGGTTTCTCAAAGATGGAGAAGATATCAAATTTTGTTCAAAACGATGATTTTGTCCATTTATAACTATTGTGGCCATATTTTCTAAAATATGGGTCAAAGTCAAGTGTGGTAAATTTTTTTTATACTAATTTTATTACCAGAAATCGATAAGGCACATAAAATTCCGATTTTAAAATTTTCACTTTTTTGGCATTTTTGGTAGGAGTTAATGTGCAAAAATTGTCAAAAACTGGGTAAAAAATTGAAACTGAAAGTATTTTATTTTTTTGACGTAGATTGAAAATATGATAAATACCATTGACAGAAATGCAAAAATTTTGAAAATCGGTTGATTTTTAGCTAAGTTATGGCTTTTCAAAGTTGCAAATGTCTCAATTTTTTAAACCAAAAACACGTTTTTTTCAATTTATCACTTTCCTTGCCATATTTTTCAAAACATGTAATAAGCCTTATATACCGATTTAAAGTATAATAAAAGCCGTATCCAGAAATGCATAAATGAGGAAAATCGGCTAAGTTGTGGAAAAGTTATGGTTCCTCAAAGATGGGGAAGATATCAATTTTTGTTTAAAACGATGATTTTGTCCATTTATAACTTTTGTGGCCATATTTTCTAAAATATATGTCAAAATCAAGTGAGGTAAAGTTTTTTATACTCATTTTGATACCAGAAATCGATTGGGCACAAAAATTCTGATTTTAAAATTTTCAATTTTTGGTATTTTTGCTAGGAGTTAATGTGCAAAAATTGTCAAAAAATGGGTCAAAAAATTGAAACTGAAAGTATTTAAATTTTTTTAACGTAGATTCAAAATATGATAAATACCATTGACAGAAATGCAAAAATTTTGAAAATCGGTTTATTTTTAGCTAAGTTATGGCTTCTCAAAGTTGCAAATGTCTCAATTTTTTAAACCAAAAGACGACGTTTTTTCAATTTATCACTTTCCTCGCCATATTTTTCAAAATTATCTAATAAATCTTATATACCGATTTAAAGTATAATAAAAGCCGTATCCAGAAATGCATAAATGAGGAAAATCGGCTAAGTTGTGGAAAAGTTATGGTTCCTCAAAGATGGGGAAGATATCAATTTTTGTTTAAAACGATGATTTTGTCCATTTATAACTTTTGTGGCCATATTTTCTAAAATATGGGTCAAAAGCAAGTGTAGTAAAGTTTTTTTATACTCATTTTGATACCAGAAATCGATAAGGCACAAAAAATTCCGATTTTAAAATTTTCACTTTTTTGGCATTTTTGGTAGGAGTTAATGTGCAAAAATTGTCAAAAACTGGGTCAAAAATTTAAACTGAAAGTATTTTATTTTTTTGACGTAGATTCAAAATATGATAAATACCATTGACAGAAATGGAAAAATTTTGAAAATCGGTTGATTTTTAGCTAAGTTATGGCTTTTCAAAGTTGCAAATGTCTCAATTTTTGAAACCAAAAACACGTTTTTTCAATTTATCACTTTCCTTGCCATATTTTTCAAATTAAGTAATAAACCTTATATACCGATTTAAAGTATAATAAAAGCCGTATCCAGAAATGCATAAATGAGGAAAATCGGCTAAGTTGTGGAAAAGTTATGGTTCCTCAAAGATGGGGAAGATATCAATTTTTGTTTAAAACGATGATTTTGTCCATTTATAACTTTTGTGGCCATATTTTCTAAAATAACACGATTTTTCAATTTATCACTTTCCTTGCCATATTTTTCAAATTAAGTAATAAACCTTATATACCGATTTAAAGTATAATAAAAGCCGTATCCAGAAATGCATAAATGAGGAAAATCGGCTAAGTTGTGGAAAAGTTATGGTTCCTCAAAGATGGGGAAGATATCAGTTTTTGTTTAAAACGATGATTTTGTCCATTTATAACTTTTGTGGCCATATTTTCTAAAATATATGTCAAAATCAAGTGAGGTAAAGTTTTTTATACTCATTTTGATACCAGAAATCGATTGGGCACAAAAAATTCCGATTTTAAAATTTTAAATTTTTTGGCATTTTTGCTAGGAGTTAATGTGCAAAAATTGTCAAAAAATGGGTCAAAAATTGAAACTGAAAGTATTTAAATTTTTTTAACGTAGATTCAAAATATGATAAATACCATTGACAGAAATGCAAAAATTTTGAAAATCGGTTGATTTTTAGCTAAGTTATGGCCTCTCAAAGTTGCAAAAGTCTCAATTTTTGAAACCAAAAACACGTTTTTTTTTCAAATTTTTCACTTTTCTCGCCATATATTTCAAAACATGTAATTAACCTTATATACCGATTTAAAATATAATAAAAGCCGTATCCAAAAATGCATAAATGAGGAAAATCGGCTAAGTTGTTGATGAGTTATGGTTTCTCAAAAATGGGGAAGATATCAATTTTCGTTCAAAACGATGATTTTGTCCATTTATAACTATTGTGGCCATATTTTCTACAATATGGGTCAAAATCAAGTTTGGTAAATTTTTTGTATACTCATTTTAATACCAGAAATCGATAAGGCACAAAAAATTCCGATTTTAAAATTATCACTTTTTTGGCATTTTTGGTAGGAGTTAATGTGCAAAAATTGTCAAAAACTGGTTCAAAAATTGAAACTGAAAGTATTTTATTTTTTTCACGTAGATTCAAAATATGATAAATACCATTGACAGAAATGCAAAAATTTTGAAAATCGGTTGATTTTTAGCTAAGTTATGGCTTCTCAAAGTTGCAAATGTCTCAATTTTTGAAACCAAAAACACGTTTTTTTCAATTTATCACTTTCCTTGCCATATTTTTCAAAATTATCTAATAAACCTTATATACCGATTTAAAGTATAATAAAAGCCGTATCCAGAAATGCATAAATGAGGAAAATCGGCTAAGTTGTGGAAAAGTTATGGTTCCTCAAAGATTGGGAAGATATCAATTTTTGTTTAAAACGATGATTTTGTCCATTTATAACTTTTGTGGCCATATTTTCTAAAATATATGTAAAAATCAAGTGAGGTAAAGTTTTTTATACTCATTTTGATACCAGAAATCGATTGGGCACAAAAAATTCCGATTTTAAAATTTTCAATTTTTTGACATTTTTGCTAGGAGTTAATGTGCAAAAATTGTCAAAAACTGGGTAAAAAATTGAAACTGAAAGTATTTTATTTTTTTCACGTAGATTCAAAATATGATAAATACCATTGACAGAAATGCAAAAATTTTGAAAATCGGTTGACTTTTAGCTAAGTTATGGCTTCTCAAAGTTGCAAATGTCTCAATTTTTGAAACCAAAAACACGTTTTTTTCAATTTATCACTTTCCTTGCCATATTTTTCAAAACATGTAATAAGCCTTATATACCGATTTAAAGTATAATAAAAGCCGTATCCAGAAATGCATAAATGAGGAAAATCGGCTAAGTTGTGGAAAACTTATGGTTCCTCAAAGATGGGGAAGATATCAATTTTTGTTTAAAACGATGATTTTGTCCATTTAAAACTTTTGTGGCCATATTTTCTACAATATGGGTCAAAATCAAGTTTGGTAAATTTTTTGTATACTCATTTTAATACCAGAAATCGATAAGGCACAAAAAATTCCGATTTTAAAATTTTCACTTTTTTGGCATTTTTGGTAGGAGTTAATGTGCAAAAATTGTCAAAAACTGGTTCAAAAATTGAAACTGAAAGTATTTTATTTTTTTCACGTAGATTCAAAATATGATAAATACCATTGACAGAAATGCAAAAATTTTGAAAATCGGTTGACTTTTAGCTAAGTTATGGCTTCTCAAAGTTGCAAATGTCTCAATTTTGAAACCAAAAACACGTTTTTTTCAATTTATCACTTTCCTTGCCATATTTTTTAAAATTATCTAATAAACCTTATATACCGATTTAAAGTATAATAAAAGCCGTATCCAGAAATGCATAAATGAGGAAAATCGGCTAAGTTGTGGAAAAGTTATGGTTCCTCAAAGATTGGGAAGATATCAATTTTTGTTTAAAACGATGATTTTGTCCATTTATAACTTTTGTGGCCATATTTTCTAAAATATATGTAAAAATCAAGTGAGGTAAAGTTTTTTATACTCATTTTGATACCAGAAATCGATTGGGCACAAAAAATTCCGATTTTAAAATTTTCAATTTTTTGACATTTTTGCTAGGAGTTAATGTGCAAAAATTGTCAAAAACTGGGTAAAAAATTGAAACTGAAAGTATTTTATTTTTTTGACGTAGATTCAAAATATGATAAATACCATTGACAGAAATGGAAAAATTTTGAAAATCGGTTGATTTTTAGCTAAGTTATGGCTTTTCAAAGTTGCAAATGTCTCAATTTTTGAAACCAAAAACACGTTTTTTTTCAATTTATCACTTTCCTTGCCATATTTTTCAAATTAAGTAATAAACCTTATATACCGATTTAAAGTATAATAAAAGCCGTATCCAGAAATGCATAAATGAGGAAAATCGGCTAAGTTGTGGAAAAGTTATGGTTCCTCAAAGATGGAGAAGATATCAATTTTTGTTTAAAACGATGATTTTGTCCATTTATAACTTTTGTGGCCATATTTTCTAAAATAACACGATTTTTTCAATTTATCACTTTCCTTGCCATATTTTTCAAATTAAGTAATGAACCTTATATACCGATTTAAAGTATAATAAAAGCCGTATCCAGAAATGCATAAATGAGGAAAATCGGCTAAGTTGTGGAAAAGTTATGGTTCCTCAAAGATGGGGAAGATATCAGTTTTTGTTTAAAACGATGATTTTGTCCATTTATAACTTTTGTGGCCATATTTTCTAAAATATATGTCAAAATCAAGTGAGGTAAAGTTTTTTATACTCATTTTGATACCAGAAATCGATTGGGCACAAAAAATTCCGATTTTAAAATTTTAAATTTTTTGGCATTTTTGCTAGGAGTTAATGTGCAAAAATTGTCAAAAAATGGGTCAAAAATTGAAACTGAAAGTATTTAAATTTTTTTAACGTAGATTCAAAATATGATAAATACCATTGACAGAAATGCAAAAATTTTGAAAATCGGTTGATTTTTAGCTAAGTTATGGCCTCTCAAAGTTGCAAAAGTCTCAATTTTTGAAACCAAAAACACGTTTTTTTTTCAAATTTTTCACTTTTCTCGCCATATATTTCAAAACATGTAATTAACCTTATATACCGATTTAAAATATAATAAAAGCCGTATCCAAAAATGCATAAATGAGGAAAATCGGCTAAGTTGTTGATGAGTTATGGTTTCTCAAAAATGGGGAAGATATCAATTTTCGTTCAAATATGGGTCAAAAGCAAGTGTAGTAAAGTTTTTTTATACTCATTTTAATACCAGAAATCGATAAGGCACAAAAAATTCCGATTTTAAAATTTTCACTTTTTTGGCATTTTTGGTAGGAGTTAATGTGCAAAAATTGTCAAAAACTGGGTCAAAAATTGAAACTGAAAGTATTTTATTTTTTTGACGTAGATTCAAAATATGATAAATACCATTGACAGAAATTGAAAAATTTTGAAAATCGGTTGATTTTTAGCTAAGTTATGGCTTTTCAAAGTTGCAAATGTCTCAATTTTTGAAACCAAAAACACGTTTTTTTCAATTTATCACTTTCCTTGCCATATTTTTCAAAACATGTAATTAACCTTATATACCGATTTAAAGTATAATAAAAGCCGTATCCAGAAATGCATAAATGAGGAAAATCGGCTAAGTTGTGGAAAAGTTATGATTCCTCTAAGATGGGGAAGATATCAATTTTTGTTTAAAACGATGATTTTGTCCATTTATAACTTTTTGTGGCCATATTTTCTAAAATAACACGATTTTTTCAATTTATCACTTTCCTTGCCATATTTTTCAAATTAAGTAATAAACCTTATATACCGATTTAAAGTATAATAAAAGCCGTATCCAGAAATGCATAAATGAGGAAAATCGGCTAAGTTGTGGAAAAGTTATGGTTCCTCAAAGATGGGGAAGATATCAATTTTTGTTTAAAACGATGATTTTGTCCATTTATAACTTTTGTGGCCATATTTCTCTAAAATATATGTCAAAATCAAGTGAGGTAAAGTTTTTAATACTCATTTTGATACCAGAAATCGATTGGGCACAAAAATTCCGATTTTAAAATTTTCAATTTTTTGGCATTTTTGCTAGGAGTTAATGTGCAAAATTGTCAAAAAATGGGTCAAAAATTGAAACTGAAAGTTTTTAAATTTTTTTAACGTAGATTCAAAATATGATAAATACCATTGACAGAAATGCAAAAATTTTGAAAATCGGTTGATTTTTAGCTAAGTTTTGGCTTCTCAAAGTTGCAAATGTCTCAATTTTTGAAACCAAAAACACGTTTTTTTTTCAAATTTTTCACTTTTCTCGCCATATATTTCAAAACATGTAATAAACCTTATATACAGATTTAAAATATAATAAAAGCCGTATCCAAAAATGCATAAATGAGGAAAATCGGCTAAGTTGTTGATGAGTTATGGTTTCTCAAAAATGGGGAAGATATCAATTTTTGTTCAAAACGATGATTTTGTCCATTTATAACTATTGTGGCCATATTTTCTACAATATGGGTCAAAATCAAGTTTGGTAAATTTTTTGTATACTCATTTTAATACCAGAAATCGATTGGGCACAAAAAATTCCGATTTTAAAATTTTCAATATTTTGGCATTTTTGCTAGGAGTTAATGTGCAAAAATTGTCAAAAGATGGGTCAAAAATTGAAACTGAAAGTATTTTAATTTTTTTAACGTAGATTCAAAATATGATAAATACCATTGACTGAAATGCAAAAATTTTGAAAATCGGTTGATTTTTAGCTAAGTTATGGCTTCTCAAAGTTGCAAATGTCTCAATTTTTAAACCAAAAACAGGCTTTTTTCAATTTATCACTTTCCTTGCCATATTTTTCAAAATTATCTAATAAACCTTATATACCGATTTAAAGTATAATAAAAGCCGTATCCAGAAATGCATAAATGAGGAAAATCGGCTAAGTTGTGGAAAAGTTATGGTTCCTCAAAGATGGGGAAGATATCAATTTTTGTTTAAAACGATGATTTTGTCCATTTATAACTTTTTGTGGCCATATTTTCTAAAATATGGGTCAAAAGCAAGTGTAGTAAAGTTTTTTTATACTCATTTTGATACCAGAAATCGATAAGGCACAAAAAATTCCGATTTTAAAATTTTCACTTTTTTGCCATTTTTGGTAGGAGTTAATGTGCAAAAATTGTCAAAAGATGGGTCAAAAATTGAAACTGAAAGTATTTTAATTTTTTTAACGTAGATTCAAAATATGATAAATACCATTGACAGAAATGCAAAAATTTTGAAAATCGGTTGACTTTTAGCTAAGTTATGGCTTCTCAAAGTTGCAAATGTCTCAATTTTTGAAACCAAAAACACGTTTTTTTCAATTTATCACTTTCCTTGCCATATTTTTCAAAACATGTAATAAGCCTTATATACCGATTTAAAGTATAATAAAAGCCGTATCCAGAAATGCATAAATGAGGAAAATCGGCTAAGTTGTGGAAAAGTTACGGTTCCTCAAAGATGGGGAAGATATCAATTTTTGTTTAAAACGATGATTTTGTCCATTTATAACTTTTGTGGTCATATTTTCTAAAATATATGTCAAAATCAAGTGAGGTAAAGTTTTTTATACTCATTTTGATACCAGAAATCGATTGGGCACAAAAAATTCCGATTTTAAAATTTTCAATTTTTTGGCATTTTTGCCAGGAGTTAATGTGCAAAAATTGTCAAAAAATGGGTCAAAAATTGAAACTGAAAGTATTTAAATTTTTTTAACGTAGATTCAAAATATGATAAATACCATTGACAGAAATGCAAAAATTTTGAAAATCGGTTGATTTTTAGCTAAGTTATGGCTTTTCAAAGTTGCAAATGTCTCAATTTTTGAAACCAAAAACACGTTTTTTTCAATTTATCACTTTCCTTGCCATATTTTTCAAAATTATCTAATAAAACTTATATACCGATTTAAAGTATAATAAAAGCCGTATCCAGAAATGCATAAATGAGGAAAATCGGCTAAGTTGTGGAAAAGTTATGGTTCCTCAAAGATGGGGAAGATATCAATTTTGTTTAAAACGATGATTTTGTCCATTTATAACTTTTGTGGCCATATTTTCTAAAATATGGGTCAAAAGCAAGTGTAGTAAAGTTTTTTTATACTCATTTTGATACCAGAAATCGATAAGGCACAAAAAATTCCGATTTTAAAATTTTCACTTTTTTGGCATTTTTGGTAGGAGTTAATGTGCAAAAATTGGCAAAAAATATGTCAAAAATTGAAACTGAAAGTATTTAAATTTTTTTAACGTAGATTCAAAATATGATAAATACCATTGACAGAAATGCAAAAATTTTGAAAATCGGTTGACTTTTAGCTAAGTTATGGCTTCTCAAAGTTGCAAATGTCTCAATTTTTGAAACCAAAAACACGTTTTTTTCAATTTATCACTTTACTTGCCATATTTTTCAAATTAAGTAATAAACCTTATATACCGATTTAAAGTATAATAAAAGCCGTATCCAGAAATGCATAAATGAGGAAAATCGGCTAAGTTGTGGAAAAGTTATGGTTCCTCAAAGATGGGGAAGATATCAATTTTTGTTTAAAACGATGATTTTGTCCATTTATAACTTTTGTGGCCATATTTTCTAAAATATGGGTCAAAAGCAAGTGTAGTAAAGTTTTTTTATACTCATTTTAATACCAGAAATCGATAAAGCACAAAAAATTCCGATTTTAAAATTTTCACTTTTTTGGCATTTTTGGTAGGAGTTAATGTGCAAAAATTGTCAAAAACTGGGTAAAAAATTGAAACTGAAAGTATTTTATTTTTTTGACGTAGATTCAAAATATGATAAATACCATTGACAGAAATGCAAAAATTTTGAAAATCGGTTGATTTTTAGCTAAGTTATGGCTTCTCAAAGTTGCAAATGTCTCAATTTTTGAAAACAAAAACACGTTTTTTTCAATTTATCACTTTCCTTGCCATATTTTTCAAATTAAGTAATAAACCTTATATACCGATTTAAAGTATAATAAAAGCCGTATCCAGAAATGCATAAATGAGGAAAATCGGCTAAGTTGTGGAAAGTTATGGTTCCTCAAAGATGGGGAAGATATCAATTTTTGTTTAAAACGATGATTTTGTCCATTTATAACTTTTGTGGCCATATTTTCTAAAATAACAAGATTTTTTCAATTTATCACTTTCCTTGTCATATTTTTCAAATTAAGTAATAAACCTTATATACCGATTTAAAGTATAATAAAAGCCGTATCCAAAATGCATAAATGAGGAAAATCGGCTAAGTTGTGGAAAAGTTATGGTTCCTCAAAGATGGGGAAGATATCAATTTTTGTTTAAAACGATGATTCTGTCCATTTATAACTATTGTGGCCATATTTTCTACAATATGGGTCAAAATCAAGTTTGGTAAATTTTTTGTATACTCATTTTAATACCAGAAATCGATAAGGCACAAAAAATTCCGATTTTAAAATTTTCACTTTTTTGGCATTTTTGGTAGGAGTTATTGTGCAAAAATTGTCAAAAACTGGGTCAAAAATTGAAACTGAAAGTATTTTATTTTTTTGACGTAGATTCAAAATATGATAAATACCATTGACAGAAATGCAAAAATTTTGAAAATCGGTTGATTTTTAGCTAAGTTATGGCTTTTCAAAGTTGCAAATGTCTCAATTTTTGAAACCAAAAACACGTTTTTTTCAATTTATCACTTTCCTTGCCATATTTTTCAAAATTATCTAATAAACCTTATATACCGATTTAAAGTATAATAAAAGCCGTATCCAGAAATGCATAAATGAGGAAAATCGGCTAAGTTGTGGAAAAGTTATGGTTCCTCAAAGATGGGGAAGATATCAATTTTTGTTTAAAACGATGATTTTGTCCATTTATAACTTTTGTGGCCATATTTTCTAAAATATATGTCAAAATCAAGTGAGGTAAAGTTTTTTATACTCATTTTGATACCAGAAATCGATTGGGCACAAAAAATTCCGATTTTAAAATTTTAAATTTTTTGGCATTTTTGCTAGGAGTTAATGTGCAAAAATTGTCAAAAAATGGGTCAAAAATTGAAACTGAAAGTATTTAAATTTTTTAACGTAGATTCAAAATATGATAAATACCATTGACAGAAATGCAAAAATTTTGAAAATCGGTTGATTTTTAGCTAAGTTATGGCCTCTCAAAGTTGCAAAAGTCTCAATTTTTTAAACCAAAAACACGTTTTTTTTTTCAAATTTTTCACTTTTCTCGCCATATATTTCAAAACATGTAATTAACCTTATATACCGATTTAAAATATAATAAAAGCCGTATCCAAAAATGCATAAATGAGGAAAATCGGCTAAGTTGTTGATGAGTTATGGTTTCTCAAAAATGGGGAAGATATCAATTTTCGTTCAAAACGATGATTTTGTCCATTTATAACTATTGTGGCCATATTTTCTACAATATGGGTCAAAATCAAGTTTGGTAAATTTTTTGTATACTCATTTTAATACCAGAAATCGATAAGGCACAAAAAATTCCGATTTTAAAATTTTCACTTTTTTGGCATTTTTGGTAGGAGTTAATGTGCAAAAATTGTCAAAAACTGGTTCAAAAATTGAAACTGAAAGTATTTTATTTTTTTCACGTAGATTCAAAATATGATAAATACCATTGACAGAAATGCAAAAATTTTGAAAATCGGTTGATTTTTAGCTAAGTTATGGCTTCTCAAAGTTGCAAATGTCTCAATTTTTGAAACCAAAAACACGTTTTTTTCAATTTATCACTTTCCTTGCCATATTTTTCAAAATTATCTAATAAACCTTATATACCGATTTAAAGTATAATAAAAGCCGTATCCAGAAATGCATAAATGAGGAAAATCGGCTAAGTTGTGGAAAAGTTATGGTTCCTCAAAGATTGGGAAGATATCAATTTTTGTTTAAAACGATGATTTTGTCCATTTATAACTTTTGTGGCCATATTTTCTAAAATATATGTCAAAATCAAGTGAGGTAAAGTTTTTTATACTCATTTTGATACCAGAAATCGATTGGGCACAAAAAATTCCGATTTTAAAATTTTCAATTTTTTGACATTTTTGCTAGGAGTTAATGTGCAAAAATTGTCAAAAAATGGGTCAAAAATTGAAACTGAAAGTATTTTATTTTTTTCACGTAGATTCAAAATATGATAAATACCATTGACAGAAATGCAAAAATTTTGAAAATCGGTTGATTTTTAGCTAAGTTATGGCTTCTCAAAGTTGCAAATGTCTCAATTTTTGAAACCAAAAACACGTTTTTTTCAATTTATCACTTTCCTTGCCATATTTTTCAAAATTATCTAATAAACCTTATATACCGATTTAAAGTATAATAAAAGCCGTATCCAGAAATGCATAAATGAGGAAAATCGGCTAAGTTGTGGAAAAGTTATGGTTCCTCAAAGATGGGGAAGATATAAATTTTTGTTTAAAACGATGATTTTGTCCATTTATAACTTTTGTGGCCATATTTTCTAAAATATGGGTCAAAAGCAAGTGTAGTAAAGTTTTTTTATACTCATTTTGATACCAGAAATCGATAAGGCACAAAAAATTCCGATTTTAAAATTTTAAATTTTTTGGCATTTTTGGTAGGAGTTAATGTGCAAAAATTGTCAAAAAATTGGGCCAAAAATTAAAACTGAAAGTATTTAAATTTTTTTAACGTAGATTCAAAATATGATAAATACCATTGACAGAAATGCAAAAATTTTGAAAATCGGTTGACTTTTAGCTAAGTTATGGCTTCTCAAAGTTGCAAATGTCTCAATTTTTTGAAACCAAAACACGTTTTTTTCAATTTATCACTTTCCTTGCCATATTTTTCAAAACATGTAATAAGCCTTATATACCGATTTAAAGTATAATAAAAGCCGTATCCAGAAATGCATAAATGAGGAAAATCGGCTAAGTTGTGGAAAACTTATGGTTCCTCAAAGATGGGGAAGATATCAATTTTTGTTTAAAACGATGATTTTGTCCATTTAAAACTTTTGTGGCCATATTTTCTAAAATATGGGTCAAAAGCAAGTGTAGTAAAGTTTTTTTATACTCATTTTAATACCAGAAATCGATAAGGCACAAAAAATTCCGATTTTAAAATTTTCACTTTTTTGGCATTTTTGGTAGGAGTTAATGTGCAAAAATTGTCAAAAACTGGGTCAAAAATTGAAACTGAAAGTATTTTATTTTTTTGACGTAGATTCAAAATATGATAAATACCATTGACAGAAATTGAAAAATTTTGAAAATCGGTTGATTTTTAGCTAAGTTATGGCTTTTCAAAGTTGCAAATGTCTCAATTTTTGAAACCAAAAACACGTTTTTTTCAATTTATCACTTTCCTTGCCATATTTTTCAAATTAAGTAATAAACCTTATATACCGATTTAAAGTATAATAAAAGCCGTATCCAGAAATGCATAAATGAGGAAAATCGGCTAAGTTGTGGAAAAGTTATGATTCCTCTAAGATGGGGAAGATATCAATTTTTGTTTAAAACGATGATTTTGTCCATTTATAACTTTTGTGGCCATATTTTCTAAAATAACACGATTTTTTCAATTTATCACTTTCCTTGCCATATTTTTCAAATTAAGTAATAAACCTTATATACCGATTTAAAGAATAATAAAAGCCGTATCCAGAAATGCATAAATGAGGAAAATCGGCTAAGTTGTGGAAAAGTTATGGTTCCTCAAAGATGGGGAAGATATCAATTTTTGTTTAAAACGATGATTTTGTCCATTTATAACTTTTGTGGCCATATTTCTCTAAAATATATGTCAAAATCAAGTGAGGTAAAGTTTTTAATACTCATTTTGATACCAGAAATCGATTGTGCACAAAAAATTCCGATTTTAAAATTTTCAATTTTTTGGCATTTTTGCTAGGAGTTAATGTGCAAAAATTGTCAAAAAATGGGTCAAAAATTGAAACTGAAAGTTTTTAAATTTTTTTAACGTAGATTCAAAATATGATAAATACCATTGACAGAAATGCAAAAATTTTGAAAATCGGTTGATTTTTAGCTAAGTTTTGGCTTCTCAAAGTTGCAAATGTCTCAATTTTTGAAACCAAAAACACGTTTTTTTTTCAAATTTTTTCACTTTTCTCGCCATATATTTCAAAACATGTAATAAACCTTATATACAGATTTAAAATATAATAAAAGCCGTATCCAAAAATGCATAAATGAGGAAAATCGGCTAAGTTGTTGATGAGTTATGGTTTCTCAAAAATGGGGAAGATATCAATTTTTGTTCAAAACGATGATTTTGTCCATTTATAACTATTGTGGCCATATTTTCTACAATATGGGTCAAAATCAAGTTTGGTAAATTTTTTGTATACTCATTTTAATACCAGAAATCGATTGGGCACAAAAAATTCCGATTTTAAAATTTTCAATTTTTTGGCATTTTTGCTAGGAGTTAATGTGCAAAAATTGTCAAAAAATGGGTCAAAAATTGAAACTGAAAGTATTTAAATTTTTTTAACGTAGATTCAAAATATGATAAATACCATTGACTGAAATGCAAAAATTTTGAAAATCGGTTGATTTTTAGCTAAGTTATGGCTTTTCAAAGTTGCAAATGTCTCAATTTTTTAAACCAAAAACACGTTTTTTTCAATTTATCACTTTCCTTGCCATATTTTTCAAAACATGTAATAAGCCTTATATACCGATTTAAAGTATAATAAAAGCCGTATCCAGAAATGCATAAATGAGGAAAATCGGCTAAGTTGTGGAAAAGTTACGGTTCCTCAAAGATGGGGAAGATATCAATTTTTGTTTAAAACGATGATTTTGTCCATTTATAACTTTTGTGGCTATATTTTCTAAAATATGGGTCAAAAGCAAGTGTAGAAAAGTTTTTTTATACTCATTTTAATACCAGAAATCGATAAGGCACAAAAAATTCCGATTTTAAAATTTTCACTTTTTTGGCATTTTTGGTAGGAGTTAATGTGCAAAAATTGTCAAAAACTGGGTCAAAAATTGAAACTGAAAGTATTTTATTTTTTTGACGTAGATTCAAAATATGATAAATACCATTGACAGAAATTGAAAAATTTTGAAAATCGGTTGATTTTTAGCTAAGTTATGGCTTTTCAAAGTTGCAAATGTCTCAATTTTTGAAACCAAAAACACGTTTTTTTCAATTTATCACTTTCCTTGCCATATTTTTCAAATTAAGTAATAAACCTTATATACCGATTTAAAGTATAATAAAAGCCGTATCCAGAAATGCATAAATGAGGAAAATCGGCTGAGTTGTGGAAAAGTTATGGTTCCTCAAAGATGGGGAAGATATCAATTTTTGTTTAAAACGATGATTTTGTCCATTTATAACTTTTGTGGCCATATTTCTCTAAAATATATGTCAAAATCAAGTGAGGTAAAGTTTTTAATACTCATTTTGATACCAGAAATCGATTGGGCACAAAAAATTCCGATTTTAAAATTTTCAATTTTTTGGCATTTTTGCTAGGAGTTAATGTGCAAAAATTGTCAAAAAATGGGTCAAAAATTGAAACTGAAAGTTTTTAAATTTTTTTAACGTAGATTCAAAATATGATAAATACCATTGACAGAAATGCAAAAATTTTGAAAATCGGTTGATTTTTAGCTAAGTTTTGGCTTCTCAAAGTTGCAAATGTCTCAATTTTTGAAACCAAAAACACGTTTTTTTTCAAATTTTTTCACTTTTTCTCGCCATATATTTCAAAACATGTAATAAACCTTATATACAGATTTAAAATATAATAAAAGCCGTATCCAAAAATGCATAAATGAGGAAAATCGGCTAAGTTGTTGATGAGTTATGGTTTCTCAAAAATGGGGAAGATATCAATTTTTGTTCAAAACGATGATTTTGTCCATTTATAACTATTGTGGCCATATTTTCTACAATATGGGTCAAAATCAAGTTTGGTAAATTTTTTGTATACTCATTTAATACCAGAAATCGATTGGGCACAAAAAATTCCGATTTTAAAATTTTCAATTTTTTGGCATTTTTGCTAGGAGTTAATGTGCAAAAATTGTCAAAAATGGGTCAAAAATTGAAACTGAAAGTATTTAAATTTTTTTAACGTAGATTCAAAATATGATAAATACCATTGACTGAAATGCAAAAATTTTGAAAATCGGTTGATTTTTAGCTAAGTTATGGCTTCTCAAAGTTGCAAATGTCTCAATTTTTTAAACCAAAAACAGGCTTTTTTCAATTTATCACTTTCCTTGCCATATTTTTCAAAATTATCTAATAAACCTTATATACCGATTTAAAGTATAATAAAAGCCGTATCCAGAAATGCATAAATGAGGAAAATCGGCTAAGTTGTGGAAAAGTTATGGTTCCTCAAAGATGGGGAAGATATCAATTTTTGTTTAAAACGATGATTTTGTCCATTTATAACTTTTGTGGCCATATTTTCTAAAATATGGGTCAAAAGCAAGTGTAGTAAAGTTTTTTTATACTCATTTTGATACCAGAAATCGATAAGGCACAAAAAATTCCGATTTTAAAATTTTCACTTTTTTGCCATTTTTGGTAGGAGTTAATGTGCAAAAATTGTCAAAAAATGGGTCAAAAATTGAAACTGAAAGTATTTTAATTTTTTTAACGTAGATTCAAAATATGATAAATACCATTGACAGAAATGCAAAAATTTTGAAAATCGGTTGACTTTTAGCTAAGTTATGGCTTCTCAAAGTTGCAAATGTCTCAATTTTTTAAACCAAAAACACGTTTTTTTCAATTTATCACTTTCCTTGCCATATTTTTCAAAACATGTAATAAGCCTTATATACCGATTTAAAGTATAATAAAAGCCGTATCCAGAAATGCATAAATGAGGAAAATCGGCTAAGTTGTGGAAAAGTTACGGTTCCTCAAAGATGGGGAAGATATCAATTTTTGTTTAAAACGATGATTTTGTCCATTTATAACTTTTGTGGCTATATTTTCTAAAATATGGGTCAAAAGCAAGTGTAGAAAAGTTTTTTTATACTCATTTTAATACCAGAAATCGATAAGGCACAAAAAATTCCGATTTTAAAATTTTCACTTTTTTGGCATTTTTGGTAGGAGTTAATGTGCAAAAATTGTCAAAAACTGGGTAAAAAATTGAAACTGAAAGTATTTTATTTTTTTGGCGTAGATTCAAAATATGATAAATACCATTGACAGAAATGCAAAAATTTTGAAAATCGGTTGACTTTTAGCTAAGTTATGGCTTCTCAAAGTTGCAAATGTCTCAATTTTTGAAACCAAAAACACGTTTTTTCAATTTATCACTTTCCTTGCCATATTTTTCAAAACATGTAATAAGCCTTATATACCGATTTAAAGTATAATAAAAGCCGTATCCAGAAATGCATAAATGAGGAAAATCGGCTAAGTTGTGGAAAAGTTATGGTTCCTCAAAGATGGGGAAGATATCAATTTTTGTTTAAAACGATGATTTTGTCCATTTATAACTTTTGTGGCCATATTTTCTAAAATATGGGTCAAAAGCAAGTGTAGTAAAGTTTTTTTATACTCATTTTGATACCAGAAATCGATAAGGCACAAAAAATTCCGATTTTAAAATTTTCACTTTTTTGGCATTTTTGGTAGGAGTTAATGTGCAAAAATTGTCAAAAAATATGTCAAAAATTGAAACTGAAAGTATTTAAATTTTTTTAACGTAGATTCAAAATATGATAAATACCATTGACAGAAATGCAAAAATTTTGAAAATCGGTTGACTTTTAGCTAAGTTATGGCTTCTCAAAGTTGCAAATGTCTCAATTTTTGAAACCAAAAACACGTTTTTTTCAATTTATCACTTTACTTGCCATATTTTTCAAAACATGTAATAAGCCTTATATACAGATTTAAAGTATAATAAAAGCCGTATCCAGAAATGCATAAATGAGGAAAATCGGCTAAGTTGTGGAAAAGTTATGGTTCCTCAAAGATGGGGAAGATATCAATTTTTGTTTAAAACGATGATTTTGTCCATTTATAACTTTTGTGGCCATATTTTCTAAAATATGGGTCAAAAGCAAGTGTAGTAAAGTTTTTTTATACTCATTTTAATACCAGAAATCGATAAAGCACAAAAAATTCCGATTTTAAAATTTCACTTTTTTGGCATTTTTGGTAGGAGTTAATGTGCAAAAATTGTCAAAAACTGGGTAAAAAATTGAAACTGAAAGTATTTTATTTTTTTGACGTAGATTCAAAATATGATAAATACCATTGACAGAAATGCAAAAATTTTGAAAATCGGTTGATTTTTAGCTAAGTTATGGCTTCTCAAAGTTGCAAATGTCTCAATTTTTGAAAACAAAAACACGTTTTTTTCAATTTATCACTTTCCTTGCCATATTTTTCAAATTAAGTAATAAACCTTATATACCGATTTAAAGTATAATAAAAGCCGTATCCAGAAATGCATAAATGAGGAAAATCGGCTAAGTTGTGGAAAGTTATGGTTCCTCAAAGATGGGGGAAGATATCAATTTTTGTTTAAAACGATGATTTTGTCCATTTATAACTTTTGTGGCCATATTTTCTAAAATAACACGATTTTTTCAATTTATCACTTTCCTTGTCATATTTTTCAAATTAAGTAATAAACCTTATATACCGATTTAAAGTATAATAAAAGCCGTATCCAAAAATGCATAAATGAGGAAAATCGGCTAAGTTGTGGAAAAGTTATGGTTCCTCAAAGATGGGGAAGATATCAATTTTTGTTTAAAACGATGATTCTGTCCATTTATAACTATTGTGGCCATATTTTCTACAATATGGGTCAAAATCAAGTTTGGTAAATTTTTTGTATACTCATTTTAATACCAGAAATCGATAAGGCACAAAAAATTCCGATTTTAAAATTTTCACTTTTTTGGCATTTTTGGTAGGAGTTATTGTGCAAAAATTGTCAAAAACTGGGTCAAAAATTGAAACTGAAAGTATTTTATTTTTTTGACGTAGATTCAAAATATGATAAATACCATTGACAGAAATGCAAAAATTTTGAAAATCGGTTGATTTTTAGCTAAGTTATGGCTTTTCAAAGTTGCAAATGTCTCAATTTTTGAAACCAAAAACACGTTTTTTCAATTTATCACTTTCCTTGCCATATTTTTCAAAATTATCTAATAAACCTTATATACCGATTTAAAGTATAATAAAAGCCGTATCCAGAAATGCATAAATGAGGAAAATCGGCTAAGTTGTGGAAAAGTTATGGTTCCTCAAAGATGGGGAAGATATCAATTTTTGTTTAAAACGATGATTTTGTCCATTTATAACTTTTGTGGCTATATTTTCTAAAATATATGTCAAAATCAAGTGAGGTAAAGTTTTTTATACTCATTTTGATACCAGAAATCGATTGGGCACAAAAAATTCCGATTTTAAAATTTTCAATTTTTTGGCATTTTTGCTAGGAGTTAATGTGCAAAAATTGTCAAAAACTGGGTAAAAAATTGAAACTGAAAGTATTTTATTTTTTTAACGTAGATTCAAAATATGATAAATACCATTGACAGAAATGCAAAAATTTTGAAAATCGGTTGATTTTTAGCTAAGTCATGGCTTCTCAAAGTTGCAAATGTCTCAATTTTTGAAACCAAAAACACGTTTTTTTCAATTTATCACTTTCCTTGCCATATTTTTCAAAATTATCTAATAATCCTTATATACCGATTTAAAGTATAATAAAAGCCGTATCCAGAAATGCATAAATGAGGAAAATCGGCTAAGTTGTGGAAAAGTTATGGTTCCTCAAAGATGGGGAAGATATCAATTTTTGTTTAAAACGATGATTCTGTCCATTTATAACTATTGTGGCCATATTTTCTAAAATATATGTCAAAATCAAGTGAGGTAAAGTTTTTTATACTCATTTTAATACCAGAAATCGATAAGGCACAAAAAATTCCGATTTTAAAATTTTCACTTTTTTGGCATTTTTGGTAGGAGTTAATGTGCAAAAATTGTCAAAAACTGGGTAAAAAATTGAAACTGAAAGTATTTTATTTTTTTGACGTAGATTCAATATATGATAAATACCATTGACAGAAATGCAAAAATTTTGAAAATCGGTTGATTTTTAGCTAAGTTATGGCTTTTCAAAGTTGCAAATGTCTCAATTTTTGAAACCAAAAACACGTTTTTTTCAATTTATCACTTTCCTTGCCATATTTTTCAAATTAAGTAATAAACCTTATATACCGATTTAAAGTATAATAAAAGCCGTATCCAGAAATGCATAAATGAGGAAAATCGGCTAAGTTGTGGAAAAGTTATGGTTCCTCAAAGATGGGGAAGCTATCAATTTTTCTTTAAAACGATGATTTTGTCCATTTATAACTTTTGTGGCCATATTTTCTAAAATAACACGAATTTTTCAATTTATCACTTTCCTTGCCATATTTTTCAAATTAAGTAATAAACCTTATATACCGATTTAAAGTATAAGAAAAGCCGTATCCAGAAATGCATAAATGAGGAAAATCGGCTAAGTTGTGGAAAAGTTATGGTTCCTCAAAGATGGGGAAGATATCAATTTTTGTTTAAAACGATGATTTTGTCCATTTATAACTTTTGTGGCCATATTTTCTAAAATATATGTCAAAATCAAGTGAGGTAAAGTTTTTTATACTCATTTTGATACCAGAAATCGATTGGGCACAAAAAATTCCGATTTTAAAATTTTAAAATTTTTGGCATTTTTGCTAGGAGTTAATGTGCAAAAATTGTCAAAAAATGGGTCAAAAATTGAAACTGAAAGTATTTAAATTTTTTTAACGTAGATTCAAAATATGATAAATACCATTGACAGAAATGCAAAAATTTTGAAAATCGGTTGATTTTTAGCTAAGTTATGGCTTCTCAAAGTTGCAAATGTCTCAATTTTTGAAACCAAAAACACGTTTTTTTCAATTTATCACTTTCCTCGCCATATTTTTCAAAACATGTAATAAACCTAATATACCGATTTAAAATATAATAAAAGCCGTATCCAGAAATGCATAAATGAGGAAAATCGGCTAAGTTGTGGAAAAGTTATGGTTCCTCAAAGATGGGGAAGATTTCAATTTTTGTTTAAAACGATGACTTTGTCCATTTATAACTTTTGTGGCCATATTTTCTAAAATATGGGTCAAAAGCAAGTGTAGTAAAGTTTTTTTATACTCATTTTGATACCAGAAATCGATAAGGCACAAAAAATTCCGATTTTAAAATTTTCACTTTTTTGGCATTTTTGGTAGGAGTTAATGTGCAAAAATTGTCAAAAAATGGCTCAAAAATTGAAACTGAAAGTATTTAAATTTTTTTAACGTAGATTCAAAATATGATAAATACCATTGACAGAAATGCAAAAATTTTGAGAATCGGTTGACTTTTAGCTAAGTTATGGCTTCTCAAAGTTGCAAATGTCTCAATTTTTGAAACCAAAAACACGTTTTTTTCAATTTATCACTTTCCTTGCCATATTTTTCAAAACATGTAATAAGCCTTATATACCGATTTAAAGTATAATAAAAGCCGTATCCAGAAATGCATAAATGAGGAAAATCGGCTAAGTTGTGGAAAAGTTACGGTTCCTCAAAGATGGGGAAGATATCAATTTTTGTTTAAAACGATGATTTTGTCCATTTATAACTTTTGTGGCCATATTTTCTAAAATATGGGTCAAAAGCAAGTGTAGTAAAGTTTTTTTATACTCATTTTGATACCAGAAATCGATAAGGCACAAAAATTCCGATTTTAAAATTTTCACTTTTTGGCATTTTTGGTAGGAGTTAATGTGCAAAAATTGTCAAAAAATGGGTCAAAAATTGAAACTGAAAGTATTTAAATTTTTTTAACGTAGATTCAAAATATGATAAATACCATTGACAGAAATGCAAAAATTTTGAAAATCGGTTGACTTTTAGCTAAGTTATGGCTTCTCAAAGTTGCAAATGTCTCAATTTTTGAAACCAAAAACACGTTTTTTCAATTTATCACTTTCCTTGCCATATTTTTCAAAACATGTAATAAGCCTTATATACCGATTTAAAGTATAATAAAAGCCGTATCCAGAAATGCATAAATGAGGAAAATCGGCTAAGTTGTGGAAAAGTTATGGTTCCTCAAAGATGGGGAAGATATCAATTTTTGTTTAAAACGATGATTTTGTCCATTTATAACTTTTGTGGCCATATTTTCTAAAATATGGGTCAAAAGCAAGTGTAGTAAAGTTTTTTTATACTCATTTTATTACCAGAAATCGACAAAGCACAAAAAATTCCGATTTTAAAATTTTCACTTTTTTGGCATTTTTGGTAGGAGTTAATGTGCAAAAATTGTCAAAAACTGGGTAAAAAATTGAAACTGAAAGTATATTTTTTTTTTGACGTAGATTCAAAATATGATAAATACCATTGACAGAAATGCAAAAATTTTGAAAATCGGTTGATTTTTAGCTAAGTTATGGCTTTTCAAAGTATAAAGTTTTTTATACTCATTTTGATACCAGAAATCGATTGGGCACAAAAAATTCCGATTTTAAAATTTTAAAATTTTTGGCATTTTTGCTAGGAGTTAATGTGCAAAAATTGTCAAAAAATGGGTCAAAAATTGAAACTGAAAGTATTTAAATTTTTTTAACGTAGATTCAAAATATGATAAATACCATTGACAGAAATGCAAAAATTTTGAAAATCGGTTGATTTTTAGCTAAGTTATGGCTTCTCAAAGTTGCAAATGTCTCAATTTTTGAAACCAAAAACACGTTTTTTTCAATTTATCACTTTCCTTGCCATATTTTTCAAAATTATCTAATAAAACTTATATACCGATTTAAAGTATAATAAAAGCCGTATCCAGAAATGCATAAATGAGGAAAATCGGCTAAGTTGTGGAAAAGTTATGGTTCCTCAAAGATGGGGAAGATTTCAATTTTTGTTTAAAACGATGACTTTGTCCATTTATAACTTTTGTGGCCATATTTTCTAAAATATGGGTCAAAAGCAAGTGTAGTAAAGTTTTTTTATACTCATTTTGATACCAGAAATCGATAAGGCACAAAAAATTCCGATTTTAAAATTTTCACTTTTTTGGCATTTTTGGTAGGAGTTAATGTGCAAAAATTGTCAAAAAATGGGTCAAAAATTGAAACTGAAAGTATTTAATTTTTTTAACGTAGATTCAAAATATGATAAATACCATTGACAGAAATGCAAAAATTTTGAGAATCGGTTGACTTTTAGCTAAGTTATGGCTTCTCAAAGTTGCAAATGTCTCAATTGTTGAAACCAAAAACACGTTTTTTTCAATTTATCACTTTCCTTGCCATATTTTTCAAAACATGTAATAAGCCTTATATACCGATTTAAAGTATAATAAAAGCCGTATCCAGAAATGCATAAATGAGGAAAATCGGCTAAGTTGTGGAAAAGTTACGGTTCCTCAAAGATGGGGAAGATATCAATTTTTGTTTAAAACGATGATTTTGTCCATTTATAACTTTTGTGGCCATATTTTCTAAAATATGGGTCAAAAGCAAGTGTAGTAAAGTTTTTTTATACTCATTTTGATACCAGAAATCGATAAGGCACAAAAAATTCCGATTTTAAAATTTTCACTTTTTTGGCATTTTTGGTAGGAGTTAATGTGCAAAAATTGTCAAAAAATGGGTCAAAAATTGAAACTGAAAGTATTTAAATTTTTTTAACGTAGATTCAAAATATGATAAATACCATTGACAGAAATGCAAAAATTTTGAAAATCGGTTGACTTTTAGCTAAGTTATGGCTTCTCAAAGTTGCAAATGTCTCAATTTTTGAAACCAAAAACACGTTTTTTTCAATTTATCACTTTCCTTGCCATATTTTTCAAAACATGTAATAAGCCTTATATACCGATTTAAAGTATAATAAAAGCCGTATCCAGAAATGCATAAATGAGGAAAATCGGCTAAGTTGTGGAAAAGTTATGGTTCCTCAAAGATGGGGAAGATATCAATTTTTGTTTAAAACGATGATTTTGTCCATTTATAACTTTTGTGGCCATATTTTCTAAAATATGGGTCAAAAGCAAGTGTAGTAAAGTTTTTTTATACTCATTTTATTACCAGAAATCGACAAAGCACAAAAAATTCCGATTTTAAAATTTTCACTTTTTTGGCATTTTTGGTAGGAGTTAATGTGCAAAAATTGTCAAAAACTGGGTAAAAAATTGAAACTGAAAGTATATTTTTTTTTGACGTAGATTCAAAATATGATAAATACCATTGACAGAAATGCAAAAATTTTGAAAATCGGTTGATTTTTAGCTAAGTTATGGCTTTTCAAAGTTGCAAATGTCTCAATTTTTGAAAACAAAAACACGTTTTTTTCAATTTATCACTTTCCTTGCCATATTTTTCAAATTAAGTAATAAACCTTATATACCGATTTAAAGTATAATAAAAGCCGTATCCAGAAATGCATAAATGAGGAAAATCGGCTAAGTTGTGCAAAAGTTATGGTTCCTCAAAGATGGGGAAGATATCAATTTTTGTTTAAAACGATGATTTTGTCCATTTATAACTTTTGTGGCCATATTTTCTAAAATAACACGATTTTTTCAATTTATCACTTTCCTTGTCATATTTTTCAAATTAAGTAATAAACCTTATATACCGATTTAAAGTATAATAAAAGCCGTATCCATAAATGCATAAATGAGGATAATCGGCTAAGTTGTAAAAAAGTTATGGTTCCTCAAAGATGGGGAAGATATCAATTTTTGTTTAAAACGATGATTCTGTCCATTTATAACTATTGTGGCCATATTTTCTACAATATGGGTCAAAATCAAGTTTGGTAAATTTTTGTATACTCATTTTAATACCAGAAATCGATAAGGCACAAAAAATTCCGATTTTAAAATTTTCACTATTTTGGCATTTTTGGTAGGAGCTAATGTGCAAAAATTGTCAAAAACTGGGTCAAAAATTGAAACTGAAAGTATTTTATTTTTTTGACGTAGATTCAAAATATGATAAATACCATTGACAGAAATGCAAAAATTTTGAAAATCGGTTGATTTTTAGCTAAGTTATGGCTTTTCAAAGTTGCAAATGTCTCAATTTTTGAAACCAAAAACACGTTTTTTTCAATTTATCACTTTCCTTGCCATATTTTTCAAAATTATCTAATAAACCTTATATACCGATTTAAAGTATAATAAAAGCCGTATCCAGAAATGCATAAATGAGGAAAATCGGCTAAGTTGTGGAAAAGTTATGGTTCCTCAAAGATGGGGAAGATATCAATTTTTGTTTAAAACGATGATTTTGTCCATTTATAACTTTTGTGGCCATATTTTCTAAAATATGGGTCAAAAGCAAGTGTAGTAAAGTTTTTTTATACTCATTTTATTACCAGAAATCGACAAAGCACAAAAAATTCCGATTTTAAAATTTTCACTTTTTTGGCATTTTTGGTAGGAGTTAATGTGCAAAAATTGTCAAAAACTGGGTAAAAAATTGAAACTGAAAGTATATTTTTTTTTTGACGTAGATTCAAAATATGATAAATACCATTGACAGAAATGCAAAAATTTTGAAAATCGGTTGATTTTTAGCTAAGTTATGGCTTTTCAAAGTTGCAAATGTCTCAATTTTTGAAAACAAAAACACGTTTTTTTCAATTTATCACTTTCCTTGCCATATTTTTCAAATTAAGTAATAAACCTTATATACCGATTTAAAGTATAATAAAAGCCGTATCCAGAAATGCATAAATGAGGAAAATCGGCTAAGTTGTGCAAAAGTTATGGTTCCTCAAAGATGGGGAAGATATCAATTTTTGTTTAAAACGATGATTTTGTCCATTTATAACTTTTGTGGCCATATTTTCTAAAATAACACGATTTTTTCAATTTATCACTTTCCTTGTCATATTTTTCAAATTAAGTAATAAACCTTATATACCGATTTAAAGTATAATAAAAGCCGTATCCATAAATGCATAAATGAGGATAATCGGCTAAGTTGTAAAAAAGTTATGGTTCCTCAAAGATGGGGAAGATATCAATTTTTGTTTAAAACGATGATTCTGTCCATTTATAACTATTGTGGCCATATTTTCTACAATATGGGTCAAAATCAAGTTTGGTAAATTTTTTGTATACTCATTTTAATACCAGAAATCGATAAGGCACAAAAAATTCCGATTTTAAAATTTTCACTATTTTGGCATTTTTGGTAGGAGCTAATGTGCAAAAATTGTCAAAAACTGGGTCAAAAATTGAAACTGAAAGTATTTTATTTTTTTGACGTAGATTCAAAATATGATAAATACCATTGACAGAAATGCAAAAATTTTGAAAATCGGTTGATTTTTAGCTAAGTTATGGCTTTTCAAAGTTGCAAATGTCTCAATTTTTGAAACCAAAAACACGTTTTTTTCAATTTATCACTTTCCTTGCCATATTTTTCAAAATTATCTAATAAACCTTATATACCGATTTAAAGTATAATAAAAGCCGTATCCAGAAATGCATAAATGAGGAAAATCGGCTAAGTTGTGGAAAAGTTATGGTTCCTCAAAGATGGGGAAGATATCAATTTTTGTTTAAAACGATGATTTTGTCCATTTATAACTTTTGTGGCCATATTTTCTAAAATATATGTCAAAATCAAGTGTGGTAAAGTTTTTTATACTCATTTTGATACCAGAAATCGATTGGGCACAAAAAATTCCGATTTTAAAATTTTAAAATTTTTGGCATTTTTGCTAGGAGTTAATGTGCAAAAATTGTCAAAAAATGGGTCAAAAATTGAAACTGAAAGTATTTTATTTTTTTAACGTAGATTCAAAATATGATAAATACCATTGACAGAAATGCAAAAATTTTGAAAATCGGTTGATTTTTAGCTAAGTTATGGCTTCTCAAAGTTGCAAATGTCTCAATTTTTTAAACCAAAAACACGTTTTTTTCAATTAATCACTTTCCTTGCCATATTTTTCAAAATTATCTAATAAAACTTATATACCGATTTAAAGTATAATAAAAGCCGTATCCAGAAATGCATAAATGAGGAAAATCGGCTAAGTTGTGGAAAAGTTATGGCTCCTCAAAGATGGGGAAGATATCAATTTTTGTTTAAAACGATGATTTTGTCCATTTATAACTTTTGTGGCCATATTTTCTAAAATATGGGTCAAAATCAAGTGTGGTAAAGTTTTTTTAAACTCATTTTAATACCAGAAATCGATAAGGCACAAAAATTCCGATTTTAGAATTTTCACTTTTTTGGCATTTTTGGTGGGAATTAATGTGCAAAATTTGTCAAAAAATGGGTCAAAAATTAAAACTGAAAGTATTTTAATTTTTTTGACGTAGATTCAAAATATGATAAATACCATTGACAGAAATGCAAAAATTTTGAAAATCGGTTGATTTTTAGCTAAGTTATGGCTTTCAAAGTTGCAAATGTCTCAATTTTTGAAAACAAAAACACGTTTTTTTCAATTTATCACTTTCCTTGCCATATTTTTCAAATTAAGTAATAAACCTTATATACCGATTTAAAGTATAATAAAAGCCGTATCCAGAAATGCATAAATGAGGAAAATCGGCTAAGTTGTGGAAAAGTTATGGTTCCTCAAAGATGGGGAAGATATCAATTTTTGTTTAAAACGATGATTTTGTCCATTTATAACTTTTGTGGCCATATTTTCTAAAATATATGTCAAAATCAAGTGAGGTAAAGTTTTTTATACTCATTTTGATACCAGAAATCGATTGGGCACAAAAAATTCCGATTTTAAAATTTTAAAATTTTTGGCATTTTTGCTAGGAGTTAATGTGCAAAAATTGTCAAAAAATGGGTCAAAAATTGAAACTGAAAGTATTTAAATTTTTTTAACGTAGATTCAAAATATGATAAATACCATTGACAGAAATGCAAAAATTTTGAAAATCGGTTGATTTTTAGCTAAGTTATGGCTTCTCAAAGTTGCAAATGTCTCAATTTTTTAAACCAAAAACACGTTTTTTTCAATTAATCACTTTCCTTGCCATATTTTTCAAAATTATCTAATAAAACTTATATACCGATTTAAAGTATAATAAAAGCCGTATCCAGAAATGCATAAATGAGGAAAATCGGCTAAGTTGTGGAAAAGTTATGGCTCCTCAAAGATGGGGAAGATATCAATTTTTGTTTAAAACGATGATTTTGTCCATTTATAACTTTTGTGGCCATATTTTCTAAAATATGGGTCAAAATCAAGTGTGGTAAAGTTTTTTTAAACTCATTTTAATACCAGAAATCGATAAGGCACAAAAAATTCCGATTTTAGAATTTTCACTTTTTTGGCATTTTTGGTGGGAATTAATGTGCAAAATTTGTCAAAAAATGGGTCAAAAATTAAAACTGAAAGTATTTTAATTTTTTTTGACGTAGATTCAAAATATGATAAATACCATTGACAGAAATGCAAAAATTTTGAAAATCGGTTGATTTTTAGCTAAGTTATGGCTTTCAAAGTTGCAAATGTCTCAATTTTTGAAACCAAAAACACGTTTTTTTCAATTTATCACTTTCCTTGCCATATTTTTCAAATTAAGTAATAAACCTTATATACCGATTTAAAGTATAATAAAAGCCGTATCCAGAAATGCATAAATGAGGAAAATCGGCTAAGTTGTGGAAAAGTTATGGTTCCTCAAAGATGGGGAAGATATCAATTTTTGTTTAAAACGATGATTTTGTCCATTTATAACTTTTGTGGCCATATTTTCTAAAATAACACGATTTTTTCAATTTATCACTTTCCTTGCCATATTTTTCAAATTAAGTAATAAACCTTATATACCGATTTAAAGTATAATAAAAGCCGTATCCAGAAATGCATAAATGAGGAAAATCGGCTAAGTTGTGGAAAAGTTATGGTTCCTCAAAGATGGGGAAGATATCAATTTTTGTTTAAAACGATGATTTTGTCCATTTATAACTTTTGTGGCCATATTTTCTAAAAATATATGTCAAAATCAAGTGAGGTAAAGTTTTTTATACTCATTTTGATACCAGAAATCGATTGGGCACAAAAAATTCTGATTTTAAAATTTTAAAATTTTGGCATTTTTGCTAGGAGTTAATGTGCAAAAATTGTCAAAAAAATGGGTCAAAAATTGAAACTGAAAGTATTTAAATTTTTTTAACGTAGATTCAAAATATGATAAATACCATTGACAGAAATGCAAAAATTTTGAAAATCGGTTGATTTTTAGCTAAGTTATGGCTTCTCAAAGTTGCAAATGTCTCAATTTTTTAAACCAAAAACACGTTTTTTCAATTAATCACTTTCCTTGCCATATTTTTCAAAATTATCTAATAAAACTTATATACCGATTTAAAGTATAATAAAAGCCGTATCCAGAAATGCATAAATGAGGAAAATCGGCTAAGTTGTGGAAAAGTTATGGCTCCTCAAAGATGGGGAAGATATCAATTTTTGTTTAAAACGATGATTTTGTCCATTTATAACTTTTGTGGCCATATTTTCTAAAATATGGGTCAAAATCAAGTGTGGTAAAGTTTTTTTAAACTCATTTTAATACCAGAAATCGATAAGGCACAAAAAATTCCGATTATAGAATTTTCACTTTTTTGGCATTTTTGGTAGGAGTTAATGTGCAAAAATTGTCAAAAAATGGGTCAAAAATTGAAACTGAAAGTATTTAAATTTTTTTAACGTAGATTCAAAATATGATAAATACCATTGACAGAAATGCAAAAATTTTGAAAATCGGTTGATTTTTAGCTAAGTTATGGCTTTCAAAGTTGCAAATGTCTCAATTTTTGAAAACAAAAACACGTTTTTTTCAATTTATCACTTTCCTTGCCATATTTTTCAAATTAAGTAATAAACCTTATATACCGATTTAAAGTATAATAAAAGCCGTACCCAGAAATGCATAAATGAGGAAAATCGGCTAAGTTGTGGAAAAGTTATGGTTCCTCAAAGATGGGGAAGATATCAATTTTTGTTTAAAACGATGATTTTGTCCATTTATAACTTTTGTGGCCATATTTTTTAAAATAACACGATTTTTTCAATTTATCACTTTCCTTGCCATATTTTTCAAATTAAGTAATAAACCTTATATACCGATTTAAAGTATAATAAAAGCCGTATCCAGAAATGCATAAATGAGGAAAATCGGCTAAGTTGTGGAAAAGTTATGGTTCCTCAAAGATGGGGAAGATATCAATTTTTCTATAAAACGATGATTTTGTCCATTTATAACTTTTTGTGGCCATATTTTCTAAAAATAACACGATTTTTTTAATTTATCACTTTCCTTGCCATATTTTTCAAATTAAGTAATAAACCTTATATACCGATTTAAAGTATAATAAAAGCCGTATCCAGAAATGCATAAATGAGGAAAATCGGCTAAGTTGTGGAAAAGTTATGGTTCCTCAAAGATGGGGAAGATATCAATTTTTGTTTAAAACGATGATTTTGTCCATTTTTAACATTTGTGGCCATATTTTCAAAAATATATGTCAAAATCAAGTGAGGTAAAGTTTTTTATACTCATTTTAATACCAGAAATCGATAAGGCACAAAAAATTCCGATTTTAAAATTTTCACTTTTTTGGCATTTTTGGTAGGAGTTAATGTGCAAAAATTGTCAAAAACTGGGTAAAAAATTGAAACTGAAAGTATTTTATTTTTTTGACGTAGATTCAATATATGATAAATACCATTGACAGAAATGCAAAAATTTTGAAAATCGGTTGATTTTTAGCTAAGTTATGGCTTTTCAAAGTTGCAAATGTCTCAATTTTTGAAACCAAAAACACGTTTTTTTCAATTTATCACTTTCCTTGCCATATTTTTCAAATTAAGTAATAAACCATATATACCGATTTAAAGTATAATAAAAGCCGTATCCAGAAATGCATAAATGAGGAAAATCGGCTAAGTTGTGGAAAAGTTATGGTTCCTCAAAGATGGGGAAGCTATCAATTTTTCTTTAAAACGATGATTTTGTCCATTTATAACTTTTGTGGCCATATTTTCTAAAATATATGTCAAAATCAAGTGAGGTAAAGTTTTATATACTCATTTTGATACCAGAAATCGATTGGGCACAAAAAATTCCGATTTTAAAATTTTAAAATTTTTGGCATTTTTGCTAGGAGTTAATGTGCAAAAATTGTCAAAAAATGGGTCAAAAATTGAAACTGAAAGTATTTAAATTTTTTTAACGTAGATTCAAAATGTGATAAATACCATTGACAGAAATGCAAAAATTTTGAAAATCGGTTGATTTTTAGCTAAGTTATGGCTTCTCAAAGTTGCAAATGTCTCAATTTTTTAAACCAAAAACACGTTTTTTTCAATTAATCACTTTCCTTGCCATATTTTTCAAAATTATCTAATAAAACTTATATACCGATTTAAAGTATAATAAAAGCCGTATCCAGAAATGCATAAATGAGGAAAATCGGCTAAGTTGTGGAAAAGTTATGGCTCCTCAAAGATGGGGAAGATATCAATTTTTGTTTAAAACGATGATTTTGTCCATTTATAACTTTTGTGGCCATATTTTCTAAAATATATGTCAAAATCAAGTGAGGTAAAGTTTTTTATACTCATTTTAATACCAGAAATCGATAAGGCACAAAAAATTCCGATTTTAAAATTTTCACTTTTTTGGCATTTTTGGTAGGAGTTAATGTGCAAAAATTGTCAAAAACTGGGTAAAAAATTGAAACTGAAAGTATTTTATTTTTTTGACGTAGATTCAATATATGATAAATACCATTGACAGAAATGCAAAAATTTTGAAAATCGGTTGATTTTAAGCTAAGTTATGGCTTTTCAAAGTTGCAAATGTCTCAATTTTTTAAACCAAAAACACGTTTTTTTCAATTTATCACTTTCCTTGCCATATTTTTCAAATTAAGTAATAAACCATATATACCGATTTAAAGTATAATAAAAGCCGTATCCAGAAATGCATAAATGAGGAAAATCGGCTAAGTTGTGGAAAAGTTATGGTTCCTCAAAGATGGGGAAGCTATCAATTTTTCTTTAAAACGATGATTTTGTCCATTTATAACTTTTGTGGCCATATTTTCTAAAAATATATGTCAAAATCAAGTGAGGTAAAGTTTTATATACTCATTTTGATACCAGAAATCGATTGGGCACAAAAAATTCCGATTTTAAAATTTTAAAATTTTTGGCATTTTTGCTAGGAGTTAATGTGCAAAAATTGTCAAAAAATGGGTCAAAAATTGAAACTGAAAGTATTTAAATTTTTTTAACGTAGATTCAAAATGTGATAAATACCATTGACAGAAATGCAAAAATTTTGAAAATCGGTTGATTTTTAGCTAAGTTATGGCTTCTCAAAGTTGCAAATGTCTCAATTTTTTAAACCAAAAACACGTTTTTTTCAATTTATCACTTTCCTTGCCATATTTTTCAAATTAAGTAATAAACCTTATATACCGATTTAAAGTATAATAAAAGCCGTATCCAGAAATGCATAAATGAGGAAAATCGGCTAAGTTGTGGAAAAGTTATGGTTCCTCAAAGATGGGGAAGATATCAATTTTTGTTTAAAACGATGATTTTGTCCATTTATAACTTTTTGTGGCCATATTTTCTAAAATAACACGATTTTTTCAATTTATCACTTTCCTTGCCATATTTTTCAAATTAAGTAATAAACCTTATATACCGATTTAAAGTATAATAAAAGCCGTATCCAGAAATGCATAAATGAGGAAAATCGGCTAAGTTGTGGAAAAGTTATGGTTCCTCAAAGATGGGGAAGATATCAATTTTTCTATAAAACGATGATTTTGTCCATTTATAACTTTTGTACCATATTTTCTAAAATAACACGATTTTTTCAATTTATCACTTTCCTTGCCATATTTTTCAAATTAAGTAATAAACCTTATATACCGATTTAAAGTATAATAAAAGCCGTATCCAGAAATGCATAAATGAGGTAAATCGGCTAAGTTGTGGAAAAGTTATGGTTTCTCAAAGATGGGGAAGATATCAATTTTTGTTTAAAACGATGATTTTGTCCATTTATAACTTTTGTGGCCATATTTTCTAAAATATATGTCAAAATCAAGTGAGGTAAAGTTTTTTATACTCATTTTGATACCAGAAATCGATTGGGCACAAAAAATTCCGATTTTAAAATTTTCACTTTTTTGGCATTTTTGGTAGGAGTTAATGTGCAAAAATTGTCAAAAACTGGGTAAAAAATTGAAACTGAAAGTATTTTATTTTTTTGACGTAGATTCAATATATGATAAATACCATTGACAGAAATGCAAAAATTTTGAAAATCGGTTGATTTTTAGCTAAGTTATGGCTTTTCAAAGTTGCAAATGTCTCAATTTTTGAAACCAAAAACACGTTTTTTTCAATTTATCACTTTCCTTGCCATATTTTTCAAATTAAGTAATAAACCTTATATACCGATTTAAAGTATAATAAAAGCCGTATCCAGAAATGCATAAATGAGGAAAATCGGCTAAGTTGTGGAAAAGTTATGGTTCCTCAAAGATGGGGAAGATATCAATTTTTGTTTAAAACGATGATTTTGTCCATTTATAACTTTTGTGGCCATATTTTCTAAAATATATGTCAAAATCAAGTGAGGTAAAGTTTTTTATACTCATTTTAATACCAGAAATCGAAAAGGCACAAAAAATTCCGGTTTTAAAATTTTCACTTTTTTGGCATTTTTGGTAGGAGTTAATGTGCAAAAATTGTCAAAAACTGGGTAAAAAATTGAAACTGAAAGTATTTTATTTTTTTGACGTAGATTCAAAATATGATAAATACCATTGACAGAAATGCAAAAATTTTGAAAATCGGTTGTTTTTTAGCTAAGTTATGGCTTTCAAAGTTGCAAATGTCTCAATTTTTGAAAACAAAAACACGTTTTTTTCAATTTATCACTTTCCTTGCCATATTTTTCAAATTAAGTAATAAACCTTATATACCGATTTAAAGTATAATAAAAGCCGTATCCAGAAATGCATAAATGAGGAAAATCGGCTAAGTTGTGGAAAAGTTATGGTTCCTCAAAGATGGGGAAGATATCAATTTTTGTTTAAAACGATGATTTTGTCCATTTATAACTTTTGTGGCCATATTTTCTAAAATAACACGATTTTTTCAATTTATCACTTTCCTTGCCATATTTTTCAAATTAAGTAATAAACCTTATATACCGATTTAAAGTATAATAAAAGCCGTATCCAGAAATGCATAAATGAGGAAAATCGGCTAAGTTGTGGAAAAGTTATGGTTCCTCAAAGATGGGGAAGATATCAATTTTTCTATAAAACGATGATTTTGTCCATTTATAACTTTTGTGGCCATATTTTCTAAAATAACACGATTTTTTCAATTTATCACTTTCCTTGCCATATTTTTCAAATTAAGTAATAAACCTTATATACCGATTTAAAGTATAATAAAAGCCGTATCCAGAAATGCATAAATGAGGTAAATCGGCTAAGTTGTGGAAAAGTTATGGTTTCTCAAAGATGGGGAAGATATCAATTTTTGTTTAAAACGATGATTTTGTCCATTTATAACTTTTGTGGCCATATTTTCTAAAATATATGTCAAAATCAAGTGAGGTAAAGTTTTTTATACTCATTTTGATACCAGAAATCGATTGGGCACAAAAAATTCCGATTTTAAAATTTTCACTTTTTTGGCATTTTTGGTAGGAGTTAATGTGCAAAAATTGTCAAAAACTGGGTAAAAATTGAAACTGAAAGTATTTTATTTTTTTGACGTAGATTCAATATATGATAAATACCATTGACAGAAATGCAAAAATTTTGAAAATCGGTTGATTTTTAGCTAAGTTATGGCTTTTCAAAGTTGCAAATGTCTCAATTTTTGAAACCAAAAACACGTTTTTTTCAATTTATCACTTTCCTTGCCATATTTTTCAAATTAAGTAATAAACCTTATATACCGATTTAAAGTATAATAAAAGCCGTATCCAGAAATGCATAAATGAGGAAAATCGGCTAAGTTGTGGAAAAGTTATGGTTCCTCAAAGATGGGGAAGCTATCAATTTTTCTTTAAAACGATGATTTTGTCCATTTATAACTTTTGTGGCCATATTTTCTAAAATATATGTCAAAATCAAGTGAGGTAAAGTTTTTTATACTCATTTCGATACCAGAAATCGATTGGGCACAAAAAATTCCGATTTTAAAATTTTAAAATTTTTGGCATTTTTGCTAGGAGTTAATGTGCAAAATTGTCAAAAAATGGGTCAAAAATTGAAACTGAAAGTATTTAAATTTTTTTAACGTAGATTCAAAATATGATAAATACCATTGACAGAAATGCAAAAATTTTGAAAATCGGTTGATTTTTAGCTAAGTTATGGCTTCTCAAAGTTGCAAATGTCTCAATTTTTTAAACCAAAAACACGTTTTTTTCAATTAATCACTTTCCTTGCCATATTTTTCAAAATTATCTAATAAAACTTATATTCCGATTTAAAGTATAATAAAAGCCGTATCCAGAAATGCATAAATGAGGAAAATCGGCTAAGTTGTGGAAAAGTTATGGTTCCTCAAAGATGGGGAAGATATCAATTTTTGTTTAAAACGATGATTTTGTCCATTTATAACTTTTGTGGCCATATTTTCTAAAATAACACGATTTTTTCAATTTATCACTTTCCTTGCCATATTTTTCAAAATTATCTAATAAAACATATATACCGATTTAAAGTATAATAAAAGCCGTATCCAGAAATGCATAAATGAGGAAAATCGGCTAAGTTGTGGAAAAGTTATGGTTCCTCAATGATGCGGAAGATATCAATTTTTGTTTAAAACGATGATTTTGTCCATTTATAACTTTTGTGGCCATATTTTCTAAAATATATGTCAAAATCAAGTGAGGTAAAGTTTTTTATACTCATTTTGATACCAGAAATCGATTGGGCACCAAAAATTCCGATTTTAAAATTTTAAATTTTTTGGCATTTTTGCTAGGAGTTAATGTTCAAAAATTGTCAAAAAATGGGTCAAAAATTTAAACTGAAAGTATTTAAATTTTTTTAACGTAGATTCAAAATATGATAAATACCATTGACAGAAATAAAAAAATTTTGAAAATCGGTTGGGGAAGATATCAATTTTTGTTTAAAACGATGATTTTGTCCATTTATAACTTTTGTGGCCATATTTTCTAAAATATGGGTCAAAAGCAAGTGTAGTAAAGTTTTTGTATACTCATTTTAATACCAGAAATCGATAAGGCACAAAAAATTCCGATTTTAAAATTTTCACTTTTTTGGCATTTTTGGTAGGAGTTAATGTGCAAAAATTGTCAAAAACTGGGTCAAAAATTGAAACTGAAAGTATTTTATTTTTTTGACGTAGATTCAAAATATGATAAATACCATTGACAGAAATGCATAAATTTTGAAAATCGGTTGATTTTTAGCTAAGTTATGGCTTTTCAAAGTTGCAAATGTCTCAATTTTTGAAACCAAAAACACATTTTTTTTCAATTTATCACTATCCTTGCCATATTTTTCAAATTAAGTAATAAACCTTATATACCGATTTAAAGTATAATAAAAGCCGTATTCAGAAATGCATAAATGAGGAAAATCGGCTAAGTTGTGGAAAAGTTATGGTTCCTCAAAGATGGGGAAGATATACATTTTTGTTTAAAACGATGATTTTGTCCATATTGTGGCCATATTTTCTAAAATATATGTCAAAATAAAGTGAGGTAAAGTTTTTTATACTCATTTTGATAACAGAAATCGATTGGGCACAAAAAATTCCGATTTTAAAATTTTCACTTTTTTGGCATTTTTGCTAGGAGTTAATGTGCAAAAATTGTCAAAAAGTGGGTCAAAAATTGAAACTGAAAGTATTTTATTTTTTTGACGTAGATTCAAAATATGATAAATACCATTGACAGAAATGCAAAATTTTGAAAATCGGTTGATTTTTAGCTAAGTTATGGCTTCTCAAAGTTGCAAATGTCTCAATTTTTGAAACCAAAAACAGGTTTTTTTTCAATTTATCACTATTCTCGCCATATTTTTCAAATTAAGTAATAAACCTTATATACCGATTTAAAGTATAATAAAAGCCGTATTCAGAAATGCATAAATGAGGAAAATCGGCTAAGTTGTGGAAAAGTTATGGTTCCTCAAAGATGAAGAAGATATCAATTTTTGTTTAAAACGATGATTTTGTCCATATTGTGGCCATATTTTCTAAAATATATGTCAAAATCAAGTTTGGTAAATTTTTGTATACTCATTTTAATACCAGAAATCGATAAGGCACAAAAAATTCCGATTTTAAAATTTTCACTTTTTTGGCATTTTTGGTAGGAGTTAATGTGCAAAAATTGTCAAAAACTGGGTAAAAAATTGAAACTGAAAGTATTTTATTTTTTTGACGTAGATTCAAAATATGATAAATACCATTGACAGAAATGCAAAAATTTTGAAAATCGGTTGATTTTTAGCTAAGTTATGGCTTTTCAAAGTTGCAAATGTCTCAATTTTTGAAACCAAAAACACGTTTTTTTCAATTTATCACTTTCCTTGCCATATTTTTCAAATTAGGTAATAAACCTTATATACCGATTTAAAGTATAATAAAAGCCGTATCCAGAAATGCATAAATGAGGAAAATCGGCTAAGTTGTGGAAAAGTTATGGTTCCTCAAAGATGGGGAAGATATCAATTTTTGTTTAAAACGATGATTTTGTCCATTTATAACTATTGTGGCCATATTTTCTACAATATGGGTCAAAATCAAGTTTGGTAAATTTTTTGTATACTCATTTTAATACCAGAAATCGATAAGGCACAAAAAATTCCGATTTTAAAATTTTCAATTTTTTGGCATTTTTGGTAGGAGTTAATGTGCAAAAATTGTCAAAAAGTGGGTCAAAAATTGAAACTGAAAGTATTTTATTTTTTTGACGTAGATTCAAAATATGATAAATACCATTGACAGCAATGCAAAAATTTTGAAAATCGGTTGATTTTTAGCTAAGTTATGGCTTTTCAAAGTTGCAAATGTCTCAATTTTTGAAACCAAAAACACATTTTTTTTCAATTTATCACTATCCTTGCCATATTTTTCAAATTAAGTAATAAACCTTATATACCGATTTAAAGTATAATAAAAGCCGTATTCAGAAATGCATAAATGAGGAAAATCGGCTAAGTTGTGGAAAAGTTATGGTTCCTCAAAGATGGGGAAGATATACATTTTTGTTTAAAACGATGATTTTGTCCATATTGTGGCCATATTTTCTAAAATATATGTCAAAATAAAGTGAGGTAAAGTTTTTTATACTCATTTTGATACCAGAAATCGATTGGGCACAAAAAATTCCGATTTTAAAATTTTAAATTTTTTGGCATTTTTGCTAGGAGTTAATGTGCAAAAATTGTCAAAAAGTGGGTCAAAAATTGAAACTGAAAGTATTTTATTTTTTTGACGTAGATTCAAAATATGATAAATACCATTGACAGAAATGCAAAAATTTTGAAAATCGGTTGATTTTTAGCTAAGTTATGGCTTCTCAAAGTTGCAAATGTCTCAATTTTTGAAACCAAAAACAGGTTTTTTTCAATTTATCACTATTCTCGCCATATTTTTCAAATTAAGTAATAAACCTTATATACCGATTTAAAGTATAATAAAAGCCGTATTCAGAAATGCACAAATGAGGAAAATCGGCTAAGTTGTGGAAAAGTTATGGTTCCTCAAAGATGAAGAAGATATCAATTTTTGTTTAAAACGATGATTTTGTCCATATTGTGGCCATATTTTCTAAAATATATGTCAAAATCAAGTTTGGTAAATTTTTTGTATACTCATTTTAATACCAGAAATCGATAAGGCACAAAAATTCCGATTTTAAAATTTTCACTTTTTTGGCATTTTGGTAGGAGTTAATGTGCAAAAATTGTCAAAAACTGGGTAAAAATTGAAACTGAAAGTATTTTATTTTTTTGACGTAGATTCAAAATATGATAAATACCATTGACAGAAATGCAAAAATTTTGAAAATCGGTTGATTTTTAGCTAAGTTATGGCTTTTCAAAGTTGCAAATGTCTCAATTTTTGAAACCAAAAACACGTTTTTTCAATTTATCACTTTCCTTGCCATATTTTTCAAATTAAGTAATAAACCTTATATACCGATTTAAAGTATAATAAAAGCCGTATCCAGAAATGCATAAATGAGGAAAATCGGCTAAGTTGTGGAAAAGTTATGGTTCCTCAAAGATGGGGAAGATATCAATTTTTGTTTAAAACGATGATTTTGTCCATTTATAACTTTTGTGGCCATATTTTCTAAAATAACACGTTTTTTTTCAATTTATCACTTTTCTCGCCATATATTTCAAAACATGTAATAAACCTTATATACCGATTTAAAATATAATAAAAGCCGTATCCAGAAATGCATAAATGAGGAAAATCGGCTAAGTTGTTGATGAGTTATGGTTTCTCAAAAATGGGGAAGATATCAATTTTTTGTTCAAAACGATGATTTTGTCCATTTATAACTATTGTGGCCATATTTTCTACAATATGGGTCAAAATCAAGTTTGGTAAATTTTTTGTATACTCATTTTAATACCAGAAATCGATAAGGCACAAAAAATTCCGATTTTAAAATTTTCACTTTTTTGGCAATTTTGGTAGGAGTTAATGTGTAAAAATTGTCAAAAACTGGGTCACAAATTGAAACTGAAAGTATTTTATTTTTTTGACGTAGATTCAAAATATGATAAATACCATTGACAGAAATGGAAAAATTTTTAAAATCGGCTGATTTTTAGCTAAGTTATGGCTTCTCAAAGTTGCAAATGTCTCAATTTTTGAAACCAAAAACACGTTTTTTTTTCAAATTTTTCACTTTTCTCGCCATATATTTCAAATTAAGTAATAAACCTTATATACCGATTTAAAGTATAATAAAATCCGTATCCAGAAATGCATAAATGAGGAAAATCGGCTAAGTTGTGGAAAAGTTATGGTTCCTCAAAGATGGGGAAGATATAAATTTTTGTTTAAAACGATGATTTTGTCCATTTATAACTATTGTGGCCATATTTTCTACAATATGGGTCAAAATCAAGTGTGGTAAATTTTTTTTATACTCATTCTAATACCAGAAATCGATAAGGCACAAAAAATTCCGATTTTAAAATTTTCAATTTTTTGGCATTTTTGCTAGGAGTTAATGTGCAAAACTTGTCAAAAAATGGGTCAAAAATTGAAACTGAAAGTATTTTATTTTTTTGACGTAGATTCAAAATATGATAAATACCATTGACAGCAATGCAAAAATTTTGAAAATCGGTTGATTTTTAGCTAAGTTATGGCTTTTCAAAGTTGCAAATGTCTCAATTTTTGAAACCAAAAACACATTTTTTTTCAATTTATCACTATCCTTGCCATATTTTTCAAATTAAGTAATAAACCTTATATACCGATTTAAAGTATAATAAAAGCCGTATTCAGAAATGCATAAATGAGGAAAATCGGCTAAGTTGTGGAAAAGTTATGGTTCCTCAAAGATGGGAAAGATATACATTTTTGTTTAAAACGATGATTTTGTCCATATTGTGGCCATATTTTCTAAAATATATGTCAAAATAAAGTGAGGTAAAGTTTTTTATACTCATTTTGATACCAGAAATCGATTGGGCACAAAAATTCCGATTTTAAAATTTTCACTTTTTTGGCATTTTTGCTAGGAGTTAATGTGCAAAAATTGTCAAAAAGTGGGTCAAAATTGAAACTGAAAGTATTTTATTTTTTTGACGTAGATTCAAAATATGATAAATACCATTGACAGAAATGCAAAAATTTTGAAAATCGGTTGATTTTTAGCTAAGTTATGGCTTCTCAAAGTTGCAAATGTCTCAATTTTCGAAACCAAAAACAGGTTTTTTTTCAATTTATCACTATTCTCGCCATATTTTTCAAATTAAGTAATAAACCTTATATACCGATTTAAAGTATAATAAAAGCCGTATTCAGAAATGCATAAATGAGGAAAATCGGCTAAGTTGTGGAAAAGTTATGGTTCCTCAAAGATGAAGAAGATATCAATTTTTGTTTAAAACGATGATTTTGTCCATATTGTGGCCATATTTTCTAAAATATATGTCAAAATCAAGTTTGGTAAATTTTTTGTATACTCATTTTAATACCAGAAATCGATTGGGCACAAAAAATTCCGATTTTAAAATTTTCACTTTTTTGGCATTTTTGGTAGGAGTTAATGTGCAAAAATTGTCAAAAACTGGGTAAAAAATTGAAACTGAAAGTATTTTATTTTTTTGACGTAGATTCAAAATATGATAAATACCATTGACAGAAATGCAAAAATTTTGAAAATCGGTTGATTTTTAGCTAAGTTATGGCTTTTCAAAGTTGCAAATGTCTCAATTTTTGAAACCAAAAACACGTTTTTTTCAATTTATCACTTTCCTTGCCATATTTTTCAAATTAAGTAATAAACCTTATATACCGATTTAAAGTATAATAAAAGCCGTATCCAGAAATGCATAAATGAGGAAAATCGGCTAAGTTGTGGAAAAGTTATGGTTCCTCAAAGATGGGGAAGATATCAATTTTTGTTTAAAACGATGATTTTGTCCATTTATAACTATTGTGGCCATATTTTCTACAATATGGGTCAAAATCAAGTTTGGTAAATTTTTTGTATACTCATTTTAATACCAGAAATCGATAAGGCACAAAAAATTCCGATTTTAAAATTTTCAATTTTTTTGGCATTTTTGGTAGGAGTTAATGTGCAAAAATTGTCAAAAACTGGGTCAAAAATTGAAACTGAAAGTATTTTATTTTTTTGACGTAGATTCAAAATATGATAAATACCATTGACAGAAATGCAAAAATTTTGAAAATCGGTTGATTTTTAGCTAAGTTATGGCTTCTCAAAGTTGCAAATGTCTCAATTTTTGAAACCAAAAACAGGTTTTTTTTCAATTTTTCACTATTCTCGCCATATTTTTTCAAATTAAGTAATAAACCTTATATACCGATTTAAAGTATAATAAAAGCCGTATTCAGAAATGCATAAATGAGGAAAATCGGCTAAGTTGTGGAAAAGTTATGGTTCCTCAAAGATGAAGAAGATATCAATTTTTGTTTAAAACGATGATTTTCTCCATATTGTGGCCATATTTTCTAAAATATATGTCAAAATCAAGTTTGGTAAATTTTTGTATACTCATTTTAATACCAGAAATCGATAAGGCAAAAAAAATTCCGATTTTAAAATTTTCACTTTTTTGGCATTTTTGGTAGGAGTTAATGTGCAAAAATTGTCAAAAACTGGGTAAAAAATTGAAACTGAAAGTATTTTATTTTTTTGACGTAGATTCAAAATATGATAAATACCATTGACAGAAATGCAAAAATTTTGAAAATCGGTTGATTTTTAGCTAAGTTATGGCTTTTCAAAGTTGCAAATGTCTCAATTTTTGAAACCAAAAACACGTTTTTTTCAATTTATCACTTTCCTTGCCATATTTTTCAAATTAAGTAATAAACCTTATATACCGATTTAAAGTATAATAAAAGCCGTATCCAGAAATGCATAAATGAGGAAAATCGGCTAAGTTGTGGAAAAGTTATGGTTCCTCAAAGATGGGGAAGATATCAATTTTTGTTTAAAACGATGATTTTGTCCATTTATAACTATTGTGGCCATATTTTCTACAATATGGGTCAAAATCAAGTTTGGTAAATTTTTTGTATACTCATTTTAATACCAGAAATCGATAAGGCACAAAAAATTCCGATTTTAAAATTTTCAATTTTTTGGCATTTTTGGTAGGAGTTAATGTGCAAAATTGTCAAAAACTGGGTCAAAAATTGAAACTGAAAGTATTTTATTTTTTTGACGTAGATTCAAAATATGATAAATACCATTGACAGCAATGCAAAAATTTTGAAAATCGGTTGATTTTTAGCTAAGTTATGGCTTTTCAAAGTTGCAAATGTCTCAATTTTTGAAACCAAAAACACATTTTTTTTCAATTTATCACTATCCTTGCCATATTTTTCAAATTAAGTAATAAACCTTATATACCGATTTAAAGTATAATAAAAGCCGTATTCAGAAATGCATAAATGAGGAAAATCGGCTAAGTTGTGGAAAAGTTATGGTTCCTCAAAGATGGGGAAGATATACATTTTTGTTTAAAACGATGATTTTGTCCATATTGTGGCCATATTTTCTAAAATATATGTCAAAATAAAGTGAGGTAAAGTTTTTTATACTCATTTTGATACCAGAAATCGATTGGGCACAAAAAATTCCGATTTTAAAATTTTCACTTTTTTGGCATTTTTGCTAGGAGTTAATGTGCAAAAATTGTCAAAAAGTGGGTAAAAAATTGAAACTGAAAGTATTTTATTTTTTTGACGTAGATTCAAAATATGATAAATACCATTGACTGAAATGCAAAAATTTTGAAAATCGGTTGATTTTTAGCTAAGTTATGGCTTCTCAAAGTTGCAAATGTCTCAATTTTCGAAACCAAAAACAGGTTTTTTTCAATTTATCACTATTCTCGCCATATTTTTCAAATTAAGTAATAAACCTTATATACCGATTTAAAGTATAATAAAAGCCGTATTCAGAAATGCATAAATGAGGAAAATCGGCTAAGTTGTGGAAAAGTTATGGTTCCTCAAAGATGAAGAAGATATCAATTTTTGTTTAAAACGATGATTTTGTCCATATTGTGGCCATATTTTCTAAAATATATGTCAAAATCAAGTTTGGTAAATTTTTTGTATACTCATTTTAATACCAGAAATCGATAAGGCACAAAAATTCCGATTTTAAAATTTTCACTTTTTGGCATTTTTGGTAGGAGTTAATGTGCAAAAATTGTCAAAAACTGGGTAAAAAATTGAAACTGAAAGTATTTTATTTTTTTGACGTAGATTCAAAATATGATAAATACCATTGACAGAAATGCAAAAATTTTGAAAATCGGTTGATTTTTAGCTAAGTTATGGCTTTTCAAAGTTGCAAATGTCTCAATTTTTGAAACCAAAAACACGTTTTTTTCAATTTATCACTTTCCTTGCCATATTTTTCAAATTAAGTAATAAACCTTATATACCGATTTAAAGTATAATAAAAGCCGTATCCAGAAATGCATAAATGAGGAAAATCGGCTAAGTTGTGGAAAAGTTATGGTTCCTCAAAGATGGGGAAGATATCAATTTTTGTTTAAAACGATGATTTTGTCCATTTATAACTATTGTGGCCATATTTTCTACAATATGGGTCAAAATCAAGTTTGGTAAATTTTTTGTATACTCATTTTAATACCAGAAATCGATAAGGCACAAAAAATTCCGATTTTAAAATTTTCAATTTTTTGGCATTTTTGGTAGGAGTTAATGTGCAAAAATTGTCAAAAACTGGGTCAAAAATTTAAACTGAAAGTATTTTATTTTTTTGACGTAGATTCAAAATATGATAAATACCATTGACAGAAATGCAAAAATTTTGAAAATCGGTTGATTTTTAGCTAAGTTATGGCTTCTCAAAGTTGCAAATGTCTCAATTTTGAAACCAAAAACAGGTTTTTTTTCAATTTATCACTATTCTCGCCATATTTTTCAAATTAAGTAATAAACCTTATATACCGATTTAAAGTATAATAAAAGCCGTATTCAGAAATGCATAAATGAGGAAAATCGGCTAAGTTGTGGAAAAGTTATGGTTCCTCAAAGATGAAGAAGATATCAATTTTTGTTTAAAACGATGATTTTGTCCATATTGTGGCCATATTTTCTAAAATATATGTCAAAATCAAGTTTGGTAAATTTTTTGTATACTCATTTTAATACCAGAAATCGATAAGGCACAAAAAATTCCGATTTTAAAATTTTCACTTTTTGGGCATTTTTGGTAGGAGTTAATGTGCAAAAATTGTCAAAAACTGGGTAAAAAATTTAAACTGAAAGTATTTTATTTTTTTGACGTAGATTCAAAATATGATAAATACCATTGACAGAAATGCAAAAATTTTGAAAATCGGTTGATTTTTAGCTAAGTTATGGCTTTTCAAAGTTGCAAATGTCTCAATTTTTGAAACCAAAAACACGTTTTTTTCAATTTATCACTTTCCTTGCCATATTTTTCAAATTAAGTAATAAACCTTATATACCGATTTAAAGTATAATAAAAGCCGTATCCAGAAATGCATAAATGAGGAAAATCGGCTAAGTTGTGGAAAAGTTATGGTTCCTCAAAGATGGGGAAGATATCAATTTTTGTTTAAAACGATGATTTTGTCCATTTATAACTTTTGTGGCCATATTTTCTAAAATAACACGTTTTTTTTCAATTTATCACTTTTCTCGCCATATATTTCAAAACATGTAATAAACCTTATATACCGATTTAAAATATAATAAAAGCCGTATCCAGAAATGCATAAATGAGGAAAATCGGCTAAGTTGTGGAAAAGTTATGGTTCCTCAAAGATGGGGAAGATATCAATTTTTGTTTAAAACGATGATTTTGTCCATTTATAACTATTGTGGCCAAGTTGTTGATGAGTTATGGTTTCTCAAAAATGGGGAAGATATCAATTTTTGTTCAAAACGATGATTTTGTCCATTTATAACTATTGTGGCCATATTTTCTACAATATGGGTCAAAATCAAGTTTGGTAAATTTTTTGTATACTCATTTTAATACCAGAAATCGATAAGGCACAAAAAATTCCGATTTTAAAATTTTCACTTTTTGGCATTTTTGGTAGGAGTTAATGTGCAAAAATTGTCAAAAACTGGGTAAAAAATTGAAACTGAAAGTATTTTATTTTTTTGACGTAGATTCAAAATATGATAAATACCATTGACAGAAATGCAAAAATTTTGAAAATCGTTTGATTTTTAGCTAAGTTATGGCTTTTCAAAGTTGCAAATGTCTCAATTTTTGAAACCAAAAACACGTTTTTTCAATTTATCACTTTCCTTGCCATATTTTTCAAATTAAGTAATAAACCTTATATACCGATTTAAAGTATAATAAAAGCCGTATCCAGAAATGCATAAATGAGGAAAATCGGCTAAGTTGTGGAAAAGTTATGGTTCCTCAAAGATGGGGAAGATATCAATTTTTGTTTAAAACGATGATTTTGTCCATTTATAACTATTGTGGCCATATTTTCTACAATATGGGTCAAAATCAAGTTTGGTAAATTTTTTGTATACTCATTTTAATACCAGAAATCGATAAGGCACAAAAATTCCGATTTTAAAATTTTCAATTTTTTGGCATTTTTGGTAGGAGTTAATGTGCAAAAATTGTCAAAAACTGGTTCAAAAATTGAAACTGAAAGTATTTTATTTTTTTGACGTAGATTCAAAATATGATAAATACCATTGACAGAAATGCAAAAATTTTGAAAATCGGTTGATTTTTAGCTAAGTTATGGCTTCTCAAAGTTGCAAATGTCTCAATTTTTGAAACCAAAAACAGGTTTTTTTCAATTTATCACTATTCTCGCCATATTTTTCAAATTAAGTAATAAACCTTATATACCGATTTAAAGTATAATAAAAGCCGTATTCAGAAATGCATAAATGAGGAAAATCGGCTAAGTTGTGGAAAAGTTATGGTTCCTCAAAGATGAAGAAGATATCAATTTTTGTTTAAAACGATGATTTTGTCCATATTGTATCCATATTTTCTAAAATATTTGTCAAAATCAAGTTTGGTAAATTTTTTGTATACTCATTTTAATACCAGAAATCGATAAGGCACAAAAAATTCCGATTTTAAAATTTTCACTTTTTGGCATTTTTGGTAGGAGTTAATGTGCAAAAATTGTCAAAAACTGGGTAAAAAATTGAAACTGAAAGTATTTTATTTTTTTGACGTAGATTCAAAATATGATAAATACCATTGACAGAAATGCAAAAATTTTGAAAATCGTTTGATTTTTAGCTAAGTTATGGCTTTTCAAAGTTGCAAATGTCTCAATTTTTGAAACCAAAAACACGTTTTTTTCAATTTATCACTTTCCTTGCCATATTTTTCAAATTAAGTAATAAACCTTATATACCGATTTAAAGTATAATAAAAGCCGTATCCAGAAATGCATAAATGAGGAAAATCGGCTAAGTTGTGGAAAAGTTATGGTTCCTCAAAGATGGGGAAGATATCAATTTTTGTTTAAAACGATGATTTTGTCCATTTATAACTATTGTGGCCATATTTTCTACAATATGGGTCAAAATCAAGTTTGGTAAATTTTTTGTATACTCATTTTAATACCAGAAATCGATAAGGCACAAAAAATTCCGATTTTAAAATTTTCAATTTTTTGGCATTTTTGGTAGGAGTTAATGTGCAAAAATTGTCAAAAACTGGTTCAAAAATTGAAACTGAAAGTATTTTATTTTTTTGACGTAGATTCAAAATATGATAAATACCATTGACAGAAATGCAAAAATTTTGAAAATCGGTTGATTTTTAGCTAAGTTATGGCTTCTCAAAGTTGCAAATGTCTCAATTTTTGAAACCAAAAACAGGTTTTTTTTCAATTTATCACTATTCTCGCCATATTTTTCAAATTAAGTAATAAACCTTATATACCGATTTAAAGTATAATAAAAGCCGTATTCAGAAATGCATAAATGAGGAAAATCGGCTAAGTTGTGGAAAAGTTATGGTTCCTCAAAGATGAAGAAGATATCAATTTTTGTTTAAAACGATGATTTTGTCCATATTGTGGCCATATTTTCTAAAATATTTGTCAAAATCAAGTTTGGTAAATTTTTTGTATACTCATTTTAATACCAGAAATCGATAAGGCACAAAAATTCCGATTTTAAAATTTTCACTTTTTTGGCATTTTTGGTAGGAGTTAATGTGCAAAAATTGTCAAAAACTGGGTAAAAATTGAAACTGAAAGTATTTTATTTTTTTGACGTAGATTCAAAATATGATAAATACCATTGACAGAAATGCAAAAATTTTGAAAATCGGTTGATTTTTAGCTAAGTTATGGCTTTTTAAAGTTGCAAATGTCTCAATTTTGAAACCAAAAACACGTTTTTTCAATTTATCACTTTCCTTGCCATATTTTTCAAATTAAGTAATAAACCTTATATACCGATTTAAAGTATAATAAAAGCCGTATCCAGAAATGCATAAATGAGGAAAATCGGCTAAGTTGTGGAAAAGTTATGGTTCCTCAAAGATGGGGAAGATATCAATTTTTGTTTAAAACGATGATTTTGTCCATTTATAACTATTGTGGCCATATTTTCTACAATATGGGTCAAAATCAAGTTTGGTAAATTTTTTGTATACTCATTTTAATACCAGAAATCGATAAGGCACAAAAAATTCCGATTTTAAAATTTTCAATTTTTTGGCATTTTTGGTAGGAGTTAATGTGCAAAAATTGTCAAAAACTGGGTCAAAATTGAAACTGAAAGTATTTTATTTTTTTGACGTAGATTCAAAATATGATAAATACCATTGACAGCAATGCAAAAATTTTGAAAATCGGTTGATTTTTAGCTAAGTTATGGCTTTTCAAAGTTGCAAATGTCTCAATTTTTGAAACCAAAAACACATTTTTTTCAATTTATCACTATCCTTGCCATATTTTTCAAATTAAGTAATAAACCTTATATACCGATTTAAAGTATAATAAAAGCCGTATTCAGAAATGCATAAATGAGGAAAATCGGCTAAGTTGTGGAAAAGTTATGGTTCCTCAAAGATGGGGAAGATATACATTTTTGTTTAAAACGATGATTTTGTCCATATTGTGGCCATATTTTCTAAAATATATGTCAAAATAAAGTGAGGTAAAGTTTTTTATACTCATTTTGATACCAGAAATCGATTGGGCACAAAAAATTCCGATTTTAAAATTTTCACTTTTTTAGCATTTTTGCTAGGAGTTAATGTGCAAAAATTGTCAAAAAGTGGGTCAAAAATTGAAACTGAAAGTATTTTATTTTTTTGACGTAGATTCAAAATATGATAAATACCATTGACAGAAATGCAAAAATTTTGAAAATCGGTTGATTTTTAGCTAAGTTATGGCTTCTCAAAGTTGCAAATGTCTCAATTTTTGAAACCAAAAACAGGTTTTTTTTCAATTTATCACTATTCTCGCCATATTTTTCAAATTAAGTAATAAACCTTATACACCGATTTAAAGTATAATAAAAGCCGTATTCAGAAATGCATAAATGAGGAAAATCGGCTAAGTTGTGGAAAAGTTATGGTTCCTCAAAGATGAAGAAGATATCAATTTTTGTTTAAAACGATGATTTTGTCCATATTGTGGCCATATTTTCTAAAATATATGTCAAAATCAAGTTTGGTAAATTTTTTGTATACTCATTTTAATACCAGAAATCGATAAGGCACAAAAAATTCCGATTTTAAAATTTTCACTTTTTTGGCATTTTTGGTAGGAGTTAATGTGCAAAAATTGTCAAAAACTGGGTAAAAAATTGAAACTGAAAGTATTTTATTTTTTTGACGTAGATTCAAAATATGATAAATACCATTGACAGAAATGCAAAAATTTTGAAAATCGGTTGATTTTTAGCTAAGTTATGGCTTTTCAAAGTTGCAAATGTCTCAATTTTTGAAACCAAAAACACGTTTTTTTCAATTTATCACTTTCCTTGCCATATTTTTCAAATTAAGTAATAAACCTTATATACCGATTTAAAGTATAATAAAAGCCGTATCCAGAAATGCATAAATGAGGAAAATCGGCTAAGTTGTGGAAAAGTTATGGTTCCTCAAAGATGGGGAAGATATCAATTTTTGTTTAAAACGATGATTTTGTCCATTTATAACTATTGTGGCCATATTTTCTACAATATGGGTCAAAATCAAGTTTGGTAAATTTTTTTGTATACTCATTTTAATACCAGAAATCGATAAGGCACAAAAATTCCGATTTTAAAATTTTCAATTTTTTGGCATTTTTGGTAGGAGTTAATGTGCAAAAATTGTCAAAAACTGGGTCAAAAATTGAAACTGAAAGTATTTTATTTTTTTGACGTAGATTCAAAATATGATAAATACCATTGACAGCAATGCAAAAATTTTGAAAATCGGTTGATTTTTAGCTAAGTTATGGCTTTTCAAAGTTGCAAATGTCTCAATTTTTGAAACCAAAAAACACATTTTTTCAATTTATCACTATCCTTGCCATATTTTTCAAATTAAGTAATAAACCTTATATACCGATTTAAAGTATAATAAAAGCCGTATTCAGAAATGCATAAATGAGGAAAATCGGCTAAGTTGTGGAAAAGTTATGGTTCCTCAAAGATGGGGAAGATATACATTTTGTTTAAAACGATGATTTTGTCCATATTGTGGCCATATTTTCTAAAATATATGTCAAAATAAAGTGAGGTAAAGTTTTTTATACTCATTTTGATACCAGAAATCGATTGGGCACAAAAAATTCCGATTTTAAAATTTTCACTTTTTTGGCATTTTTGCTAGGAGTTAATGTGCAAAAATTGTCAAAAAGTGGGTCAAAATTGAAACTGAAAGTATTTTATTTTTTTGACGTAGATTCAAAATATGATAAATACCATTGACAGAAATGCAAAAATTTTGAAAATCGGTTGATTTTTAGCTAAGTTATGGCTTCTCAAAGTTGCAAATGTCTCAATTTTTGAAACCAAAAACAGGTTTTTTTTCAATTTATCACTATTCTCGCCTTATTTTTCAAATTAAGTAATAAACCTTATATACCGATTTAAAGTATAATAAAAGCCGTATCCAGAAATGCATAAATGAGGAAAATCGGCTAAGTTGTGGAAAAGTTATGGTTCCTCAAAGATGAAGAAGATATCAATTTTTGTTTAAAACGATGATTTTGTCCATATTGTGGCCATATTTTCTAAAATATATGTCAAAATCAAGTTTGGTAAATTTTTTGTATACTCATTTTAATACCAGAAATCGATAAGGCACAAAAATTCCGATTTTAAAATTTTCACTTTTTTGGCATTTTTGGTAGGAGTTAATGTGCAAAAATTGTCAAAAACTGGGTAAAAAATTGAAACTGAAAGTATTTTATTTTTTTGACGTAGATTCAAAATATGATAAATACCATTGACAGAAATGCAAAAATTTTGAAAATCGGTTGATTTTTAGCTAAGTTATGGCTTTTCAAAGTTGCAAATGTCTCAATTTTTGAAACCAAAAACACGTTTTTTTCAATTTATCACTTTCCTTGCCATATTTTTCAAATTAAGTAATAAACCTTATATGCCGATTTAAAGTATAATAAAAGCCGTATCCAGAAATGCATAAATGAGGAAAATCGGCTAAGTTGTGGAAAAGTTATGGTTCCTCAAAGATGGGGAAGATATCAATTTTTGTTTAAAACGATGATTTTGTCCATTTATAACTTTTGTGGCCATATTTTCTAAAATAACACGTTTTTTTTTCAATTTATCACTTTTCTCGCCATATATTTCAAAACATGTAATAAACCTTATATACCGATTTAAAATATAATAAAAGCCGTATCCAGAAATGCATAAATGAGGAAAATCGGCTAAGTTGTTGATGAGTTATGGTTTCTCAAAAATGGGGAAGATATCAATTTTTGTTCAAAACGATGATTTTGTCCATTTATAACTATTGTGGCCATATTTTCTACAATATGGGTCAAAATCAAGTTTGGTAAATTTTTGTATACTCATTTTAATACCAGAAATCGATAAGGCACAAAAAATTCCGATTTTAAAATTTTCACTTTTTTGGCAATTTTGGTAGGAGTTAATGTGTAAAAATTGTCAAAAACTGGGTCACAAATTGAAACTGAAAGTATTTTATTTTTTTGACGTAGATTCAAAATATGATAAATACCATTGACAGAAATGGAAAAATTTTTAAAATCGGCTGATTTTTAGCTAAGTTATGGCTTCTCAAAGTTGCAAATGTCTCAATTTTTGAAACCAAAAACACGTTTTTTTTCAAATTTTTCACTTTTCTCGCCATATATTTCAAATTAAGTAATAAACCTTATATACCGATTTAAAGTATAATAAAAGCCGTATCCAGAAATGCATAAATGAGGAAAATCGGCTAAGTTGTGGAAAAGTTATGGTTCCTCAAAGATGGGGAAGATATAAATTTTTGTTTAAAACGATGATTTTGTCCATTTATAACTATTGTGGCCATATTTTCTACAATATGGGTCAAAATCAAGTGTGGTAAATTTTTTTATACTCATTTTAATACCAGAAATCGATAAGGCACAAAAAATTCCGATTTTAAAATTTTCAATTTTTTGGCATTTTTGCTAGGAGTTAATGTGCAAAAATTGTCAAAAAATGGGTCAAAAATTGAAACTGAAAGTATTTTATTTTTTTGACGTAGATTCAAAATATGATAAATACCATTGACAGAAATGCAAAAATTTTGAAAATCGGTTGATTTTTAGCTAAGTTATGGCTTCTCAAAGTTGCAAATGTCTCAATTTTTGAAACCAAAAACAGGTTTTTTTCAATTTATCACTATTCTCGCCATATTTTTCAAATTAAGTAATAAACCTTATATACCGATTTAAAGTATAATAAAAGCCGTATTCAGAAATGCATAAATGAGGGAAAATCGGCTAAGTTGTGGAAAAGTTATGGTTCCTCAAAGATGAAGAAGATATCAATTTTTGTTTAAAACGATGATTTTGTCCATATTGTGGCCATATTTTCTAAAATATATGTCAAAATCAAGTTTGGTAAATTTTTGTATACTCATTTTAATACCAGAAATCGATAAGGCACAAAAAATTCCGATTTTAAAATTTTCACTTTTTTGGCATTTTTGGTAGGAGTTAATGTGCAAAAATTGTCAAAAACTGGGTAAAAAATTGAAACTGAAAGTATTTTATTTTTTTGACGTAGATTCAAAATATGATAAATACCATTGACAGAAATGCAAAAATTTTGAAAATCGGTTGATTTTTAGCTAAGTTATGGCTTTTCAAAGTTGCAAATGTCTCAATTTTTGAAACCAAAAACACGTTTTTTTCAATTTATCACTTTCCTTGCCATATTTTTCAAATTAAGTAATAAACCTTATATACCGATTTAAAGTATAATAAAAGCCGTATCCAGAAATGCATAAATGAGGAAAATCGGCTAAGTTGTGGAAAAGTTATGGTTCCTCAAAGATGGGGAAGATATCAATTTTTGTTTAAAACGATGATTTTGTCCATTTATAACTTTTGTGGCCATATTTTCTAAAATAACACGTTTTTTTTTCAATTTATCACTTTTCTCGCCATATATTTCAAAACATGTAATAAACCTTATATACCGATTTAAAATATAATAAAAGCCGTATCCAGAAATGCATAAATGAGGAAAATCGGCTAAGTTGTTGATGAGTTATGGTTTCTCAAAAATGGGGAAGATATCAATTTTTGTTCAAAACGATGATTTTGTCCATTTATAACTATTGTGGCCATATTTTCTACAATATGGGTCAAAATCAAGTTTGGTAAATTTTTTGTATACTCATTTTAATACCAGAAATCGATAAGGCACAAAAATTCCGATTTTAAAATTTTCACTTTTTGGCAATTTTGGTAGGAGTTAATGTGTAAAAATTGTCAAAAACTGGGTCACAAATTGAAACTGAAAGTATTTTATTTTTTTGACGTAGATTCAAAATATGATAAATACCATTGACAGAAATGGAAAAATTTTTAAAATCGGCTGATTTTTAGCTAAGTTATGGCTTCTCAAAGTTGCAAATGTCTCAATTTTGAAACCAAAAACACGTTTTTTTCAAATTTTTCACTTTTCTCGCCATATATTTCAAATTAAGTAATAAACCTTATATACCGATTTAAAGTATAATAAAAGCCGTATCCAGAAATGCATAAATGAGGAAAATCGGCTAAGTTGTGGAAAAGTTATGGTTCCTCAAAGATGGGAAGATATAAATTTTTGTTTAAAACGATGATTTTGTCCATTTATAACTATTGTGGCCATATTTTCTACAATGTGGGTCAAAATCAAGTGTGGTAAATTTTTTTTATACTCATTTTAATACCAGAAATCGATAAGGCACAAAAATTCCGATTTTAAAATTTTCAATTTTTTGGCATTTTTGCTAGGAGTTAATGTGCAAAAATTGTCAAAAAATGGGTCAAAAATTGAAACTGAAAGTATTTAAATTTTTTTAACGTAGATTCAAAATATGATAAATACCATTGACAGAAATGCAAAAATTTTGAAAATCGTCTGATTTTTAGCTAAGTTATGGCTTCTCAAAGTTGCAAATGTCTCAATTTTTTAAACCAAAAACACGTTTTTTTTCAAATTTTTCACTTCTCTCGCTATATATTTCAAAACATGTAATAAACCTTATATACCGATTTAAAATATAATAAAAGCCGTATCCAGAAATGCATAAATGAGGAAAATCGGCTAAGTTGTGGAAAAGTTATGGTTCCTCAAAGATGGGGAAGATATCAATTTTTGTTTAAAACGATGATTTTGTCCATTTATAACTTTTGTGGCCATATTTTCTAAAATAACACGTTTTTTTTCAATTTATCACTTTTCTCGCCATATATTTCAAAACATGTAATAAACCTTATATACCGATTTAAAATATAATAAAAGCCGTATCCAGAAATGCATAAATGAGGAAAATCGGCTAAGTTGTTGATGAGTTATGGTTTCTCAAAAATGGGGAAGATATCAATTTTTGTTCAAAACGATGATTTTGTCCATTTATAACTATTGTGGCCATATTTTCTACAATATGGGTCAAAATCAAGTTTGGTAAATTTTTTGTATACTCATTTTAATACCAGAAATCGAAAGTATTTTATTTTTTTGACGTAGATTCAAAATATGATAAATACCATTGACAGAAATGCAAAAATTTTGAAAATCGGTTGATTTTTAGGCTTCTCAAAGTTGCAAATGTCTGAATTTTTTAAACCAAAAACACGTTTTTTCAATTTATCACTTTCCTTGCCATATTTTTCAAAACATTTAATAAACCTTATATACCGATTTAAAGTATAATTAATGCCGTATCCAGAAATGCATAAGTGAGGAAAATCGGCTAAGTTGTGGAAAAGTTATTGTTGCTTGGAGATGAGGAAGATATCAATATTTGTTCGAAACGATGATTTTGACCATTTATCACTATTGTGGTCATATTTTCTAAAATATGGGTCAAAATCAAGTGTGGTAATGTTTTTTTATACTCATTTTAATACCAGAAATCGATAATGCACAAAAAATTCCGATTTGAAAATTTTCATTTTTTTGGCATTTTTGGTAGGAGTTAATGTGCAAAAATGGTCAAAAAATGGGTCAAATTTTAGAACTGACAATTTGAACAATTTTTTGATGTACAATAAAAATATGATCAATACTATTGACAGAAATGCATAAATTTTGAAAATCGGTTGATTTTTAGCTAAGTTATGGCTTCTCAAAGTTGCAAATGTCTCAATTTTTGAAACCAAAAACACGTTTTTTATCAAATTTTTCACTTTTCTCGCCATATATTTCAAATTAAGTAATAAACCTTATATACCGATTTAAAGTATAATAAAAGCCGTATCCAGAAATGCATAAATGAGGAAAATCGGCTAAGTTGTGGAAAAGTTATGGTTCCTCAAAGATGGGGAAGATATAAATTTTTGTTCAAAACGATGATTTTGTCCATTTATAACTATTGTGGCCATATTTTCTACAATATGGGTCAAAATCAAGTGTGGTAAATTTTTTTTATACTCATTTTAATACCAGAAATCGATAAGGCACAAAAAATTCCGATTTTAAAATTTTCAATTTTTTGGCATTTTTGCTAGGAGTTAATGTGCAAAAATTGTCAAAAAATGGGTCAAAAATTGAAACTGAAAGTATTTAAATTTTTTTAACGTAGATTCAAAATATGATAAATACCATTGACAGAAATGCAAAAATTTTGAAAATCGACTGATTTTTAGCTAAGTTATGGCTTCTCAAAGTTGCAAATGTCTCAATTTTTTAAACCAAAAACACGTTTTTTTTCAAATTTTTCACTTCTCTCGCCATATATTTCAAAACATGTAATAAACCTTATATACCGATTTAAAATATAATAAAAGCCGTATCCAGAAATGCATAAATGAGGAAAATCGGCTAAGTTGTGGAAAAGTTATGGTTCCTCAAAGATGGGGAAGATATCAATTTTTGTTTAAAACGATGATTTTGTCCATTTATAACTTTTGTGGCCATATTTTCTAAAATAACACGTTTTTTTTCAATTTATCACTTTTCTCGCCATATATTTCAAAACATGTAATAAACCTTATATGCCGATTTAAAATATAATAAAAGCCGTATCCAGAAATGCATAAATGAGGAAAATCGGCTAAGTTGTTGATGAGTTATGGTTTCTCAAAAATGGGGAAGATATCAATTTTTTGTTCAAAACGATGATTTTGTCCATTTATAACTATTGTGGCCATATTTTCTACAATATGGGTCAAAATCAAGTTTGGTAAATTTTTTGTATACTCATTTTAATACCAGAAATCGATAAGGCACAAAAATTCCGATTTTAAAATTTTTCACTTTTTTGGCAATTTTGGTAGGAGTTAATGTGTAAAAATTGTCAAAAACTGGGTCACAAATTGAAACTGAAAGTATTTTATTTTTTTGACGTAGATTCAAAATATGATAAATACCATTGACAGAAATGGAAAAATTTTTAAAATCGGCTGATTTTTAGCTAAGTTATGGCTTCTCAAAGTTGCAAATGTCTCAATTTTTGAAACCAAAAACACGTTTTTTTTTCAAATTTTTCCCTTTTCTCGCCATATATTTCAAATTAAGTAATAAACCTTATATACCGATTTAAAGTATAATAAAAGCCGTATCCAGAAATGCATAAATGAGGAAAATCGGCTAAGTTGTGGAAAAGTTATGGTTCCTCAAAGATGGGGAAGATATAAATTTTTGTTTAAAACGATGATTTTGTCCATTTATAACTATTGTGGCCATATTTTCTACAATATGGGTCAAAATCAAGTGTGGTAAATTTTTTTTATACTCATTTTAATACCAGAAATCGATAAGGCACAAAAAATTCCGATTTTAAAATTTTCAATTTTTTGGCATTTTTGCTAGGAGTTAATGTGCAAAAATTGTCAAAAAATGGGTCAAAAATTGAAACTGAAAGTATTTAAATTTTTTTAACGTAGATTCAAAATATGATAAATACCATTGACAGAAATGCAAAAATTTTGAAAATCGTCTGATTTTTAGCTAAGTTATGGCTTCTCAAAGTTGCAAATGTCTCAATTTTTGAAACCAAAAACACGTTTTTTTTCAAATTTTTCACTTCTCTCGCCATATATTTCAAAACATGTAATAAACCTTATATACCGATTTAAAATATAATAAAAGCCGTATCCAGAAATGCATAAATGAGGAAAATCGGCTAAGTTGTGGAAAAGTTATGGTTCCTCAAATATGGGGAAGATATCAATTTTTGTTTAAAACGATGATTTTGTCCATTTATAACTTTTGTGGCCATATTTTCTAAAATAACACGTTTTTTTTCAATTTAACACTTTTCTCGCCATATAATTCAAAACATGTAATAAACCTTATATACCGATTTAAAATATAATAAAAGCCGTATCCAGAAATGCATAAATGAGGAAAATCGGCTAAGTTGTTGATGAGTTATGGTTTCTCAAAAATGGGGAAGATATCAATTTTTGTTCAAAACGATGATTTTGTCCATTTATAACTATTGTGGCCATATTTTCTACAATATGGGTCAAAATCAAGTTTGGTAAATTTTTTGTATACTCATTTTAATACCAGAAATCGATAAGGCACAAAAAACTCCGATTTTAAAATTTTCACTTTTTTGGCAATTTTGGTAGGAGTTAATGTGTAAAAATTGTCAAAAACTGGGTCACAAATTGAAACTGAAAGTATTTTATTTTTTTGACGTAGATTCAAAATATGATAAATACCATTGACAGAAATGGAAAAATTTTTAAAATCGGCTGATTTTTAGCTAAGTTATGGCTTCTCAAAGTTGCAAATGTCTCAATTTTTGAAACCAAAAACACGTTTTTTTCAAATTTTTCACTTTTCGCCATATATTTCAAATTAAGTAATAAACCTTATATACCGATTTAAAGTATAATAAAAGCCGTATCCAGAAATGCATAAATGAGGAAAATCGGCTAAGTTGTGGAAAAGTTATGGTTCCTCAAAGATGGGGAAGATATAAATTTTTGTTTAAAACGATGATTTTGTCCATTTATAACTATTGTGGCCATATTTTCTACAATATGGGTCAAAATCAAGTGTGGTAAATTTTTTTATACTCATTTTAATACCAGAAATCGATAAGGCACAAAAATTCCGATTTTAAAATTTTCAATTTTTTGGCATTTTTGCTAGGAGTTAATGTGCAAAAATTGTCAAAAAATGGGTCAAAAATTGAAACTGAAAGTATTTAAATTTTTTTAACGTAGATTCAAAATATGATAAATACCATTGACAGAAATGCAAAATTTTGAAAATCGTCTGATTTTTAGCTAAGTTATGGCTTCTCAAAGTTGCAAATGTCTCAATTTTTTAAACCAAAAACACGGTTTTTTTCAAATTTTTCACTTCTCTCGCCATATATTTCAAAACATGTAATAAACCTTATATACCGATTTAAAATATAATAAAAGCCGTATCCAGAAATGCATAAATGAGGAAAATCGGCTAAGTTGTTGATGAGTTATGGTTTCTCAAAAATGGGGAAGATATCAATTTTTGTTCAAAACGATGATTTTGTCCATTTATAACTATTGTGGCCATATTTTCTACAATATGGGTCAAAATCAAGTTTGGTAAATTTTTTGTATACTCATTTTAATACCAGAAATCGATAAGGCACAAAAAATTCCGATTTTAAAATTTTCAATTTTTTGGCATTTTTGGTAGGAGTTAATGTGCAAAAATTGTCAAAAACTGGGTCAAAAATTGAAACTGAAAGTATTTTATTTTTTTGACGTAGATTCAAAATATGATAAATACCATTGACAGCAATGCAAAATTTTGAAAATCGGTTGATTTTAGCTAAGTTATGGCTTTTCAAAGTTGCAAATGTCTCAATTTTGAAACCAAAAAACACATTTTTTTTCAATTTATCACTATCCTTGCCATATTTTTCAAATTAAGTAATAAACCTTATATACCGATTTAAAGTATAATAAAAGCCGTATCCAGAAATGCATAAATGAGGAAAATCGGCTAAGTTGTGGAAAAGTTATGGTTCCTCAAAGATGGGGAAGATATAAATTTTTGTTTAAAACGATGGTTTTGTCCATTTATAACTATTGTGGCCATATTTTCTACAATATGGGTCAAAATCAAGTGTGGTAAATTTTTTTTATACTCATTTTAATACCAGAAATCGATAAGGCACAAAAATTCCGATTTTAAAATTTTCAATTTTTTGGCATTTTTGCTAGGAGTTAATGTGCAAAAATTGTCAAAAAATGGGTCAAAAATTGAAACTGAAAGTATTTAAATTTTTTTAACGTAGATTCAAAATATGATAAATACCATTGACAGAAATGCAAAAATTTTGAAAATCGTCTGATTTTTAGCTAAGTTATGGCTTCTCAAAGTTGCAAATGTCTCAATTTTTTAAACCAAAAACACGTTTTTTTTTCAAATTTTTCACTTCTCTCGCCATATATTTCAAAACATGTAATAAACCTTATATACCGATTTAAAATATAATAAAAGCCGTATCCAGAAATGCATAAATGAGGAAAATCGGCTAAGTTGTTGATGAGTTATGGTTTCTCAAAAATGGGGAAGATATCAATTTTTGTTTAAAACGATGATTTTGTCCATTTATAACTATTGTGGCCATATTTTCTACAATATGGGTCAAAATCAAGTTTGGTAAATTTTTTGTATACTCATTTTAATACCAGAAATCGATAAGGCACAAAAAATTCCGATTTTAAAATTTTCAATTTTTTGGCATTTTTGGTAGGAGTTAATGTGCAAAAATTGTCAAAAACTGGGTCAAAAATTGAAACTGAAAGTATTTTATTTTTTTGACGTAGATTCAAAATATGATAAATACCATTGACAGCAATGCAAAAATTTTGAAAATCGGTTGATTTTTAGCTAAGTTATGGCTTTTCAAAGTTGCAAATGTCTCAATTTTTGAAACCAAAAACACGTTTTTTTCAATTTATCACTTTCCTTGCCATATTTTTCAAAATTATCTAATAATCCTTATATACCGATTTAAAGTATAATAAAAGCCGTATCCAGAAATGCATAAATGAGGAAAATCGGCTAAGTTGTGGAAAAGTTATGGTTCCTCAAAGATGGGGAAGATATCAATTTTTGTTTAAAACGATGATTTTGTCCATTTATAACTTTTGTGGCCATATTTTCTAAAATATATGTCAAAATCAAGTGAGGTAAAGTTTTTTATACTCATTTTGATACCAGAAATCGATTGGGCACAAAAAATTCCGATTTTAAAATTTTCAATTTTTTGGCATTTTTGCTAGGAGTTAATGTGCAAAAATTGTCAAAAAGTGGGTCAAAAATTGAAACTGAAAGTATTTTATTTTTTTGACGTAGATTCAAAATATGATAAATACCATTGACAGAAATGCAAAAATTTTGAAAATCGGTTGATTTTTAGCTAAGTTATGGCTTCTCAAAGTTGCAAATGTCTCAATTTTTGAAACCAAAAACAGGTTTTTTTTTCAATTTATCACTATTCTCGCCATATTTTTCAAATTAAGTAATAAACCTTATATACCGATTTAAAGTATAATAAAAGCCGTATTCAGAAATGCATAAATGAGGAAAATCGGCTAAGTTGTTGATGAGTTATGGTTTCTCAAAGATGGGCAAGATATCAAATTTTGTTCAAAACGATGATTTTGTCCATTTATAACTATTGTGGCCATATTTCCTAAAATATGGGTCAAAATCAAGTGTGGTAAATCTTTTTTATACTCATTTTATTACCAGAAATCGATAAGGCACAAAAAATTCCGATTTTAAAATTTTCACTTTTTTGGCATTTTTGGTAGGAGTTAATGTGCAAAAATTGTCAAAAACTGGGTCAAAAATTTAAACTGAAAGTATTTTATTTTTTTGACGTAGATTCAAAATATGATAAATACCATTGACAGAAATGCAAAAATTTTGAAAATCGGTTGATTTTTAGCTAAGTTATGGCTTTTCAAAGTTGCAAATGTCTCAATTTTTTAAACCAAAAACACGTTTTTTTCAATATATCACTTTCCTTGCCATATTTTTCAAATTAAGTAATAAACCTTATATACCGATTTAAAGTATAATAAAAGCCGTATCCAGAAATGCATAAATGAGGAAAATCGGCTAAGTTGTGGAAAAGTTATGGTTCCTCAAAGATGGGGAAGATATCAATTTTTGTTTAAAACGATGATTTTGTCCATTTATAACTTTTGTGGCCATATTTTCTAAAATAACACGTTTTTTTCAATTTATCACTTTCCTTGCCATATTTTTCAAATTAAGTAATAAACCTTATATACCGATTTAAAGTATAATAAAAGCCGTATTCAGAAATGCATAAATGAGGAAAATCGGCTAAGTTGTGGAAAAGTTATGGTTCCTCAAAGATGGGGAAGATATAAATTTTTGTTTAAAACGATGATTTTGTCCATATTGTGGCCATATTTTCTAAAATATATGTCAAAATCAAGTGAGGTAAAGTTTTTTATACTCATTTTGATACCAGAAATCGATTGGGCACAAAAAATTCCGATTTTAAAATTTTCAATTTTTTGGCATTTTTGCTAGGAGTTAAAGTGCAAAAATTGTCAAAAAGTGGGTCAAAAATTGAAACTGAAAGTATTTTATTTTTTTGACGTAGATTCAAAATATGATAAATACCATTGACAGAAATGCAAAAATTTTGAAAATCGTTTGATTTTTAGCTAAGTTATGGCTTCTCAAAGTTGCAAATGTCTCAATTTTTGAAACCAAAAACAGGTTTTTTTTTTCAATTTATCACTATTCTCGCCATATATTTCAAAACATGTAATAAACCTTATATACCGATTTAAAATATAATAAAAGCCGTATCCAGAAATGCATAAATGAGGAAAATCAACTAAGTTGTGGAAAAGTTATGGTTCCTCAAAGATGGGGAAGATATCAATTTTTGTTTAAAACGATGATTCTGTCCATATTGTGGCCATATTTTCTAAAATATATGTCAAAATCAAGTGAGGTAAAGTTTTTATACTCATTTTGATACCAGAAATCGATTGGGCACAAAAAATTCCGATTTTAAAATTTTCAATTTTTTGGCATTTTTGCTAGGAGTTAATGTGCAAAAATTGTCAAAAAGTGGGTCAAAAATTGAAACTGAAAGTATTTTATTTTTTTGACGTAGATTCAAAATATGATAAATACCATTGACAGAAATGCAAAAATTTTGAAAATCGGTTTATTTTTAGCTAAGTTATGGCTTCTCAAAGTTGCAAATGTCTCAATTTTTTAAACCAAAAACAGGTTTTTTTTTCAATTTATCACTATTCTCGCCATATATTTCAAAACATGTAATAAACCTTATATACCGATTTAAAATATAATAAAAGCCGTATCCAGAAATGCATAAATGAGGAAAATCAACTAAGTTGTGGAAAAGTTATGGTTCCTCAAAGATGGGGAAGATATCAATTTTTGTTTCAAACGATGATTTTGTCCATTTATAACTTTTGTGGCCATATTTCCTAAAATATATGTCAAAATCAAGTGAGGTAAAGTTTTTTTGTACTCATTTTGATACCAGAAATCGATTGGGCACAAAAAATTCCGATTTTAAAATTTTAAATTTTTTTGGCATTTTTGCTAGGAGTTAATGTGCAAAAATTGTCAAAAAGTGGGTCAAAAATTGAAACTGAAAGTATTTTACTTTTTTGACGTAGATTCAAAATATGATAAATACCATTGACAGAAATGCAAAAATTTTGAAAATCGGTTGATTTTAGCTAAGTTATGGCTTCTCAAAGTTGCAAATGTCTCAATTTTGAAACCAAAAACACGTTTTTTTTCAATTTATCACTTTTCTCGCCATATATTTCAAAACATGTAATAAACCTTATATACCGATTGAAAATATAATAAAAGCCGTATCCAGAAATGCATAAATGAGGAAAATCGGCTAAGTTGTGGAAAAGTTATGGTTCCTCAAAGATGGGGAAGATATCAATTTTTGTTTAAAACGATGATTTTGTCTATTTATAACTTTTGTGGCCATATTTTCTAAAATATGGGTCAAAATCAAGTGTGGTAAATCTTTTTTATACTCATTTTATTACCAGAAATCGATAAGGCACAAAAAATTCCGATTTTAAAATTTTCACTTTTCTGGCATTTTTGGTAGGAGTTAATGTGCAAAAATTGTCAAAAACTGGGTCAAAAATTTAAACTGAAAGTATTTTAATTTTTTTTGACGTAGATTCAAAATATGATAAATACCATTGACAAAAATGCAAAAATTTTGAAAATCGGTTGATTTTTAGCTAAGTTATGGCTTTTCAAAGTTGCAAATGTCTCAATTTTTAAACCAAAAACACGTTTATTTCAATATATCACTTTCCTTGCCATATTTTTCAAATTAAGTAATAAACCTTATATACCGATTTAAAGTATAATAAAAGCCGTATCCAGAAATGCATAAATGAGGAGAATCGGCTAAGTTGTGGAAAAGTTATGGTTCCTCAAAGATGGGGAAGATATCAATTTTTGTTTAAAACGATGATTTTGTCCATTTATAACTTTTGTGGCCATATTTTCTAAAATAACACGTTTTTTTCAATTTATCACTTTCCTTGCCATATTTTTCAAATTAAGTAATAAACCTTATATACCGATTTAAAGTATAATAAAAGCCGTGTTCAGAAATGCATAAATGAGGAAAATCGGCTAAGTTGTGGAAAAGTTATGGTTCCTCAAAGATGGGGAAGATATAAATTTTTGTTTAAAACGATGATTTTGTCCATATTGTGGCCATATTTTCTAAAATATATGTCAAAATCAAGTGAGGTAAAGTTTTTTATACTCATTTTGATACCAGAAATCGATTGGGCACAAAAAATTCCGATTTTAAAATGTTCGCTTTTTTGGCATTTTTGCTAGGAGTTAATGTGCAAAAATTGTCAAAAAGTGGGTCAAAAATTGAAACTGAAAGTATTTTATTTTTTTGACGTAGATTCAAAATATGATAAATACCATTGACAGAAATGCAAAAATTTTGAAAATCGGTTGATTTTTAGCTAAGTTATGGCTTCTCAAAGTTGCAAATGTCTCAATTTTTGAAACCAAAAACAGGTTTTTTTTTTCAATTTATCACTATTCTCGCCATATATTTCAAAACATGTAATAAACCTTATATACCGATTTAAAATATAATAAAAGCCGTATCCAGAAATGCATAAATGAGGAAAATCAACTAAGTTGTGGAAAAGTTATGGTTCCTCAAAGATGGGGAAGATATCAATTTTTGTTTAAAACGATGATTTTGTCCATTTATAACTTTTTGTGGCCATATTTTCTAAAAATATATGTCAAAATCAAGTGAGGTAAAGTTTTTTATACTCATTTTGATACCAGAAATCGATTGGGCACAAAAAATTCCGATTTTAAAATTTTCAATTTTTTGGCATTTTTGCTAGGAGTTAATGTGCAAAAATTGTCAAAAGTGGGTCAAAATTGAAACTGAAAGTATTTTATTTTTTTGACGTAGATTCAAAATATGATAAATACCATTGACAGAAATGCAAAAATTTTGAAAATCGGTTGATTTTTAGCTAAGTTATGGCTTCTCAAAGTTGCAAATGTCTCAATTTTTTAAACCAAAAACACGTTTTTTTTTTCAATTTATCACTTTCCTTGCCATATTTTTCAAATTAAGTAATAAACCTTATATACCGATTTAAAGTATAATAAAAGCCGTATCCAGAAATGCATAAATGAGGAGAATCGGCTAAGTTGTGGAAAAGTTATGGTCCCTCAAAGATGGGGAAGATATCAATTTTTGTTTAAAACGATGATTTTGTCCATTTATAACTTTTGTGGCCATATTTTCTAAAATATATGTCAAAATCAAGTGAGGTAAAGTTTTTATACTCATTTTGATACCAGAAATCGATTGGGCACAAAAAATTCCGATTTTAAAATTTTCAATTTTTTGGCATTTTTGCTAGGAGTTAATGTGCAAAAATTGTCAAAAGATGGGTCAAAAATTGAAACTGAAAGTATTTAAATTTTTTTAACGTAGATTCAAAATATGATAAATACCATTGACAGAAATGCAAAAATTTTGAAAATCGGTTGATTTTTAGCTAAGTTATGGCTTCTCAAAGTTGCAAATGTCTCAATTTTTTAAACCAAAAACACGTTTTTTTCAATTAATCACTTTCCTTGCCATATTTTTCAAAATTATCTAATAAAACTTATATACCGATTTAAAGTATAATAAAAGCCGTATCCAGAAATGCATAAATGAGGAAAATCGGCTAAGTTGTGGAAAAGTTATGGTTCCTCAAAGATGGGGAAGATATCAATTTTTGTTTAAAACGATGATTTTGTCCATTTATAACTTTTGTGGCTATATTTTCTAAAATATATGTCAAAATCAAGTGAGGTAAAGTTTTTTATACTCATTTTGATACCAGAAATCGATTGGGCACAAAAAATTCCGATTTTAAAATTTTAATTTTTTTTGGCATTTTTGCTAGGAGTTAATGAGCAAAAATTGTCAAAAAATGGGTCAAAAATTGAAACTGAAAGTATTTAAATTTTTTTAACGTAGATTCAAAATATGATAAATACCATTGACAGAAATAAAAAAATTTTGAAAATCGGTTGGGGAAGATATCAATTTTTGTTTAAAACGATGATTTTGTCCATTTATAACTTTTGTGGCCATATTTTCTAAAATGGGTCAAAAGCAAGTGTAGTAAAGTTTTTGTATACTCATTTTAATACCAGAAATCGATAAGGCACAAAAAATTCCGATTTTAAAATTTTCACTTTTTTGGCATTTTTGGTAGGAGTTAATGTGCAAAAATTGTCAAAAACTGGGTCAAAAATTGAAACTGAAAGTATTTTATTTTTTTGACGTAGATTCAAAATATGATAAATACCATTGACAGAAATGCAAAAATTTTGAAAATCGGTTGATTTTTAGCTAAGTTATGGCTTTTCAAAGTTGCAAATGTCTCAATTTTTGAAACCTAAAACACGTTTTTTTCAATTTATCACTTTCCTTGCCATATTTTTCAAATTAAGTAATAAACCTTATATACCGATTTAAAATATAATAATAGCCGTATCCAGAAATGCATAAATGAGGAAAATCGGCTAAGTTGTTGATGAGTTATGGTTTCTCAAAAATGGGGAAGATATCAATTTTTGTTCAAAACGATGATTTTGTCCATTTATAACTATTGTGGCCATATTTTCTACAATATGGGTCAAAATCAAGTTTGGTAAATTTTTTGTATACTCATTTTAATACCAGAAATCGATAAGGCACAAAAAATTCCGATTTTAAAATTTTCACTTTTTTTGGCATTTTTGGTAGGAGTTAATGTGCAAAAATTGTCAAAAACTGGGTAAAAAATTGAAACTGAAAGTATTTTATTTTTTTGACGTAGATTCAAAATATGATAAATACCATTGACAGAAATGCAAAAATTTTGAAAATCGGTTGATTTTTAGCTAAGTTATGGCTTTTCAAAGTTGCAAATGTCTCAATTTTTGAAACCAAAAACATGTTTTTTTTCAATTTATCACTTTCCTTGCCATATTTTTCAAATTAAGTAATAAACCTTATATACCGATTTAAAGTATAATAAAAGCCGTATCCAGAAATGCATAAATGAGGAAAATCGGCTAAGTTGTGGAAAGTTATGGTTCCTCAAAGATGGGGAAGATATCAATTTTTGTTTAAAACGATGATTTTGTCCATTTATAACTTTTGTGGCCATATTTTCTAAAATAACACGTTTTTTTCAATTTATCACTTTTCTCGCCATATATTTCAAAACATGTAATAAACCTTATATACCGATTTAAAGTATAATAAAAGCCGTATCCAGAAATGCATAAATGAGGAAAATCGGCTAAGTTGTGGAAAAGTTATGGTTCCTCAAAGATGGGGAAGATATAAATTTTTGTTTAAAACGATGGTTTTGTCCATTTATAACTATTGTGGCCATATTTTCTACAATATGGGTCAAAATCAAGTGTGGTAAATTTTTTTTATACTCATTTTAATACCAGAAATCGATAAGGCACAAAAAATTCCGATTTTAAAATTTTCAATTTTTTGGCATTTTTGCTAGGAGTTAATGTGCAAAAATTGTCAAAAAATGGGTCAAAAATTGAAACTGAAAGTATTTAAATTTTTTTAACGTAGATTCAAAATATGATAAATACCATTGACAGAAATGCAAAAATTTTGAAAATCGGCTGATTTTTAGCTAAGTTATGGCTTCTCAAAGTTGCAAATGTCTCAATTTTTTAAACCAAAAACACGTTTTTTTTCAAATTTTTCACTTTTCTCGCCATATATTTCAAAACATGTAATAAACCTTATATACCGATTTAAAATATAATAAAAGCCGTATCCAGAAATGCATAAATGAGGAAAATCGGCTAAGTTGTTGATGAGTTATGGTTTCTCAAAAATGGGGGAAGATATCAATTTTTGTTTAAAACGATGATTTTGTTCATTTATAACTATTGTGGCCATATTTTCTACAATATGGGTCAAAATCAAGTTTGGTAAATTTTTTGTCTACTCATTTTAATACCAGAAATCGATAAGGCACAAAAAATTCCGATTTTAAAATTTTCACTTTTTTGGCATTTTTGGTAGGAGTTAATGTGCAAAAATTGTCAAAAACTGGGTCAAAAATTGAAACTGAAAGTATTTTATTTTTTTGACGTAGATTCAAAATATGATAAATACCATTGACAGCAATGCAAAAATTTTGAAAATCGGTTGATTTTTAGCTAAGTTATGGCTTTTCAAAGTTGCAAATGTCTCAATTTTTGAAACCAAAAACACATTTTTTATCAATTTATCACTATCCTTGCCATATTTTTCAAATTAAGTAATAAACCTTATATACCGATTTAAAGTATAATAAAAGCCGTATTCAGAAATGGATAAATGAGGAAAATCGGCTAAGTTGTGAAAAAGTTATGGTTCCTCAAAGATGGGGAAGATATAACTTTTTGTTTAAAACGATGATTTTGTCCATATTGTGGCCATATTTTCTAAAATATATGTCAAAATCAAGTTAGGTAAAGTTTTTTATACTCATTTTGATACCAGAAATCGATTGGGCACAAAAATTCCGATTTTAAAATTTTCAATTTTTTGGCATTTTTGCTAGGAGTTAATGTGCAAAAATTGTCAAAAAGTGGGTCAAAAATTGAAACTGAAAGTATTTTATTTTTTTGACGTAGATTCAAAATATGATAAATACCATTGACTGAAATGCAAAAATTTTGAAAATCGGTTGATTTTTAGCTAAGTTATGGCTTCTCAAAGTTGCAAATGTCTCAATTTTTTAAACCAAAAAACACGTTTTTTTCAAATTTTTCACTTTTCTCGCCATATATTTCAAAACATGTAATAAACCTTATATACCGATTTAAAATATAATAAAAGCCGTATCCAGAAATGCATAAATGAGGAAAATCGGCTAAGTTGTTGATGAGTTATGGTTTCTCAAAAATGGGGAAGATATCAATTTTTGTTTAAAACGATGATTTTGTCCATTTATAACTATTGTGGCCATATTTTCTACAATATAGGGTCAAAATCAAGTTTGGTAAATTTTTTGTCTACTCATTTTAATACCAGAAATCGATAAGGCACAAAAAATTCCGATTTTAAAATTTTCACTTTTTTGGCATTTTTGGTAGGAGTTAATGTGCAAAAATTGTCAAAAACTGGGTCAAAAATTGAAACTGAAAGTATTTTATTTTTTTGACGTAGATTCAAAATATGATAAATACCATTGACAGAAATGCAAAAATTTTGAAAATCGGTTGATTTTTAGCTAAGTTATGGCTTTTCAAAGTTGCAAATGTCTCAATTTTTTTAAAACCAAAAACACATTTTTTTCAATTTATCACTATCCTTGCCATATTTTTCAAATTAAGTAATAAACCTTATATACCGATTTAAAGTATAATAAAAGCCGTATTCAGAAATGCATAAATGAGGAAAATCGGCTAAGTTGTGGAAAAGTTATGGTTCCTCAAAGATGGGGAAAATATAAATTTTTGTTTAAAACGATGATTTTGTCCATATTGTGGCCATATTTTCTAAAATATATGTCAAAATCAAGTTAGGTAAAGTTTTTTATACTCATTTTGATACCAGAAATCGATTGGGCACAAAAAATTCCGATTTTAAAATTTTCAATTTTTTGGCATTTTTGCTAGGAGTTAATGTGCAAAAATTGTCAAAAAGTGGGTCAAAAATTAAAACTGAAAGTATTTTATTTTTTTGACGTAGATTCAAAATATGATAAATACCATTGACTGAAATGCAAAAATTTTGAAAATCGGTTGATTTTTAGCTAAGTTATGGCTTCTCAAAGTTGCAAATGTCTCAATTTTTTAAACCAAAAACACGTTTTTTTTCAAATTTTTCACTTTTCTCGCCATATATTTCAAAACATGTAATAAACCTTATATACCGATTTAAAATATAATAAAAGCCGTATCCAGAAATGCATAAATGAGGAAAATCGGCTAAGTTGTTGATGAGTTATGGTTTCTCAAAAATGGGGAAGATATCAATTTTTGTTTAAAACGATGATTTTGTCCATTTATAACTATTGTGGCCATATTTTCTACAATATGGGTCAAAATCAAGTTTGGTAAATTTTTTGTCTACTCATTTTAATACCAGAAATCGATAAGGCACAAAAAATTCCGATTTTAAAATTTTCACTTTTTTGGCATTTTTGGTAGGAGTTAATGTGCAAAAATTGTCAAAAACTGGGTCAAAAATTGAAACTGAAAGTATTTTATTTTTTTGACGTAGATTCAAAATATGATAAATACCATTGACAGAAATGCAAAAATTTTGAAAATCGGTTGATTTTTAGCTAAGTTATGGCTTTTCAAAGTTGCAAATGTCTCAATTTTTGAAACCAAAAACACATTTTTTTTCAATTTATCACTATCCTTGCCATATTTTTCAAATTAAGTAATAAACCTTATATACCGATTTAAAGTATAATAAAAGCCGTATTCAGAAATGCATAAATGAGGAAAATCGGCTAAGTTGTGGAAAAGTTATGGTTCCTCAAAGATGGGGAAAATATAAATTTTTGTTTAAAACGATGATTTTGTCCATATTGTGGCCATATTTTCTAAAATATATGTCAAAATCAAGTTAGGTAAAGTTTTTTATACTCATTTTGATACCAGAAATCGATTGGGCACAAAAAATTCCAATTTTAAAATTTTCAATTTTTTGGCATTTTTGCTAGGAGTTAATGTGCAAAAATTGTCAAAAAGTGGGTCAAAAATTGAAACTGAAAGTATTTTATTTTTTTTAAGTAGAATCAAAATATGATAAATACCATTGTCTGAAATGCAAAAATTTTGAAAATCGGTTGATTTTTAGCTAAGTTATGGCTTCTCAAAGTTGCAAATGTCTCAATTTTTGAAACCAAAAACAGGTTTTTTTTTCAATTTATCACTATTCTCGCCATATATTTCAAAACATGTAATAAACCTTATATACCGATTTAAAATATAATAAAAGCCGTATCCAGAAATGCATAAATGAGGAAAATCAACTAAGTTGTGGAAAAGTTTTGGTTCCTCAAAGATGGGGAAGATATCAATTTTTGTTTAAAACGATGATTTTGTCCATATTGTGGCCATATTTTCTAAAATATATGTCAAAATCAAGTGAGGTAAAGTTTTTTATACTCATTTTGATACCAGAAATCGATTGGGCACAAAAAATTCCGATTTTAAAATTTTCAATTTTTTGGCATTTTTGCTAGGAGTTAATGTGCAAAAATTGTCAAAAAGTGGGTCAAAAATTGAAACTGAAAGTATTTTATTTTTTTGACGTAGATTCAAAATATGATAAATACCATTGACAGCAATGCAAAAATTTTGAAAATCGGTTGATTTTTAGCTAAGTTATGGCTTTTCAAAGTTGCAAATGTCTCAATTTTTGAAACCAAAAACACATTTTTTATCAATTTATCACTATCCTTGCCATATTTTTCAAATTAAGTAATAAACCTTATATACCGATTTAAAGTATAATAAAAGCCGTATTCAGAAATGGATAAATGAGGAAAATCGGCTAAGTTGTGGAAAGTTATGGTTCCTCAAAGATGGGGAAAATATAAATTTTTGTTTAAAACGATGATTTTGTCCATATTGTGGCCATATTTTCTAAAATATATGTCAAAATCAAGTGAGGTAAAGTTTTTTATACTCATTTTGATACCAGAAATCGATTGGGCACAAAAAATTCCGATTTTAAAATTTTCAATTTTTTGGCATTTTTGCTAGGAGTTAATGTGCAAAAATTGTCAAAAAGTGGGTCAAAAATTGAAACTGAAAGTATTTTATTTTTTTGACGTAGATTCAAAATATGATAAATACCATTGACAGAAATGCAAAAATTTTTTGAAAATCGGTTGATTTTTAGCTAAGTTATGGCTTCTCAAAGTTGCAAATGTCTCAATTTTTGAAACCAAAAACACGTTTTTTTTTCAATTTATCACTTTTCTCGCCATATATTTCAAAACATGTAATAAACCTTATATACCGATTGAAAATATAATAAAAGCCGTATCCAGAAATGCATAAATGAGGAAAATCGGCTAAGTTGTTGATGAGTTATGGTTTCTCAAAGATGGGCAAGATATCAAATTTTGTTCAAAACGATGATTTTGTTCATTTATCACTATTGTGGTCATATTTTCTAAAATATGGGTCAAAATCAAGTGTGGTAAATCTTTTTTATACTCATTTTATTACCAGAAATCGATAAGGCACAAAAAATTCCGATTTTAAAATTTTCACTTTTTTGGCATTTTTGGTAAGAGTTAATGTGCAAAAATTGTCAAAAACTGGGTCAAAAATTTAAACTGAAAGTATTTTATTTTTTTGACGTAGATTCAAAATATGATAAATACCATTGACAGAAATGCAAAAATTTTGAAAATCGGTTGATTTTTAGCTAAGTTATGGCTTTTCAAAGTTGCAAATGTCTCAATTTTTTAAACCAAAAACACGTTTTTTTCAAATTTATCACTTTCCTTGCTATATTTTTCAAATTAAGTAATAAACCTTATATACCGATTTAAAGTATAATAAAAGCCGTATCCAGAAATGCATAAATGAGGAAAATCGGCTAAGTTGTGGAAAAGTTATGGTTCCTCAAAGATGGGGAAGATATCAATTTTTGTTTAAATCGATGATTTTGTCCATTTATAACTTTTGTGGCCATATTTTCTAAAATAACACGTTTTTTTCAATTTATCACTTTCCTTGCCATATTTTTCAAATTAAGTAATAAACCTTATATACCGATTTAAAGTATAATAAAAGCCGTATTCAGAAATGCATAAATGAGGAAAATCGGCTAAGTTGTGGAAAAGTTATGGTTCCTCAAAGATGGGGAAGATATCAATTTTTGTTTAAAACGATGATTTTGTCCATTTATAACTTTTGTGGCCATATTTTCTAAAATATATGTCAAAATCAATTGAGGTAAAGTTTTTTATACTCATTTTGATACCAGAAATCGATTGGGCACAAAAATTCCGATTTTAAAATTTTTAATTTTTTGGCATTTTTGCTAGGAGTTAATGTGCAAAAATTGTCAAAAAATGGGTCAAAAATTGAAACTGAAAGTATTTAAGTTTTTTTTAACGTAGATTCAAAATATGATAAATACCATTGACAGAAATGCAAAAATTTTGAAAATCGGTTGATTTTTAGCTAAGTTATGGCTTCTCAAAGTTGCAAATGTCTCAATTTTTTTAACCAAAAACACGTTTTTTTCAAATTTTTCACTTTTCTCGCCATATATTTCAAAACATGTAATAAACCTTATATACCGATTTAAAATATAATAAAAGCCGTATCCAGAAATGCATAAATGAGGAAAATCGGCTAAGTTGTTGATGAGTTATGGTTTCTCAAAAATGGGAAAGATATCAATTTTTGTTTAAAACGATGATTTTGTCCATTTATAACTATTGTGGCCATATTTTCTACAATATGGGTCAAAATCAAGTTTGGTAAATTTCTTGTATACTCATTTTAATACCAGAAATCGATAAGGCACAAAAAATTCCGATTTTAAAATTTTCACTTTTTTGGCATTTTTGGCAGGAGTTAATGTGGAAAAATTGTCAAAAACTGGGTCAAAAATTGAAACTGAAAGTATTTTATTTTTTTGACGTAGATTCAAAATATGATAAATACCATTGACAGAAATGCAAAAATTTTTTGAAAATCGGTTGATTTTTAGCTAAGTTATGGCTTTTCAAAGATGCAAATGTCTCAATTTTTTAAACCAAAAACACGTTTTTTTCAATTTATCACTTTCCTTGCAATATTTTTCAAATTAAGTAATAAACTTTATATACCGATTTAAAGTATAATAAAAGCCGTATCCAGAAATGCATAAATGAGGAAAATCGGCTAAGTTGTGGAAAAGTTATGGTTCCTCAAAGATGGGGAAGATATCAATTTTTGTTTAAAACGATGATTTTGTCCATTTATAACTATTGTGGCCATATTTTCTACAATATGGGTCAAAATCAAGTTTGGTAAATTTTTTGTATACTCATTTTAATACCAGAAATCGATAAGGCACAAAAAATTCCGATTTTAAAATTTTCACTTTTTTGGCATTTTTGGTAGGAGTTAATGTGCAAAAATTGTCAAAAAGTGGGTCAAAAATTGAAACTGAAAGTATTTTATTTTTTTGACGTAGATTCAAAATATGATAAATACCATTGACAGAAATGCAAACATTTTGAAAATCGGTTGATTTTTAGCTAAGTTATGGCTTTTCAAAGTTGCAAATGTCTCAATTTTTTAAACCAAAAACACGTTTTTTTCAATTTATCACTTTCCTTGCCATATTTTTCAAATAAAGTAATAAACTTTATATACCGATTTAAAGTATAATAAAAGCCGTATCCAGAAATGCATAAATGAGGAAAATCGGCTAAGTTGTGGAAAAGTTATGGTTCCCCAAAGATGGGGAAGATATCAATTTTTGTTTAAAACGATGATTTTGTCCATTTATAACTTTTGTGGCCATATTTTCTAAAATATATGTCAAAATCAAGTGAGGTAAAGTTTTTTATACTCATTTTGATACCAGAAATCGATTGGGCACAAAAAATTCCGATTTTAAAATTTTCACTTTTTTGGAATTTTTGGTAGGAGTTAATGTGCAAAAATTGTCAAAAACTGGGTCAAAAATTGAAACTGAAAGTATTTTATTTTTTTGACGTAGATTCAAAATATGATAAATACCATTGACAGAAATGCAAAATTTTTGAAAATCGGTTGATTTTTAGCTAAGTTATGGCTTTTCAAAGTTGCAAATGTCTCAATTTTTTAAACCAAAAACACGTTTTTTTCAATTTATCACTTTCCTTGCAATATTTTTCAAATTAAGTAATAAACTTTATATACCGATTTAAAGTATAATAAAAGCCGTATCCAGAAATGCATAAATGAGGAAAATCGGCTAAGTTGTGGAAAAGTTATGGTTCCCCAAAGATGGGGAAGATATCAATTTTTGTTTAAAACGATGATTTTGTCCATTTATAACTTTTGTGGCCATATTTTCTAAAATATATGTCAAAATCAAGTGAGGTAAAGTTTTTTATACTCATTTTGATACCAGAAATCGATTGGGCACAAAAAATTCCGATTTTAAAATTTTCACTTTTTTGGAATTTTTGGTAGGAGTTAATGTGCAAAAATTGTCAAAAACTGGGTCAAAAATTGAAACTGAAAGTATTTTATTTTTTTGACGTAGATTCAAAATATGATAAATACCATTGACAGAAATGCAAAAATTTTTTGAAAATCGGTTGATTTTTAGCTAAGTTATGGCTTTTCAAAGTTGCAAATGTCTCAATTTTTTAAACCAAAAACACGTTTTTTTCAATTTATCACTTTCCTTGCAATATTTTTCAAATTAAGTAATAAACTTTATATACCGATTTAAAGTATAATAAAAGCCGTATCCAGAAATGCATAAATGAGGAAAATCGGCTAAGTTGTGGAAAAGTTATGGTTCCTCAAAGATGGGGAAGATATCAATTTTTGTTTAAAACGATGATTTTGTCCATTTTTAACTATTGTGGCCATATTTTCTAAAATATGGGTCAAATTCAAGTGTGGTAAAGTTTTTTATACTCATTTTGATACCAGAAATCGATTGGGCACAAAAAATTCCGATTTTAAAATTTTCAAATTTTTGGCATTTTTGCTAGGAGTTAATGTGCAAAAATTTTAAAAAAATGGGTCAAAAATTGAAACTGAAAGTATTTAAATTTTTTAACGTAGATTCAAAATATGATAAATACCATTGACAGAAATGCAAAAATTTTGAAAATCGGTTGATTTTAAGCTAAGTTATGGCTTTTTAAAGTTGCAAATGTCTCAATTTTTTAAACCAAAAACACGTTTTTTTCAATTTATCACTTTCCTTGCCATATTTTTCAAATTAAGTAATAAACTTTATATACCGATTTAAAATATAATAAAAGCCGTATCCAGAAATGCATAAATATGGAAAATCGGCTAAGTTGTGGAAAGTTATGGTTCCTCAAAGATGAGGAAGATATCATTTTATGTTGAAAACGATGATTTTGTCCATTTATAACTATTGTGGCCATATTTTCTAAAATATGGGTCAAATTCAAGTGTGGTAAAGTTTTTTATACTCATTTTGATACCAGAAATCGATTGGGCACAAAAAATTCCGATTTTAAAATTTTCAATTTTTTGGCATTTTTGCTAGGAGTTAATGTGCAAAAATTTAAAAAAAAATGGGTCAAAAATTGAAACTGAAAGTATTTAAATTTTTTAACGTAGATTCAAAATATGATAAATACCATTGACAGAAATGCAAAAATTTTGAAAATCGGTTGATTTTTAGCTAAGTTATGGCTTCTCAAAGTTGCAAATGTCTCAATTTTTGAAACCAAAAACACGTTTTTTTTTCAAATTTTTCACTTTTCTCGCCATATATTTCAAAAATGTAATAAACCTTATATACCGATTTAAAATATAATAAAAGCCGTATCCAGAAAAGCCTAAATGAGGAAAATCGGCTAAGTTGTTGATGAGTTATGGTTTCTCAAAGATGGGGAAGATATCAAATTTTGTTCAAAACGATGATTTTGTCCATTTATAACTATTGTGGCCATATTTTCTAAAATATGGGTCAAAATCAAGTGTGGTAAATTTTTTTATACTCATTTTATTACCAGAAATCGATTGGGCACAAAAAATTCCGATTTTAAAATTTTCACTTTTTTGGCATTTTTGGTAGGAGTTAATGTGCAAAAATTGTCAAAAAGTGGGTCAAAAATTGAAACTGAAAGTATTTTATTTTTTTGACGTAGATTCAAAATATGATAAATACCATTGACAGAAATGCAAAAATTTTTTGAAAATCGGTTGATTTTTAGCTAAGTTATGGCTTTTCAAAGATGCAAATGTCTCAATTTTTTAAACCAAAAACACGTTTTTTTCAATTTATCACTTTCCTTGCCATATTTTTCAAATTAAGTAATAAACTTTATATACCGATTTAAAGTATAATAAAAGCCGTATCCAGAAATGCATAAATGAGGAAAATCGGCTAAGTTGTGGAAAAGTTATGGTTCCTCAAAGATGGGGAAGATATCAATTTTTGTTTAAAACGATGATTTTGTCCATTTATAACTTTTGTGGCCATATTTTCTAAAATATATGTCAAAATCAAGTGAGGCAAAGTTTTTTATACTCATTTTGATACCAGAAATCGATTGGGCACAAAAAATTCCGATTTTAAAATTTTAAATTTTTTGGCATTTTTGCTAGGAGTTAATGTGCAAAAATTGTCAAAAACTGGGTCAAAAATTGAAACTGAAAGTATTTAAATTTTTTTAACGTAGATACAAAATATGATAAATACTATTGACAGAAATGCAAAAATTTTGAAAATCGGTTGATTTTTAGCTAAGTTATGGCTTCTCAAAGTTGCAAATGTCTCAATTTTTTAAACCAAAAACACGTTTTTTTCAATTTATCACTTTCCTTGCCATATTTTTCAAAATTATCTAATAAACCTTATATACCGATTTAAAGTACAATAAAAGCCGTATCCAGAAATGCATAAATGAGGAAAATCGGCTAAGTTGTGGAAAAGTTATGGTTCCTCAAAGATGGGGAAGATATCAATTTTTGTTTAAAACGATGATTTTGTCCATTTATAACTTTTGTGGCCATATTTTCTAAAATATGGGTCAAAATCAAGTGTAGTAAAGTTTTTTTATACTCATTTTAATACCAGAAATCGATTGTGCACAAAAAATTCCGATTTTAAAATTTTCAATTTTTTGGCATTTTTGGTAGGAGTTAATGTGCAAAAATTGTCAAAAACTGGGTCAAAAATTGAAACTGAAAGTATTTTATTTTTTTGACGTAGATTCAAAATATGATAAATACCATTGACAGAAATGCAAAAATATTGAAAATCGGTTGATTTTTAGCTAAGTTATGGCTTCTCAAAGTTGCAAATGTCTTAATTTTTTTAACCAAAAACACGTTTTTTTTCAAATTTTTCACTTATCTCGCCATATATTTCAAAACATATAATAAACCTTATATACCGATTTAAAATATAATGAAAGCCGTATCCAGAAATGCATAAATGAGGAAAATCGGCTAAGTTGTTGATGAGTTATGGTTTCTCAAAAATGGGGAAGATATCAATTTTTGTTCAAAACGATGATTTTGTCCATTTATAACTATTGTGGCCATATTTTCTACAATATGGGTCAAAATCAAGTTTGGTAAATTTTTTTGTATACTCATTTTAATACCAGAAATCGATAAGGCACAAAAATTCCGATTTTAAAATTTTCACTTTTTTGGCATTTTTGGTAGGAGTTAATGTGCAAAAATTGTCAAAAACTGGGTAAAAAATTGAAACTGAAAGTATTTTATTTTTTTGACGTAGATTCAAAATATGATAAATACCATTGACAGAAATGCAAAAATTTTGAAAATCGGTTGATTTTTAGCTAAGTTATGGCTTTTCAAAGTTGCAAATGTCTCAATTTTTGAAATCAAAAACACGTTTTGTTCAATTTATCACTTTCCTTGCCATATTTTTCAAATTAAGTAATAAACCTTATATACCGATTTAAAGTATAATAAAAGCCGTATCCAGAAATGCATAAATGACGAAAATCGGCTAAGTTGTGGAAAAGTTATGGTTCCTCAAAGATGGGGAAGATATCAATTTTTGTTTAAAACGATGATTTTGTCCATTTATAACTTTTGTGGCCATATTTTCTAAAATATATGTTAAAATCAAGTGAGGTAAAGTTTTTTATACTCATTTTGATACCAGAAATCGATTGGGCACAAAAAATTCCGATTTTAAAATTTTAAATTTTTTGGCATTTTTGCTAGGAGTTAATGTGCAAAAATTGTCAAAAAATGGGTCAAAAATTGAAACTGAAATTATTTTATTTTTTTGACGTAGATTCAAAATATGTTAAATACCATTGACAGAAATGCAAAAATTTTTTGAAAATCGGTTGATTTTTAGCTAAGTTATGGCTTTTCAAAGATGCAAATGTCTCAATTTTTTAAACCAAAAACACGTTTTTTTCAATTTATCACTTTCCTTGCCATATTTTTCAAATTAAGTAATAAACTTTATATACCGATTTAAAGTATAATAAAAGCCGTATCCAGAAATGCATAAATGAGGAAAATCGGCTAAGTTGTGGAAAAGTTATGGTTCCTCAAAGATGGGGAAGATATCAATTTTTGTTTAAAACGATGATTTTGTCCATTTATAACTTTTGTGGCCATATTTTCTAAAATATATGTCAAAATCAAGTGAGGCAAAGTTTTTTATACTCATTTTGATACCAGAAATCGATTGGGCACAAAAAATTCCGATTTTAAAATTTTAAATTTTTTGGCATTTTTGGTAGGAGTTAATGTGCAAAAATTGTCAAAAACTGGGTCAAAAATTGAAACTGAAAGTATTTTATTTTTTTGACGTAGATTCAAAATATGATAAATACCATTGACAGAAATGCAAAAATTTTGAAAATCGGTTGATTTTTAGCTAAGTTATGGCTTCTCAAAGTTGCAAATGTCTTAATTTTTTTAACCAAAAACACGTTTTTTTTCAAATTTTTCACTTATCTCGCCATATATTTCAAAACATGTAATAAACCTTATATACCGATTTAAAATATAATAAAAGCCGTATCCAGAAATGCATAAATGAGGAAAATCGGCTAAGTTGTTGATGAGTTATGGTTTCTCAAAAATGGGGAAGATATCAATTTTTGTTCAAAACGATGATTTTGTCCATTTATAACTATTGTGGCCATATTTTCTACAATATGGGTCAAAATCAAGTTTGGTAAATTTTTTTTTTACTCATTTTAATACCAGAAATCGATAAGGCACAAAAAATTCCGATTTTAAAATTTTCACTTTTTTGGCATTTTTGGTAGGAGTTAATGTGCAAAAATTGTCAAAAACTGGGTAAAAATTGAAAACTGAAAGTATTTTATTTTTTTGACGTAGATTCAAAATATGATAAATACCATTGACAGAAATGCAAAAATTTTGAAAATCGGTTGATTTTTAGCTAAGTTATGGCTTTTCAAAGTTGCAAATGTCTCAATTTTTGAAACCAAAAACACGTTTTGTTCAATTTATCACTTTCCTTGCCATATTTTTCAAATTAAGTAATAAACCTTATATACCGATTTAAAGTATAATAAAAGCCGTATCCAGAAATGCATAAATGACGAAAATCGGCTAAGTTGTGGAAAAGTTATGGTTCCTCAAAGATGGGGAAGATATCAATTTTTGTTTAAAACGATGATTTTGTCCATTTATAACTTTTGTGGCCATATTTTCTAAAATATGGGTCAAATTCAAGTGTGGTAAAGTTTTTTATACTCATTTTGATACCAGAAATCGATTGGGCACAAAAAATTCCGATTTTAAAATTTTCAATTTTTTGGCATTTTTGATAGGAGTTAATGTGCAAAAATTTAAAAAAAAATGGTTCAAAAATTGAAACTGAAAGTATTTAAATTTTTTTAACGTAGATTCAAAATATGATAAATACCATTGACAGAAATGCAAAAATTTTGAAAATCGGTTGACTTTTAGCTAAGTTATGGCTTCTCAAAGTTGCAAATGTCTCAATTTTTGAAACCAAAAACACGTTTTTTTCAATTTATCACTTTCCTTGCCATATTTTTCAAAATTATCTAATAAACCTTATATACCGATTTAAAGTACAATAAAAGCCGTATCCAGAAATGCATAAATGAGGAAAATCGGCTAAGTTGTGGAAAAGTTATGGTTCCTCAAAGATGGGGAAAATATCAATTTTTGTTTAAAACGATGATTTTGTCCATTTACAACTTTTGTGGCCATATTTTCTAAAATATGGGTCAAAATCAAGTGTAGTAAAGTTTTTTTATACTTATTTTAATACCAGAAATCGATAAGGCACAAAAAATTCCGATTTTAAAATTTTCACTTTTTTGGCATTTTTGGTAGGAGTTAATGTGCAAAAATTGTCAAAAACTGGGTCAAAAATTGAAACTGAAAGTATTTTATTTTTTTTGACGTAGATTCAAAATATGATAAATACCATTGACAGAAATGCAAAAATTTTGAAAATCGGTTGATTTTTAGCTAAGTTATGGCTTTTCAAAGTTGCAAATGTCTCAATTTTTGAAATCAAAAACACGTTTTTTTCAATTTATCACTTTCCTTGCCATATTTTTCAAATTAAGTAATAAACTTTATATACCGATTTAAAGTATAATAAAAGCCGTATCCAGAAATGCATAAATGAGGAAAATCGGCTAAGTTGTGGAAAAGTTATGGTTCCTCAAAGATGGAGAAGATATCAATTTTTGTTTAAAACGATGATTTTGTCCATTTATAACTTTTGTGGCCATATTTTCTAAAATAACACGATTTTTCAATTTATCACTTTCCTTGCCATATTTTTCAAATTAAGTAATAAACCTTATATACCGATTTAAAGTATAATAAAAACCGTATCCAGCAATGCATAAATGAGGAAAATCGGCTAAGTTGTGGAAAAGTTATGGTTCCTCAAAGATGGGGAAGATATCAATTTTTGTTTAAAACGATGATTTTGTCCATTTATAACTTTTGTGGCCATATTTTCTAAAATATATGTCAAAATCAAGTGAGGTAAAGTTTTTTATACTCATTTTGATACCAGAAATCGATTGGGCACAAAAAATTCCGATTTTAAAATTTTAAATTTTTTGTCATTTTTGCTAGGAGTTAATGTGCAAAAATTGTCAAAAAATGGGTCAAAAATTGAAACTGAAAGTATTTAAATTTTAAAATTTTTAACGTAGATTCAAAATATGATAAATACCATTGACAGAAATGCAAAAATATTGAAAATCGGTTGATTTTTAGCTAAGTTATGGCTTCTCAAAGTTGCAAATGTCTTAATTTTTTTAACCAAAAACAACTTTTTTTTTTCAAATTTTTCACTTATCTCGCCATATATTTCAAAACATGTAATAAACCTTATATACCGATTTAAAATATAATAAAAGCCGTATCCAGAAATGCATAAATGAGGAAAATCGGCTAAGTTGTTGATGAGTTATGGTTTCTCAAAAATGGGGAAGATATCAATTTTTGTTCAAAACGATGATTTTGTCCATTTATAACTATTGTGGCCATATTTTCTACAATATGGGTCAAAATCAAGTTTGGTAAATTTTTTGTATACTCATTTTACTACCAGAAATCGATAAGGTACAAAAAATTCCGATTTTAAAATTTTCACTTTTTTGGCATTTTTGGTAGGAGTTAATGTGCAAAAATTGTCAAAAACTGGGTAAAAAATTGAAACTGAAAGTATTTTATTTTTTTGACGTAGATTCAAAATATGATAAATACCATTGACAGAAATGCAAAAATTTTGAAAATCGGTTGATTTTTAGCTAAGTTATGGCTTTTCAAAGTTGCAAATGTCTCAATTTTTGAAACCAAAAACACGTTTTTTTTCAATTTATCACTTTCCTGGCCATATTTTTCAAAACATTTAATAAACCTTATATACCGATTTAAAGTATAATAAAAGCCGTATCCAGAAATGCATAAATGACGAAAATCGGCTAAGTTGTGGAAAAGTTATGGTTCCTCAAAGATGGGGAAGATATCAATTTTTGTTTAATACGATGATTTTGTCCATTTATAACTTTTGTGGCCATATTTTCTAAAATATATGTTAAAATCAAGTGAGGTAAAGTTTTTTTATACTCATTTTGATACCAGAAATCGATTGGGCACAAAAAATTCCGATTTTAAAATTTTAAATTTTTTGGCATTTTTGCTAGGAGTTAATGTGCAAAAATTGTCAAAAAATGGGTCAAAAATTGAAACTGAAATTATTTTATTTTTTTGACGTAGATTCAAAATATGATAAATACCATTGACAGAAATGCAAAAATTTTTTGAAAATCGGTTGATTTTTAGCTAAGTTATGGCTTTTCAAAGATGCAAATGTCTCAATTTTTTAAACCAAAAACACGTTTTTTTCAATTTATCACTTTCCTTGCCATATTTTTCAAATTAAGTAATAAACTTTATATACCGATTTAAAGTATAATAAAAGCCGTATCCAGAAATGCATAAATGAGGAAAATTGGCTAAGTTGTGGAAAAGTTATGGTTCCTCAAAGATGGGGAAGATATCAATTTTTGTTTAAAACGATGATTTTGTCCATTTATAACTTTTGTGGCCATATTTTCTAAAATATGGTTCAAAATCAAGTGTAGTAAAGTTTTTTTATACTCATTTTAATACCAGAAATCGATAAGGCACAAAAAATTCCGATTTTAAAATTTTCACTTTTTTGGCATTTTTGGTAGGAGTTAATGTGCAAAAATTGTCAAAAACTGGGTCAAAAATTGAAACTGAAAGTATTTAAATTTTTTTAACGTAGATTCAAAATATGATAAATACCATTGACAGAAATGCAAAAATATTGAAAATCGGTTGATTTTTAGCTAAGTTATGGCTTTTCAAAGTTGCAAATGTCTTAATTTTTTTAACCAAAAACACGTTTTTTTTTTCAAATTTTTCACTTATCTCGCCATATATTTCAAAACATGTAATAAACCTTATATACCGATTTAAAATATAATAAAAGCCGTATCCAGAAATGCATAAATGAGGAAAATCGGCTAAGTTGTTGATGAGTTATGGTTTCTCAAAAATGGGGAAGATATCAATTTTTGTTCAAAACGATGATTTTGTCCATTTATAACTATTGTGGCCATATTTTCTACAATATGGGTCAAAATCAAGTGTAGTAAAGTTTTTTTATACTCATTTTAATACCAGAAATCGATAAGGCACAAAAAATTCCGATTTTAAAATTTTCACTTTTTTGGCATTTTTGGTAGGAGTTAATGTGCAAAAATTGTCAAAAACTGGGTCAAAAATTGAAACTGAAAGTATTTAAATTTTTTTAACGTAGATTCAAAATATGATAAATACCATTGACAGAAATGCAAAAATTTTGAAAATCGGTTGATTTTTAGCTAAGTTATGGCTTCTCAAAGTTGCAAATGTCTCAATTTTTTAAACCAAAAACACGTTTTTTTCAATTTATCACTTTCCTCGCCATATTTTTCAAAACATGTAATAAACCTTTTATACCGATTTAAAGTATAATAAAAGCCGTATCCAGAAATGCATAAATGAGGAAAATCGGCTAAGTTGTGGAAAAGTTATGGTTCCTCAAAGATGGGGAAGATATCAATTTTTGTTTAAAACGATGATTTTGTCCATTTATACTTTTGTGGCCATATTTTCTAAAATATGGGTCAAAATCAAGTGTAGTAAAGTTTTTTTATACTCATTTTAATACCAGAAATCGATAAGGCACAAAAAATTCCGATTTTAAAATTTTCACTTTTTTGGCATTTTTGGTAGGAGTTAATGTGCAAAAATTGTCAAAAACTGGGTAAAAAATTGAAACTGAAAGTATTTAAATTTTTTAACGTAGATTCAAAATATGATAAATACCATTGACAGAAATGCAAAAATTTTGAAAATCGGTTGACTTTTAGCTAAGTTATGGCTTCTCAAAGTTGCAAATGTCTCAATTTTTTAAACCAAAAACACGTTTTTTTCAATTTATCACTTTCCTTGCCATATTTTTCAAAATTATCTAATAAACCTTATATACCGATTTAAAGTACAATAAAAGCCGTATCCAGAAATGCATAAATGAGGAAAATCGGCTAAGTTGTGGAAAAGTTATGGTTCCTCAAAGATGGGGAAAATATCAATTTTTGTTTAAAACGATGATTTTGTCCATTTACAACTTTTGTAGCCATATTTTCTAAAATATGGGTCAAAATCAAGTGTAGTAAAGTTTTTTTATACTTATTTTAATACCAGAAATCGATAAGGCACAAAAAATTCCGATTTTAAAATTTTCACTTTTTTGGCATTTTTGGTAGGAGTTAATGTGCAAAAATTGTCAAAAACTGGGTCAAAAATTGAAACTGAAAGTATTTTATTTTTTTGACGTAGATTCAAAATATGATAAATACCATTGACAGAAATGCAAAAATTTTGAAAATCGGTTGATTTTTAGCTAAGTTATGGCTTTTCAAAGTTGCAAATGTCTCAATTTTTGAAATCAAAAACACGTTTTTTTCAATTTATCACTTTCCTTGCCATATTTTTCAAATTAAGTAATAAACTTTATATACCGATTTAAAGTATAATAAAAGCCGTATCCAGAAATGCATAAATGAGGAAAATCGGCTAAGTTGTGGAAAAGTTATGGTTCCTCAAAGATGGAGAAGATATCAATTTTTGTTTAAAACGATGATTTTGTCCATTTATAACTTTTGTGGCCATATTTTCTAAAATAACACGATTTTTTCAATTTATCACTTTCCTTGCCATATTTTTCAAATTAAGTAATAAACCTTATATACCGATTTAAAGTATAATAAAAACCGTATCCAGCAATGCATAAATGAGGAAAATCGGCTAAGTTGTGGAAAAGTTATGGTTCCTCAAAGATGGGGAAGATATCAATTTTTGTTTAAAACGATGATTTTGTCCATTTATAACTTTTGTAGGCCATATTTTCTAAAATATATGTCAAAATCAAGTGAGGTAAAGTTTTTTATACTCATTTTGATACCAGAAATCGATTGGGCACAAAAAATTCCGATTTTAAAATTTTAAATTTTTTGTCATTTTTGCTAGGAGTTAATGTGCAAAAATTGTCAAAAAATGGGTCAAAATTGAAACTGAAAGTATTTAAATTTTAAAATTTTTAACGTAGATTCAAAATATGATAAATACCATTGACAGAAATGCAAAAATATTGAAAATCGGTTGATTTTTAGCTAAGTTATGGCTTCTCAAAGTTGCAAATGTCTTAATTTTTTTAACCAAAAACAACTTTTTTTTTTCAAATTTTTCACTTATCTCGCCATATATTTCAAAACATGTAATAAACCTTATATACCGATTTAAAATATAATAAAAGCCGTATCCAGAAATGCATAAATGAGGAAAATCGGCTAAGTTGTTGATGAGTTATGGTTTCTCAAAAATGGGGAAGATATCAATTTTTGTTCAAAACGATGATTTTGTCCATTTATAACTATTGTGGCCATATTTTCTACAATATGGGTCAAAATCAAGTTTGGTAAATTTTTTATACTCATTTTACTACCAGAAATCGATAAGGTACAAAAAATTCCGATTTTAAAATTTTCACTTTTTTGGCATTTTTGGTAGGAGTTAATGTGCAAAAATTGTCAAAAACTGGGTAAAAAATTGAAACTGAAAGTATTTTATTTTGTTGACGTAGATTCAAAATATGATAAATACCATTGACAGAAATGCAAAAATTTTGAAAATCGGTTGATTTTTAGCTAAGTTATGGCTTTTCAAAGTTGCAAATGTCTCAATTTTTGAAACCAAAAACACGTTTTTTTCAATTTATCACTTTCCTGGCCATATTTTTCAAAACATTTAATAAACCTTATATACCGATTTAAAGTATAATAAAAGCCGTATCCAGAAATGCATAAATGACGAAAATCGGCTAAGTTGTGGAAAAGTTATGGTTCCTCAAAGATGGGGAAGATATCAATTTTTGTTTAATACGATGATTTTGTCCATTTATAACTTTTGTGGCCATATTTTCTAAAATATATGTTAAAATCAAGTGAGGTAAAGTTTTTTATACTCATTTTGATACCAGAAATCGATTGGGCACAAAAAATTCCGATTTTAAAATTTTAAATTTTTTGGCATTTTTGCTAGGAGTTAATGTGCAAAAATTGTCAAAAAATGGGTCAAAAATTGAAACTGAAATTATTTTATTTTTTTGACGTAGATTCAAAATATGATAAATACCATTGACAGAAATGCAAAAATTTTTTGAAAATCGGTTGATTTTTAGCTAAGTTATGGCTTTTCAAAGATGCAAATGTCTCAATTTTTTAAACCAAAAACACGTTTTTTTCAATTTATCACTTTCCTTGCCATATTTTTCAAATTAAGTAATAAACTTTATATACCGATTTAAAGTATAATAAAAGCCGTATCCAGAAATGCATAAATGAGGAAAATTGGCTAAGTTGTGGAAAAGTTATGGTTCCTCAAAGATGGGGAAGATATCAATTTTTGTTTAAAACGATGATTTTGTCCATTTATAACTTTTGTGGCCATATTTTCTAAAATATGGTTCAAAATCAAGTGTAGTAAAGTTTTTTTATACTCATTTTAATACCAGAAATCGATAAGGCACAAAAAATTCCGATTTTAAAATTTTCACTTTTTTTGGCATTTTTGGTAGGAGTTAATGTGCAAAAATTGTCAAAAACTGGGTCAAAAAATTGAAACTGAAAGTATTTAAATTTTTTAACGTAGATTCAAAATATGATAAATACCATTGACAGAAATGCAAAAATATTGAAAATCGGTTGATTTTTAGCTAAGTTATGGCTTTTCAAAGTTGCAAATGTCTTAATTTTTTTAACCAAAAACACGTTTTTTTTCAAATTTTTCACTTATCTCGCCATATATTTCAAAACATGTAATAAACCTTATATACCGATTTAAAATATAATAAAAGCCGTATCCAGAAATGCATAAATGAGGAAAATCGGCTAAGTTGTTGATGAGTTATGGTTTCTCAAAAATGGGGAAGATATCAATTTTTGTTCAAAACGATGATTTTGTCCATTTATAACTATTGTGGCCATATTTTCTACAATATGGGTCAAAATCAAGTGTAGTAAAGTTTTTTTATACTCATTTTAATACCAGAAATCGATTGGGCACAAAAAATTCCGATTTTAAAATTTTCACTTTTTTGGCATTTTTGGTAGGAGTTAATGTGCAAAAATTGTCAAAAACTGGGTCAAAAATTGAAACTGAAAGTATTTAAATTTTTTTAACGTAGATTCAAAATATGATAAATACCATTGACAGAAATGCAAAAATTTTGAAAATCGGTTGATTTTTAGCTAAGTTATGGCTTCTCAAAGTTGCAAATGTCTCAATTTTTTAAACCAAAAACACGTTTTTTCAATTTATCACTTTCCTCGCCATATTTTTCAAAACATGTAATAAACCTTTTATACCGATTTAAAGTATAATAAAAGCCGTATCCAGAAATGCATAAATGAGGAAAATCGGCTAAGTTGTGGAAAAGTTATGGTTCCTCAAAGATGGGGAAGATATCAATTTTTGTTTAAAACGATGATTTTGTCCATTTATACTTTTGTGGCCATATTTTCTAAAATATGGGTCAAAATCAAGTGTAGTAAAGTTTTTTTATACTCATTTTAATACCAGAAATCGATAAGGCACAAAAAATTCCGATTTTAAAATTTTCACTTTTTTGGCATTTTTGGTAGGAGTTAATGTGCAAAAATTGTCAAAAACTGGGTAAAAAATTGAAACTGAAAGTATTTAAATTTTTTTAACGTAGATTCAAAATATGATAAATACCATTGACAGAAATGCAAAAATATTGAAAATCGGTTGATTTTTAGCTAAGTTATGGCTTCTCAAACTTGCAAATGTCTTAATTTTTTTAACCAAAAACACGTTTTTTTTTCAAATTTTTCACTTATCTCGCCATATATTTCAAAACATGTAATAAACCTTATATACCGATTTAAAATATAATAAAAGCCGTATCCAGAAATGCATAAATGAGGAAAATCGGCTAAGTTGTGGAAAAGTTATGGTTCCTCAAAGATGGAGAAGATATCAATTTTTGTTTAAAACGATGATTTTGTCCATTTATAACTTTTGTGGCCATATTTTCTAAAATAACACGATTTTTTCAATTTATCACTTTCCTTGCCATATTTTTCAAATTAAGTAATAAACCTTATATACCGATTTAAAGTATAATAAAAGCCGTATCCAGAAATGCATAAATGAGGAAAATCGGCTAAGTTGTGGAAAAGTTATGGTTCCTCAAAGATGGAGAAGATATCAATTTTTGTTTAAAACGATGATTTTGTCCATTTATAACTATTGTGGCCATATTTTCTAAAATATATGTCAAAATCAAGTGAGGTAAAGTTTTTTTTACTCATTTTGATACCAGAAATCGATTGGGCACAAACAATTCCGATTTTAAAATTTTAAATTTTTTAGCATTTTTGCTAGGAGTTAATGTGCAAAAATTGTCAAAAAATGGGTCAAAAATTGAAACTGAAAGTATTTAAATTTTTTTAACGTAGATTCAAAATATGATAAATACCATTGACAGAAATGCAAAAATATTGAAAATCGGTTGATTTTTAGCTAAGTTATGGCTTCTCAAAGTTGCAAATGTCTTAATTTTTTTAACCAAAAACACGTTTTTTTTTCAAATTTTTACTTTAAATAGGTATATAAAGTTTATTACTTAATTTGAAAAATTTGGCAAGGAAAGTGATAAATTGAAAAAAACGTGTTTTTGGTTTTAAAAATTGAGACATTTGCAACTTTGAAAAGCCATAACTTAGCTAAAAATCAACCGATTTTCAAAATTTATGCATTTCTGTCAATGGTATTTATCATATTTTGAATCTACGTCAAAAAAATAAAATACTTTCAGTTTCAATTTTTGGCATTTATGCATTTCTGGATTCGGCTTTTATTATACTTTAAATCGGTATATAAGGTTTATTAAATGTTTTGAAAAATATGGCAAGGAAAATGAAAAATTGAAAAAACGTGTTATTTTGTTTAAAAAATTGAGACATTTGCAACTTTGAGAAGCCATAACTTAGCTAAAAATCATCCGATTTTCAAAATTTATGCATTTCTGTCAATAGTATTGATCATATTTTTGTTGTACATCAAAAAATTGTTCATATTGTCAGTTTTAAAATTTGACTCATTTTTTGACAATTTTTGCACATTAACTCCTACCAAAAATGCCAAAAAAGTGAAAATTTTAAAATCGGAATTTCTTGTGCCTTATCGATTTCTGGTATTAAAATGAGTTTAAAAAAACTTTACCACACTTGATTTTGACCCATATTTTAGAAAATATGACCACAATAGTGATAAATGGTCAAAATCATCGTTTTGAACAAATACTGATATCTTCCTCATCTCCGAGGAACCATAACTTTTCCACAACTTAGCTGATTTTCCTCATTTATGCATTTCTGGATTCGGCTTTTATTATACTTTAAATCGGTATATAAGGTTTATTAAATGTTTTGAAAAATATGGCAAGGAAAATGAAAAATTGAAAAAACGTGTTATTTTGTTTAAAAAATTGAGACATTTGCAACTTTGAGAAGCCATAACTTAGCTAAAAATCATCCGATTTTCAAAATTTATGCATTTCTGTCAATAGTATTGATCATATTTTTGTTGTACATCAAAAAATTGTTCATATTGTCAGTTTTAAAATTTGACTCATTTTTTGACAATTTTTGCACATTAACTCCTACCAAAAATGCCAAAAAAGTGAAAATTTTAAAATCGGAATTTCTTGTGCCTTATCGATTTCTGGTATTAAAATGAGTTTAAAAAAACTTTACCACACTTGATTTTGACCCATATTTTAGAAAATATGACCACAATAGTGATAAATGGTCAAAATCATCGTTTTGAACAAATATTGATATCTGCCTCATCTCCGAGGAACCATAACTTTTCCACAACTTAGCCGATTTTCCTCATTTATGCATTTCTGGATTCGGCTTTTATTATACTTTAAATCGGTATATAAGGTTTATTAAATGTTTTGAAAAATATGGCAAGGAAAGTGAAAAATTGAAAAAACGTGTTATTTGGTTTAAAAAATTGAGACATTTGCAACTTTGAGAAGCCATAACTTAGCTAAAAATCAGCCGATTTTCAAAATTTATGCAATCTGTCAATAGTATTGATCATAACTTTATTGTACATCAAAAAATTGTTCATATTGTCAGTTTTAAAATTTGACTAATTTTTTGACAGTTTTTGCACATTAACTCCTACCAAAAATGCCAAAAAAGTGAAAATTTTAAAATCGGAATTTATTGTGCCTTATCGATTTCTGGTATTAAAATGAGTTTAAAAAAACTTTACCACACTTGATTTTGACCCATATTTTAGAAAATATGACCACAATAGTGATAAAAGGTCAAAATCATCGTTTTGAACAAATACTGATATCTTCCTCATCTCCGAGGAACCATAACTTTTCCACAACTTAGCTGATTTTCCTCATTTATGCATTTCTGGATTCGGCTTTTATTATACTTTAAATCGGTATATAAGGTTTATTAAATGTTTTGAAAAATATGGCAAGGAAAATGAAAAATTGAAAAAACGTGTTATTTTGTTTAAAAAATTGAGACATTTGCAACTTTGAGAAGCCATAACTTAGCTAAAAATGATCCGATTTTCAAAATTTATGCATTTCTGTCAATAGTATTGATCATATTTTTGTTGTACATCAAAAAATTGTTCATATTGTCAGTTTTAAAATTTGACTCATTTTTTGACAATTTTTGCACATTAACTCCTACCAAAAATGCCAAAAAAGTGAAAATTTTAAAATCGGAATTTCTTGTGCCTTATCGATTTCTGGTATTAAAATGAGTTTAAAAAAACTTTACCACACTTGATTTTGACCCATATTTTAGAAAATATGACCACAATAGTGATAAATGGTCAAAATCATCGTTTTGAACAAATATTGATATCTGCCTCATCTCCGAGGAACCATAACTTTTCCACAACTTAGCCGATTTTCCTCATTTATGCATTTCTGGATTCGGCTTTTATTATACTTTAAATCGGTATATAAGGTTTATTAAATGTTTTGAAAAATATGGCAAGGAAAGTGAAAAATTGAAAAAACGTGTTATTTGGTTTAAAAAATTGAGACATTTGCAACTTTGAGAAGCCATAACTTAGCTAAAAATCAGCCGATTTTCAAAATTTATGCAATCTGTCAATAGTATTGATCATAACTTTATTGTACATCAAAAAATTGTTCATATTGTCAGTTTTAAAATTTGACTAATTTTTTGACAGTTTTTGCACATTAACTCCTACCAAAAATGCCAAAAAAGTGAAAATTTTAAAATCGGAATTTATTGTGCCTTATCGATTTCTGGTATTAAAATGAGTTTAAAAAACTTTACCACACTTGATTTTGACATATATTTTAGAAAATATGGCCACAAAAGTTATAAATGGACCAAACCATCGTTTTAAACAAAAATTGATATCTTCCCCATCTTTGAGGAACCATAACTTTTCCACAACTTAGCCGATTTTCCTCATTTATGCATTTCTGGATTCGGCTTTTGTTATACTTTAAATCGGTATATAAGGTTTATTAAATGTTTTGAAAAATATGGCAAGGAAAGTGAAAAATTGAAAAAACGTGTTATTTGGTTTAAAAAATTGAGACATTTGCAACTTTGAGAAGCCATAACTTAGCTAAAAATCAGCCGATTTTCAAAATTTATGCAATCTGTCAATAGTATTGATCATAACTTTATTGTACATCAAAAAATTGTTCATATTGTCAGTTTTAAAATTTGACTAATTTTTTGACAGTTTTTGCACATTAACTCCTACCAAAAATGCCAAAAAAGTGAAAATTTTAAAATCGGAATTTATTGTGCCTTATCGATTTCTGGTATTAAAATGAGTTTAAAAAAACTTTACCACACTTGATTTTGACATATATTTTAGAAAATATGGCCACAAAAGTTATAAATGGACCAAACCATCGTTTTAAACAAAAATTGATATCTTCCCCATCTTTGAGGAACCATAACTTTTCCACAACTTAGCCGATTTTCCTCATTTATGCATTTCTGGATTCGGCTTTTGTTATACTTTAAATCGGTATATAAGGTTTATTAAATGTTTTGAAAAATATGGCAAGGAAAGTGTTAAATTTGAAAAAACGTGTTTTTTGGTTTAAAAAATTGAGACATTTGCAACTTTGAGAAGCCATAACTTAGCTAAAAATCAACCGATTTTCAAAATTTTTGCATTTCTGTCAATGGTATTTATCATATTTTGAATCTACGTCAAAAAATTAAAATACTTTCAGTTTTAATTTTTGACCCATTTTTTGACAAATTTTGCAAATTTACTACTAGCAAAAATGTCAAAAAAGTGAAAATTTTAAAATCGGAATTTTTTGTGCCCAATCGATTTCTGGTATTAAAATGAGTATAAAAAAACTTTACCACACTTGATTTTGACCCATATTTTAGAAAATATGACCACAATAGTGATAAATGGTCAAAATCATCGTTTTGAACAAATATTGATATCTGCCTCATCTCCGAGGTACCATAACTTTTCCACAACTTAGCCGATTTTCCTCATTTATGCATTTCTGGATTCGGCTTTTATTATACTTTAAATCGGTATATAAAGTTTATTAAATGTTTTGAAAAATATGGCAAGGAAAGTGAAAAATTGAAAAAACGTGTTATTTTGTTTAAAAAATTGAGACATTTGCAACTTTGAGAAGCCATAACTTAGCTAAAAATCAGCCGATTTTCAAAATTTATGCAATCTGTCAATAGTATTGATCATAACTTTATTGTACATCAAAAAATTGTTCATATTGTCAGTTTTAAAATTTGACTAATTTTTTGACAGTTTTTGCACATTAACTCCTACCAAAAATGCCAAAAAAGTGAAAATTTTAAAATCGGAATTTCTTGTGCCTTATCGATTTCTTGTATTAAAATAAGTTTAAAAAAACTTTACCACACTTGATTTTGACCCATATTTTAGAAAATATGACCACAATAGTGATAAAAGGTCAAAATCATCGTTTTGAACAAATACTGATATCTTCCTCATCTCCGAGGAACCATAACTTTTCCACAACTTAGCTGATTTTCCTCATTTATGCATTTCTGGATTCGGCTTTTATTATACTTTAAATCGGTATATAAGGTTTATTAAATGTTTTGAAAAATATGGCAAGGAAAATGAAAAATTGAAAAAACGTGTTATTTTGTTTAAAAAATTGAGACATTTGCAACTTTGAGAAGCCATAACTTAGCTAAAAATCATCCGATTTTCAAAATTTATGCATTTCTGTCAATAGTATTGATCATATTTTTGTTGTACATCAAAAAATTGTTCATATTGTCAGTTTTAAAATTTGACTCATTTTTTGACAATTTTTGCACATTAACTCCTACCAAAAATGCCAAAAAAGTGAAAATTTTAAAATCGGAATTTCTTGTGCCTTATCGATTTCTGGTATTAAAATGAGTTTAAAAAAACTTTACCACACTTGATTTTGACCCATATTTTAGAAAATATGACCACAATAGTGATAAATGGTCAAAATCATCGTTTTGAACAAATATTGATATCTGCCTCATCTCCGAGGAACCATAACTTTTCCACAACTTAGCCGATTTTCCTCATTTATGCATTTCTGGATTCGGCTTTTATTATACTTTAAATCGGTATATAAGGTTTATTAAATGTTTTGAAAAATATGGCAAGGAAAGTGAAAAATTGAAAAAACGTGTTATTTGGTTTAAAAAATTGAGACATTTGCAACTTTGAGAAGCCATAACTTAGCTAAAAATCAGCCGATTTTCAAAATTTATGCAATCTGTCAATAGTATTGATCATAACTTTATTGTACATCAAAAAATTGTTCATATTGTCAGTTTTAAAATTTGACTAATTTTTTGACAGTTTTTGCACATTAACTCCTACCAAAAATGCCAAAAAAGTGAAAATTTTAAAATCGGAATTTATTGTGCCTTATCGATTTCTGGTATTAAAATGAGTTTAAAAAAACTTTACCACACTTGATTTTGACATATATTTTAGAAAATATGGCCACAAAAGTTATAAATGGACCAAACCATCGTTTTAAACAAAAATTGATATCTTCCCCATCTTTGAGGAACCATAACTTTTCCACAACTTAGCCGATTTTCCTTATTTATGCATTTCTGGATTCGGCTTTTGTTATACTTTAAATCGGTATATAAGGTTTATTAAATGTTTTGAAAAATATGGCAAGGAAAGTGAAAAATTGAAAAAACGTGTTATTTGGCTTAAAAAATTGAGACATTTGCAACTTTGAGAAGCCATAACTTAGCTAAAAATCAGTCGATTTTCAAAATTTATGCATTTCTGTCAATAGTATTGATCATATTTTTATTGTACTTAAAAAAAAATTGTTCATATTGTCAGTTTTAAAATTTGACTAATTTTTTGACAATTTTTGCACATTAACTCCTACCAAAAATGCCAAAAATGTGAAAATTTTAAAATCGGAATTTTTTGTGCCTTATCGATTTCTGGTATTAAAATGAGTTTAAAAAAACTTTGTCACACTTGATTTTGACCCATATTTTAGAAAATATGACCACAATAGTGATAAATGGTCAAAATCATCGTTTTGAACAAATACTGATATCTTCCTCATCTCCGAGGAACCATAACTTTTCCACAACTTAGCCGATTTTCCTCATTTATGCATTTCTGGATACGGCTTTTATTATACTTTAAATCGGTATATATGGTTTATTAAATGTTTTGAAAAATATGGCAAGGAAAATGAAAAATTGAAAAAACGTGTTATTTTGTTTAAAAAATTGAGACATTTGCAACTTTGAGAAGCCATAACTTAGCTAAAAATCAGCCGATTTTCAAAATTTATGCATTTCTGTCAATAGTATTGATCATATTTTTATTGTACATCAAAAAATTGTTCATATTGTCAGTTTTAAAATTTGACTAATTTTTTGACAATTTTTGCACATTAACTCCTACCAAAAATGCCAAAAAATTGAAAATTTTAAAATCGGAATTTTTAGTGCCCAATCGATTTCTGGTATCAAAATGAGTATAAAAAACTTTACCACACTTGATTTTGACATATATTTTAGAAATATGGCCACAAAAGTTATAAATGGACCAAATCATCGTTTTAAACAAAAAATGATATCTTCCCCATCTTTAAGGAACCATAACTTTTCCACAACTTAGCCGATTTTCCTCATTTATGCATTTCTGTATAAAAAACTTTACCACACTTGATTTTGACATATATTTTAGAAAATATGGCCACAAAAGTTATAAATGGACCAAATCATCGTTTTAAACAAAAATTGATATCTTCCCCATTTTTAAGGAACCATAACTTTTCCACAACTTAGCCGATTTTCCTCATTTATGCATTTCTGGATACGGCTTTTATTATACTTTAAATCGGTATAAAAGGTTTATTACATGTTTTGAAAAATATGGCAAGGAAAGTGTTAAATTTGAAAAAAACGTGTTTTTGGTTTAAAAAATTGAGACATTTGCAACTTTGAGAAGCCATAACTTAGCTAAAAATCAACCGATTTTCAAAATTTTTGCATTTCTCTCAATAGTATTGATCATATTTTTGTTGTACATCAAAAAATTGTTCATATTGTCAGTTTTAAAATTTGACTCATTTTTTGACAATTTTTGCACATTAACTCCTACCAAAAATGCCAAAAAAGTGAAAATTTTAAAATCGGAATTTCTTGTGCCTTATCGATTTCTGGTATTAAAATGAGTTTAAAAAAACTTTACCACACTTGATTTTGACCCATATTTTAGAAAATATGACCACAATAGTGATAAATGGTCAAAATCATCGTTTTGAACAAATATTGATATCTGCCTCATCTCCGAGGAACCATAACTTTTCCACAACTTAGCCGATTTTCCTCATTTATGCATTTCTGGATTCGGCTTTTATTATACTTTAAATTGGTATATAAGGTTTATTAAATGTTTTGAAAAATATGGCAAGGAAAGTGAAAAATTGAAAAAACGTGTTATTTGGTTTAAAAATTGAGACATTTGCAACTTTGAGAAGCCATAACTTAGCTAAAAATCAGCCGATTTTCAAAATTTATGCAATCTGTCAATAGTATTGATCATAACTTTATTGTACATCAAAAAATTGTTCATATTGTCAGTTTTAAAATTTGACTAATTTTTTGACAGTTTTTGCACATTAACTCCTACCAAAAATGCCAAAAAGTGAAAATTTTAAAATCGGAATTTATTGTGCCTTATCGATTTCTGGTATTAAAATGAGTTTAAAAAAACTTTACCACACTTGATTTTGACCCATATTTTAGAAAATATGACCACAATAGTGATAAATGGTCAAAATCATCGTTTTGAACAAATACTGGTATCTTCCTCATCTCCGAGGAACCATAACTTTTCCACAACTTAGCCGATTTTCCTCATTTACGCATTTCTGGATTCGGCTTTTATTATACTTTAAATCGGTATATATGGTTTATTAAATGTTTTGAAAAATATGGCAAGGAAAATGAAAAATTGAAAAAACGTGTTATTTGGCTTAAAAAATTGAGACATTTGCAACTTTGAGAAGCCATAACTTAGCTAAAAATCAGTCGATTTTCAAAATTTATGCATTTCTGTCAATAGTATTGATCATATTTTTATTGTACATCAAAAAATTGTTCATATTGTCAGTTTTAAAATTTGACTAATTTTTTGACAATTTTTGCACATTAACTCCTACCAAAAATGCCAAAAATGTGAAAATTTTAAAATCGGAATTTTTTGTGCCTTATCGATTTCTGGTATTAAAATGAGTTTAAAAAAACTTTGTCACACTTGATTTTGACCCATATTTTAGAAAATATGACAACAATAGTGATAAATGGTCAAAATCATCGTTTTGAACAAATACTGATATCTTCCTCATCTCCGAGGAACCATAACTTTTCCACAACTTAGCCGATTTTCCTCATTTATGCATTTCTGAATTCGGATTTTATTATACTTTAAATCGGTATATATGGTTTATTAAATGTTTTGAAAAATATGGCAAGGAAAATGAAAAATTGAAAAAACGTGTTATTTTGTTTAAAAAATTGAGACATTTGCAACTTTGAGAAGCCATAACTTAGCTAAAAATCAGCCGATTTTCAAAATTTATGCATTTCTGTCAATAGTATTGATCATATTTTTATTGTACATCAAAAAATTGTTCATATTGTCAGTTTTAAAATTTGACTCATTTTTTGACAATTTTTGCACATTAACTCCTACTAAAAATGCCAAAAAATTGAAAATTTTAAAATCGGAATTTTTAGTGCCCAATCGATTTCTGGTATCAAAATGAGTATAAAAAACTTTACCACACTTGATTTTGACATATATTTTAGAAATATGGCCACAAAAGTTATAAATGGACCAAATCATCGTTTTAAACAAAAAATGATATCTTCCCCATCTTTAAGGAACCATAACTTTTCCACAACTTAGCCGATTTTCCTCATTTATGCATTTCTGGATACGGCTTTTATTATACTTTAAATCGGTATATAAGGTTAATTACATGTTTTGAAAAATATGGCAAGGAAAGTGATAAATTGAAAAAAAAGTGTTTTTGGTTTAAAAAATTGAGACAGTTGCAACTTTGAGAAGCCATAACTTAGCTAAAAATCAACCGATTTTCAAAACTTTTACATTTCTGTCAATGGTATTTATCATATTTTGAATCTACGTCGAAAAATTAAAATACTTTCAGTTTTAATATTTGACCCATTTTTTGACAAATTTTGCAAATTTACTACTAGCAAAAATGTCAAAAAAGTGAAAATTTTAAAATCGGAATTTTTTGTGCCCAATCGATTTCTGGTATCAAAATGAGTATATAAAACTTTACCACACTTGATTTTGACATATATTTTAGAAAATATGGCCACAAAAGTTATAAATGGACCAAATCATCGTTTTAAACAAAAATTGATATCTTCCCCATCTTTAAGGAACCATAACTTTTCCACAACTTAGCCGATTTTCCTCATTTATGCATTTCTGTATAAAAAACTTTACCACACTTGATTTTGACATATATTTTAGAAAATATGGCCACAAAAGTTATAAATGGACCAAATCATCGTTTTAAACAAAAATTGATATCTTCCCCATTTTTAAGGAACCATAACTTTTCCACAACTTAGCCGATTTTCCTCATTTATGCATTTCTGGATACGGCTTTTATTATACTTTAAATCGGTATAAAAGGTTTATTACATGTTTTGAAAAATATGGCAAGGAAAGTGTTAAATTTGAAAAAAACGTGTTTTTGGTTTAAAAAATTGAGACATTTGCAACTTTGAGAAGCCATAACTTAGCTAAAAATCAACCGATTTTCAAAATTTTTGCATTTCTGTCAATAGTATTGATCATATTTTTGTTGTACATCAAAAAATTGTTCATATTGTCAGTTTTAAAATTTGACTCATTTTTTGACAATTTTTGCACATTAACTCCTACCAAAAATGCCAAAAAAGTGAAAATTTTAAAATCGGAATTTCTTGTGCCTTATCGATTTCTGGTATTAAAATGAGTTTAAAAAACTTTACCACACTTGATTTTGACCCATATTTTAGAAAATATGACCACAATAGTGATAAATGGTCAAAATCATCGTTTTGAACAAATACTGGTATCTTCCTCATCTCCGAGGAACCATAACTTTTCCACAACTTAGCCGATTTTCCTCATTTATGCATTTCTGGATTCGGCTTTTATTATACTTTAAATCGGTATATATGGTTTATTAAATGTTTTGAAAAATATGGCAAGGAAAATGAAAAATTGAAAAAACGTGTTATTTGGCTTAAAAAATTGAGACATTTGCAACTTTGAGAAGCCATAACTTAGCTAAAAATCATACGATTTTCAAAATTTATGCATTTCTGTCAATAGTATTGATCATATTTTTATTGTACATCAAAAAATTGTTCATATTGTCAGTTTTAAAATTTGACTAATTTTTTGACAATTTTTGCACATTAACTCCTACCAAAAATGCCAAAAATGTGAAAATTTTAAAATCGGAATTTTTTGTGCCTTATCGATTTCTGGTATTAAAATGAGTTTAAAAAAACTTTGTCACACTTGATTTTGACCCATATTTTAGAAAATATGACAACAATAGTGATAAATGGTCAAAATCATCGTTTTGAACAAATACTGATATCTTCCTCATCTCCGAGGAACCATAACTTTTCCACAACTTAGCCGATTTTCCTCATTTATGCATTTCTGAATTCGGATTTTATTATACTTTAAATCGGTATATATGGTTTATTAAATGTTTTGAAAAAATATGGCAAGGAAAATGAAAAATTGAAAAAACGTGTTATTTTGTTTAAAAAATTGAGACATTTGCAACTTTGAGAAGCCATAACTTAGCTAAAAATCAGCCGATTTTCAAAATTTATGCATTTCTGTCAATAGTATTGATCATATTTTTATTGTACATCAAAAAATTGTTCATATTGTCAGTTTTAAAATTTGACTCATTTTTTGACAATTTTTGCACATTAACTCCTACCAAAAATGCCAAAAAATTGAAAATTTTAAAATCGGAATTTTTAGTGCCCAATCGATTTCTGGTATCAAAATGAGTATAAAAAACTTTACCACACTTGATTTTGACATATATTTTAGAAATATGGCCACAAAAGTTATAAATGGACCAAATCATCGTTTTAAACAAAAAATGATATCTTCCCCATCTTTAAGGAACCATAACTTTTCCACAACTTAGCCGATTTTCCTCATTTATGCATTTCTGGATACGGCTTTTATTATACTTTAAATCGGTATATAAGGTTAATTACATGTTTTGAAAAATATGGCAAGGAAAGTGATAAATTGAAAAAAAAGTGTTTTTGGTTTAAAAAATTGAGACAGTTGCAACTTTGAGAAGCCATAACTTAGCTAAAAATCAACCGATTTTCAAAACTTTTACATTTCTGTCAATGGTATTTATCATATTTTGAATCTACGTCGAAAAATTAAAATACTTTCAGTTTTAATATTTGACCCATTTTTTGACAAATTTTGCAAATTTACTACTAGCAAAAATGTCAAAAAAGTGAAAATTTTAAAATCGGAATTTTTTGTGCCCAATCGATTTCTGGTATCAAAATGAGTATATAAAACTTTACCACACTTGATTTTGACATATATTTTAGAAAATATGGCCACAAAAGTTATAAATGGACCAAATCATCGTTTTAAACAAAAATTGATATCTTCCCCATCTTTAAGGAACCATAACTTTTCCACAACTTAGCCGATTTTCCTCATTTATGCATTTCTGTATAAAAAACTTTACCACACTTGATTTTGACATATATTTTAGAAAATATGGCCACAAAAGTTATAAATGGACCAAATCATCGTTTTAAACAAAAATTGATATCTTCCCCATTTTTAAGGAACCATAACTTTTCCACAACTTAGCCGATTTTCCTCATTTATGCATTTCTGGATACGGCTTTTATTATACTTTAAATCGGTATAAAAGGTTTATTACATGTTTTGAAAAATATGGCAAGGAAAGTGTTAAATTTGAAAAAACGTGTTTTTGGTTTAAAAAATTGAGACATTTGCAACTTTGAGAAGCCATAACTTAGCTAAAAATCAACCGATTTTCAAAATTTTTGCATTTCTGTCAATAGTATTGATCATATTTTTGTTGTACATCAAAAAATTGTTCATATTGTCAGTTTTAAAAATTTGACTCATTTTTTGACAATTTTTGCACATTAACTCCTACCAAAAATGCCAAAAAAGTGAAAATTTTAAAATCGGAATTTCTTGTGCCTTATCGATTTCTGGTATTAAAATGAGTTTAAAAAAACTTTACCACACTTGATTTTGACCCATATTTTAGAAAATATGACCACAATAGTGATAAATGGTCAAAATCATCGTTTTGAACAAATACTGGTATCTTCCTCATCTCCGAGGAACCATAACTTTTCCACAACTTAGCCGATTTTCCTCATTTATGCATTTCTGGATTCGGCTTTTATTATACTTTAAATCGGTATATATGGTTTATTAAATGTTTTGAAAAATATGGCAAGGAAAATGAAAAATTGAAAAAACGTGTTATTTGGCTTAAAAAATTGAGACATTTGCAACTTTGAGAAGCCATAACTTAGCTAAAAATCATACGATTTTCAAAATTTATGCATTTCTGTCAATAGTATTGATCATATTTTTATTGCACATCAAAAAATTGTTCATATTGTCAGTTTTAAAATTTGACTCATTTTTTGACAATTTTTGCACATTAACTCCTACCAAAAATGCCAAAAATGTGAAAATTTTAAAATCGGAATTTTTTGTGCCTTATCGATTTCTGGTATTAAAATGAGTTTAAAAAAACTTTGTCACACTTGATTTTGACCCATATTTTAGAAAATATGACAACAATAGTGATAAATGGTCAAAATCATCGTTTTGAACAAATACTGATATCTTCCTCATCTCCGAGGAACCATAACTTTTCCACAACTTAGCCGATTTTCCTCATTTATGCATTTCTGAATTCGGATTTTATTATACTTTAAATCGGTATATATGGTTTATTAAATGTTTTGAAAAATATGGCAAGGAAAATGAAAAATTGAAAAAACGTGTTATTTTGTTTAAAAAATTGAGACATTTGCAACTTTGAGAAGCCATAACTTAGCTAAAAATCAGCCGATTTTCAAAATTTATGCATTTCTGTCAATAGTATTGATCATATTTTTATTGTACATCAAAAAATTGTTCATATTGTCAGTTTTAAAATTTGACTCATTTTTTGACAATTTTTGCACATTAACTCCTACCAAAAATGCCAAAAAATTGAAAATTTTAAAATCGGAATTTTTAGTGCCCAATCGATTTCTGGTATCAAAATGAGTATAAAAACTTTACCACACTTGATTTTGACATATATTTTAGAAATATGGCCACAAAAGTTATAAATGGACCAAATCATCGTTTTAAACAAAAAATGATATCTTCCCCATCTTTAAGGAACCATAACTTTTCCACAACTTAGCCGATTTTCCTCATTTATGCATTTCTGGATACGGCTTTTATTATACTTTAAATCGGTATATAAGGTTAATTACATGTTTTGAAAAATATGGCAAGGAAAGTGATAAATTGAAAAAAAAGTGTTTTTGGTTTAAAAAATTGAGACAGTTGCAACTTTGAGAAGCCATAACTTAGCTAAAAATCAACCGATTTTCAAAACTTTTACATTTCTGTCAATGGTATTTATCATATTTTGAATCTACGTCGAAAAATTAAAATACTTTCAGTTTTAATATTTGACCCATTTTTTGACAAATTTTGCAAATTTACTACTAGCAAAAATGTCAAAAAAGTGAAAATTTTAAAATCGGAATTTTTTGTGCCCAATCGATTTCTGGTATCAAAATGAGTATATAAAACTTTACCACACTTGATTTTGACATATATTTTAGAAAATATGGCCACAAAAGTTATAAATGGACCAAATCATCGTTTTAAACAAAAATTGATATCTTCCCCATCTTTAAGGAACCATAACTTTTCCACAACTTAGCCGATTTTCCTCATTTATGCATTTCTGTATAAAAAACTTTACCACACTTGATTTTGACATATATTTTAGAAAATATGGCCACAAAAGTTATAAATGGACCAAATCATCGTTTTAAACAAAAATTGATATCTTCCCCATTTTTAAGGAACCATAACTTTTCCACAACTTAGCCGATTTTCCTCATTTATGCATTTCTGGATACGGCTTTTATTATACTTTAAATCGGTATAAAAGGTTTATTACATGTTTTGAAAAATATGGCAAGGAAAGTGTTAAATTTGAAAAAAACGTGTTATTGGTTTAAAAAATTGAGACATTTGCAACTTTGAGAAGCCATAACTTAGCTAAAAATCAACCGATTTTCAAAATTTTTGCATTTCTGTCAATAGTATTGATCATATTTTTGTTGTACATCAAAAAATTGTTCATATTGTCAGTTTTAAAATTTGACTCATTTTTTGACAATTTTTGCACATTAACTCCTACCAAAAATGCCAAAAAAGTGAAAATTTTAAAATCGGAATTTCTTGTGCCTTATCGATTTCTGGTATTAAAATGAGTTTAAAAAAACTTTACCACACTTGATTTTGACCCATATTTTAGAAAATATGACCACAATAGTGATAAATGGTCAAAATCATCGTTTTGAACAAATATTGATATCTGCCTCATCTCCGAGGAACCATAACTTTTCCACAACTTAGCCGATTTTCCTCATTTATGCATTTCTGGATTCGGCTTTTATTATACTTTAAATTGGTATATAAGGTTTATTAAATGTTTTGAAAAATATGGCAAGGAAAGTTAAAAATTGAAAAAACGTGTTATTTGGTTTAAAAAATTGAGACATTTGCAACTTTGAGAAGCCATAACTTAGCTAAAAATCAGCCGATTTTCAAAATTTATGCAATCTGTCAATAGTATTGATCATAACTTTATTGTACATCAAAAAATTGTTCATATTGTCAGTTTTAAAATTTGACTAATTTTTTGACAGTTTTTGCACATTAACTCCTACCAAAAATGCCAAAAAAGTGAAAATTTTAAAATCGGAATTTATTGTGCCTTATCGATTTCTGGCATTAAAATGAGTTTAAAAAAACTTTACCACACTTGATTTTGACCCATATTTTAGAAAATATGACCACAATAGTGATAAATGGTCAAAATCATCGTTTTGAACAAATACTGGTATCTTCCTCATCTCCGAGGAACCATAACTTTTCCACAACTTAGCCGATTTTCCTCATTTATGCATTTCTGGATTCGGCTTTTATTATACTTTAAATCGGTATATATGGTTTATTAAATGTTTTGAAAAATATGGCAAGGAAAATGAAAAATTGAAAAAACGTGTTATTTGGCTTAAAAAATTGAGACATTTGCAACTTTGAGAAGCCATAACTTAGCTAAAAATCATACGATTTTCAAAATTTATGCATTTCTGTCAATAGTATTGATCATATTTTTATTGCACATCAAAAAATTGTTCATATTGTCAGTTTTAAAATTTGACTCATTTTTTGACAATTTTTGCACATTAACTCCTACCAAAAATGCCAAAAAATTGAAAATTTTAAAATCGGAATTTTTTGTGCCCCATCGATTTCTGGTATCAAAATGAGTATAAAAAATTTTACCACACTTGATTTTGACATATATTTTAGAAAATATGGCCACAAAAGTTATAAATGGACCAAACCATCGTTTTAAACAAAAATTGATATCTTCCCCATCTTTGAGGAACCATAACTTTTCCACAACTTAGCCGATTTTCCTCATTTATGCATTTCTGGATTCGGCTTTTGTTATACTTTAAATCGGTATATAAGGTTTATTAAATGTTTTGAAAAATATGGCAAGGAAAGTGAAAAATTGAAAAAACGTGTTATTTGGCTTAAAAAATTGAGACATTTGCAACTTTGAGAAGCCATAACTTAGCTAAAAATCAGTCGATTTTCAAAATTTATGCATTTCTGTCAATAGTATTGATCATATTTTTATTGTACATCAAAAAATTGTTCATATTGTCAGTTTTAAAATTTGACTAATTTTTTGACAATTTTTGCACATTAACTCCTACCAAAAATGCCAAAAATGTGAAAATTTTAAAATCGGAATTTTTTGTGCCTTATCGATTTCTGGTATTAAAATGAGTTTAAAAAAACTTTGTCACACTTGATTTTGACCCATATTTTAGAAAATATGACCACAATAGTGATAAATGGTCAAAATCATCGTTTTGAACAAATACTGATATCTTCCTCATCTCCGAGGAACCATAACTTTTCCACAACTTAGCCGATTTTCCTCATTTATGCATTTCTGAATTCGGATTTTATTATACTTTAAATCGGTATATATGGTTTATTAAATGTTTTGAAAAATATGGCAAGGAAAATGAAAAATTGAAAAAACGTGTTATTTTGTTTAAAAAATTGAGACATTTGCAACTTTGAGAAGCCATAACTTAGCTAAAAATCAGCCGATTTTCAAAATTTATGCATTTCTGTCAATAGTATTGATCATATTTTTATTGTACATCAAAAAATTGTTCATATTGTCAGTTTTAAAATTTGACTCATTTTTTGACAATTTTTGCACATTAACTCCTACCAAAAATGCCAAAAAATTGAAAATTTTAAAATCGGAATTTTTAGTGCCCAATCGATTTCTGGTATCAAAATGAGTATAAAAAAACTTTACCACACTTGATTTTGACCCATATTTTAGAAAATATGGCCACAATAGTTATAAATGGACCAAATCATCGTTTTAAACAAAAATGATATCTTCCCCATCTTTAAGGAACCATAACTTTTCCACAACTTAGCCGATTTTCCTCATTTATGCATTTCTGGATACGGCTTTTATTATACTTTAAATCGGTATAAAAGGTTTATTACATAATTTGAAAAATATGGCAAGGAAAGTGATAAATTTGAAAAAACGTGTTTTTGGTTTAAAAAATTGAGACATTTGCAACTTTGAGAAGCCATAACTTAGCTAAAAATCAACCGATTTTCAAAATTTTTGCATTTCTGTCAATAGTATTGATCATATTTTTGTTGTACATCAAAAAATTGTTCATATTGTCAGTTTTAAAATTTGACTCATTTTTTGACAATTTTTGCACATTAACTCCTACCAAAAATGCCAAAAAAGTGAAAATTTTAAAATCGGAATTTCTTGTGCCTTATCGATTTCTGGTATTAAAATGAGTTTAAAAAAACTTTACCACACTTGATTTTGACCCATATTTTAGAAAATATGACCACAATAGTGATAAATGGTCAAAATCATCGTTTTGAACAAATATTGATATCTGCCTCATCTCCGAGGAACCATAACTTTTCCACAACTTAGCCGATTTTCCTCATTTATGCATTTCTGGATTCGGCTTTTGTTATACTTTAAATCGGTATATAAGGTTTATTAAATGTTTTGAAAAATATGGCAAGGAAAGTGAAAAATTGAAAAAACGTGTTATTTGGCTTAAAAAATTGAGACATTTGCAACTTTGAGAAGCCATAACTTAGCTAAAAATCAGTCGATTTTCAAAATTTATGCATTTCTGTCAATAGTATTGATCATATTTTTATTGTACATCAAAAAATTGTTCATATTGTCAGTTTTAAAATTTGACTAATTTTTTGACAATTTTTGCACATTAACTCCTACCAAAAATGCCAAAAATGTGAAAATTTTAAAATCGGAATTTTTTGTGCCTTATCGATTTCTGGTATTAAAATGAGTTTAAAAAAACTTTGTCACACTTGATTTTGACCCATATTTTAGAAAATATGACCACAATAGTGATAAATGGTCAAAATCATCGTTTTGAACAAATACTGATATCTTCCTCATCTCCGAGGAACCATAACTTTTCCACAACTTAGCCGATTTTCCTCATTTATGCATTTCTGAATTCGGATTTTATTATACTTTAAATCGGTATATATGGTTTATTAAATGTTTTGAAAAAATATGGCAAGGAAAATGAAAAATTGAAAAAACGTGTTATTTTGTTTAAAAAATTGAGACATTTGCAACTTTGAGAAGCCATAACTTAGCTAAAAATCAGCCGATTTTCAAAATTTATGCATTTCTGTCAATAGTATTGATCATATTTTTATTGTACATCAAAAAATTGTTCATATTGTCAGTTTTAAAATTTGACTCATTTTTTGACAATTTTTGCACATTAACTCCTACCAAAAATGCCAAAAAATTGAAAATTTTAAAATCGGAATTTTTAGTGCCCAATCGATTTCTGGTATCAAAATGAGTATAAAAAACTTTACCACACTTGATTTTGACATATATTTTAGAAATATGGCCACAAAAGTTATAAATGGACCAAATCATCGTTTTAAACAAAAAATGATATCTTCCACATCTTTAAGGAACCATAACTTTTCCACAACTTAGCCGATTTTCCTCATTTATGCATTTCTGGATACGGCTTTTATTATACTTTAAATCGGTATATAAGGTTTATTAAATGTTTTGAAAAATATGGCAAGGAAAGTGATAAATTTGAAAAAACGTGTTTTTGGTTTAAAAAATTGAGACATTTGCAACTTTGAGAAGCCATAACTTAGCTAAAAATCAACCGATTTTCAAAATTTTTGCATTTCTGTCAATAGTATTGATCATATTTTTGTTGTACATCAAAAAATTGTTCATATTGTCAGTTTTAAAATTTGACTCATTTTTTGACAATTTTTGCACATTAACTCCTACCAAAAATGCCAAAAAAGTGAAAATTTTAAAATCGGAATTTCTTGTGCCTTATCGATTTCTGGTATTAAAATGAGTTTAAAAAAACTTTACCACACTTGATTTTGACCCATATTTTAGAAAATATGACCACAATAGTGATAAATGGTCAAAATCATCGTTTTGAACAAATATTGATATCTGCCTCATCTCCGAGGAACCATAACTTTTCCACAACTTAGCCGATTTTCCTCATTTATGCATTTCTGGATTCGGCTTTTATTATACTTTAAATCGGTATATAAGGTTTATTAAATGTTTTAAAAAATATGGCAAGGAAAGTGAAAAATTGAAAAAACGTGTTATTTGGTTAAAAAATTTGAGAATTTTGCAACTTTGAGAAGCCATAACTTAGCTAAAAATCAGCCGATTTTCAAAATTTATGCATTTCTGTCAATAGTATTGATCATATTTTTATTGAACATCAAAAAATTGTTCATATTGTCAGTTTTAAAATTTGACTCATTTTTTGACAATTTTTGCACATTAACTCCTACCAAAAATGCCAAAAAATCGAAAATTTTAAAATCGGAATTTTTTGTGCCCAATCGATTTCTGGTATCAAAATGAGTATATAAAACTTTACCACACTTGATTTTGACATATATTTTAGAAAATATGGCCATAAAAGTTATAAATGGACCAAATCATCGTTTTAAACAAAAATTGATATCTTCCCCATCTTTAAGGAACCATAACTTTTCCACAACTTAGCCAATTTTCCTCATTTATGCATTTCTGTATAAAATACTTTACCACACTTGATTCTGACATATATTTTAGAAAATATGGCCACAAAAGTTATAAATGGACCAAATCATCGTTTTAAACAAAAATTGATATCTTCCCCATTTTTAAGGAACCATAACTTTTCCACAACTTAGCCGATTTTCCTCATTTATGCATTTCTGGATACGGCTTTTATTATACTTTAAATCGGTGTAAAAGGTTTATTACATAATTTGAAAAATATGGCAAGGAAAGTGATAAATTGAAAAAAACGTGTTTTTGGTTTAAAAAATTGAGACATTTGCAACTTTGAGAAGCCATAACTTAGCTAAAAATCAACCGATTTTCAAAATTTTTGCATTTCTGTCAATGGTATTTATCATATTTTGAATGTACGTCAAAAAATTAAAATACTTTCAGTTTTAATTTTTGACCCATTTTTTGACAAATTTTGCAAATTTACTACCAGCAAAAATGTCAAAAAAGTGAAAATTTTAAAATCGGAATTTTTTGTGCCCAATCGATTTCTGGTATTAAAATGAGTATAAAAAAACTTTACCACACTTGATTTTGACCCATATTTTAGAAAATATGACCACAATAGTTATAAATGGTCAAAATCAGTGTTTTGAAAACATATTGATATCTTCCTCATCTCCGAGGAACCATAACTTTTCCACAACTTAGCCGATTTTCCTCATTTATGCATTACTGGATACGGCTTTTATTATACTTTAAATCGGTATAAAAGGTTTACTACATAATTTGAAAAATATGGCAAGGAAAGTGATAAATTGAAAAAAAAAGTTTTTTGGTTTAAAATATTAAGACATTTGCAACTTTGAAAAGCCATAACTTAGCTAAAATTCAACCGATTTTCAAAATTTTTGCATTTCTGTCAATGGTATTTATCATATTTTGAATCTATGTCAAAAAAAAAAAAATAAAATACTTTCAGTTTCAATTTTTGACCCATTTTTTGAAAATTTCGCACATTAACTCCTAGCAAAAATGCCAAAAAATTGAAAATTTTAAAATCGGAATTTTTTGTGCCCAATCGATTTCTGGTATCAAAATGAGTATAAAAAACTTAACCACACTTACTTTTGGCCCATATTTTAGAAAATATGACCACAATAGTGATAAATGGTCAAAATCATCGTTTTGAACAAATATTGATATCTGCCTCATCTCCGAGGAACCATAACTTTTCCACAACTTAGCAGATTTTCCTCATTTATGCATTTCTGGATACGGCTTTTATTATACTTTAAATCGGTATATAAGGTTTATTAAATGTTTTGAAAAATATGGCAAGGAAAGTGAAAAATTGAAAAAACGTGTTATTTGGTTTAAAAAATTGAGACGCTTGCAACTTTGAGAAGCCATAACTTAGCTAAAAATCAGCCGATTTTCAAAATTTATGCATTTCTGTCAATAGTATTGATCATAACTTTATTGTACATCAAAAAATTGTTCATATTGTCAGTTTTAAAATTTGACTAATATTTTGACAGTTTTTGCACATTAACTCCTACCAAAAATGCCAAAAAAATGAAAATTTTAAAATCGGAATTTCTTGTGCCTTATCGATTTCTGGTATTAAAATGAGTTTAAAAAAACTTTACCATACTTGATTTTGACCCATATTTTAGAAAATATGACCACAATAGTGATAAATGGTCAAAATCATCGTTTTGAAAACATATTGATATCTTCCTCATCTCCGAGGAACCATAACTTTTCCACAACTTAGCCGATTTTCCTCATTTATGCATTTCTGGATACGGCTTTTATTATACTTTAAATCGGTATATAAGGTTTATTAAATATTTTGAAAAATATGGCAAGGAAAGTGATAAATTGAAAAAAACGTGTTTTTGGTTTCAAAAATTGAGACATTTGCAACTTTGAGAAGCCATAACTTAGCTAAAAATCAACCGATTTTCAAAACTTTTGCATTTCTGTCAATGGTATTTATCATATTTTGAATCTACGTCAAAAAATTAAAATACTTTGAGTTTTAATTTTTGACCCATTTTTTGACAAATTTTGCAAATTTACTACTAGCAAAAATGTCAAAAAAGTGAAAATTTTAAAATCGGAATTTTTTGTGCCCAATCGATTTTTGGTATTAAAATGAGTATAAAAAAACTTTACCACACTTGATTTTGACCCATATTTTAGAAAATATGACCACAATAGTGATAAATGGTCAAAATCATTGTTTTGAAAACATATTGATATCTTCCTCATCTCCGAGGAACCATAACTTTTCCACAACTTAGCCGATTTTCCTCATTTATGCATTTCTGGATACGGCTTTTATTATACTTTAAATCGGTATAAAAGGTTTATTACATAATTTGAAAAATATGGCAAGGAAAGTGATAAATTGAAAAAAAAAAAGTGTTTTTGGTTTAAAAAATTGAGACATTTGCAACTTTGAAAAGCCATAACTTAGCTAAAAATCAACCGATTTTCAAAATTTTTGCATTTCTGTCAATGGTATTTATCATATTTTGAATGTACGTCAAAAAATTAAAATACTTTCAGTTTTAATTTTTGACCCATTTTTTGACAAATTTTGCAAATTTACTACCAGCAAAAATGTCAAAAAAGTGAAAATTTTAAAATCGGAATTTTTTGTGCCCAATCGATTTCTGGTATTAAAATGAGTATAAAAAAACTTTACCACACTTGATTTTGACCCATATTTTAGAAAATATGACCACAAACGTGATAAATGGTCAAAATCATTGTTTTGAAAACATATTGATATCTTCCTCATCTCCGAGGAACCATAACTTTTCCACAACTTAGCCGATTTTCCTCATTTATGCATTTCTGGATACGGCTTTTATTATACTTTAAATCGGTATAAAAGGTTTATTACATAATTTGAAAAATATGGCAAGGAAAGTGATAAATTGAAAAAAAAAGTGTTTTTGGTTTAAAAAATTGAGACATTTGCAACTTTGAAAAGCCATAACTTAGCTAAAAATCAACCGATTTTCAAAATTTTTGCATTTCTGTCAATGGTATTTATCATATTTTGAATCTATGTCAAAAAAAAAATAAAATACTTTCAGTTTCAATTTTTGACCCATTTTTTGACAAATTTCGCACATTAACTCCTAGCAAAAATGCCAAAAAATTGAAAATTTTAAAATCGGAATTTTTTGTGCCCAATCGATTTCTGGTATCAAAATGAGTATAAAAAACTTAACCACACTTGATTTTGACCCATATTTTAGAAAATATGACCACAAACGTGATAAATGGTCAAAATCATTGTTTTGAAAACATATTGATATCTTCCTCATCTCCGAGGAACCATAACTTTTCCACAACTTAGCCGATTTTCCTCATTTATGCATTTCTGGATACGGCTTTTATTATACTTTAAATCGGTATAAAAGGTTTATTACATAATTTGAAAAATATGGCAAGGAAAGTGATAAATTGAAAAAAAAAGTGTTTTTGGTTTAAAAAATTGAGACATTTGCAACTTTGAAAAGCCATAACTTAGCTAAAAATCAACCGATTTTCAAAATTTTTGCATTTCTGTCAATGGTATTTATCATATTTTGAATCTATGTCAAAAAAAAAATAAAATACTTTCAGTTTCAATTTTTGACCCATTTTTTGACAAATTTCGCACATTAACTCCTAGCAAAAATGCCAAAAAATTGAAAATTTTAAAATCGGAATTTTTTGTGCCCAATCGATTTCTGGTATTAAAATGAGTATAAAAAAACTTAACCACACTTGATTTTGACCCATATTTTAGAAAATATGACCACAATAGTGATAAATGGTCAAAATCATCGTTTTGAACAAATATTGATATCTGCCTCATCTCCGAGGAACCATAACTTTTCCACAACTTAGCAGATTTTCCTCATTTATGCATTTCTGGATACGGCTTTTATTATACTTTAAATCGGTATAAAAGGTTTATTACATAATTTGAAAAATATGGCAAGGAAAGTGATAAATTGAAAAAAACGTGTTTTTGGTTTCAAAAATTGAGACATTTGCAACTTTGAGAAGCCATAACTTAGCTAAAAATCAACCGATTTTCAAAACTTTTGCATTTCTGTCAATGGTATTTATCATATTTTGAATCTACGTCAAAAAATTAAAATACTTTGAGTTTTAATTTTTGACCCATTTTTTGACAAATTTTGCAAATTTACTACTAGCAAAAATGTCAAAAAAGTGAAAATTTTAAAATCGGAATTTTTTGTGCCCAATCGATTTTTGGTATTAAAATGAGTATAAAAAAACTTTACCACACTTGATTTTGACCCATATTTTAGAAAATATGACCACAATAGTGATAAATGGTCAAAATCATTGTTTTGAAAACATATTGATATCTTCCTCATCTCCGAGGAACCATAACTTTTCCACAACTTAGCCGATTTTCCTCATTTATGCATTTCTGGATACGGCTTTTATTATACTTTAAATCGGTATAAAAGGTTTATTACATAATTTGAAAAATATGGCAAGGAAAGTGATAAATTGAAAAAAAAAAAAAAGTGTTTTTGGTTTAAAAAATTGAGACATTTGCAACTTTGAAAAGCCATAACTTAGCTAAAAATCAACCGATTTTCAAAATTTTTGCATTTCTGTCAATGGTATTTATCATATTTTGAATGTACGTCAAAAAATTAAAATACTTTCAGTTTTAATTTTTGACCCATTTTTTGGCAAATTTTGCAAATTTACTACCAGCAAAAATGTCAAGAAAGTGAAAATTTTAAAATCGGAATTTTTGTGCCCAATCGATTTCTGGTATTAAAATGAGTATAAAAAAACTTTACCACACTTGATTTTGACCCATATTTTAGAAAATATGACCACAAACGTGATAAATGGTCAAAATCATTGTTTTGAAAACATATTGATATCTTCCTCATCTCCGAGGAACCATAACTTTTCCACAACTTAGCCGATTTTCCTCATTTATGCATTTCTGGATACGGCTTTTATTATACTTTAAATCGGTATAAAAGGTTTTTTACATAATTTGAAAAATATGGCAAGGAAAGTGATAAATTGAAAAAAAAAGTGTTTTTGGTTTAAAAAATTGAGACATTTGCAACTTTGAAAAGCCATAACTTAGCTAAAAATCAACCGATTTTCAAAATTTTTGCATTTCTGTCAATGGTATTTATCATATTTTGAATCTATGTCAAAAAAAAAAAATAAAATACTTTCAGTTTCAATTTTTGACCCATTTTTTGACAAATTTCGCACATTAACTCCTAGCAAAAATGCCAAAAAATTGAAAATTTTAAAATCGGAATTTTTTGTGCCCAATCGATTTCTGGTATCAAAATGAGTATAAAAAACTTAACCACACTTGATTTTGACCCATATTTTAGAAAATATGACCACAATAGTGATAAATGGTCAAAATCATCGTTTTGAACAAATATTGATATCTGCCTCATCTCCGAGGAACCATAACTTTTCCACAACTTAGCAGATTTTCCTCATTTATGCATTTCTGGATACGGCTTTTATTATACTTTAAATCGGTATAAAAGGTTTATTACATAATTTGAAAAATATGGCAAGGAAAGTGATAAATTGAAAAAAACGTGTTTTTGGTTTCAAAAATTGAGACATTTGCAACTTTGAGAAGCCATAACTTAGCTAAAAATCAACAGATTTTCAAAACTTTTGCATTTCTGTCAATGGTATTTATCATATTTTGAATCTACGTCAAAAAAATAAAATACTTTCAGTTTTAATTTTTGACCCATTTTTTGACAAATTTTGCAAATTTACTACTAGCAAAAATGTCAAAAAAGTGAAAATTTTAAAATCGGAGTTTTTTGTGCCCAATCGATTTCTGGTATTAAAATGAGTATAAAAAAACTTTACCACATTTGATTTTGACCCATATTTTAGAAAATATGACCACAATAGTGATAAATGGTCAAAATCATCATTTTGAACAAATATTGATATCTGTCTAATCTCTGAGGAACCATAACTTTTCCACAACTTAGCCGATTTTCCTCATTTATGCATTTCTGGATACGGCTTTTATTATACTTTAAATCGGTATATAAGGTTTATTAAATGTTTTGAAAAATATGGCAAGGAAAGTGAAAAATTGAAAAAACGTGTTATTTGGTTTAAAAAATTGAGACTTTTGCAACTTTGAGAAGCCATAACTTAGCTAAAAATCAGCCGATTTTCAAAATTTATGCATTTCTGTCAATAGTATTGATCATATTTTTATTGTACATCAAAAAATTGTTCATATTGTCAGTTTTAAAATTTGACCCATTTTTTGACAATTTTCGCACATTAACTCCTAGCAAAAATGCCAAAAAAATTGAAAATTTTAAAATCGGTATTTTTTGTGCCCAATCGATTTCTGGTATCAAAATGAGTATAAAAAACTTAACCACACTTGATTTTGACCCATATTTTAGAAAATATGACCACAATAGTGATAAATGGTCAAAATCATCGTTTTGAACAAATATTGATATCTGCCTCATCTGCGAGGAACCATAACTTTTCCACAACTTACCAGATTTTCCTCATTTATGCATTTCTGGATACGGCTTTTATTATACTTTAAATCGGTATATAAGGTTTATTAAATGTTTTGAAAAATATGGCAAGGAAAGTGAAAAATTGAAAAAACGTGTTATTTGGTTTAAAAAATTGAGACGCTTGCAACTTTGAGAAGCCATAACTTAGCTAAAAATCAGCCGATTTTCAAAATTTATGCATTTCTGTCAATAGTATTGATCATATTTTTATTGTACATCAAAAAATTGTTCATATTGTCAGTTTTAAAATTTGACTCATTTTTTGACAATTTTTGCACATTAACTCCTACCAAAAATGTCAAAAAAGTGAAAATTTTAAAATCGGAATTTTTTGTGCCCAATCGATTTCTGGTATCAAAATGAGTATAAAAAACTTAACCACACTTGATTTTGACCCATATTTTAGAAAATATGACCACAATAGTTATAAATGGACCAAATCATCGTTTTAAACAAAAATTGATATCTTCCCCATCTTTGAGGAACCATAACTTTTCCACAACTTAGCCGATTTTCCTCATTTATGCATTTCTGGATACGGCTTTTATTATACTTTAAATCGGTATATAAGGTTTATTACATTATTTGAAAAATATGGCAAGGAAAGTGAAAAATTGAAAAAACGTGTTATTTGGTTTAAAAAATTGAGATGCTTGCAACTTTGAGAAGCCATAACTTAGCTAAAAATCAGCCGATTTTAAAAATTTTTGCATTTCTGTCAATAGTATTGATCATAACTTTATTGTACATCAAAAAATTGTTCATATTGTCAGTTTTAAAATTTGACTAATTTTTTGACAGTTTTTGCACATTAACTCCAACCAAAAATGCCAAAAAAGTAAAAATTTTAAAATCCGAATTTCTTGTGCCTTATCGATTTCTGGTATTAAAATGAGTTTAAAAAAACTTTACCACACTTGATTTTGACCCATATTTTAGAAAATATGACCACAATAGTGATAAATGGTCAAAATCATCGTTTTGAAAACATATTGATATCTTACTCATCTCCGAGGAACCATAACTTTTCCACAACTTAGCCGATTTTCCTCATTTATGCATTTCTGGATACGGCTTTTATTATACTTTAAATCGGTATATAAGGTTTATTAAATGTTTTGAAAAATATGGCAAGGAAAGTGAAAAATTGAAAAAACGTGTTATTTGGTTTAAAAAATTGAGACATTTGCAACTTTGAGAAGCCATAACTTAGCTAAAAATCAACCGATTTTCAAAACTTTTGCATTTCTGTCCATGGTATTTATCATATTTTGAATCTACGTCAAAAAATTAAAATACTTTCAGTTTTAATTTTTGACCCATTTTTTGACAAATTTTGCAAATTTACTACTAGCAAAAATGTCAAAAAAGTGAAAATTTTAAAATCGGAATTTTTTGTGCCCAATCGATTTCTGGTATTAAAATGAGTATAAAAAAACTTTACCACATTTGATTTTGACCCATATTTTAGAAAATATGACCACAATAGTGATAAATGGTCAAAATCATCATTTTGAACAAATATTGATATCTGTCTCATCTCCGAGGAACCATAACTTTTCCACAACTTAGCCGATTTTCCTCATTTATGCATTTCTGGATACGGCTTTTATTATACTTTAAATCGGTATATAAGGTTTATTAAATGTTTTGAAAAATATGGCAAGGAAAGTGAAAAATTGAAAAAACGTGTTATTTGGTTTAAAAAATTGAGACTTTTGCAACTTTGAGAAGCCATAACTTAGCTAAAAATCAGCCGATTTTCAAAATTTATGCATTTCTGTCAATAGTATTGATCATATTTTTATTGCACATCAAAAAATTGTTCATATTGTCAGTTTTAAAATTTGACCCATTTTTTGACAATTTTCGCACATTAACTCCTAGCAAAAAAGCCAAAAATTTGAAAATTTTAAAACCGGAATTTTTTGTGCCCAATCGATTTCTGGTATCAAAATGAGTATAAAAAACTTAACCACACTTGATTTTGACCCATATTTTAGAAAATATGACCACAATAGTGATAAATGGTCAAAATCATCGTTTTGAACAAATATTGATATCTGCCTCATCTCCGAGGAACCATAACTTTTCCACAACTTAGCAGATTTTCCTCATTTATGCATTTCTGGATACGGCTTTTATTATACTTTAAATCGGTATATAAGGTTTATTAAATGTATTGAAAAATATGGCAAGGAAAGTGAAAAATTGAAAAAACGTGTTATTTGGTTTAAAAAATTGAGACGCTTGCAACTTTGAGAAGCCATAACTTAGCTAAAAATCAGCCGATTTTCAAAATTTATGCATTTCTGTCAACAGTATTGATCATATTTTTATTGTACATAAAAAAATTGTTCATATTGTCAGTTTTAAAATTTGACTAATTTTTTGACAGTTTTTGCACATTAACTCCTACCAAAAATGCCAAAAAAGTAAAAATTTTAAAATCGGAATTTCTTGTGCCTTATCGATTTCTGGTATTAAAATGAGTTTAAAAAAACTTTACCACACTTGATTTTGACCCATATTTTAGAAAATATGACCACAATAGTGATAAATGGTCAAAATCATCGTTTTGAAAACATATTGATATCTTCCTCATCTCCGAGGAACCATAACTTTTCCACAACTTAGCCGATTTTCCTCATTTATGCATTTCTGGATACGGCTTTTATTATACTTTAAATCGGTATAAAAGGTTTATTACATAATTTGAAAAATATGGCAAGGAAAGTGATAAATTGAAAAAAACGTGTTTTTGGTTTCAAAAATTGAGACATTTGCAACTTTGAGAAGCCATAACTTAGCTAAAAATCAACCGATTTTCAAAACTTTTGCATTTCTGTCCATGGTATTTATCATATTTTGAATCTACGTCAAAAAATTAAAATACTTTCAGTTTTAATTTTTGACCCATTTTTTGGCAAATTTTGTAAATTTACTACTAGCAAAAATGTCAAAAAAGTGAAAACTTTAAAATCGGAATTTTTTGTGCCCAATCGATTTCTGGTATTAAAATGAGTATAAAAAAACTTTACCACACTTGATTTTGACCCATATTTTAGAAAATATGACCATAATAGTGATAAATGGTCAAAATCATCATTTTGAACAAATATTGATATCTGTCTCATCTCCGAGGAACCATAACTTTTCCACAACTTAGCCGATTTTCCTCATTTATGCATTTCTGGATACGGCTTTTATTATACTTTAAATCGGTACATAAGGTTTATTAAATGTTTTGAAAAATATGGCAAGGAAAGTCAAAAATTGAAAAAACGTGTTATTTGGTTTAAAAAATTGAGACTTTTGCAACTTTGTGAAGCCATAACTTAGCTAAAAATCAGCCGATTTTCAAAATTTATGCATTTCTGTCAATAGTATTGATCATATTTTTATTGTACATCAAAAAATTGTTCATATTGTCAGTTTTAAAATTTGACCCATTTTTTGACAATTTTCGCACATTAACTCCTAGCAAAAATGCCAAAAAATTGAAAATTTTAAAATCGGAATTTTTTGTGCCCAATCGATTTCTGGTATCAAAATGAGTATAAAAAACTTAACCACACTTGATTTTGACCCATATTTTAGAAAATATGACCACAATAGTGATAAATGGTCAAAATCATCGTTTTGAACAAATATTGATATCTGCCCCATCTCCGAGGAACCATAACTTTTCCACAACTTAGCAGATTTTCCTTATTTATGCATTTCTGGATACGGATTTTATTATACTTTAAATCGGTATATAAGGTTTATTAAATGTTTTGAAAAATATGGCAAGGAAAGTGAAAAATTGAAAAAACGTGTTATTTGGTTTAAAAATTGAGACGCTTGCAACTTTGAGAAGCCATAACTTAGCTAAAAATCAGCCGATTTTCAAAATTTATGCATTTCTGTCAATAGTATTGATCATATTTTTATTGTACATCAAAAAATTGTTCGTATTGTCAGTTTTAAAATTTGACTCATTTTTTGATAATTTTTGCACATTAACTCCTACCAAAAATGTCAAAAAAGTGAAAATTTTAAAATCAGAATTTTTTGTGCCCCATCGATTTCTGGTATCAAAATGAGTATAAAAAACTTAACCACACTTGATTTTGACCCATATTTTAGAAAATATGACCACAATAGTTATAAATGGACCAAATCATCGTTTTAAACAAAAATTGATATCTTCCCCATCTTTGAGGAACCATAACTTTTCCACAACTTAGCAGATTTTCCTTATTTATGCATTTCTGGATACGGATTTTATTATACTTTAAATCGGTATATAAGGTTTATTAAATGTTTTGAAAAATATGGCAAGGAAAGTGAAAAATTGAAAAAACGTGTTATTTGGTTTAAAAAATTGAGACGCTTGCAACTTTGAGAAGCCATAACTTAGCTAAAAATCAGCCGATTTTCAAAATTTATGCATTTCTGTCAATAGTATTGATCATATTTTTATTGTACATCAAAAAATTGTTCATATTGTCAGTTTTAAAATTTGACTCATTTTTTGATAATTTTTGCACATTAACTCCTACCAAAAATGTCAAAAAAGTGAAAATTTTAAAATCAGAATTTTTTGTGCCCCATCGATTTCTGGTATCAAAATGAGTATAAAAAACTTAACCACACTTGATTTTGACCCATATTTTAGAAAATATGACCACAATAGTTATAAATGGACCAAATCATCGTTTTAAACAAAAATTGATATCTTCCCCATCTTTGAGGAACCATAACTTTTCCACAACTTAGCCGATTTTCCTCATTTATGCATTTCTGGATACGGCTTTTATTATACTTTAAATCGGTATATAAGGTTTATTACATTATTTGAAAAATATGGCAAGGAAAGTGATAAATTGAAAAAAAAAGTGTTTTTGGTTTAAAAAATTGAGACATTTGCAACTTTGAAAAGCCATAACTTAGCTAAAAATCAACCGATTTTCAAAATTTTTGCATTTCTGTCAATGGTATTTATCATATTTTGAATCTACGTCAAAAAAATAAAATACTTTCAGTTTCAATTTTTGACCCATTTTTTGACAATTTTCGCACATTAACTCCTAGCAAAAATGCCAAAAAAATGGAAATTTTAAAATCGGAATTTTTTGTGCCCCATCGATTTCTGGTATCAAAATAAGTATAAAAAACTTAACCACACTTGATTTTGACCCATATTTTAGAAAATATGACCACAATAGTTATAAATGGACCAAATCATCTTTTTAAACAAAAATTGATATCTTCCCCATCTTTGAGGAACCATAACTTTTCCACAACTTAGCCGATTTTCCTCATTTATGCATTTCTGGATACGGCTTTTATTATACTTTAAATCGGTATATAAGGTTTATTAAATGTTTTGAAAAATATGGCAAGGAAAGTGAAAAATTGAAAAAACGTGTTATTTTGTTTAAAAAATTGAGACATTTGCAACTTTGAGAAGCCATAACTTAGCTAAAAATCAGTCGATTTTCAAAATTTATGCATTTCTGTCAATAGTATTGATCATATTTTTATTGTACATCAAAAAATTGTTCATATTGTCAGTTTTAAAATTTGACTCATTGTTTGACAATTTTTGCACATTAACTCCTACCAAAAATGCCAAAAAATTGAAAATTTTAAAATCGGAATTTTTTGTGCCCAATCGATTTCTGGTATCAAAATGAGTATAAAAAACTTTACCACACTTGATTTTGACATATATTTTAGAAAATATGGCCACAAATTTATAAATGGACCAAATCATCGTTTTAAACAAAAATTGATATCTTCCCCATTTTTGAGGAACCATAACTTTTCCACAACTTAGCCGATTTTCCTCATTTATGCATTTCTGGATACGGCTTTTATTATACTTTAAATCGGTATAAAAGGTTTATTACATAATTTGAAAAATATGGCAAGGAAAGTGATAAATTGAAAAAAACGTGTTTTTGGTTTAAAAAATTGAGACTCTTGCAACTTTGAGAATCCATAACTTAGCTAAAAATCAACCGATTTTCAAAATTTTTGCATTTCTGTCCATGGTATTTATCATATTTTGAATGTACGTCAAAAAATTAAAATACTTTCAGTTTTAATTTTTGACCCATTTTTTGACAAATTTTGCAAATTTACTACTAGCAAAAATGTCAAAAAAGTGAAAATTTTAAAATCGGAATTTTTTGTGCCCAATCGATTTCTGGTATTAAAATGAGTATAAAAAAACTTTACCACACTTGATTTTGACCCATATTTTAGAAAATATGACCACAATAGTAATAAATGGTCAAAATCATCGTTTTGAACAAATACTGATATCTTCCTCATCTCCGAGGAACCATAACTTTTCCACAACTTAGCCGATTTTCCTCATTTATGCATTTCTGGATACGGCTTTTATTATACTTTAAATCGGTATATAAGGTTTATTAAATGTTTTGAAAAATATGGCAAAGAAAGTGAAAAATTGAAAAAACGTGTTATTTGGTTTAAAAAATTGAGACATTTGCAACTTTGAGAAGCCATAACTTAGCTAAAAATCAGTCGATTTTCAAAATTTATGCATTTCTGTCAATAGTAATGATCATATTTTTATTGTACATCAAAAAATTGTTCATATTGTCAGTTTTAAAATTTGACTCATTTTTTGATAATTTTTGCACATTAACTCCTACCAAAAATGCCAAGAAAGTGAAAATTTTAAAATCGGAATTTTTTCTGCCTTATCGATTTCTGGTATTAAAATGAGTATAAAAAAACTTTACCACACTTGATTTTGACCCATATTTTAAAAAATATGACCACAATAGTAATAAATGGTCAAAATCATCGTTTTGAACAAATACTGATATCTTCCTCATCTCCGAGGAACCATAACTTTTCCACAACTTAGCCGATTTTCCTCATTTATGCATTTCTGGATACGGCTTTTATTATACTTTAAATCGGTATATAAGGTTTATTAAATGTTTTGAAAAATATGGCAAGGAAAGTGAAAAATTGAAAAAACGTGTTATTTTGTTTAAAAAATTGAGACATTTGCAACTTTGAGAAGCCATAACTTAGCTAAAAATCAGACGATTTTCAAAATTTATGCATTTCTGTCAATAGTATTGATCATATTTTTATTGTACATCAAAAAATTGTTCATATTGTCAGTTTTAAAATTTGACTCATTTTTTGACAGTTTTTGCACATTAACTCCTACCAAAAATGCCAAAAAAGTGAAAATTTTAAAATCGGAATTTCTTGTGCCTTATCGATTTCTGGTATTAAAATGAGTTTAAAATAACTTTACCACACTTGATTTTGACCCATATTTTAGAAAATATGACCACAATAGTGATAAATGGTCAAGATCATCGTTTTGAACAAATATTGATATCTTCCTCATCTTCAAAGAACCATAACTTTTCCACAACTTAGCCGATTTTCCTTATTTATGCATTTCTGGATTCGGCTTTTATTATACTTTAAATCGGTATATAAGGTTTATTCAATGTTTTGAAAAATATGGCAAAGAAAGTGAAAAATTGAAAAAACGTGTTATTTGGTTTAAAAAATTGAGACATTTGCAACTTTGAGAAGCCATAACTTAGCTAAAAATCAGTCGATTTTCAAAATTTATGCATTTCTGTCAATAGTATTGATCATATTTTTATTGTACATCAAAAAATTGTTCATATTGTCAGTTTTAAAATTTGACTCATTGTTTGACAATTTTTGCACATTAACTCCTACCAAAAATGCCAAAAAATTGAAAATTTTAAAATCGGAATTTTTGTGCCCAATAGATTTCTGGTATCAAAATGAGTATAAAAAACTTTACCACACTTGATTTTGACATATATTTTAGAAAATATGGCCACAAAAGTTATAAATGGACCAAATCATCGTTTTAAACAAAAATTGATATCTTCCCTATCTTTGAGGAACCATAACTTTTCCACAGCTTAGCCGATTTTCCCCATTTATGCATTTCTGGATACGGCTTTTATTATACTTTAAATCGGTATAAAAGGTTTATTACATAATTTGAAAAATATGGCAAGGAAAGTGATAAATTGAAAAAAACGTGTATTTGGTTTAAAAAATTGAGACTCTTGCAACTTTGAGTATCCATAACTTAGCTAAAAATCAACCGATTTTCAAAATTTTTGCATTTCTGTCAATGGTATTTATCATATTTTGAATGTACGTCAAAAAATTAAAATACTTTCAGTTTTAATTTTTGACCCATTTTTTGACAAATTTTGCAAATTTACTACTAGCAAAAATGTCAAAAAAGTGAAAATTTTAAAATCGGAATTTTTGTGCCCAATCGATTTCTGGTATTAAAATGAGTATAAAAAAACTTTACCACACTTGATTTTGACCCATATTTAAGAAAATATGACCACAATAGTGATAAATGGTCAATATCATCGTTTTGTACAAATATTGATATCTGCCTCATCTCCGAGGAACCATAACTTTTCCACAACTTAGCCGATTTTCCTCATTTATGCATTTCTGGATACGGCTTTTATTATACTTTAAATCGGTATAAAAGGTTTATTACATAATTTGAAAAATATGGCAAGGAAAGTGATAAATTGAAAAAAACGTGTATTTGGTTTAAAAAATTGAGACTCTTGCAACTTTGAGTATCCATAACTTAGCTAAAAATCAACCGATTTTCAAAATTTTTGCATTTCTGTCAATGGTATTTATCATATTTTGAATGTACGTCAAAAAATTAAAATACTTTCAGTTTTAATTTTTGACCCATTTTTTGACAAATTTTGCAAATTTACTACTAGCAAAAATGTCAAAAAAGTGAAAATTTTAAAATCGGAATTTTTGTGCCCAATCGATTTCTGGTATTAAAATGAGTATAAAAAAACTTTACCACACTTGATTTTGACCCATATTTTAGAAAATATGACCACAATAGTGATAAATGGTCAAAATCATCGTTTTGAACAAATATTGATATCTGCCTCATCTCCGAGGAACCATAACTTTTCCACAACTTAGCCGATTTTCCTCATTTATGCATTTCTGGATACGGCTTTTATTATACTTTAAATCGGTATATAAGGTTTATTAAATGTTTTGAAAAATATGGCAAGGAAAGTGAAAAATTGAAAAAACGTGTTATTTTGTTTAAAAAATTGAGACATTTGCAACTTTGAGAAGCCATAACTTAGCTAAAAATCAGACGATTTTCAAAATTTATGCATTTCTGTCAATAGTATTGATCATATTTTTATTGTACATCAAAAAATTGTTCATATTGTCAGTTTTAAAATTTGACTCATTTTTTGACAGTTTTTGCACATTAACTCCTACCAAAAATGCCAAAAAAGTGAAAATTTTAAAATCGGAATTTTTTCTGCCTTATCGATTTCTGGTATTAAAATGAGTATAAAAAAACTTTACCACACTTGATTTTGACCCATATTTTAAAAAATATGACCACAATAGTAATAAATGGTCAAAATCATCGTTTTGAACAAATACTGATATCTTCCTCATCTCCGAGGAACCATAACTTTTCCACAACTTAGCCGATTTTCCTCATTTATGCATTTCTGGATACGGCTTTTATTATACTTTAAATCGGTATATAAGGTTTATTAAATGTTTTGAAAAATATGGCAAGGAAAGTGAAAAATTGAAAAAACGTGTTATTTTGTTTAAAAAATTGAGACATTTGCAACTTTGAGAAGCCATAACTTAGCTAAAAATCAGACGATTTTCAAAATTTATGCATTTCTGTCAATAGTATTGATCATATTTTTATTGTACATCAAAAAATTGTTCATATTGTCAGTTTTAAAATTTGACTCATTTTTTGACAGTTTTTGCACATTAACTCCTACCAAAAATGCCAAAAAGTGAAAATTTTAAAATCGGAATTTCTTGTGCCTTATCGATTTCTGGTATTAAAATGAGTTTAAAATAACTTTACCACACTTGATTTTGACCCATATTTTAGAAAATATGACCACAATAGTGATAAATGGTCAAGATCATCGTTTTGAACAAATATTGATATCTTCCTCATCTTCAAAGAACCATAACTTTTCCACAACTTAGCCGATTTTCCTTATTTATGCATTTCTGGATTCGGCTTTTATTATACTTTAAATCGGTATATAAGGTTTATTCAATGTTTTGAAAAAATATGGCAAAGAAAGTGAAAAATTGAAAAAACGTGTTATTTGGTTTAAAAAATTGAGACATTTGCAACTTTGAGAAGCCATAACTTAGCTAAAAATCAGTCGATTTTCAAAATTTATGCATTTCTGTCAATAGTATTGATCATATTTTTATTGTACATCAAAAAATTGTTCATATTGTCAGTTTTAAAATTTGACTCATTGTTTGACAATTTTTGCACATTAACTCCTACCAAAAATGCCAAAAAATTGAAAATTTTAAAATCGGAATTTTTTGTGCCCAATAGATTTCTGGTATCAAAATGAGTATAAAAACTTTACCACACTTGATTTTGACATATATTTTAGAAAATATGGCCACAAAAGTTATAAATGGACCAAATCATCGTTTTAAACAAAAATTGATATCTTCCCTATCTTTGAGGAACCATAACTTTTCCACAGCTTAGCCGATTTTCCCCATTTATGCATTTCTGGATACGGCTTTTATTATACTTTAAATCGGTATAAAAGGTTTATTACATAATTTGAAAAATATGGCAAGGAAAGTGATAAATTGAAAAAAACGTGTATTTGGTTTAAAAAATTGAGACTCTTGCAACTTTGAGTATCCATAACTTAGCTAAAAATCAACCGATTTTCAAAATTTTTGCATTTCTGTCAATGGTATTTATCATATTTTGAATGTACGTCAAAAAATTAAAATACTTTCAGTTTTAATTTTTGACCCATTTTTTGACAAATTTTGCAAATTTACTACTAGCAAAAATGTCAAAAAAGTGAAAATTTTAAAATCGGAATTTTTGTGCCCAATCGATTTCTGGTATTAAAATGAGTATAAAAAAACTTTACCACACTTGATTTTGACCCATATTTAAGAAAATATGACCACAATAGTGATAAATGGTCAATATCATCGTTTTGTACAAATATTGATATCTGCCTCATCTCCGAGGAACCATAACTTTTCCACAACTTAGCCGATTTTCCTCATTTATGCATTTCTGGATACGGCTTTTATTATACTTTAAATCGGTATAAAAGGTTTATTACATAATTTGAAAAATATGGCAAGGAAAGTGATAAATTGAAAAAACGTGTATTTGGTTTAAAAAATTGAGACTCTTGCAACTTTGAGTATCCATAACTTAGCTAAAAATCAACCGATTTTCAAAATTTTTGCATTTCTGTCAATGGTATTTATCATATTTTGAATGTACGTCAAAAAATTAAAATACTTTCAGTTTTAATTTTTGACCCATTTTTTGACAAATTTTGCAAATTTACTACTAGCAAAAATGTCAAAAAAGTGAAAATTTTAAAATCGGAATTTTTGTGCCCAATCGATTTCTGGTATTAAAATGAGTATAAAAAAACTTTACCACACTTGATTTTGACCCATATTTTAGAAAATATGACCACAATAGTGATAAATGGTCAAAATCATCGTTTTGAACAAATATTGATATCTGCCTCATCTCCGAGGAACCATAACTTTTCCACAACTTAGCCGATTTTCCTCATTTATGCATTTCTGGATACGGCTTTTATTATACTTTAAATCGGTATATAAGGTTTATTAAATGTTTTGAAAAATATGGCAAGGAAAGTGAAAAATTTAAAAAACATGTTATTTGGTTTAAAAAATTGAGACGCTTGCAACTTTGAGAAGCCATAACTTAGCTAAAAATCAGCCGATTTTCAAAATTTATGCATTTCTGTCAATAGTATTGATCATAACTTTATTGTACATCAAAAAATTGTTCATATTGTCAGTTTTAAAATTTGACTAATTTTTTGACAGTTTTTGCACATTAACTCCTACCAAAAATGCCAAAAAAGTGAAAATTTTAAAATCGGAATTTTTTGTGCCCAATCGATTTCTGGTATCAAAATGAGTATAAAAAACTTAACCACACTTGATTTTGACCCATATTTTAGAAAATATGACCACAATAGTGATAAATGGTCAAAATCATCGTTTTGAACAAATATTGATATCTGCCTCATCTCCGAGGAACCATAACTTTTCCACAACTTAGCAGATTTTCCTTATTTATGCATTTCTGGATACGGCTTTTATTATACTTTAAATCGGTATATAAGGTTTATTAAATGTTTTGAAAAATATGGCAAAGAAAGTGAAAAATTGAAAAAACGTGTTATTTGGTTTAAAAAATTGAGACATTTGCAACTTTGAGAAGCCATAACTTAGCTAAAAATCAGTCGATTTTCAAAATTTATGCATTTCTGTCAATAGTAATGATCATATTTTTATTGTACATCAAAAAATTGTTCATATTGTCAGTTTTAAAATTTGACTCATTTTTTGATAATTTTGCATTAACTCCTACCAAAAATGCCAAGAAAGTGAAAATTTTAAAATCGGAATTTTTTCTGCCTTATCGATTTCTGGTATTAAAATGAGTATAAAAAAACTTTACCACACTTGATTTTGACCCATATTTTAAAAAATATGATCACAATAGTAATAAATGGTCAAAATCATCGTTTTGAACAAATACTGATATCTTCCTCATCTCCGAGGAACCATAACTTTTCCACAACTTAGCCGATTTTCCTCATTTATGCATTTCTGGATACGGCTTTTATTATACTTTAAATCGGTATATAAGGTTTATTAAATGTTTTGAAAAATATGGCAAGGAAAGTGAAAAATTGAAAAAACGTGTTATTTTGTTTAAAAAATTGAGACATTTGCAACTTTGAGAAGCCATAACTTAGCTAAAAATCAGACGATTTTCAAAATTTATGCATTTCTGTCAATAGTATTGATCATATTTTTATTGTACATCAAAAAATTGTTCATATTGTCAGTTTTAAAATTTGACTCATTTTTTGACAGTTTTTTAACATTAACTCCTACCAAAAATGCCAAAAAAGTGAAAATTTTAAAATCGGAATTTCTTGTGCCTTATCGATTTCTGGTATTAAAATGAGTTTAAAATAACTTTACCACACTTGATTTTGACCCATATTTTAGAAAATATGACCACAATAGTGATAAATGGTCAAGATCATCGTTTTGAACAAATATTGATATCTTCCTCATCTTCAAAGAACCATAACTTTTCCACAACTTAGCCGATTTTCCTTATTTATGCATTTCTGGATTCGGCTTTTATTATACTTTAAATCGGTATATAAGGTTTATTAAATGTTTTGAAAAATATGGCAAAGAAAGTGAAAAATTGAAAAAACGTGTTATTTGGTTTAAAAAATTGAGACATTTGCAACTTTGAGAAGCCATAACTTAGCTAAAAATCAGTCGATTTTCAAAATTTATGCATTTCTGTCAATAGTATTGATCATATTTTTATTGTACATCAAAAAATTGTTCATATTGTCAGTTTTAAAATTTGACTCATTGTTTGACAATTTTTGCACATTAACTCCTACCAAAAATGCCAAAAAATTGAAAATTTTAAAATCGGAATTTTTTGTGCCCAATAGATTTCTGGTATCAAAATGAGTATAAAAAACTTTACCACACTTGATTTTGACATATATTTTAGAAAATATGGCCACAAAAGTTATAAATGGACCAAATCATCGTTTTAAACAAAAATTGATATCTTCCCTATCTTTGAGGAACCATAACTTTTCCACAGCTTAGCCGATTTTCCCCATTTATGCATTTCTGGATACGGCTTTTATTATACTTTAAATCGGTATAAAAGGTTTATTACATAATTTGAAAAATATGGCAAGGAAAGTGATAAATTGAAAAAAACGTGTATTTGGTTTAAAAAATTGAGACTCTTGCAACTTTGAGTATCCATAACTTAGCTAAAAATCAACCGATTTTCAAAATTTTTGCATTTCTGTCAATGGTATTTATCATATTTTGAATGTACGTCAAAAAATTAAAATACTTTCAGTTTTAATTTTTGACCCATTTTTTGACAAATTTTGCAAATTTACTACTAGCAAAAATGTCAAAAAAGTGAAAATTTTAAAATCGGAATTTTTGTGCCCAATCGATTTCTGGTATTAAAATGAGTATAAAAAAACTTTACCACACTTGATTTTGACCCATATTTTAGAAAATATGACCACAATAGTGATAAATGGTCAAAATCATCGTTTTGAACAAATATTGATATCTGCCTCATCTCCGAGGAACCATAACTTTTCCACAACTTAGCCGATTTTCCTCATTTATGCATTTCTGGATACGGCTTTTATTATACTTTAAATCGGTATATAAGGTTTATTAAATGTTTTGAAAAATATGGCAAGGAAAGTGAAAAATTTAAAAAACATGTTATTTGGTTTAAAAAATTGAGACGCTTGCAACTTTGAGAAGCCATAACTTAGCTAAAAATCAGCCGATTTTTCAAAATTTATGCATTTCTGTCAATAGTATTGATCATAACTTTATTGTACATCAAAAAATTGTTCATATTGTCAGTTTTAAAATTTGACTAATTTTTTGACAGTTTTTGCACATTAACTCCTACCAAAAATGCCAAAAAAGTAAAAATTTTAAAATCGGAATTTCTTGTGCCTTATCGATTTCTGGTATTAAAATGAGTTTAAAAAAACTTTACCACACTTGATTTTGACCCATATTTTAGAAAATATGACCACAATAGTGATAAATGGTCAAAATCATCGTTTTGAAAACATTTTGATATCTTCCTCATCTCCGAGGAACCATAACTTTTCCACAACTTAGCCGATTTTCCTCATTTATGCATTTCTGGATACGGCTTTTATTATACTTTAAATCGGTATATAAGGTTTATTAAATGTTTTGAAAAATATGGCAAGGAAAGTGAAAAATTGAAAAAACGTGTTATTTGGTTTAAAAAATTGAGACGCTTGCAACTTTGAGAAGCCATAACTTAGCTAAAAATCAGCCGATTTTCAAAATTTATGCATTTCTGTCAATAGTATTGATCATATTTTTATTGTACATCAAAAAATTGTTCATATTGTCAGTTTTAAAATTTGACTCATTTTTTGACAGTTTTTGCACATTAACTCCTACCAAAAATGCCAGAAAAGTGAAAATTTTAAAATCGGAATTTCTTGTGCCTTATCGATTTCTGGTATTAAAATGAGATTAAAAAAACTTTACCACACTTGATTTTGACCCATATTTTAGAAAATATGACCACAATAGTGATAAATGGTCAAAATCATCGTTTTGAACAAATATTGATATCTTCCTCATCTTCAAAGAACCATAACTTTTCCACAACTTAGCCGATTTTCCTTATTTATGCATTTCTGGATTCGGATTTTATTATACTTTAAATCGGTATATAAGGTTTATTCAATGTTTTGAAAAATATGGCAAAGAAAGTGAAAAATTGAAAAAACGTGTTATTTGGTTTAAAAAATTGAGACATTTGCAACTTTGAGAAGCCATATCTTAGCTAAAAATCAGTCGATTTTCAAAATTTATGCATTTCTGTCAATAGTATTGATCATATTTTTATTGTACATCAAAAAATTGTTCATATTGTCAGTTTTAAAATTTGACTCATTGTTTGACATTAACTCCCACCAAAAATGCCAAAAAATTGAAAATTTTAAAATCGGAATTTTTTGTGCCCAATAGATTTCTGGTATTAAAATGAGTATAAAAAACTTTACCACACATGATTTTGACATATATTTTAGAAAATATGGCCACAAAAGTTATAAATGGACCAAATAATCGTTTTAAACAAAAATTGATATCTTCCCCATCTTTGAGGAACCATAACTTTTCCACAACTTAGCCGATTTTCCTCATTTATGCATTTCTGGATACGGCTTTTATTATACTTTAAATCGGTATATAAGGTTTATTAAATGTTTTGAAAAATATGGCAAGGAAAGTGAAAAATTGAAAAAACGTGTTATTTGGTTTAAAAAATTGAGACATTTGCAACTTTGAGAAGCCATATCTTAGCTAAAAATCAGTCGATTTTCAAAATTTATGCATTTCTGTCAATAGTATTGATCATATTTTTATTGTACATCAAAAAATTGTTCATATTGTCAGTTTTAAAATTTGACTCATTGTTTGACAATTTTTGCACATTAACTCCCACCAAAAATACCAAAAAATTTAAAATTTTAAAATCGGAATTTTTTGTGCCCAATAGATTTCTGGTATCAAAATGAGTATAAAAAACTTTACCACACTTGATTTTTACATATATTTTAGAAAATATGGCCACAAAAGTTATAAATGGACCAAATCATCGTTTTAAACAAAAATTGATATCTTCCCCATCTTTGAGGAACCATAACTTTTCCACAACTTAGCCGATTTTCCTCATTCATGCATTTCTGGATACGGCTTTTATTATACTTTAAATCGGTATATAAGGTTTATTAAATGTTTTGAAAAATATGGCAAGGAAAGTGAAAAATTGAAAAAACGTGTTATTTGGTTTAAAAAATTGAGACGCTTGCAACTTTGAGAAGCCATAACTTAGCTAAAAATCAGCCGATTTTCAAAATTTATGCATTTCTGTCAATAGTATTGATCATATTTTTATTGTACATCAAAAAATTGTTCATATTGTCAGTTTTAAAATTTGACTCATTTTTTGACAGTTTTTGCACATTAACTCCTACCAAAAATGCCAGAAAAGTGAAAATTTTAAAATCGGAATTTCTTGTGCCTTATCGATTTCTGGTATTAAAATGAGATTAAAAAAACTTTACCACACTTGATTTTGACCCATATTTTAGAAAATATGACCACAATAGTGATAAATGGTCAAAATCATCGTTTTGAACAAATATTGATATCTTCCTCATCTCCGAGGAACCATAACTTTTCCACAACTTAGCCGATTTTCCTCATTTATGCATTTCTGGATTCGCCTTTTATTATACTTTAAATCGGTATAAAGGGTTTATTAAATGTTTTGAAAAATATGGCAAAGAAAGTGAAAAATTGAAAAAACGTGTTATTTGGTTTAAAAAATTGAGACGCTTGCAACTTTGAGAAGCCATAACTTAGCTAAAAATCAGCCGATTTTCAAAATTTATGCATTTCTGTCAATAGTATTGATCATATTTTTATTGTACATCAAAAAATTGTTCATATTGTCAGTTTTAAAATTTGACTCATTTTTTGACAGTTTTTGCACATTAACTCCTACCAAAAATGCCAGAAAAGTGAAAATTTTAAAATCGGAATTTCTTGTGCCTTATCGATTTCTGGTATTAAAATGTGATTAAAAAAACTTTACCACACTTGATTTTGACCCATATTTTAAAAAATATGACCACAATAGTGATAAATGGTCAAAATCATCGTTTTGAACAAATATTGATATCTTCCTCATCTCCGAGGAACCATAACTTTTCCACAACTTAGCCGATTTTCCTCATTTATGCATTTCTGGATTCGGCTTTTATTATACTTTAAATCGGTATAAAGGGTTTATTAAATGTTTTGAAAAATATGGCAAAGAAAGTGAAAAATTGAAAAAACGTATTATTTGGTTTAAAAAATTGAGACATTTGCAACTTTGAGAAGCCATATCTTAGCTAAAAATCAGTCGATTTTCAAAATTTATGCATTTCTGTCAATAGTATTGATCATATTTTTATTGTACATCAAAAAATTGTTCATATTGTCAGTTTTAAAATTTGACTCATTGTTTGACAATTTTTGCACATTAACTCCCACCAAAAATGCCAAAAAATTGAAAATTTTAAAATCGGAATTTTTTGTGCCCAATAGATTTCTGGTATCAAAATGAGTATAAAAAACTTTACCACACTTGAATTTGACATATATTTTAGAAAATATGGCCACAAAGTTATAAATGGACCAAAAATTCGTTTTAAACAAAAATTGATATCTTCCCCATCTTTGAGGAACCATAACTTTTCCACAACTTAGCCGATTTTCCTCATTTATGCATTTCTGGATACGGCTTTTATTATACTTTAAATCGGTATATAAGGTTTATTAAATGTTTTGAAAAATATGGCAAGGAAAGTGAAAAATTGAAAAAACGTGTTATTTGGTTTAAAAAATTGAGACGCTTGCAACTTTTAGAAGCCATAACTTAGCTAAAATTCAGCCGATTTTCAAAATTTATGCATTTCTGTCAATAGTATTGATCATTATTTTATTGTACATCAAAAAATTGATCATATTGTCAGTTTTAAAATTTGACTCGTTTTTTGACAGTTTTTGCACATTAACTCCTACCAAAAATGCCAGAAAAGTGAAAATTTTAAAATCGGAATTTCTTGTGCCTTATCGATTTCTGGTATTAAAATGAGATTAAAAAAACTTTACCACACTTGATTTTGACCCATATTTAGAAAATATGACCACAATAGTGATAAATGGTCAAAATCATAGTTTTGAACAAATACTGATATCTTCCTCATCTCCGAGGAACCATAACTTTTCCACAACTTAGCCGATTTTCCTCATTTATGCATTTCTGGATTCGGCTTTTATTATACTTTAAATCGGTATATAAGGTTTATTAAATGTTTTGAAAAATATGGCAAGGAAAGTGAAAAATTGAATAAACGTGTAATTTTGTTTAAAAAATTGAGACATTTGCAACTTTGAGAAGCCATAACTTAGCTAAAAATCAGCCGATTTTCAAAATTTATGCATTTCTGTCAATAGTATTGATCATTATTTTATTGTACATCAAAAAATTGATCATATTGTCAGTTTTAAAATTTGACTCGTTTTTTGACAGTTTTTGCACATTAACTCCTACCAAAAATGCCAGAAAAGTGAAAATTTTAAAATCGGAATTTCTTGTGCCTTATCGATTTCTGGTATTAAAATGAGATTAAAAAAACTTTACCACACTTGATTTTGACCCATATTTTAGAAAATATGACCACAATAGTGATAAATGGTCAAAATCATCGTTTTGAACAAATACTGATATCTTCCTCATCTCCGAGGAACCATAACTTTTCCACAACTTAGCCGATTTTCCTCATTTATGCATTTCTGGATACGGCTTTTATTATACTTTAAATCGGTATATAAGGTTTATTAAATGTTTTGAAAAATATGGCAAGGAAAGTGAAAAATTGAATAAACGTGTTATTTTTTGTAAAAAATTGAGACATTTGCAACTTTGAGAAGCCATAACTTAGCTAAAAATCAACCGATTTTCAAAATTTTTGCATTTCTGTCAATAGTATTGATCATATTTGTTGTACATCAAAAAATTGTTCATATTGTCAGTTTTAAAATTTGACTCATTTTTTGACAATTTTTGCACATTAACTCCTACCAAAAATGCCAAAAAAGTGAAAATTTTAAAATCGGAATTTCTTGTGCCTTATCGATTTCTGGTATTAAAATGAGTTTAAAAAAACTTTACCACACTTGATTTTGACATATATTTTAGAAAATATGACCACAATAGTGATAAATGGTCAAAATCATCGTTTTGAACAAATATTGATATCTGCCTCATCTCCGAGGAACCATAACTTTTCCACAACTTAGCCGATTTTCCTCATTTATGCATTTCTGGATACGGCTTTTATTATACTTTAAATCGGTATATAAGGTTTATTAAATGTTTTGAAAAATATGGCAAGGAAAGTGAAAAATTTAAAAAACATGTTATTTGGTTTAAAAAATTGAGAATTGTGCAACTTTGAGAAGCCATAACTTAGCTAAAAATCAGCCGATTTTCAAAATTTATGCATTTCTGTCAATGGTATTTATCATATTTTGAATCTACGTCAAAAAATTAAAATACTTTCAGTTTTAATTTTTGACCCATTTTTTGACAAATTTTTCAAATTTACTACTAGCAAAAATGTCAAAAAATTGAAAATTTTAAAATCGGAATTTTTTGTGCCCAATAGATTTCTGGTATCAAAATGAGTATAAAAAACTTTACCACACTTGATTTTGACATATATTTTAGAAAATATGGCCACAAAAGTTATAAATGGACCAAAAATTCGTTTTAAACAAAAATTGATATCTTCCCCATCTTTGAGGAACCATAACTTTTCCACAACTTAGCCGATTTTCCTCATTTATGCATTTCTGGATACGGCTTTTATTATACTTTAAATCGGTATATAAGGTTTATTAAATGTTTTGAAAAATATGGCAAGGAAAGTGAAAAATTGAAAAAACGTGTTATTTGGTTTAAAAAATTGAGACATTTGCAACTTTGAGAAGCCATAACTTAGCTAAAAATCAACCGATTTTCAAAATTTTTGCATTTCTGTCAATAGTATTGATCATATTTTTGTTGTACATCAAAAAATTGTTCATATTGTCAGTTTTAAAATTTGACTCATTTTTTGACAATTTTTGCACATTAACTCCTACCAAAAATGCCAAAAAAGTGAAAATTTTAAAATCGGAATTTCTTGTGCCTTATCGATTTCTGGTATTAAAATGAGTTTAAAAAAACTTTACCACACTTGATTTTGACCCATATTTTAGAAAATATGACCACAATAGTGATAAATGGTCAAAATCATCGTTTTGAACAAATATTGATATCTTCCCCATCTTTGAGGAACCATAACTTTTCCACAACTTAGCCGATTTTCCTCATTTATGCATTTCTGGATACGGCTTTTATTATACTTTAAATCGGTATAAAGGGTTTATTAAATGTTTTGAAAAATATGGCAAAGAAAGTGAAAAATTGAAAAAACGTGTTATTTGGTTTAAAAAATTGAGACATTTGCAACTTTGAGAAGCCATATCTTAGCTAAAAATCAGTCGATTTTCAAAATTTATGCATTTCTGTCAATGGTATTGATCATATTTTTATTGTACATCAAAAGATTGTTCATATTGTCAGTTTTAAAATTTGACTCATTGTTTGACAATTTTTGCACATTAACTCCTACCAAAAATGCCAAAAAATTGAAAATTTTAAAATCGGAATTTTTTGTGCCCAATAGATTTCTGGTATCAAAATGAGTATAAAAAACTTTACCACACTTGATTTTGACATATATTTTAGAAAATATGGCCACAAAGTTATAAATGGACCAAAAATTCGTTTTAAACAAAAATTGATATCTTCCCCATCTTTGAGGAACCATAACTTTTCCACAACTTAGCCGATTTTCCTCATTTATGCATTTCTGGATACGGCTTTTATTATACTTTAAATCGGTATATAAGGTTTATTAAATGTTTTGAAAAATATGGCAAGGAAAGTGAAAAATTGAAAAAACGTGTTATTTGGTTTAAAAAATTGAGACGCTTGCAACTTTTAGAAGCCATAACTTAGCTAAAAATCAGCCGATTTTCAAAATTTATGCATTTCTGTCAATAGTTTTAATGTACATCAAAAAATTGTTCATATTGTCAGTTTTAAAATTTGACTCATTTGTTGACAGTTTTTGCACATTAACTCCTACCAAAAATGCCAGAAAAGTGAAAATTTTAAAATCGGAATTTCTTGTGTCTATCGATTTCTGGTATTAAAATGAGTTTAAAATAACTTAACCACACTTGATTTTGACCCATATTTTAGAAAATATGACCACAATAGTTATAAATGGTCAAAATCATCGTTTTGAACAAATATTGATATCTTCCTCATCTCCGAGGAACCATAACTTTTCCACAACTTAGCCGATTTTCCTTATTTATGCATTTCTGGATTCGGCTTTTATTATACTTTAAATCGGTATATAAGGTTTATTAAATGTTTTGAAAAATATGGCAAAGAAAGTGAAAAATTGAAAAACGTGTTATTTGGTTTAAAAAATTGAGACATTTGCAACTTTGAGAAGCCATAACTTAGTTAAAAATCAGTCGATTTTCAAAATTTATGCATTTCTGTCAATAGTATTGATCATATTTTTATTGTACATCAAAAAATTGTTCATATTGTCAGTTTTAAAATTTGACTCATTTTTTGACAGTTTTTGCACATTAACTCCTACCAAAAATGCCAGAAAAGTGAAAATTTTAAAATCGGAATTTCTTGTGCCCAATCGATTTCTGGTATTAAAATGAGATTAAAAAAACTTTACCACACTTGATTTTGACCCATATTTTAGAAAATATGACCACAATAGTGATAAATGGTCAAAATCATCGTTTTGAACAAATACTGATATCTTCCTCATCTCCGAGGAACCATAACTTTTCCACAACTTAGCCGATTTTCCTCATTTATGCATTTCTGGATTCGGCTTTTATTATACTTTAAATCGGTATATAAGGTTTATTAAATGTTTTGAAAAATATGGCAAGGAAAGTGAAAAATTGAATAAACGTGTTATTTTTTGTAAAAAATTGAGACATTTGCAACTTTGAGAAGCCATAACTTAGCCAAAAATCAACAGATTTTCAAAATTTATGCATTTCTGTCAATAGTATTGATCATATTTTTATTGTACATCAAAAAATTGTTCAAATTGTCAGTTCTAAAATTTGACCAATTTTTTGACCATTTTTGCACATTAACTCCCACCAAAAATGCCAAAAAAATGAAAATTTTAAAATCGGAATTTTTGTGCATTATCGATTTCTGGTATTAAAATGAGTATAAAAAAACTTTACCACACTTGATTTTGACCCATATTTTAGAAAATATGACCACAATAGTGATAAATGGTCAAAATCATCGTTTTGAACAAATATTGATATCTTCCTCATCTCCGAGGAACCATAACTTTTCCACAACTTAGCCGATTTTCCTCATTTATGCTTTTCTGGATACGGCTTTTATTATACTTTAAATCGGTATATAAGGTTTATTACATGTATTGAAAAATATGGCAAGGAAAGTGATAAATTGAAAAAAACGTGTTTTTGGTTTAAAAAATTGAGACATTTGTAACTTTGAGAGGTCATAACTTAGCTAAAAATCAACCGATTTTCAAAAGTTTTGCATTTCTGTCAATGGTATTTATCATATTTTGAATCTACGTCAAAAAAATTAAAATACATTCAGTTTTAATTTTTGACCCATTTTTTGACAAATTTTGCAAATTTACTACTAGAAAAAATGTCAAAAAATTGAAAATTTTAAAATCGGAATTTTTTGTGCCCAATCGATTTCTGGTATTAAAATGAGTATAAAAAAGCTTTACCACACTTGATTTTGACCCATATTTTAGAAAATATGACCACAATAGTGATAAATGGTCAAAATCATAATTTTGAACAAATATTGATATCTTCCTCATCTCCGAGGAACCATAACTTTTCCACAACTTAGCCGATTTTCCTCATTTATGCATTTCTGGATACGGCTTTTATTATACTTTAAATCGGTATATAAGGTTTATTAAATGTTTTGAAAAATATGGCAAGGAAAGTGAAAAATTGAAAAAACGTGTTATTTTGTTGAAAAAATTGAGACTTTTGCAACTTTGAGAAGCCTTAACTTAGCTAAAAATCAACCGATTTTAAAAATTTTTGCAATTCTGTCAATGGTATTTATCAAATTTTGAATCTACGTCAAAAAATTTAAATACTTTCAGTTTCAATTTTTGACCCATTTTTTGACAAATTTTGCAAATTTACTACTACCAGCAAAAATGTCAAAAAAGTGTAAATTTTAAAATCGGAATTTTTTGTGCCCAATCGATTTCTGGTATTAAAATGAGTATAAAAAAACTTTACCACACTTGATTTTGACCCATATTTAGAAAATATGACCACAATAGTGATAAATGGTCAAAATCATCGTTTTGAACAAATATTGATATCTTCCTCATCTCCGAGGAACCATAACTTTTCCACAACTTAGCCGATTTTCCTCATTAATGCATTTCTGGATACGGCTTTTATTATACTTTTAATCGGTATATAAGGTTTATTACATAATTTGAAAAATATGGCAAGGAAAGTGAAAAATTGAAAAAACATGTTATTTGGTTTAAAAAATTGAGACGCTTGCAACTTTGAGAAGCCATAACTTAGCTAAAAATCAGCCGATTTTCAAAATTTATGCATTTCTGTCAATAGTATTGATCATATTTTTATTGTACATCAAAAAATTGTTCATATTGTCAGTTTTAAAATTTGACTCATTTTTTGACAGTTTTTGCACATTAACTCCTACCAAAAATGCCAGAAAAGTGAAAATTTTAAAATCGGAATTTCTTGTGCCCAATCGATTTCTGGTATTAAAATGAGATAAAAAAACTTTACCACACTTGATTTTGACCCATATTTTAGAAAATATGACCACAATAGTGATAAATGGTCAAAATCATCGTTTTGAACAAATATTGATATCTTCCTCATCTCCGAGGAACCATAACTTTTCCACAACTTAGCCGATTTTCCTTATTTATGCATTTCTGGATTCGGCTTTTATTATACTTTAAATCGGTATATAAGGTTTATTAAATGTTTTGAAAAATATGGCAAAGAAAGTGAAAAATTGAAAAACGTGTTATTTGGTTTAAAAAATTGAGACATTTGCAACTTTGAGAAGCCATAACTTAGTTAAAAATCAGTCGATTTTCAAAATTTATGCATTTCTGTCAATAGTATTGATCATATTTTTATTGTACATCAAAAAATTGTTCATATTGTCAGTTTTAAATTTGACTCATTTTTTGACAGTTTTTGCACATAACTCCTACCAAAAATGCCAGAAAAGTGAAAATTTTAAAATCGGAATTTCTTGTGCCCAATCGATTTCTGGTATTAAAATGAGATTAAAAAAACTTTACCACACTTGATTTTGACCCATATTTTAGAAAATATGACCACAATAGTGATAAATGGTCAAAATCATCGTTTTGAACAAATACTGATATCTTCCTCATCTCCGAGGAACCATAACTTTTCCACAACTTAGCCGATTTTCCTCATTTATGCATTTCTGGATTCGGCTTTTATTATACTTTAAATCGGTATATAAGGTTTATTAAATGTTTTGAAAAATATGGCAAGGAAAGTGAAAAATTGAATAAACGTGTTATTTTTTGTAAAAAATTGAGACATTTGCAACTTTGAGAAGCCATAACTTAGTTAAAAATCAGTCGATTTTCAAAATTTATGCATTTCTGTCAATAGTATTGATCATATTTTTATTGTACATCAAAAAATTGTTCATATTGTCAGTTTTAAAATTTGACTCATTTTTTGACAGTTTTTGCACATTAACTCCTACCAAAAATGCCAGAAAAGTGAAAATTTTAAAATCGGAATTTTTGTGCATTATCGATTTCTGGTATTAAAATGAGATTAAAAAAAAACTTTACCACACTTGATTTTGACCCATATTTTAGAAAATATGACCACAATAGTGATAAATGGTCAAAATCATCGTTTTGAACAAATATTGATATCTTCCTCATCTCCGAGGAACCATAACTTTTCCACAACTTAGCCGATTTTCCTCATTTATGCATTTCTGGATACGGCTTTTATTATACTTTAAATCGGTATATAAGGTTTATTAAATGTTTTGAAAAATATGGCAAGGAAAGTGAAAAATTGAAAAAACGTGTTATTTGGTTTAAAAAATTGAGACGCTTGCAACTTTGAGAAGCCATAACTAAAAATTAGCCGATTTTCAAAATTTATGCATTTCTGTCAATGGTATTTATCATATTTTGAATCTACGTCAAAAAAATAAAATACTTTCAGTTTTAATTTTTGACCCATTTTTTGACAAATTTTGCAAATTTACTACCAGCAAAAATGTCAAAAAAGTGAAAATTTTAAAATCGGAATTTTTTGTGCCCAATCGATTTCTGGTATTAAAATGAGTATAAAAAAGCTTTCCACACTTGATTTTGACCCATATTTTAGAAAATATGACCACAATAGTGATAAATGGTCAAAATCATCGTTATGAACAAATATTGATATCTTCCTCATCTCCGAGGAACCATAACTTTTCCACAACTTAGCCGATTTTCCTCATTTATGCATTTCTGGATACGGCTTTTATTATACTTTAAATCTGTATATAAGGTTTATTACATAATTTGAAAAATATGGCAAGGAAAGTGAAAAATTGAAAAAACGTGTTATTTTGTTGAAAAAATTGAGACTTTTGCAACTTTGAGAAGCCTTAACTTAGCTAAAAATCAACCGATTTTAAAAATTTTTGCAATTCTGTCAATGGTATTTATCAAATTTTGAATCTACGTCAAAAAATTTAAATACTTTCAGTTTCAATTTTTGACCCATTTTTTGACAAATTTTGCAAATTTACTACTACCAGCAAAAATGTCAAAAAAGTGTAAATTTTAAAATCGGAATTTTTTGTGCCGAATCGATTTCTGGTATTAAAATGAGTATAAAAAAGATTTACCACACTTGATTTTGACCCATATTTTAGAAAATATGACCACAATAGTGATAAATGGTCAAAATCATCGTTTTGAACAAATATTGATATCTTCCTCATCTCCGAGGAACCATAACTTTTCCACAACTTAGCCGATTTTCCTCATTAATGCATTTCTGGATACGGCTTTTATTATACTTTAAATCGGTATATAAGGTTTATTACATAATTTGAAAAATATGGCAAGGAAAGTGAAAAATTGAAAAAACATGTTATTTGGTTTAAAAAATTGAGACGCTTGCAACTTTGAGAAGCCATAACTTAGCTAAAAATCAGCCGATTTTCAAAATTTATGCATTTCTGTCAATAGTATTGATCATATTTTTATTGTACATCAAAAAATTGTTCATATTGTCAGTTTTAAAATTTGACTCATTTTTTGACAGTTTGTGCACATTAACTCCTACCAAAAATGCCAGAAAAGTGAAAATTTTAAAATCGGAATTTCTTGTGCCTTATCGATTTCTGGTATTAAAATGAGATTAAAAAAACTTTACCACACTTGATTTTGACCCATATTTTAGAAAATATGACCACAATAGTGATAAATGGTCAAAATCATCGTTTTGAACAAATACTGATATCTTAAAAAATTTAGGTTTAAAAAATTTAGACTCTTGCAACTTTGAGAAGCCATAACTTAGCTAAAAATCAGTCGATTTTCAAAATTTATGCATTTCTGTCAATAGTATTGATCATATTTTTATTGTACATCAAAAAATTGTTCATATTGTCAGTTTTAAAATTTGACCAATTTTTTGACCATTTTTGCACATTAACTCACACCAAAAATGCCAAAAAAATGAAAATTTTAAAATCGGAATTTTTGTGCATTATCGATTTCTGGTATTAAAATGAATATAAAAAACTTTACCACATTTGATTTTGACCCATATTTTAGAAAATATGACCACTGTTTGCGCCAGTTGGCAGCGCCAAGCGGCTGCTCTAAACGATACTCACGACGATAGATCGATACCCGGACGATCGGCTATCGTGGAGCTGGCGCACCACTAGTTTTTTCCACTAATGTAAAAACTTTTGCAAGTCATACAAAAACTTTTGTGAACCCTTTTCAAAAATAACTCAGCACATACTCTTGTGCCCCCGTGAATAAACTGTGAATCTACCAAACGAAGTGCAACCCCGCATTTTTGAATTGATTCTTTGCTAAACCCCCTTTACCCATTCAATCAGCGTATGTACATACGTACATACAAGAGCAATTTGGACATCCAACACCAGCTTCAACTACAGACCGAAACTCCATTAGGATTCTTCGCCGCCCATTAAAACATTTGGTCCTTCGAGCCGGATACTTCAAGCAAGAATATCCTTTCGTCAGCACCGGCTCGCATCGCGGGAATTTATCCCTATACCTACTTTGTATCAGGTACGAGCGTAACTTTAGTATTATTGCGACTGTTTCGAGTTTGTGTCTTCACTCAATAAGAACAAACCGAAAGCATCGTTGACTGAGAGCATAGATAACAGCTGATCCGTATCAACAAGTGACATTTCAACAATCCAACATTACCATAGATGTATGTTGATGCAGTTGTTGAACGGCCGTCTCTAATCAGCTGATTATTGCTCGAGTGGATCTCACTCCAGACCGTACGTAGCTCAAATATATATATTAATAAATACACAATAGCAGATCTCTGTGAATTTTTCTTGTGCATTATTTATTCCGGTCGCGTTTTTCTTTCGACTGTCTGCATACATAAGCAGACATACCAGTAGCTCAAGTATCTGCCGAGTCTCTTTCCGCGCGTCTCAGTGTGCTAGCACCCAATGCCAACCGGGGACGAAAGATCACGTCTCAGGAGGTTGTCAGTTGGAGCACCACACAGCGTAAGGCGATCGTCCATATCGCCCATTCCAGCGGGGCTTAGTCTTCCGGTACCCCAACCATCTTCATCTCACGTCAAAGGCGAGAACCATCCCGGCAGTGAGACTTATCTAGTCGAACAGCCCTCATCCTTCAACTCAGAGCCGAGTCCGATCTTGCCACCCAAGGCAAACACCGCCATTTCCTCTACAATGGCTCTGTCCGACTTCAAAGCCGTCTCCAGCACACTTATCGAGTTTGAAGAGCGGCTCACCCGACCCACGAGAGAGATTCCAACTCTCTATATCTTAAAAGTTCGTCGTGACCACATCAACTCGTTGTGGCACAAAATAGAGACTGAGTACGAACGATGCGCCCGTGTGCTTAATCCGAACGACCCGAGCGACGATTATCTGGCTATGAAATCTACCTATGAACATTGCTACTCTATTTATGAACAGTGTGTTGCTCAACTGAGCCAGCAGATCGACGATGCGGCGAATCTGCTTCGCCCGCCTGTCACTCCAGCTCCTCCTCCGGTCGTATCTAGCGGCTGCCGTCTTCCCCCCTGCGACACTGAAGTGTTCCACGGGGACTACACAAAGTGGCCCACGTTCCGGGACCTCTTCACGGCCATTTATGTGAATAATCCGCGGTTAACACCAGTCGAAAAATTATTTCATTTAAACTCAAAGACCAGCGGAGAGGCAAAGAGCATTGTCTCTAAGTCGCCTTTGACCCATGAAGGTTTTTGTTCGGCATGGGCTGCTCTCTGCGATCGCTTTGAGAATAAGCGGCTGTTGGTAAACAGTCAGTTGAAGATTCTCTTCAACTTATCTCCTGTTACTTCCGAGACAGGAGCCGCCCTAAAAAGGATTGCAGAGCACAATCCAGGGCTGTCTGACGGCTTTAGACCACTCGGACGTTTCGACGGACAACTGGGATTGCTTACTGGTCTTCCTCTGCTCTTCCAAACTCCCAAAGGCGACTCTTGCCCTTTGGGAGCAGACCTTATCTAATAAGCATGACATCCCAGCCTGGCGCGATATGAACAAGTTCCTCAGTGAAAGATATCTCACTCTGGAAGCCATTGAGGATGTCATATCGACCGGCCCCAACAGACCACACCTGCCAATTGGTCATTCCAAGACCACCCCAAGGACCTCAGGGCCTGAGCGGATTCAGTCTTTTGAATCCAGCGTGAAGGTGAAGGCTCAAAGGTGCGATCTCTGTTCCAAAGAGAATCACCCCATTCGGGTATGTCCCAAGTTCGTGCACATGTCCGTGCCACAACGGTCCGCCTACATTACCCAACGACGTTTGTGCCTGAATTGCTTCGCTCACAGTCACCAATACCGTGACTGTCCCAGCCAGCACAATTGTTTCGTGTGCAAACGGCGGCATAACACACTGCTCCATCGTGACGGGTCACCAACCACTACAGCGGCCCCGTCCACTTCGTCTGCCTCCACCCAACCTCCATAGATACAGTCCACTCCCACCAGCAACGTGCAAACGTACTTTGCTGCCAACGCACGAGGAGTCCTCCTAGGCACGGCGTTGGTACAAATCTGTCATGCAGGGGTTACATATCCCGCTCGCGCGTTGCTTGATTCTGGGTCCGAGGCCACTTTCATCTCAGAGCGTCTCAGCAACCTCATTCGGTTGCCTTTCCAATCAGTCCAGGCTCAAGTGTCTGGCTTGAGTCAAAAGACCGCAGCAAAGTCGAATAAGTTATGCTCCTTCTTGCTTGGGTCACCATCAAATCCACAAGTGCAGATTAATACATTGGCCTATGTACTCCCTCATCTGACCAACAACCTACCATCAATGGTAGTCCCACAAGAGGTTCTCCAGGCGCTTCCAGAACTACAATGGGCAGATCCCATGTTTTACAAGAGCTCCCAGGTAGACATCCTAATAGGGGCGGATATCCTTCCGTCTATACTACTGGGTGGACTCCGGAGCAACATTTGTGGTTCTCTACTGGGTCAAGAGACCGTCTTCGGGTGGATTCTGACAGGTCCAATCCCAAACTCCTGCAGGACCACCATCTCAGCGTTTTCCACACGCATCGTCCGACATGAGGAACCTTCATTGGAGGCCTTACTGACCAAATTTTGGGAGGTAGAGGAACTTCCGACTACGCATGCTCCAAAATCTGATGCGTGGGTGGAGGATCTCTTCGTTCGCACCACGAGCCGCCAGAAGGACGGAAGGTATATGGTCACACTGCCGTTCCGGGACCCGGAGAACATTGACTTAGGCCATTCACGAAGCACAGCGCTTGCTCAGTTCTTGAGAAACGAATCTCGTCTGTCCAAAGACCCACCTCTAAAGGATCAATATAATGAGGTTATTAGGGAGTACTTGGACATGGGCCACATGTACCAGGTAGAGTCAGTTGGGAACGCCACCAACTACTATCTCCCTCATCACGCAGTTATTAAGCCTGACAGCACCACCACCAAGGTTCGCGTGGTGTTTAATGCTTCATGTCCCAGCTCCAACGGGAAAAGCCTGAATGATATCCTTCATTCGGGTCCCGTTCTCCAGTCCGATCTTACCCTACAAATTCTCAAGTGGCGTTTTTTCAAGGTGGTATTTAACGCGGATATCACGAAGATGTACAGGCAAATCCTTGTCTGCCCGAGCCATACCCCCTTCCAGAGGATTCTTTTCCGAGACGCCGAGGGTCATATTCGGGATTATGAGCTCACCACAGTTACTTTTGGGGTAACTTGTGCGCCTTTTCTCGCCATCAGAGTCATACAGCAGTTGGCTGAGGATGTGAAGGTCCAATATCCTTTGGCCAGCCACCTCCTCACCAACTATATGTATGTGGATGACGTACTGGCGGGCGCTCATGACCATCGAACCGCCGTCTCATCAATTCGAGAGCTTAGTCAAGCCCTTGACAGCGCTGGATTCCCACTGCGGAAATGGACTTCCAACTCAAGGACATCCTCCTGGACATTCCTAAGGATCACCTACTCCACGAGGATTTTCTGGACATCGAGGACGTTAGCACTGCCAAACCGCTCGGTGTCCGCTGGCGCGCAACAACGGACGAGTTCTATTTTATCCCCTCCTCGGTCTCCTTCCAACCCCCACTCACCAAACGAGGAGTTCTTGCTCAAATTGCAAGAATATTTGATCCCGCAGGATGGCTGGCGCCCGTTGTCGTGAGCGCCAAGATTTTCATGCAGGAAATCTGGCTCCGTCAGCTGGATTGGGATGAGCCCCTTCCAGCGGACTTGTTAACAACCTGGGAGACCTTCGCGTGCAACTATCCTGCTGTTCGCGACGTTAGGGTGCCTCGATGGATCCGGTTCTGCCCCGAGGTACGAATCCAGTACCATTGTTTTTGTGACGCATCCCAGAAGGCATATGGAGCATGTATCTATGTCCGCACAGAAGACGAAGACGGCATCACTAGCAATCTCCTTGCAGCCAAGACGCGGGTAGCTCCCGTGAAGACGGTGTCCCTACCTCGCCTTGAGCTTTGTGGGGCTTTGCTCTTAGCGGAGCTGTTCACGGCAATCATCCCATATTGCCCTGCTACAGAATGGACAGCTCACTTTTGGACGGACTCCACCATTGTTCTTGCGTGGCTGAACAAGCCACCTTGTCACTGGACGTGTTTTGTGGCCAACCGGGTGGCGAAAATCACTCAGGTGGCCGCTCCACACCTATGGGCTCACGTGCGCTCCGAGCACAATCCCGCTGACCTGGCTAGTCGAGGGGTTTCCGCGGCTGATCTGGTAGACAGGCAACTTTGGTGGTACGGGCCTACCTGGCTGCAAGAGGCCCAAGGCCAGTGGCCGACCCAAGCGGGAGTGGTTCATGACACAGATGTGGAGCAACGCCCTGTCAAGTGTCTTGTGACTGTTGGCCCCCAGGAGGACATCCTCAGCAGGTTCTCGAGCCTTGACCGAGCTATACGAGTCATGGCCTATGCACGACGTTTCGTGACGAGGACCAGGAGATTGAGTCGGGACCTTTCGTCTGATCTGCCCCCGAGGAACTCGCCGCTACTCAACAGTGGTTGATACACCTCACCCAAAGGAGGGAGTATTCCAAGGAGTACGACTGCCTGAGAGGACACAAGCCAATTCCTCCCTCGAGTTCTCTGAAGAACTTGCTTCCTTGCTTGGACCAACAGGGCATCATCCGAGCCTCCGGACGTCTTGTGGCCTCTGGGTCGCTGACCCACGACGAGAAATTCCCCATACTCCTCCCGTACAATTGCGTGTTAACACGATTGTTAGTTCGCCAGACCCATAGCATATCCTTGCATGGCGGCAACGCGCTAATGATCAGACTCATCCGAACTAAGTTCTGGATCCCGAAATTGAGAGTCCTAGTGAAGGCTACGACTAATGCGTGCAAATCCTGCATCCTTCATCGGAGACGAGTTCAGACTCAGCTCATGGGCCAACTGCCAACACAGCGGTCAACGTTCTCACGCCCGTTCACCCACACTGGAGTCGACTTTGCAGGCCCATTCGACATCAAGAGTTTCACAGGACGAGCCTGCCGTATAACTAAAGGGTATGTCTGCGTCTTCGTCTGCTTCAGCACGAAGGCGATCCACCTGGAAGCCACGTCGGATCTCACAACGGAGACTTTCCTAGCGGCTTTTGCCCGTTTTGCCGCGCGTCGTGGGTGCCCTCAAATCATGTATTCGGACAACGGGAAAACCTTTGTTGGAGCCTCATCCATTCTGTCGCAGGACTTCCTCAAGGCCACTCAAGACCTGGTAATGGCACGGTATAGCCATCAAGGGATTAAGTGGTCATTTAACCCTCCAGGGGCACCCCACATGGGTGGCCTATGGGAGGCGGGGGTGAAGAGTTTCAAGTCACTCTTCTACAAGTCGACCTCCGCCTTCAAATACACATTCGAGGAGCTTTCAACGCTCCTGGCCCGGATTGAAGCATGTCTCAACTCCCGGCCTATCTCACCGATGTCCGAGGATGTCTCTGATCTCCTAGCTCTAACCCCAGGGCATTTCCTCATCGGCGGCCCTCTTCTCTCCCGCAGCTGAGCCCTCTATCCCGACGGCTGCCTCTTCCATCATCAACCGCTGGCAGCGACTCAAGGGCCTACATCAACAATTCTGCCATCGGTGGAAGGAGGAATATCTCAAGGAGCTCCACAAGCGACCGAAGTGGCAATCGACGCAAAGGAGCTTACAGAAGGGAGACATGGTTGTTCTGAAAGAAGACAACCTTCCACCTACTGAGTGGCGACTCGGGCGGATCCAATCGGTGTATCCCGGCCAGGACCATCTGGTTCGAGTGGTCGACGTGCGGACGGCCAAAGGAGTCATCAGACGTCCCATCACCAAGGTCGTGCTTCTCCCTATAGAAGCTGACCTTGCGCCCACATCCAGCCAGTAATTTATGTCCGCCGTCCGTCCCTCCGTGTGTTCAATGTGCCAATACCGGTTTCTAATTCCACCTCCTTGGTCTTATCCAAGACTTTTCTTTTCTAGGAGAATGGCACCTCACCACCACGACCGACGAGCCTCTTCTGATGTCTACCGGTGCCGGGTTTGCAGGGGCACCCACCCGCTCCGTGAATGCCGACGGTTTCTCCGGCTGCCTACCGTGAAGCGTCTGCACGCAGTCCGGGCGAACCAATACTGCCCTCGGTGTCTCGCTCATGAGCATTCACGGGGGTCATGCCGGAGTTACCGAGGGTGCCGACAGTGTGGAGGCGCCCACCACACTCTACTCCACAGGAACACGCAGCACCCCCAGAGGCGGCGGCCGAGGCAACGAACTCCGCTAAGACGCCCTTCACCCGCAGTACGGAGCAGGCGGGATCCTACCCCACCGGAGCCGTCCAGGGGCAGATCCCTTGGCCCTGGAGACGACACACCTTCGCCGTACGTAACGACCTTAGCAACAATCCTGGACCATGGACGAATCACCGTCACCCCTACAGCACTGGTGGCCATCGACACGGGTAGCACCGTCTATGAGACGCTTGCGCTCATTGATGCGTGTTCGGCGGCCAGCCGCATTAGCACGTCGTTGGCGACAGCCTTCGGGCTGTCGGTGTCGCGTGTTGGTGCGGACTCGGTCTGCCGGGCTCGCCTCCTATCACCGAAGGCCGGGTTGGACCTAGAGCTCATCCTGGAGGTGTCGGTGGACTGCCAGCGCAAAACGCCCGCCCGACGCATCAACACCGACGGACTGCAGGAAATGCAGAACCTCAGTCTGGCGGACGAACGGTGGCACACACCTGCGACCGTCTCCCTAGTGCTGGGGTCAGACGTATACTCCCGCGTCATGCGTCCAGGAATCATGTCCTTGCACGGAGGCACTCTTCTAGCACAGGACTCAGTGTTCGGGTGGATACTGTCGGGTGTTATCCGGCAATAAGGCGATCCGGGACCGCCCCCCCCCCCCTTTACCACCATTTCTTTTGCAACAACGTTGCAAGGGGGGCGGAATGTTTGCGCCAGTTGGCAGCGCCAAGCGGCTGCTCTAAACGATACTCACGACGATAGATCGATACCCGGACGATCGGCTATCGTGGAGCTGGCGCACCACTAGTTTTTTCCACTAATGTAAAAACTTTTGCAAGTCATACAAAAACTTTTGTGAACCCTTTTCAAAAATAACTCAGCACATACTCTTGTGCCCCCGTGAATAAACTGTGAATCTACCAAACGAAGTGCAACCCCGCATTTTTGAATTGATTCTTTGCTAAACCCCCTTTACCCATTCAATCAGCGTATGTACATACGTACATACAAGAGCAATTTGGACATCCAACACCAGCTTCAACTACAGACCGAAACTCCAATAGGATTCTTCGCCGCCCATTAGAACAAACAAATATTGATATCTTCCTCATCTCCGAGGAACCATAACTTTTCCACAACTTAGCCGATTTTCCTCATTTATGCATTTCTGGATACGGCTTTTATTATACTTTAAATCGGTATATAAGGTTTATTACATGTATTGAAAAATATGGCAAGGAAAGTGAAAAATTGAAAAAACATGTTATTTGGTTTAAAAAATTGAGACGCTTGCAACTTTGAGAAGCCATAACTTAGCTAAAAATCAGCCGATTTTCAAAATTTATGCATTTCTATCAATAGTATTGATCATATTTTTATTGTACATCAAAAAATTGTTCATATTGTCACTTTTAAAATTTGACTCATTTTTTGACAGTTTGTGCACATTAACTCCTACCAAAAATGACAGAAAAGTGAAAATTTTAAAATCGGAATTTCTTGTGCCTTATCGATTTCTGGTATTAAAATGAGATTTAAAAAACTTTACCACACTTGATTTTGACCCATATTTTAGAAAATATGACCACAATAGTGATAAATGGTCAAAATCATCGTTTTGAACAAATACTGATATCTTCCTCATCTCCGAGAAACCATAACTTTTCCACAACTTAGCCGATTTTCCTCATTTATGCATTTCTGGATACGGCTTTTATTATACTTTAAATCGGTATATAAGGTTTATTAAATGTTTTGAAAAATATGGCAAGGAAAGTGAAAAATTGAAAAAACGTGTTATTTGGTTTAAAAAATTGAGACTCTTGCAACTTTGAGAAGCCATAACTTAGCTAAAAATCAGTCGATTTTCAAAATCTATGCATATCTGTCAATAGTATTGATCATATTTTTATTGTACATCAAAAAATTGTTCATATTGTCAGTTTTAAATTTTGACTCATTTTTTGACAATTTGTGCAAATTAACTCCTACCAAAAATGCCAAAAAAGTGAAAATTTTAAAATCGGAATTTCTTGTGCCTTATCGATTTCTGGTATTAAAATGAGATTAAAAAAACTTTACCACACTTGATGTTGACCCATATTTTAGAAAATATGACCACAATAGTGATAATTGGTCAAAATCATCGTTTTGAACAAATACTGATATCTTCCTCATCTCCGAGGAACCATAACTTTTCCACAACTTAGCCGATTTTCCTCATTTATGCATTTCTGGATACGGCTTTTATTATACTTTAAATCGGTATATAAGGTTTATTAAATGTTTTGAAAAATATGGCAAGGAAAGTGAAAAATTGAAAAAACGTGTTATTTGGTTTAAAAAATTGAGACTCTTGCAACTTTGAGAAGTCATAACTTTGCTAAAAATCAACCGATTTTCAAAATTTTTGCATTTCTGTCAATGGTATTTATCATATTTTGATTGTACATCAAAAAAATTGAAATACATATTGTCACTTTTAAATTTGACCCATTTTTTGACAATTTTGCAAATTAACTCCTACCAAAAATGCCAAAAAAGTGAAAATTTTAAAATCGGAATTTTTTGTGCCCTATCGATTTCTGGTATTAAAATGAGTATAAAAAAACTTTACCACACTTGATTTTGACCCATATTTTAGAAAATATGACCACAATAGTGATAAATGGTCAAAATCATCATTTTGAACAAATATTGATATCTTCCTCATCTCCGAGCAACCATAACTTTTTCACAACTTAGCCGATTTTCCTCATTTATGCATTTCTGGATACGGCTTTTATTATACTTTAAATCGGTATATAAGGTTTATTAAATGTTTTGAAAAATATGGCAAGGAAAGTGAAAAATTGAAAAAACGTGTTATTTGGTTTAAAAAATTGAGACGCTTGCAACTTTGAGAAGCCATAACTAAAAATTAGCCGATTTTCAAAATTTATGCATTTCTGTCAATGGTATTTATCATATTTTGAATCTACGTCAAAAAAATAAAATACTTTCAGTTTTAATTTTTGACCCATTTTTTGACAAATTTTGCAAATTTACTACCAGCAAAAATGTCAAAAAAGTGAAAATTTTAAAATTGGAATTTTTTGTGCCCAATCGATTTCTGGTATTAAAATGAGTATTAAAAAGCTTTACCACACTTGATTTTGACCCATATTTTAGAAAATATGACCACAATAGTGATAAATGGTCAAAATCATCGTTTTGAACAAATATTGATATCTTCCTCATCTCCGAGGAACCATAACTTTTCCACAACTTAGCCGATTTTCCTCATTTATGCATTTCTGGATACGGCTTTTATTATACTTTAAATCGGTATATAAGGTTTATTAAATGTTTTGAAAAATATGGCAAGGAAAGTGATAAATTGAAAAAACGTGTTATTTTGTTTAAAAAATTGAGACTTTTGCAACTTTGAGAAGCCATAACTTAGCTAAAAATCAACCGATTTTCAAAATTTTTGCAATTCTGTCAATGGTATTTATCAAATTTTAAATCTACGTCAAAAAATTTAAATACTTTCAGTTTCAATTTTTGACCCATTTTTTGACAAATTTTGCAAATTTACTACTACCAGCAAAAATGTCAAAAAAGTGTAAATTTTAAAATCGGAATTTTTTGTGCCCAATCGATTTCTGGTATTAAAATGAGTATAAAAAAACTTTACCACACTTGATTTTGACCCATATTTTAGAAAATATGACCACAATAGTGATAAATGGTCAAAATCATCGTTTTGAACAAAAATTGATATCTTCCCCATCTTTGAGAAACCATAACTTATCAACAACTTAGCCGATTTTCCTCATTTATGCATTTCTGGATACGGCTTTTATTATACTTTAAATCGGTATATAAGGTTTATTACATAATTTGAAAAATATGGCAAGGAAAGTGAAAAATTGAAAAAACGTGTTATTTTGTTTAAAAAATTGAGACTTTTGCAACTTTGAGAAGCCATAACTTAGCTAAAAATCAGTCGATTTTCAAAATCTATGCATTTCTGTCAATAGTATTGATCATATTTTTATTGTACATCAAAAAATTGTTCATATTGTCAGTTTTAAAATTTGACTCATTTTTTGACAGTTTTTGCACACAAACTCCTACCAAAAATGCCAAAAAATTGAAAATTTAAAAATCGGAATTTTTTGTGCCCAATCGATTTCTGGTATCAAAATGAGTATAAAAAACTTTACCACACTTGATTTTGACATATATTTTAGAAAATATGGCCACAAAAGTTATAAATGGACAAAATCATCGTTTTAAACAAAAATTGATATCTTCCCCATCTTTGAGAAACCATAACTTTTCCACAACTTAGCCGATTTTCCTCATTTATGCATTTCTAGATACGGCTTTTATTATACTTTAAATCGGTATAAAAGGTTTATTACATAATTTGAAAAATATGGCAAAGAAAGTGATAAATTTGAAAAAACGTGTTTTTGGTTTAAAAAATTGAGACATTTGCAACTTTGAAAAGCCATAACTTAGCTAAAAATCAACCGATATTCAAAATTTTTGCATTTCTGTCAATGGTATTTATCATATTTTGAATCTACGTCAAAAAAATTAAAATACATTCAGTTTTAATTTTTGACCCATTTTTTGACAAATTTTGCAAATTTACTACTTGCAAAAATGTCAAAAAAGTGAAAATTTTAAAATCGGAATTTTTTGTGCCCAATCGATTTCTGGTATTAAAATGAGTATAAAAAAACTTTACCACACTTGATTTTGACCCATATTTTAGAAAATATGACCACAATAGTGATAAATGGTCAAAATCATCATTTTGAAAACATATTGATATCTTCCTTATCTCTGAGGAACCATAACTTTTCCACAACTTAGCCGATTTTCCTCATTTATGCATTTCTGGATACGGCTTTTATTATACTTTAAATCGGTATATAAGGTTTATTACATAATTTGAAAAATATGGCAAGGAAAGTGAAAAATTGAAAAAACGTGTTATTTGGTTAAAAAAATTGAGACGCTTGCAACTTTGAGAAGTCATAACTTTGCTAAAAATCAACCGATTTTCAAAATTTTTGCATTTCTGTCAATGGTATTTATCATATTTTGAATCTACGTCAAAAAAATTAAAATACATTCAGTTTTAATTTTTGATCCATTTTTTGACAAATTTTGCAAATTTACTACTAGCAAAAATGTCAAAAAAGTGAAAATTTTAAAATCGGAATTTTTTGTGCCCAATCGATTTCTGGTATAAAAAAACTTTACCACACTTGATTTTGACCCATATTTTAGAAAATATGACCACAATAGTGATAAATGGTCAAAATCATCGTTTTGAAAACATATTGATATCTTCCTTATCTCCGAGGAACCATAACTTTTCCACAACTTAGCCGATTTTCCTCATTTATGCATTTCTGGATACGGCTTTTATTATACTTTAAATCGGTATATAAGGTTTATTACATAATTTGAAAAATATGGCAAGGAAAGTGAAAAATTGAAAAAACGTGTTATTTGGTTAAAAAAATTGAGACGCTTGCAACTTTGAGAAGTCATAACTTTGCTAAAAATCAACCGATTTTCAAAATTTTTGCATTTCTGTCAATGGTATTTATCATATTTTGAATCTACGTCAAAAAAATTAAAATACATTCAGTTTTAATTTTTGACCCATTTTTTGACAAATTTTGCAAATTTACTACTAGCAAAAATGTCAAAAAAGTGAAAATTTTAAAATCGGAATTTTTTGTGCCCAATCGATTTCTGGTATTAAAATGAGTATAAAAAAACTTTACCACACTTGATTTTGACCCATATTTTAGAAAATATGACCACAATAGTGATAAATGGTCAAAATCATCATTTTGAACAAATATTGATATCTTCCTCATCTCCGAGCAACCATAACTTTTCCACAACTTAGCCGATTTTCCTCATTTATGCATTTCTGGATACGGCTTTTATTATACTTTAAATCGGTATATAAGGTTTATTAAATGTTTTGAAAAATATGGCAAGGAAAGTGAAAAATTGAAAAAACGTGTTATTTGGTTTAAAAAATTGAGACTTTTGCAACTTTGAGAAGCCTTAACTTAGCTAAAAATCAGCCGATATTCAAAATTTTTGCATTTCTGTCAATGGTATTTATCATATTTTGAATCTACGTCAAAAAATTAGAATACTTTCAGTTTAAATTTTTGACCCATTTTTTGACAAATTTTGCAAATTTACTACCAGCAAAAATGTCAAAAAAGTGAAAATTTGAAAACGGAATTTTTTGTGCCCAATCGATTTCTGGTATAAAAAAACTTTACCACACTTGATTTTGACCCATATTTTAGAAAATATGACCACAATAGTGATAAATGGTCAAAATCATCGTTTTGAAAACATATTGATATCTTCCTTATCTCCGAGGAACCATAACTTTTCCACAACTTAGCCGATTTTCCTCATTTATGCATTTCTGGATACGGCTTTTATTATACTTTAAATCGGTATATAAGGTTTATTACATAATTTGAAAAATATGGCAAGGAAAGTGAAAAATTGAAAAAAACGTGTTATTTGGTTTAAAAAATTGAGACGCTTGCAACTTTGAGAAGTCATAACTTTGCTAAAAATCAACCGATTTTCAAAATTTTTGCATTTCTGTCAATGGTATTTATCATATTTTGAATCTACGTCAAAAAAATGAAAATACATTCAGTTTTAATTTTTGACCCATTTTTTGACAAATTTTGCAAATTTACTACTAGCAAAAATGTCAAAAAAGTGAAAATTTTAAAATCGGAATTTTTTGTGCCCAATCGATTTCTGGTATTCAAATGAGTATAAAAAAACTTTACCACACTTGATTTTGACCCATATTTTAGAAAATATGACCACAATAGTGATAAATGGTCAAAATCATCGTTTTGAACAAATATTGATATCTTCCTCATCTCCGAGGAACCATAACTTTTCCACAACTTAGCCGATTTTCCTCATTTATGCATTTCTGGATACGGCTTTTATTATACTTTAAATCGGTATATAAGGTTTATTAAATGTTTTGAAAAATATGGCAAGGAAAGTGAAAAATTGAAAAAACGTGTTATTTGGTTTAAAAAATTGAGACTCTTGCAACTTTGAGAAGCCATAACTTAGCTAAAAATCAACCGATTTTCAAAATTTATGCATTTCTGTCAATAGTATTGATCATATTTTTATTGTACATCAAAAAAATTGTTCAAATTGTCAGTTCTAAAATTTGACCCATTTTTTGACCATTTTTACACATTAACTCCTACCAAAAATGCCAAAAAAATGAAAATTTTAAAATCGGAATTTTTGTGCATTATCGATTTCTGGTATTAAAATGAGTATAAAAAAACTTTACCACACTTGATTTTTGACCCATATTTTAGAAAATATGGCCACAAAAGTTATAAATGGACAAAATCATCGTTTTGAACAAATATTGATATCTTCCTCATCTCCGAGGAACCATAACTTTTCCACAACTTAGCCGATTTTCCTCATTTATGCATTTCTGGATACGGCTTTTATTATACTTTAAATCGGTATATAAGGTTTATTACATGTTTTGAAAAATATGGCAAGGAAAGTGATAAATTGAAAAAACGTGTTTTTTGGTTTAAAAAATTGAGACATTTGTAACTTTAAGAAGCCATAACTTAGCTAAAAATCAACCGATTTTCAAAATTTTTGCATTTCTGTCAATGGTATTTATCATATTTTTGAATCTACGTCAAAAAATTAAAATACTTTCAGTTTTAATTTTTGACCCATTTTTTGACAAATTTTGCAAATTTACTACCAGCAAAAATGTCAAAAAGTGAAAATTTTAAAATCGGAATTTTTGTGCCCAATCGATTTCTGGTATAAAAAACTTTACCACACTTGATTTTGACCCATATTTTAGAAAATATGACCACAATAGTGATAAATGGTCAAAATCATCGTTTTGAACAAATATTGATATCTTCCTCATCTCCGAGGAACCATAACTTTTCCACAACTTAGCCGATTTTCCTCATTTATGCATTTCTGGATACGGCTTTTATTATACTTTAAATCGGTATATAAGGTTTATTAAATGTTTTGAAAAATATGGCAAGGAAAGTGAAAAATTGAAAAAACGTGTTATTTGGTTTAAAAAATTGAGACTCTTGCAACTTTGAGAAGCCATAACTTAGCTAAAAATCAACCGATTTTCAAAATTTATGCATTTCTGTCAATAGTATTGATCATATTTTTATTGTACATCAAAAAATTGTTCAAATTGTCAGTTCTAAAATTTGACCCATTTTTAACCATTTTTGCACATTAACTCCTACCAAAAATGCCAAAAAAATGAAAATTTTAAAATCGGAATTTTTGTGCATTATCGATTTCTGGTATTAAAATGAGTATAAAAAAACTTTACCACACTTGATTTTGACCCATATTTTAGAAAATATGGCCACAAAAGTTATAAATGGACAAAATCATCGTTTTGAACAAATATTGATATCTTCCTCATCTCCGAGGAACCATAACTTTTCCACAACTTAGCCGATTTTCCTCATTTATGCATTTCTGGATACGGCTTTTATTATACTTTAAATCGGTATATAAGGTTTATTACATGTTTTGAAAAATATGGCAAGGAAAGTGATAAATTGAAAAAAACGTGTTTTTGGTTTAAAAAATTGAGACATTTGTAACTTTAAGAAGCCATAACTTAGCTAAAAATCAACCGATTTTCAAAATTTTTGCATTTCTGTCAATGGTATTTATCATATTTATAATCTACGTCAAAAAATTAAAATACTTTCAGTTTTAATTTTTGACCCATTTTTTGACAAATTTTGCAAATTTACTACCAGCAAAAATGTCAAAAAAGTGAAAATTTTAAAATCGGAATTTTTTGTGCCCAATCGATTTCTGGTATAAAAAAACTTTACCACACTTGATTTTGACCCATATTTTAGAAAATATGACCACAATAGTGATAAATGGTCAAAATCATCGTTTTGAACAAATATTGATATCTTCCTCATCTCCGAGGAACCATAACTTTTCCACAACTTAGCCGATTTTCCTCATTTATGCATTTCTGGATACGGCTTTTATTATACTTTAAATCGGTATATAAGGTTTATTAAATGTTTTGAAAAATATGGCAAGGAAAGTGAAAAATTGAAAAAACGTGTTATTTGGTTTAAAAAATTGAGACTCTTGCAACTTTGAGAAGCCATAACTTAGCTAAAAATCAACCGATTTTCAAAATTTATGCATTTCTGTCAATGGTATTTATCATATTTTGAATCTACGTCAAAAAATTAAAATACTTTCAGTTTTAATTTTTTACCCATTTTTTGACAAATTTTGCAAATTTACTACCAGCAAAAATGTTAAAAAAGTGAAAATTTTAAAATCGGAATTTTTTGTGCCCAATCGATTTCTGGTATAAAAAAACTTTACCACACTTGATTTTGACCCATATTTTAGAAAATATGACCACAATAGTGATAAATGGTCAAAATCATCGTTTTGAACAAATATTGATATCTTCCTCATCTCCGAGGAACCATAACTTTTCCACAACTTAGCCGATTTTCCTCATTTATGCATTTCTGGATACGGCTTTTATTATACTTTAAATCGGTATATAAGGTTTATTAAATGTTTTGAAAAATATGGCAAAGAAAGTGAAAAATTGAAAAAACGTGTTATTTGGTTTAAAAAATTGAGACTCTTGCAACTTTGAGAAGCCATAACTTAGCTAAAAATCAACCGATTTTCAAAATTTATGCATTTCTGTCAATAGTATTGATCATATTTTTATTGTACATCAAAAAATTGTTCAAATTGTCAGTTCTAAAATTTAACCCATTTTTTAACCATTTTTGCACATTAACTCCTACCAAAAATGCCAAAAAAAGTGAAAATTTTAAAATCGGAATTTTTGTGCATTATCGATTTCTGGTATTAAAATGAGTATAAAAAAACTTTACCACACTTGATTTTGACCCATATATTAGAAAATATGGCCACAAAAGTTATAAATGGACAAAATCATCGTTTTGAACAAATATTGATATCTTCCTCATCTCCGAGGAACCATAACTTTTCCACAACTTAGCCGATTTTCCTCATTTATGCATTTCTGGATACGGCTTTTATTATACTTTAAATCGGTATATAAGGTTTATTAAATGTTTTGAAAAAATATGGCAAGGAAAGTGAAAAATTGAAAAAACGTGTTATTTGGTTTAAAAAGTTGAGACTCTTGCAACTTTGAGAAGCCATAACTTAGCTAAAAATCAACCGATTTTCAAAATTTATGCATTTCTGTCAATGGTATTTATCATATTTTGAATCTACGTCAAAAAATTAAAATACTTTCAGTTTTAATTTTTACCCATTTTTTTGACAAATTTTGCAAATTTACTACCAGCAAAAATGTTAAAAAAGTGAAAATTTTAAAATCGGAATTTTTGTGCCCAATCGATTTCTGGTATAAAAAAAAACTTTACCACACTTGATTTTGACCCATATTTTAGAAAATATGACCACAATAGTGATAAATGGTCAAAATCATCGTTTTGAACAAATATTGATATCTTCCTCATCTCCGAGGAACCATAACTTTTCCACAACTTAGCCGATTTTCCTCATTTATGCATTTCTGGATACGGCTTTTATTATACTTTAAATCGGTACATAAGGTTTATTAAATGTTTTGAAAAATATGGCAAGGAAAGTGAAAAATTGAAAAAACGTGTTATTTGGTTTAAAAAATTGAGACTCTTGCAACTTTGAGAAGCCATAACTTAGCTAAAAATCAACCGATTTTCAAAATTTATGCATTTCTGTCAATAGTATTGATCATATTTTTATTGTACATCAAAAAATTGTTCAAATTGTCAGTTCTAAAATTTAACCCATTTTTTAACCATTTTTGCACATTAACTCCTACCAAAAATGCCAAAAAAAGTGAAAATTTTAAAATCGGAATTTTTGTGCATTATCGATTTCTGGTATTAAAATGAGTATAAAAAAACTTTACCACACTTGATTTTGACCCATATTTTAGAAAATATGGCCACAAAAGTTATAAATGGACAAAATCATCGTTTTGAACAAATATTGATATCTTCCTCATCTCCGAGGAACCATAACTTTTCCACAACTTAGCCGATTTTCCTCATTTATGCATTTCTGGATACGGCTTTTATTATACTTTAAATCGGTATATAAGGTTTATTACATGTTTTGAAAAATATGGCAAGGAAAGTGATAAATTGAAAAAAACGTGTTTTTGGTTTAAAAAATTGAGACATTTGTAACTTTAAGAAGCCATAACTTAGCTAAAAATCAACCGATTTTCAAAATTTTTGCATTTCTGTCAATGGTATTTATCATATTTTGAATCTACGTCAAAAAATTAAAATACTTTCAGTTTTAATTTTTGACCCATTTTTTGACAAATTTTGCAAATTTACTACCAGCAAAAATGTCAAAAAAGTGAAAATTTTAAAATCGGAATTTTTTGTGCCCAATCGATTTCTGGTATAAAAAAAAAAACTTTACCACACTTGATTTTGACCCATATTTTAGAAAATATGACCACAATAGTGATAAATGGTCAAAATCATCGTTTTGAACAAATATTGATATCGTCCTCATCTCCGAGGAACCATAACTTTTCCACAACTTAGCCGATTTTCCTCATTTATGCATTTCTGGATACGGCTTTTATTATACTTTAAATCGGTATATAAGGTTTATTAAATGTTTTGAAAAATATGGCAAGGAAAGTGAAAAATTGAAAAAACGTGTTATTTGGTATAAAAAATTGAGACTCTTGCAACTTTGAGAAGCCATAACTTAGCTAAAAATCAACCGATTTTCAAAATTTATGCATTTCTGTCAATAGTATTGATCATATTTTTATTGTACATCAAAAAATTGTTCAAATTGTCAGTTCTAAAATTTGACCCATTTTTTGACCATTTTTGCACATTAACTCCTACCAAAAATGCCAAAAAAATGAAAATTTTAAAATCGGAATTTTTGTGCATTATCGATTTCTGGTATTAAAATGAGTATAAAAAAACTTTACCACACTTGATTTTGACCCATATTTTAGAAAATATGGCCACAAAAGTTATAAATGGACAAAATCATCGTTTTGAACAAATATTGATATCTTCCTCATCTCCGAGGAACCATAACTTTTCCACAACTTAGCCGATTTTCCTCATTTATGCATTTCTGGATACGGCTTTTATTATACTTTAAATCGGTATATAATGTTTATTACATGTTTTGAAAAATATGGCAAGGAAAGTGATAAATTGAAAAAAACGTGTTTTTGGTTTAAAAAATTGAGACATTTGTAACTTTAAGAAGCCATAACTTAGCTAAAAATCAACCGATTTTCAAAATTTTTGCATTTCTGTCAATGGTATTTATCATATTTTGAATCTACGTCAAAAAATTAAAATACTTTCAGTTTTAATTTTTGACCCATTTTTTGACAAATTTTGCAAATTTACTACCAGCAAAAATGTCAAAAAAGTGAAAATTTTAAAATCGGAATTTTTTGTGCCCAATCGATTTCTGGTATAAAAAAACTTTACCACACTTGATTTTGACCCATATTTTAGAAAATATGACCACAATAGTGATAAATGGTCAAAATCATCGTTTTGAAAACATATTGATATCTTCCTCATCTCCGAGCAACCATAACTTTTCCACAACTTAGCCGATTTTCCTCATTTATGCATTTCTGGATACGGCTTTTATTATACTTTAAATCGGTACATAAGGTTTATTAAATGTTTTGAAAAATATGGCAAGGAAAGTGAAAAATTGAAAAAACGTGTTATTTGGTTTAAAAAATTGAGACTCTTGCAACTTTGAGAAGCCATAATTTAGCTAAAAATCAACCGATTTTCAAAATTTATGCATTTCTGTCAATAGTATTGATCATATTTTTATTGTACATCAAAAAATTGTTCAAATTGTCAGCTCTAAAATTTGACCCATTTTTTTTACCATTTTTGCACATTAACTCCCACCAAAAATGCCAAAAAAATGAAAATTTTAAAATCGGAATTTTTGTGCATTATCGATTTCTGGTATTAAAATGAGTATAAAAAAACCTTTCCAACCCTTGATTTTGACCCAGATTTTAGAAAATATGGCCACAATAGTGATAAATGGTCAAAATCATCGTTTTGAACAAATATTGATATCTTCCTCATCTCCGATGAACCATAACTTTTCCACAACTTAGCCGATTTTCCTCATTTATGCATTTCAGGATACGGCTTTTATTATACTTTAAATCGGTATATAAGGTTTATTACATGTTTTGAAAAATATGGCAAGGAAAGTGATAAATTAAAAAAAACGTGTTTTTGTTTTAAAAAATTGAGACATTTGTAACTTTGAGAAGTCATATCTTACCTAAAAATCAACCGATTTTCAAAATTTTTGCATTTCTTTCAATGGTATTTATCATATTTTGAATCTACGTCAAAAAAATAAAATACTTTCAGTTTTAATTTTTGACCCATTTTTTGACAAATTTTGCAAATTTACTACTAGCAAAAATGTCAAAAAAGTGAAAATTTTAAAATCGGAATTTTTTGTGCCCAATCGATTTCTGGTATTAAAATGAGTATAAATAAACTTTACCACTCTTGATTTTGACCCATATTTTAGAAAATATGACCACAATAGTGATAAATAGTCAAAATCATCGTTTTGAACAAATATTGATATCTTCCTCATCTCCGAGGAACCATAACTTTTCCACAACTTAGCCGATTTTCCTCATTTATGCATTTCTGGATACGGCTTTTATTATACTTTAAATCGGTATATAAGGTTTATTACATAATTTGAAAAAATATGGCAAGGAAAGTGAAAAATTGAAAAAACGTGTTATTTTGTTTAAAAAATTGAGACTTTTGCAACTTTGAGAAGCCTTAACTTAGCTAAAAATCAGCCGATTTTCAAAATTTTTGCATTTCTGTCAATAGTATTGATCATATTTTTATTGTACATCAAAAAATTGTTCAAATTGTCAGCTCTAAAATTTGACCCATTTTTTTTACCATTTTTGCACATTAACTCCCACCAAAAATGCCAAAAAAATGAAAATTTTAAAATCGGAATTTTTGTGCATTATCGATTTCTGGTACTAAAATGAGTATAAAAAAACCTTTCCAACCCTTGATTTTGACCCAGATTTTAGAAAATATGGCCACAATAGTGATAAATGGTCAAAATCATCGTTTTGAACAAATATTGATATCTTCCTCATCTCCGATGAACCATAACTTTTCCACAACTTAGCCGATTTTCCTCATTTATGCATTTCAGGATACGGCTTTTATTATACTTTAAATCGGTATATAAGGTTTATTACATGTTTTGAAAAATATGGCAAGGAAAGTGATAAATTAAAAAAAACGTGTTTTTGTTTTAAAAAATTGAGACATTTGTAACTTTGAGAAGTCATATCTTACCTAAAAATCAACCGATTTTCAAAATTTTTGCATTTCTTTCAATGGTATTTATCATATTTTGAATCTACGTCAAAAAAATAAAATACTTTCAGTTTTAATTTTTGACCCATTTTTTTGACAAATTTTGCAAATTTACTACTAGCAAAAATGTCAAAAAAGTGAAAATTTTAAAATCGGAATTTTTTGTGCCCAATCGATTTCTGGTATTAAAATGAGTATAAATAAACTTTACCACTCTTGATTTTGACCCATATTTTAGAAAATATGACCACAATAGTGATAAATAGTCAAAATCATCGTTTTGAACAAATATTGATATCTTCCTCATCTCCGAGGAACCATAACTTTTCCACAACTTAGCCGATTTTCCTCATTTATGCATTTCTGGATACGGCTTTTATTATACTTTAAATCGGTATATAAGGTTTATTACATAATTTGAAAAAATATGGCAAGGAAAGTGAAAAATTGAAAAAACGTGTTATTTTGTTTAAAAAATTGAGACTTTTGCAACTTTGAGAAGCCTTAACTTAGCTAAAAATCAGCCGATTTTCAAAATTTTTGCATTTCTGTCAATAGTATTGATCATATTTTTCTTGTACATCAAAAAATTGTTCATATTGTCAGTTTTGAAATTTGACTCATTTTTTTTACAATTTTTGCACATTAACTCCTACCAAAAATGCCAAAAAAGTGAAAATTTTAAAATCGGAATTTCTTGTGCCTTATCGATTTCTGGTATTAAAATGAGTATAAAAAAACTTTACCACACTTGATTTTGACCCATATTTTAGAAAATATGGCCACAATAGTTATAAATGGACAAAATCATCGTTTTGAACAAATATTGATATCTTCCTCATCTCCGAGGAACCATAACTTTTCCACAACTTAGCCGATTTTCCTCATTTATGCATTTCTGGATACGGCTTTTATTATACTTTAAATCGGTATATAAGGTTTATTACATAATTTGAAAAAATATGGCAAGGAAAGTGAAAAATTGAAAAAACGTGTTATTTTGTTTAAAAAATTGAGACTTTTGCAACTTTGAGAAGCCTTAACTTAGCTAAAAATCAGCCGATTTTCAAAATTTTTGCATTTCTGTCAATAGTATTGATCATATTTTTCTTGTACATCAAAAAATTGTTCATATTGTCAGTTTTGAAATTTGACTCATTTTTTTACAATTTTTGCACATTAACTCCTACCAAAAATGCCAAAAAAGTGAAAATTTTAAAATCGGAATTTCTTGTGCCTTATCGATTTCTGGTATTAAAATGAGTATAAAAAAACTTTACCACACTTGATTTTGACCCATATTTTAGAAAATATGACCACAATAGTGATAAATGGTCAAAATCATCGTTTTGAACAAATATTGATATCTTCCTCATCTCCGAGGAACCATAACTTTTCCACAACTTAGCCGATTTTCCTCATTTATGCATTTCTGGATACGGCTTTTATTATACTTTAAATCGGTATATAAGGTTTATTACATGTTTTGAAAAATATGGCAAGGAAAGTGAAAAAAATTGATTTTGTTTAAAAATATGGCATTTGTATCTTTGAGAAGCCATAACTTAGCTAAAAATTGAAAAAGTTTTGCATTTCTGTCAATGGTATTTATCATATTTTGAATTTACGTCAAAAAAATAAAAACTTTCAGTTTTAATTTTTGACCCATTTTTGACAAATTTTGCAAATTTAATACCAGAAAATGTCAAAAAGAAATTTTAAAATCAATTTTTGTGCCTTATCGATTTCTGGTATTCAAATAAAAAACTTTACCACACTTGATTTTGACCCATATTTTAGAAAATATCACAATAGTGATAAATGGTCAAAATCACGTTTTGAACAAATATTGATATCTTCCTCATCTCCGAGGAACCATAACTTTCCAACCGATTTTCCTCATTTATCATTCTGATACGGCTTTTATTATACTTAAATCGGTATATAAGGTTTATTAAATGTTTTGAAAAATATGGCAAGGAAAGTAAAAATTGAAAAACGTGTTATTTGGTTTAAAAAATTAGCCTTGCAACTTTGAGAAGCCATAATTTAGCTAAAAATCAACCGATTTTCAAAATTTATGCATTTCTGTCAATAGTATTGATCATATTTTTATTGTACATCAAAAAATTGTTCAAATTGTCAGTATCTATAAATTTGACCCATTTTTGACACATTTTGCACATTAACTCCCAACCAAAATGCCAAAAAATGAAAATTTTAAAATCGGAATTTTTGTGCATTATCGATTTCTGGTATTAAAATGAGTATAAAAAAACTTTACCACACTTGACCCATATTTTAGAAAATATGGCCACAACAGTTATAAATGGACAAAATCATCGTTTTAAACAAAAATTGATATCTTCCCCATCTTTGAGGAACCATAACTTTTCCACAACTTAGCCGATTTTCCTCATTTATGCATTTCTGGATACGGCTTTTATTATACTTTAAATCGGTATATAAGGTTTATTAAATGTTTTGAAAAATATGGCAAGGAAAGTGATAAATTAAAAAAAACGTGTTTCTGTTTTTAAAAATTGAGACATTTGTAACTTTGAGAAGTCAAAACTTAGCTAAAAATCAACCGATTTTCAAAATTTTTGCATTTCTTTCAATGGTATTTATCATATTTTGAATCTACGTCAAAAAAAAAAATACTTTCAGTTTTAATTTTTGACCCATTTTTTGACAAATTTTGCAAATTTACTACTAGCAAAAATGTCAAAAAAGTGAAAATTTTAAAATCGGAATTTCTTGTGCCTTATCGACTTCTGGTATTCAAATGAGTATAAAAAAACTTTACCACACTTGATTTTGACCCATATTTTAGAAAATATGACCACAATAGTGATAAATGGTCAAAATCATCGTTTTGAACAAATTGATATCTTCCTCATCTCCGAGGAACCATAACTTTTCCACAACTTAGCCGATTTTCCTCATTTATGCATTTCTGGATACGGCTTTTATTATACTTTAAATCGGTATATAAGGTTTATTACATAATCTGAAAAAATATGGCAAGGAAAGTGAAACATTGAAAAAACGTGTTATTTTGTTTAAAAAATTGAGACTTTTGCAACTTTGAGAAGCCTTAACTTAGCTAAAAATCAGCCGATTTTCAAAATTTTTGCATTTCTGTCAATAGTATTGATCATATTTTTATTGTTCATCAAAAAATTGTTCATATTGTCAGTTTTGAAATTTGACTCATTTTTTGACAATTTTTGCAAATTTACTACCAGCAAAAATGCCAAAAAAGTGAAAATTTTAAAATCGGAATTTCTTGTGCCTTATCGATTTCTGGTATTAAAATGAGTATAAAAAAACTTTACCACACTTGATTTTGACCCATATTTTAGAAAATATGGCCACAATAGTTATAAATGGACAAAATCATCGTTTTAAACAAATATTGATATCTTCCTCATCTCCGAGGAACCATATTTTTTCCACAACTTAGCCGATTTTCCTCATTTATGCATTTCTGGATACGGCTTTTATTATACTTTAAATCGGTATATAAGGTTTATTACATGTTTTGAAAAATATGGCAAGGAAAGTGATAAATTGAAAAAAACGTGTTTTTGTTTTAAAAAATTGAGACATTTGTAACTTTGAGAAGTCATAACTTAGCTAAAAATCAACCGATCTTAAAAATTTTTGCATTTCTGTCAATGGTATTTATCATATTTTGAATCGACGTCAAAAAAATAAAATACTTTCAGTTTTAATTTTTGACCCATTTTTTGACAAATTTTGCAAATTTACTACCAGCAAAAATGTCAAAAAAGTGAAAATTTTAAAATCGGAATTTTTTGTGCCCAATCGATTTCTGGTATTAAAATGAGTATAAAAAAACTTTACCACACTTGATTTTGACCCATATTTTAGAAAATATGGCCACAATAGTTATAAATGGACAAAATCATCGTTTTGAACAAATATTGATATCTTCCTCATCTCCGAGGAACCATAACTTTTTCACAACTTAGCCGATTTTATGCATTTCTGGATACGGCTTTTATTATACTTTAAATCGGTATATAAGGTTTATTACATGTTTTGAAAAATATGGCAAGGAAAGTGATAAATTGACAAAAACGTGTTTTTGTTTTAAAAAATTGAGACATTAGTAACTTTGAGAAGTCATAACTTAGCTAAAAATCAACCGATTTTCAAAATTTTTGCATTTCTGTCAATGGTATTTATCATATCTTGAATCTACGTCAAAAAAATAAAATACTTTCAGTTTTAATTTTTGACCCATTTTTTGACAAATTTTGCAAATTTACTACCAGCAAAAATGTCAAAAAAGTGAAAATTTTAAAATCGGAATTTTTTGTGCCCAATCGATTTCTGGTATTCAAATGAGTATAAAAAAACTTTACCACACTTGATTTTGACCCATATTTTAGAAAATATGACCACAATAGTGATAAATGGTCAAAATCATCGTTTTGAACAAATATTGATATCTTCCTCATCTCCGAGGAACCATAACTTTTCCACAACTTAGCCGATTTTCCTCATTTATGCATTTCTGGATACGGCTTTTATTATACTTTAAATCGGTATATAAGGTTTATTAAATGTTTTGAAAAATATGGCAAGGAAAGTGAAAAATTGAAAAAACGTGTTATTTGGTTTAAAAAATTGAGGCGCTTGCAACTTTGAGAAGCCATAACTTAGCTAAAAATCAACCGATTTTCAAAATTTATGCATTTCTGTCAATAGTATTGATCATATTTTTCTTGTACATCAAAAAATTGTTCATATTGTCAGTTTTGAAATTTGACTCATTTTTTTTACAATTTTTGCACATTAACTCCTACCAAAAATGCCAAAAAAGTGAAAATTTTAAAATCGGAATTTCTTGTGCCTTATCGATTTCTGGTATTAAAATGAGTATAAAAAAACTTTACCACACTTGATTTTGACCCATATTTTAGAAAATATGGCCACAATAGTTATAAATGGACAAAATCATCGTTTTGAACAAATATTGATATCTTCCTCATCTCCGAGGAACCATAACTTTTTCACAACTTAGCCGATTTTCCTCATTTATGCATTTCTGGATACGGCTTTTATTATACTTTAAATCGGTATATAAGGTTTATTACATGTTTTGAAAAATATGGCAAGGAAAGTGATAAATTGACAAAAACGTGTTTTTGTTTTAAAAAATTGAGACATTTGTAACTTTGAGAAGTCATAACTTAGCTAAAAATCAACCGATTTTCAAAATTTTTGCATTTCTGTCAATGGTATTTATCATATTTTGAATCTACGTCAAAAAAATAAAATACTTTCAGTTTTAATTTTTGACCCATTTTTTGACAAATTTTGCAAATTTACTACTAGCAAAAATGTCAAAAAAGTGAAAATTTTAAAATCGGAATTATTTGTGCCCAATCGATTTCTGGTATTAAAATGAGTATAAATAAACTTTACCACTTTTGATTTTGACCCATATTTTAGAAAATATGACCACAATAGTGATAAATAGTCAAAATCATCGTTTTGAACAAATATTGATATCTTCCTCATCTCCGAGGAACCATAACTTTTCCACAACTTAGCCGATTTTCCTCATTTATGCATTTCTGGATACGGCTTTTATTATACTTTAAATCGGTATATAAGGTTTATTAAATAATTTGAAAAAATATGGCAAGGAAAGTGAAAAATTGAAAAAACGTGTTATTTTGTTTAAAAAATTGAGACTTTTGCAACTTTGAGAAGCCTTAACTTAGCTAAAAATCAGCCGATTTTCAAAATTTTTGCATTTCTGTCAATAGTATTGATCATATTTTTCTTGTACATCAAAAAATTGTTCATATTGTCAGTTTTGAAATTTGACTCATTTTTTTACCATTTTTGCACATTAACTCCTACCAAAAATGCCAAAAAAGTGAAAATTTTAAAATCGGAATTTCTTGTGCCTTATCGATTTCTGGTATTAAAATGAGTATAAAAAAACTTTACCACACTTGATTTTGACCCATATTTTAGAAAATATGGCCACAATAGTTATAAATGGACAAAATCATCGTTTTGAACAAATATTGATATCTTCCTCATCTCCGAGGAACCATAACTTTTTCACAACTTAGCCGATTTTCCTCATTTATGCATTTCTGGATACGGCTTTTATTATACTTTAAATCGGTATATAAGGTTTATTACATGTTTTGAAAAATATGGCAAGGAAAGTGATAAATTGACAAAAACGTGTTTTTGTTTTAAAAAATTGAGACATTTGTAACTTTGAGAAGTCATAACTTAGCTAAAAATCAACCGATTTTCAAAATTTTTGCATTTCTGTCAATGGTATTTATCATATTTTGAATCTACGTCAAAAAAATAAAATACTTTCAGTTTTAATTTTTGACCCATTTTTTGACAAATTTTGCAAATTTACTACTAGCAAAAATGTCAAAAAAGTGAAAATTTTAAAATCGGAATTATTTGTGCCCAATCGATTTCTGGTATTAAAATGAGTATAAATAAACTTTACCACTTTTGATTTTGACCCATATTTTAGAAAATATGACCACAATAGTGATAAATGGTCAAAATCATCGTTTTGAACAAATATTGATATCTTCCTCATCTCCGAGGAACCATAACTTTTCCACAACTTAGCCGATTTTCCTCATTTATGCATTTCTGGATACGGCTTTTATTATACTTTAAATCGGTATATAAGGTTTATTACATAATTTGAAAAAATATGGCAAGGAAAGTGAAAAATTGAAAAAACGTGTTATTTTGTTTAAAAAATTGAGGCGCTTGCAACTTTGAGAAGCCTTAACTTAGCTAAAAATCAGCCGATTTTCAAAATTTATGCATTTCTGTCAATAGTATTGATCATATTTTTCTTGTACATCAAAAAATTGTTCAAATTGTCAGTTTTGAAATTTGACTCATTTTTTTACCATTTTTGCATATTAACTCCTACCAAAAATGCCAAAAAAGTGAAAATTTTAAAATCGGAATTTCTTGTGCATTATCGATTTCTGGTATTAAAATGAGTATAAAAAAACTTTACCACACTTGATTTTGACCCATATTTTAGAAAATATGGCCACAATAGTTATAAATGGACAAAATCATCGTTTTGAACAAATATTGATATCTTCCTCATCTCCGAGGAACCATAACTTTTCCACAACTTAGCCGATTTTCCTCATTTATGCATTTCTGGATACGGCTTTTATTATACTTTAAATCGGTATATAAGGTTTATTACATGTTTTGAAAAATATGGCAAGGAAAGTGAAAAATTGACAAAAACGTGTTATTTGTTTTAAAAAATTGATGACATTTGTAACTTTGAGAAGCCATAACTTAGCTAAAAATCAACCGATTTTCAAAATTTATGCATTTCTGTCAATGGTATTGATCATATTTTGAATTGTACATCAAAAAATTGTTCAAATATGTCAGTTCTAAAATTTTGACCCATTTTTTGACCATTTTTGCAAATTAACTACTAGCAAAAATGTCAAAAAAGTGAAAATTTTAAAATCGGAATTTTTTGTGCCCTATCGATTTCTGGTATTAAAATGAGTATAAAAAAACTTTACCACATTTGATTTTGACCCATATTTTAGAAAATATGACCACAATAGTTATAAATGGTCAAAATCATCGTTTTGAACAAATATTGATATCTTCCTCATCTCCGAGGAACCATAACTTTTCCACAACTTAGCCGATTTTCCTCATTTATGCATTTCTGGATACGGCTTTTATTATACTTTAAATCGGTATATAAGGTTTATTAAATGTTTTGAAAAAATATGGCAAGGAAAGTGAAAAATTGAAAAAACGTGTTATTTGGTTTAAAAAATTGAGGCTTTTGCAACTTTGAGAAGCCATAACTTAGCTAAAAATCAACCGATTTTCAAAATTTATGCATTTCTGTCAATAGTATTGATCATATTTTTATTGTACATCAAAAAATTGTTCAAATTGTCAGTTTTAAAATTTGACCCATTTTTTTAACCATTTTTGCACATTAACTCCTACCAAAAATGCCAAAAAAAGTGAAAATTTTAAAATCGGAATTTTTGTGCATTATCGATTTCTGGTATTAAAATGAGTATAAAAAAACTTTACCACACTTGATTTTGACCCATATTTTAGAAAATATGGCCACAATAGTTATAAATGGTCAAAATCATCGTTTTGAACAAATATTGATATCTTCCTCATCTCCGAGGAACCATAACTTTTCCACAACTTAGCCGATTTTCCTCATTTATGCATTTCTGGATACGGCTTTTATTATACTTTAAATCGTTATATAAGGTTTATTAAATGTTTTGAAAAATATGGCAAGGAAAGTGAAAAATTGAAAAAACGTGTTATTTGGTTTAAAAAATTGAGGCGCTTGCAACTTTGAGAAGCCATAACTTAGCTAAAAATCAACCGATTTTCAAAATTTTTGCATTTCTGCCAATGGTATTTATCATATTTTTGAATCTACGTCAAAAAAATATCAAATACTTTCAGTTTTAATTTTTGACCCATTTTTTACAAATTTTGCAAATTTACTACCAGCAAAAATGCCAAAAAAGTGAAAATTTTAAAATCGGAATTTTTGTGCCCAATCGATTTCTGGTATTAAAATGAGTATAAAAAAACTTTACCACACTTGATTTTGACCCATATTTTAGAAAATATGACCACAATAGTGATAAATGGTCAAAATCATCGTTTTGAACAAATATTGATATCTTCCTCATCTCCGAGGAACCATAACTTTTCCACAACTTAGCCGATTTTCCTCATTTATGCATTTCTGGATACGGCTTTTATTATACTTTAAATCGGTATATAAGGTTTATTAAATGTTTTGAAAAATATGGCAAGGAAAGTGAAAAATTGAAAAAACGTGTTATTTGGTTTAAAAAATTGAGGCGCTTGCAACTTTGAGAAGCCATAACTTAGCTAAAAATCAACCGATTTTCAAAATTTATGCATTTCTGTCAATAGTATTGATCATATTTTTTTGATTACATCAAAAAATTGTTCAAATACTGTCAGTTCTAAAATTTGACCCATTTTTTGACCATTTTTGCACATTAACTCCTACCAAAAATGCCAAAAAAATGAAAATTTTTAAATCGGAATTTTTGTGCCCAATCGATTTCTGGTATTAAAATGAGTATAAAAAAACTTTACCACACTTGATTTTGACCCATATTTTAGAAAATATGACCACAATAGTGATAAATGGTCAAAATCATCGTTTTGAACAAATATTGATATCTTCCTCATCTCCGAGGAACCATAACTTTTCCACAACTTAGCCGATTTTCCTCATTTATGCATTTCTGGATACGGCTTTTATTATACTTTAAATCGGTATATAAGGTTTATTAAATGTTTTGAAAAATATGGCAAGGAAAGTGAAAAATTGAAAAAACGTGTTATTTGGTTTAAAAAATTGAGGCGCTTGCAACTTTGAGAAGCCATAACTTAGCTAAAAATCAACCGATTTTCAAAATTTATGCATTTCTGTCAATAGTATTGATCATATTTTTATTGTACATCAAAAAATTGTTCAAATTGTCAGTTCTAAAATTTGACCCATTTTTTTACCATTTTTGCACATTAACTCCTACCAAAAATGCCAAAAAAGTGAAAATTTTAAAATCGGAATTTCTTGTGCATTATCGATTTCTGGTATTAAAATGAGTATAAAAAAACTTTACCACACTTGATTTTGACCCATATTTTAGAAAATATGGCCACAATAGTGATAAATGGTCAAAGTCATCGTTTTGAACAAATATTGATATCTTCCTCATCTCCGAGGAACCATAACTTTTCCACAACTTAGCCGATTTTCCTCATTTATGCATTTCTGGATACGGCTTTTATTATACTTTAAATCGGTATATAAGGTTTATTACATGTTTTGAAAAATATGGCAAGGAAAGTGATAAATTAAAAAAAACGTGTTTTTGTTTTAAAAAATTGAGACATTTGTAACTTTGAGAAGTCATAACTTAGCTAAAAATCAACCGATTTTCAAAATTTTTGCATTTCTGTCAATGGTATTTATCATATTTTGAATCTACGTCAAAAAAATAAAATACTTTCAGTTTTAATTTTTGACCCATTTTTTGACAAATTTTGCAAATTTACTACTAGCAAAAATGTCAAAAAAGTGAAAATTTTAAAATCGGAATTTTTTGTGCCCAATCGATTTCTGGTATTAAAATGAGTATAAAAAAACTTTACCACACTTGATTTTGACCCATATTTTAGAAAATATGACCACAATAGTGATAAATGGTCAAAATCATCGTTTTGAACAAATATTGATATCTTCCTCATCTCCGAGGAACCATAACTTTTCCACAACTTAGCCGATTTTCCTCATTTATGCATTTCTGGATACGGCTTTTATTATACTTTAAATCGGTATATAAGGTTTATTACATAATTTGAAAAATATGGCAAAGAAAGTGAAAAATTGAAAAAACGTGTTATTTTGTTTAAAAAATTGAGACTTTTGCAACTTTGAGAAGCCTTAACTTAGCTAAAAATCAGCCGATTTTCAAAATTTTTGCATTTCTGTCAATGGTATTGATCATATTTTTATTGTGCATCAAAAAATTGTTCATATTGTCAGTTTTGAAATTTGACTCATTTTATGACAATTTTTGCACATTAACTCCTACCAAAAATGCCAAAAAAGTGAAAATTTTAAAATCGGAATTTCTTGTGCCTTATCGATTTCTGGTATTAAAATGAGTATAAAAAAACTTTACCACACTTGATTTTGACCCATATTTTAGAAAATATGGCCACAATAGTTTTAAATGGACAAAATCATCGTTTTGAACAAATATTGATATCTTCCTCATCTCCGAGGAACCATAACTTTTCCACAACTTAGCCGATTTTCCTCATTTATGCATTTCTGGATACGGCTTTTATTATACTTTAAATCGGTATATAAGGTTTATTACATGTTTTGAAAAATATGGCAAGGAAAGTGATAAATTGAAAAAAACGTGTTTTTGTTTTAAAAAATTGAGACATTTGTAACTTTGAGAAGTCATAACTTAGCTTAAAAATCAAATGATTTTCAAAATTTTTGCATTTCTGTCAATGGTATTTATCATATTTTGAATCTACGTCAAAAAAATAAAATACTTTCAGTTTTAATTTTTGACCCATTTTTCGACAAATTTTGCAAATTTACTACCAGCAAAAATGTCAAAAAAGTGAAAATTTTAAAATCGGAATTTTTTGTGCCCAATCGATTTCTGGTATTAAAATGAGTATAAAAAAACTTTACCACACTTGATTTTGACCCATATTTTAGAAAATATGACCACAATAGTGATAAATGGTCAAAATCATCGTTTTGAACAAATATTGATATCTTCCTCATCTCCGAGGAACCATAACTTTTCCACAACTTAGCCGATTTTCCTCATTTATGCATTTCTGGATACGGCTTTTATTATACTTTAAATCGGTATATAAGGTTTATTACATAATTTGAAAAATATGGCAAGGAAAGTGAAAAATTGAAAAAACGTGTTATTTTGTTTAAAAAATTGAGACTTTTGCAACTTTGAGAAGCCTTAACTTAGCTAAAAATCAGCCGATTTTCAAAATTTTTGCATTTCTGTCAATAGTATTGATCATATTTTTATTGTACATCAAAAAATTTTTCATATTGTCAGTTCTAAAATTTGACTCATTTTTTGACAATTTTTGCACATTAACTCCTACCAAAAATGCCAAAAAAGTGAAAATTTTAAAATCGGAATTTCTTGTGCCTTATCGATTTCTGGTATTAAAATGAGTATAAAAAAACTTTACCACACTTGATTTTGACCCATATTTTAGAAAATATGGCCACAATAGTTATAAATGGACAAAATCATCGTTTTGAACAAATATTGATATCTTCCTCATCTCCAAGCAACCATAACTTTTCCACAACTTAGCCGATTTTCCTCATTTATGCATTTCTGGATACGGCTTTTATTATACTTTAAATCGGTATATAAGGTTTATTACATGTTTTGAAAAATATGGCAAGGAAAGTGATAAATTGAAAAAAACGTGTTTTTGTTTTAAAAAATTGAGACATTTGTAACTTTGAGAAGTCATAACTTAGCTTAAAAATCAACCGATTTTCAAAATTTTTGCATTTCTGTCAATGGTATTTATCATATTTTGAATCTACGTCAAAAAAATAAAATACTTTCAGTTTTAATTTTTGACCCATTTTTCGACAAATTTTGCAAATTTACTACCAGCAAAAATGTCAAAAAAGTGAAAATTTTAAAATCGGAATTTTTTGTGCCCAATCGATTTCTGGTATTAAAATGAGTATAAAAAACTTTACCACACTTGATTTTGACCCATATTTTAGAAAATATGACCACAATAGTGATAAATGGTCAAAATCATCGTTTTGAACAAATATTGATATCTTCCTCATCTCCGAGGAACCATAACTTTTCCACAACTTAGCCGATTTTCCTCATTTATGCATTTCTGGATACGGCTTTTATTATACTTTAAATCGGTATATAAGGTTTATTACATAATTTGAAAAATATGGCAAGGAAAGTGAAAAATTGAAAAAACGTGTTATTTTGTTTAAAAAATTGAGACTTTTGCAACTTTGAGAAGCCTTAACTTAGCTAAAAATCAGCCGATTTTCAAAATTTTTGCATTTCTGTCAATAGTATTGATCATATTTTTATTGTACATCAAAAAATTTTTCATATTGTCAGTTCTAAAATTTGACTCATTTTTTGACAATTTTTGCACATTAACTCCTACCAAAAATGCCAAAAAAGTGAAAATTTTAAAATCGGAATTTCTTGTGCCTTATCGATTTCTGGTATTAAAATGAGTATAAAAAACTTTACCACACTTGATTTTGACCCATATTTTAGAAAATATGGCCACAATAGTTATAAATGGACAAAATCATCGTTTTGAACAAATATTGATATCTTCCTCATCTCCAAGCAACCATAACTTTTCCACAACTTAGCCGATTTTCCTCATTTATGCATTTCTGGATACGGCTTTTATTATACTTTAAATCGGTATATAAGGTTTATTACATGTTTTGAAAAATATGGCAAGGAAAGTGATAAATTGAAAAAAACGTGTTTTTGTTTTAAAAAATTGAGACATTTGTAACTTTGAGAAGTCATAACTTAGCTTAAAAATCAACCGATTTTCAAAATTTTTGCATTTCTGTCAATGGTATTTATCATATTTTGAATCTACGTCAAAAAAATAAAATACTTTCAGTTTTAATTTTTGACCCATTTTTTGACAAATTTTGCAAATTTACTACCAGCAAAAATGTCAAAAAAGTGAAAATTTTAAAATCGGAATTTATTGTGCCCAATCGATTTCTGGTATTAAAATGAGTATAAAAAAACTTTACCACACTTGATTTTGACCCATATTTTAGAAAATATGACCACAATAGTGATAAATGGTCAAAATCATCGTTTTGAACAAATATTGATATCTTCCTCATCTCCGAGAAACCATAACTTTTCCACAACTTAGCCGATTTTCCTCATTTATGCATTTCTGGATACGGCTTTTATTATACTTTAAATCGGTATATAAGGTTTATTACATGTTTTGAAAAATATGGCAAGGAAAGTGATAAATTGAAAAAAACGTGTTATTTTGTTTAAAAAATTGAGACTTTTGCAACTTTGAGAAGCCTTAACTTAGCTAAAAATCAGCCGATTTTCAAAATTTTTGCATTTCTGTCAATAGTATTGATCATATTTTTATTGTACATCAAAAAAATTGTTCATATTGTCAGTTTTGAAATTTGACTCATTTTTGACAATTTTTGCACATTAACTCCTACCAAAAATGCCAAAAAGTGAAAATTTTAAAATCGGAATTTCTTGTGCCTTATCGATTTCTGGTATTAAAATGAGTATAAAAACTTTACCACACTTGATTTTGACCCATATTTTAGAAAATATGGCCACAATAGTTATAAATGGACAAAATCATCGTTTTGAACAAATATTGATATCTTCCTCATCTCCAAGCAACCATAACTTTTCCACAACTTAGCCGATTTTCCTCATTTATGCATTTCTGGATACGGCTTTTATTATACTTTAAATCGGTATATAAGGTTTATTACATGTTTTGAAAAATATGGCAAGGAAAGTGATAAATTGAAAAAACGTGTTTTTGTTTTAAAAAATTGAGACATTTGTAACTTTGAGAAGTCATAACTTAGCTTAAAAATCAACCGATTTTCAAAATTTTTGCATTTCTGTCAATGGTATTTATCATATTTTGAATCTACGTCAAAAAAATAAAATACTTTCAGTTTTAATTTTTGACCCATTTTTTGACAAATTTTGCAAATTTACTACCAGCAAAAATGTCAAAAAGTGAAAATTTTAAAATCGGAATTTTTGTGCCCAATCGATTTCTGGTATTAAAATGAGTATAAAAAAACTTTACCACACTTGATTTTGACCCATATTTTAGAAAATATGACCACAATAGTGATAAATGGTCAAAATCATCGTTTTGAACAAATATTGATATCTTCCTCATCTCCGAGAAACCATAACTTTTCCACAACTTAGCCGATTTTCCTCATTTATGCTTTTCTGGATACGGCTTTTATTATACTTTAAATCGGTATATAAGGTTTATTACATAATTTGAAAAATATGGCAAGGAAAGTGAAAAATTGAAAAAACGTGTTATTTTGTTTAAAAAATTGAGACTTTTGCAACTTTGAGAAGCCTTAACTTAGCTAAAAATCAGCCGATTTTCAAAATTTATGCATTTCTGTCAATAGTATTGATCATATTTTTATTGTACATCAAAAAATTGTTCATATTGTCAGTTTTGAAATTTGACTCATTTTTGACAATTTTTGCACATTAACTCCTACCAAAAATGCCAAAAAAGTGAAAATTTTAAAATCGGAATTTCTTGTGCCTTATCGATTTCTGGTATTAAAATGAGTATAAAAAACTTTACCACACTTGATTTTGACCCATATTTTAGAAAATATGGACACAATAGTTTTAAATGGACAAAATCATCGTTTTGAACAAATATTGATATCTTCCTCATCTCCGAGGAACCATAACTTTTCCACAACTTAGCCGATTTTCCTCATTTATGCATTTCTGGATACGGCTTTTATTATACTTTAAATCGGTATATAAGGTTTATTACATGTTTTGAAAAATTTGGCAAGGAAAGTGATAAATTGAAAAAAACGTGTTTTTGTTTTAAAAAATTGAGACATTTGTAACTTTGAGAAGTCATAACTTAGCTAAAAATAAACCGATTTTCAAAATTTTTGCATTTCTGTCAATGGTATTTATCATATTTTTATTGTACATCAAAAAATTGTTCATATTGTCAGTTTTAAAATTTGACTCATTTTTTGACAATTTTTGCACATTAACTCCTACCAAAAATGCCAAAAAAGTGAAAATTTTAAAATCGGAATTTCTTGTGCCTTATCGATTTCTGGTATTAAAATGAGTATAAAAAACTTTACCACACTTGATTTTGACCCATATTTTAGAAAATATGGCCACAATAGTTATAAATGGACAAAATCATCGTTTTGAACAAATATTGATATCTTCCTCATCTCCAAGCAACCATAACTTTCCACAACTTAGCCGATTTTCCTCATTTATGCATTTCTGGATACGGCTTTTATTATACTTTAAATCGGTATACAAGGTTTATTACATGTTTTGAAAAATATGGCAAGGAAAGTGATAAATTGAAAAAACGTGTTTTTGTTTTAAAAAATTGAGACATTTGTAACTTTGAGAAGTCATAACTTAGCTTAAAAATCAACCGATTTTCAAAATTTTTGCATTTCTGTCAATGGTATTTATCATATTTTGAATCTACGTCAAAAAAATAAAATACTTTCAGTTTTAATTTTTGACCCATTTTTTGACAAATTTTGCAAATTTACTACCAGCAAAAATGTCAAAAAAGTGAAAATTTTAAAATCGGAATTTTTTGTGCCCAATCGATTTCTGGTATTAAAATGAGTATAAAAAAACTTTACCACACTTGATTTTGACCCATATTTTAGAAAATATGATCACAATAGTGATAAATGGTCAAAATCATCGTTTTGAACAAATATTGATATCTTCCTCATCTCCGAGGAACCATAACTTTTCCACAACTTAGCCGATTTTCCTCATTTATGCATTTCTGGATACGGCTTTTATTATACTTTAAATCGGTATATAAGGTTTATTACATAATTTGAAAAATATGGCAAGGAAAGTGAAAAATTGAAAAAACGTATTATTTTGTTTAAAAAATTGAGACTTTTGCAACTTTGAGAAGCCTTAACTTAGCTAAAAATCAGCCGATTTTCAAAATTTTTGCATTTCTGTCAATAGTATTGATCATATTTTTATTGTACATCAAAAAATTGTTCATATTGTCAGTTTTGAAATTTGACTCATTTTTGACAATTTTTGCACATTAACTCCTACCAAAAATGCCAAAAAAGTGAAAATTTTAAAATCGGAATTTCTTGTGCCTTATCGATTTCTGGTATTAAAATGAGTATAAAAAACTTTACCACTCTTGATTTTGACCCATATTTTAGAAAATATGGCCACAATAGTTATAAATGGACAAAATCATCGTTTTGAACAAATATTGTTATCTTCCTCATCTCCGAGGAACCATAACTTTTCCACAACTTAGCCGATTTTCCTCATTTATGCATTTCTGGATACGGCTTTTATTATACTTTAAATCGGTATATAAGGTTTATTACATGTTTTGAAAAATTTGGCAAGGAAAGTGATAAATTGAAAAAAACGTGTTTTTGTTTTAAAAAATTGAGACATTTGTAACTTTGAGAAGTCATAACTTAGCTAAAAATAAACCGATTTTCAAAATTTTTGCATTTCTGTCAATGGTATTTATCATATTTTGAATCTACGTCAAAAAATTAAAATACTTTCAGTTTCAATTTTTGACCCATTTTTTGACAAATTTTGCAAATTTACTACCAGCAAAAATGTCAAAAAAGTGAAAATTTTAAAATCGGAATTTTTTGTGCCCAATCGATTTCTGGTATTAAAATGAGTATAAAAAACTTTACCACACTTGATTTTGACCCATATTTTAGAAAATATGACCACAATAGTGATAAATGGTCAAAATCATCGTTTTGAACAAATATTGATATCTTCCTCATCTCCGAGGAACCATAACTTTTCCACAACTTAGCCGATTTTCCTCATTTATGCATTTCTGGATACGGCTTTTATTATACTTTAAATCGGTATATAAGGTTTATAACATGTTTTAAAAAATATGGCAAGGAAAGTGATAAATTGAAAAAAACGTGTTTTTGTTTTAAAAAATTGAGACATTTGTAACTTTGAGAAGTCATAACTTAGCTTAAAAATCAACCGATTTTCAAAATTTTTGCATTTCTGTCAATGGTATTTATCATATTTTGAATCTACGTCAAAAAAATAAAATACTTTCAGTTTTAATTTTTGACCCATTTTTTGACAAATTTTGCAAATTTACTACCAGCAAAAATGTCAAAAAAGTGAAAATTTTAAAATCGGAATTTTTTGTGCCCAATCGATTTCTGGTATTAAAATGAGTATAAAAAAAACTTTACCACACTTGATTTTGACCCATATTTTAGAAAATATGATCACAATAGTGATAAATGGTCAAAATCATCGTTTTGAACAAATATTGATATCTTCCTCATCTCCGAGGAACCATAACTTTTCCACAACTTAGCCGATTTTCCTCATTTATGCATTTCTGGATACGGCTTTTATTATACTTTAAATCGGTATATAAGGCTTATTAAATATTTTGAAAAATATGGCAAGGAAAGTGAAAAATTGAAAAAACGTGTTATTTTGTTTAAAAAATTGAGACTCTTGCAACTTTGAGAAGCCATAACTTAGCTAAAAATCAACAGATTTTCAAAATTTATGCATTTCTGTCAATAGTATTGATCATATTTTTATTGTACATCAAAAAATTGTTCATATTGTCAGTTTTAAAATTTGACTCATTTTTTGACAATTTTTGCACATTAACTCCTAGCAAAAGTGTCAAAAAATTGAAAATTTTAAAATCGGAATTTTTTGTGCCCAATCGATTTTTGGTACTAAAATGAGTATAAAAAAACTTCACCACACTTGATTTTGACCCATATTTTAGAAAATATGACCACAATAGTGATAAATGGTCAAAATCATCGTTTTGAACAAAAATTGATATCTTCCTCATCTCCGAGGAACCATAACTTTTCCACAACTTAGCCGATTTTCCTCATTTATGCATTTCTGGATACGGCTTTTATTATACTTTAAATCGGTATATAAGGTTTATTAAATGTTTTGAAAAATATGGCAAGGAAAGTGAAAAATTGAAAAAACGTGTTATTTTGTTTAAAAAATTGAGACTTTTGTAACTTTGAGAAGCCATAAGTTAGCTAAAATTCAGACGATTTTCAAAATTTATGCATTTCTGTCAATAGTTTTAATGTACATCAAAAAATTGTTCATATTGTCAGTTTTAAAATTTGACTCATTTTTTTACAATTTTTGCACATTAACTCCTACCAAAAATGCCAAAAAAGTGAAAATTTTAAAATCGGATTTTTTTGTGCCTTATCGATTTCTGGTATTAAAATGACTATAAAAAAACTTTACCACACTTAATTTTGACCAATATTTTAGAAAATATGGCCACAATAGTTATAAATGGTCAAAATCATCGTTTTGAAAACATATTGATATCTTCCTCTTCTCCGAGGAACCATAACTTTTCCACAACTTAGCCGATTTTCCTCATTTATGCATTTCTGGAAACGGCTTTTATTATACTTTAAATCGGTATATAAGGTTTATTAAATGTTTTGAAAAATATGGCAAGGAAAGTGAAAAATTGAAAAAACGTGTTATTTGGTTTAAAAAATTGAGACTCTTGCAACTTTGAGAAGCCATAACTTAACTTAAAAACTTCGTTGTTGTACAAAGTAGACGTGTCTAATTTTGCTCCATTAAATCACTTGTAATCTTTAATTCGTGCTGTAGTTTAATACTTAAAAAAGTACCGATTTTAACAATATTATTGTGTAGTGCGTTACTACTGGTGCTAGTGTCAAACTTCGTGCGTTTACTAATAAATAATTGCATTTTATTTGTATATTTTACAAACAGTGCGCGTCGCTAACAGCTGAGTTTTTTTGCTTTTTCTTTTTTGCTTACTGTCGCCTGTTACTTTTCGTCACTCTCCTAACTTTGCGCTCTCTCATTGCATGCTTATCTGTATAGCTTGCGCTCTTAACGTCAGTTCTTAACATTAACTGTACCTCATTGTCTCTCTTGCTTTGTTTGCATTGTGATATTTGTGTTTTTCTACAGCACTCAACACAAGTTTAGTTACATTCAAACATAACTCACTTCCTATAATTTCTCAATTTATTTTTTCGATCTCATATTTTTCCTTACATCATGACTTCGTGCTGCATTAAAGTCTGTAAGGTAATGTCCGATCCTAAGGCTGATTTTATAAGCTGCTGGTTGTGTGACAATCTAGCTCATGTTAAATGTGCAGGTTTCACCGCGCGTGTGAAAGATTACATCGCCAATAAGATGGGTCTCAAATGGTGTTGTGAAGCTTGCCGTGAGACGGAAATTAATATGCAATCATTTGCAATGCATACGCGCAATAATTTCTGTGCTTTAAAAAAAAAACTTTGACCTTCTTCACAAGGAATTCCAAGCAATGGAATTTAAGTTTAATAATTTTAAAATTTTTCCTGAGCCGTCTATTCTGGGTGTGCCTTCTTCTAGTAGCTCACCACCGGAGGTAATTATTACTCCGGTTATGACTACTGAACATATTCCTGAATCAATTCCTTCTGCAGCTGTTTCAAACCCACGTAGCTCTAAACCCAATAAACCCAAGAAAGGTAGGCCTTCCAATGATATGCCTCTTGTATCATCTGAGGTTAATCATCTTCGGGTGTTTAATTCCCCTAAGCATCCCACGCCTGCAAATGTTCTTCCTTGCGTAGTGGAGACTGCCAGACCTCTTAAGTCTGTACCTAATAGACGCCAAATTTTTATTTCTCGCCTGGCATCTGAAACTTCAACTGAAGATGTTAAGGCGTATATTTTAAACAAGCTTAATAATAATTGTCCCAACATGACCGTTGAGAAATTCAAATTTAAGCATCATAGAGAAATTTCCTCCTTCAAAATATCTGTCCCCACTAATGCTTTTTGGCTGGATGATATGGTTGTAAAGGAGTACAGTCCGCAAAAGAGACATAAGTCTTCTGTTCCCCTTTCTCTTCCTACTAATGTTCCGTCAAAAAACTAATAAATTCTTCAATTCTGTTAGCTTATCAGAATGTTAGAGGCCTTAAGTCAAATCTTACTAACCTTTATGTAGATAGTTTTTCTTTCGAACATAACATTTTGGCATTTACTGAGACCTGGCTTAAACCTGACATTCTTGATGCATCTATACTTTCACCTCTTTATGTTACTTATAGATGTGATAGAATGGATAGAAAAGGTGGAGGCGTCCTTATTGCGATAAAATCTAATCTTGTATCGCAATTAGTAAATAACTCCCCCACTAACATAGAAATTGTATGTGTGAAAGTGCGAATTCATAACATTAACTTATATATTTCCTGTTCATATATTCCTCCCCAGTCTGATTTATCTGTATACCTAGCTCACTTAACGGTAATTCAATCTTTGTCCAGCATGCTTTTGGATAAAGATTGTTTGGTAGTTGCTGGTGACTTTAACTTGCCCGATGTTATTTGGTCGGATAACAACGACTTAATGACTTCTAACGAGTTTCTGTTGGGACTTCTTGAACTTAATCTATCTCAGGTCAACTCAATTCGAAATAGCAGGAACCGAATACTTGATCTTGTCTTTGTATCAGATCAGGTATGCGATACTGTTGTAAGAATTGATCCTTTAGTTTCACCTGAAGATGCGTTCCACCCCACTTTAGAGCTCGCTATTTTGCTGTCACCATCCGGGCAGCAAAATAAAACACTTCCAACCACTAAACACTACTGTTTTCGTAAAGTAAACTTTAGTGATCTCAATATTTTATTTAATAACTACGATTGGTCGGAATTGTACTCTTCTAATAATTTAGAATGTGCGATTCACATTTTTTATAGAGCTATAAACTCTATTTTTGAATCAAGTGTTCCTAGGGTATATCTTTCTAAGTCTACAAAACTACCTTGGTTCTCTAGGGAACTTTTTAGACTTAAAAATTTAAAAGCCAAGCTTTACAAAAAGTTCAAATTATCTGGTAGGCTTATTGATTATTCAAGGTATGTTAGCGCTAAGTCTGGCTTTGATACTCTGAACCACCGTTGCTATAGTGCATATCTAACTCGCTGTAGATTACAATTTGCCAAAGACCCTAAGCAGTTTTATAATTTTATAAATCTAAAACGGCGAGCTGCTACATATCCTTCTTCTCTAACGCTAAACGAGAAAACAGCTAGTACCGATCAATATATTTCGGACTTATTTGCACATTTTTTCCAGGATACTTATTCGTCTAAGATTTACGATTCTAAGTCTCCTTATCCTTATAGAATTTATCCAGCTAACTCTGTTTTCGGTCCGCAGATTACGGAAAGTTTGCTAGGTGGTGAGCTGAGTTTGGTCAAGCCATCTTTTTCTCCTGGGCCAGATGGGGTGCCTGGCTGTGTTCTCAGATACTGTGCTAATTCGCTCTGTAAGCCAATTCTTAAACTTTTTTGTTTATCCGTTTCGACCGGATTATTTCCTGTGATATGGAAAGAATCTTATGTTATTCCCTTACATAAAAAAGGCTCTAAATCTGATGTCATGAACTATAGAGCTATTTCTAAGTTGTCTGCTATTCCTAAGTTATTCGAGAAAATCATTACTTCTCAACTCCAACACTTATGTAGCTCAATCATCTCACCAACCCAGCATGGCTTTGTGAGATCCAAATCTACTACCACAAACTTATTGGAACTCTCCTCTATTGTCATTAGTGGGTTTCATAGTACGATGCAAACGGATGTTATCTACACTGACTTCAGTAAAGCATTTGATTCTGTAAACCATACTCTCCTAATGCACAAGTTATCGCTTCTTGGTTTTCCTCATACTCTTATGAACTGGATTTGCAATTATCTTAAAAATAGAACTCAAAGAGTTATGTTCAATTCTGCTCTTTCTAAGCAGATCTTTGTTTATTCAGGAGTGCCCCAAGGTAGCCACCTCGGACCATTGCTTTTCAATTTATTTATTAATGACCTTCCGTCTATTATTAAGAATAGTGCTGTTTTGATGTATGCAGATGACGTTAAATTATGCCTCTCTTATAAGGATCCTATTTCTGCTTTTTTGTTGCAAGCTGATCTAAATATTCTCAATTCATGGTGTAAAACCAATCTTATTGCCCTCAATTGCTCAAAGTGCAAAGCCATGACTTTTTGCAGAACACAACCTGTGCACGCTGAATACTTTTTAGAGGCATCTAGGCATCTTACTTGATCGTAAACTCGCCTTCAATGATCACATTGAGTTCATGGTAAATAAAGCCATGAAGGTCTTAGGTTTCATTAAGCGTTGGTCTAAGGAATTCAATGACCCTTATACGACTAAACAGCTTTATGTCTCTCTGGTACGTCCCATTCTCGAGTATGGGTCCTGTTTGTGGTCTCCACAGTATCAGACTTATAAAGACAAAATCGAGTCGGTGCAAAAGAAGTTTCTAATTTTCGCACTAAGAAACTTAAACTGGTCACCACAGCTTAACCTACCGCCATATCCTAGTAGATTACTATTAATTAATCTTCCTTCTCTTTCTCACCGTCGCACTATGCTGGGTGTTACTTTCATTCTGAAACTTATCAATGGTGATATTAACTCTCCTTTCTTGCTTAACAAATTAAACTTTTCGACTCCTATCAGATCTACCCGTTTCTTTTCCTTATTAAAAATTAGCACTTGCCCTACTAATTACCTTATGCATGAACCTTTTAGAGTACTATGTTCTGAGTTTAACAGTCTTTACGGGGTTATTAGATTAGAGTCGTCTGTTTCTACTAATAAAGCCTTAATCTTAGAACATTTACGCACACATTAATCATATAATCTCTGGTGGTGGTCATTGATTTGATTGGGTTTTCCTGGGTTTCCCAATCCTAGCAACAAATGTTGAATTAATTTACATTTATTCACCCCAGAACTATTTATTTATTATTTTTATTTTAATTTAATTCTAATTTTTAATTTTTAAATATATATATAATTTATTTATATATTTAATTTAATTATTTTTAAATTTTATTGTATTGATACATATTAATTAATTTCTGTCGACTGTTTATAGTTGACATTAAATAAATAAATAAATAAATAAATTAGCTAAAAATCAACCGATTTTCAAAATTTATGCATTTCTGTCAATAGTATTGATCATATTTTTATTGTACATCAAAAAATTGTTCAAATTGTCAGTTCTAAAATTTAACCCATTTTTTGACCATTTTTGCACATTAACTCCTAAAATGCCAAAAAATTGAAAATTTTAAAATCGGAATTTTTTGTGCCCAATCGATTTCTGGTATAAAAATGAATATAAAAAACTTTACCACACTTGATTTTAACATATATTTTAGAAAATATAGCCACAAAAGTTATAAATGGACAAAATCATCGTTTTGAACAAAAATTGATATCTTATCCATGAGAAACCATAACTTATCAACAACTTAGCCGATTTTCAAAAGTTATGCATTTCTGTCAATGGTATTTATCGTATCTTGAATTTATAATTAATTATTATACTTTAAATCGGTATATAAGGTTTATTAAATGTTTTGAAAAATATGGCAAGGAAAGTGAAAAATTGAAAAAACGTGTTATTTGGTTTAAAAAATTGAGACTCTTGCAACTTTGAGAAGCCATAACTTAACTTAAAAACTTCTTTGTTGTACAAAGTAGACGTGTCTAATTTTGCTCCATTAAATCACTTGTAATCTTTTTTCGTGCTGTAGTTTAATACTTAAAAAAGTACCGATTTTAACAATATTATTGTGTAGTGCGTTACTACTGGTGCTAGTGTCAAACTTCGTGCGTTTACTAATAAATAATTGCATTTTATTTGTATATTTTACAAACAGTGCGCGTCGCTAACAGCTGAGTTTTTTTGCTTTTTCTTTTTTGCTTACTCTCGCCTGTTACTTTTCGTCACTCTCCTAACTTTGCGCTCTCTCATTGCATGCTTATCTGTATAGCTTGCGCTCTTAACGTCAGTTCTTAACATTAACTGTACCTCATTGTCTCTCTTGCTTTGTTTGCATTGTGATATTTGTGTTTTTCTACAGCACTCAACACAAGTTTAGTTACATTCAAACATAACTCACTTCCTATAATTTCTCAATTTCTTTTTTCGATCTCATATTTTTTTCTTACATCATGACTTCGTGCTGCATTTAAGTCTGTAAGGTAATGTCCGATCCTAAGGCTGATTTTATAAGCTGCTGGTTGTGTGACAATCTAGCTCATGTTAAATGTGCAGGTTTCACCGCGCGTGTGAAAGATTACATCGCCAATAAGATGGGTCTCAAATGGTGTTGTGAAGCTTGCCGTGAGACGGAAATTAATATGCAATCATTTGCAATGCATACGCGCAATAATTTCTGTGCTTTAAAAAAAAAACTTTGACCTTCTTCACAAGGAATTCCAAGCAATGGAATTTAAGTTTAATAATTTTAAAATTTTTCCTGAGCCGTCTATTCTGGGTGTGCCTTCTTCTAGTAGCTCACCACCGGAGGTAATTATTACTCCGGTTATGACTACTGAACATATTCCTGAATCAATTCCTTCTGCAGCTGTTTCAAACCCACGTAGCTCTAAACCCAATAAACCCAAGAAAGGTAGGCCTTCCAATGATATGCCTCTTGTATCATCTGAGGTTAATCATCTTCGGGTGTTTAATTCCCCTAAGCATCCCACGCCTGCAAATGTTCTTCCTTGCGTAGTGGAGACTGCCAGACCTCTTAAGTCTGTACCTAATAGACGCCAAATTTTTATTTCTCGCCTGGCATCTGAAACTTCAACTGAAGATGTTAAGGCGTATATTTTAAACAAGCTTAATAATAATTGTCCCAACATGACCGTTGAGAAATTCAAATTTAAGCATCATAGAGAAATTTCCTCCTTCAAAATATCTGTCCCCACAAGTGCATTTAGTACTATTTGTACTAATGCTTTTTGGCTGGATGATATGGTTGTAAAGGAGTACAGTCCGCAAAAGAGACATAAGTCTTCTGTTCCCCTTTCTCTTCCTACTAATGTTCCGTCAAAAAACTAATAAATTCTTCAATTCTGTTAGCTTATCAGAATGTTAGAGGCCTTAAGTCAAAACTTACTAACCTTTATGTAGATAGTTTTTCTTTCGAACATAACATTTTGGCATTTACTGAGACCTGGCTTAAACCTGACATTCTTGATGCATCTATACTTTCACCTCTTTATGTTACTTATAGATGTGATAGAATGGATAGAAAAGGTGGAGGCGTCCTTATTGCGATAAAATCTAATCTTGTATCGCAATTAGTAAATAACTCCCCCACTAACATAGAAATTGTATGTGTGAAAGTGCGAATTCATAACATTAACTTATATATTTCCTGTTCATATATTCCTCCCCAGTCTGATTTATCTGTATACCTAGCTCACTTAACGGTAATTCAATCTTTGTCCAGCATGCTTTTGGATAAAGATTGTTTGGTAGTCGCTGGTGACTTTAACTTGCCCGATGTTATTTGGTCGGATAACAACGACTTAATGACTTCTAACGAGTTTCTGTTGGGACTTCTTGAACTTAATCTATCTCAGGTCAACTCAATTCGAAATAGCAGGAACCGAATACTTGATCTTGTCTTTGTATCAGATCAGGTATGCGATACTGTTGTAAGAATTGATCCTTTAGTTTCACCTGAAGATGCGTTCCACCCCACTTTAAAGCTCGCTATTTTGCTGTCACCATCCGGGCAGCAAAATAATACACTTCCAACCACTAAACACTACTGTTTTCGTAAAGTAAACTTTAGTGATCTCAATATTTTATATAATAACTACGATTGGTCGGAATTGTACTCTTCTAATAAGTTAGAATGTGCGATTCACATTTTTTATAGAGCTATAAACTCTATTTTTGAATCAAGTGTTCCTAGGGTGTATCTTTCTAAGTCTACAAAACTACCTTGGTTCTCTAGGGAACTTTGTAGACTTAAAAATTTAAAATCCAAGCTTTACAAAAAGTTCAAATTATCTGGTAGGCTTATTGATTTTTCAAGGTATGTTAGCGCTAAGTCTGGCTTTGATACTCTGAACCACCGTTGCTATAGTGCATATCTAACTCGCTGTAGATTACAATTTGCCAAAGACCCTAAGCAGTTTTATAATTTTGTAAATCTAAAATGGCGAGCTGCTACATATCCTTCTTCTCTAACGCTAAACGAGAAAACAGCTAGTACCGATCAATATATTTCGGACTTATTTGCAGATTTTTTCCAGGATACTTATTCGTCTAAGATTTACGATTCTAAGTCTCCTTATCCTTATAGAATTTATCCAGCTAACTCTGTTTTCGGTCCGCAGATTACGGAAAGTTTGCTAGGTGGTGAGCTGAGTTTGGTCAAGCCATCTTTTTCTCCTGGGCCAGATGGGGTGCCTGGCTGTGTTCTCAGATACTGTGCTAATTCGCTCTGTAAGCCAATTCTTAAACTTTTTTGTTTATCCGTTTCGACCGGATTATTTCCTGTGATATGGAAAGAATCTTATGTTATTCCCTTACATAAAAAAGGCTCTAAATCTGATGTCATGAACTATAGAGCTATTTCTAAGTTGTCTGCTATTCCTAAGTTATTCGAGAAAATCATTACTTCTCAACTCCAACACTTATGTAGCTCAAACATCTCTCATCCCACCAATGGCTTTGTGAGATCCAAATCTACTACCACAAACTTATTGGAACTCTCCTCTATTGTCATTATTGGGTTTCATAGTACGATGCAAACGGATGTTATCTACACTGACTTCATTTTAAAATCGGAATTTTTTGTGCCTTATCGATTTCTGGTATTAAAATGAGTATAAAAAAACTTTACCACACTTGATTTTGACCCATATTTTAGAAAATATGACCACAATAGATATAAATGGACAAAATCATCGTTTTGAACAAAAATTGATATCTTCCCCATCTTTGAGAAACCATAACTTATCAACAACTTAGCCGATTTTCCTCATTTATGCATTTCTGGATACGGTTTTTATTATATTTTTAATCGGTATATAAGGTTTATTACATGTTTTGAAAAATATGGCGAGGAAAGTGATAAATTGAAAAAAACGTGTTTTTGGTTTAAAAAATTGAGACTTTTGCAACTTTAAGAAGCCATAACTTAGCTAAAAATCAGCCGATTTTCAAAATTTATGCATTTCTGTCAATAGTATTGATCATATTTTTATTGTACATCAAAAAATTGTTCATATTGTCAGTTTTAAAATTTGACTCATTTTTTTTGACAATTTTTGCACATTAACTCCTACCAAAAATGGCAAAAAAAGTGAAAATTTTTAAATCGGAATTTCTTGTGCCTTATCGATTTCTGGTATTAAAATGAGTTTAAAAAAGTTTTACCACACTTGATTTTGACCCATATTTTAGAAAATATGACCACAATAGTGATAAATGGTCAAAATCATCGTTTTGAACAAATATTGATATCTTCCTTATCTCCGAGGAACCATAACTTTTCCACAACTTAGCCGATTTTCCTCATTTATGCATTTCTGGATACGGCTTTTATTATACTTTGAATCGGTATATAAGGTTTATTAAATGTTTTGAAAAATATAACAAAGAAAGTGAAAAATTGAAAAAACTTGTTATTTGGTTTAAAAAATTGAGACTTTTGCAACTATGAGAAACCATAACATAGCTAAAACTCAGCCGATTTTCAAAATTTATGCATTTTTGTCAATAGTATTGATCATATTTTTATTGTACATCAAAAAATTGTTCATATTGTCAGTTTTAAAATTTGACTCATTGTTTGACAATTTTTGCACATTAACTCCTACCAAAAATGCCAAAAAAGTGAAAATTTTAAAATCGGATTTTTTTGTGCCTCATCGATTTCTAGTATTAAAATGAGTATAAAAAAACTTTACCACACTTGATTTTGACCCATATATTAGAAAATATGGCCACAATAGTTATAAATGGTCAAAATCATCGTTTTGAAAACATATTGATATCTTCCTCATTTCCGAGGAACCATAACTTTTCCACAACTTAGCCGATTTTCCTCATTTATGCATTTCTGGATACGGCTTTTATTATACTTTAAATCGGTATATAAGGTTTATTAAATGTTTTGAAAAATATGGCAAGGAAAGTGAAAAATTGAAAAAACGTGTTATTTGGTTTAAAAAATTAGGACTTTTGCAACTTTGAGAAGCCATAACTTAGCTAAAAATCAGCCGATTTTCAAAATTTATGCATTTTTGTCAATGGTATTTATCATATCTTGAATCAACGTCAAAAAAATTAAAATACTTTCAGTTTTAATATTTGACCCATTTTTTGACCATTTTTGCACATTAACTCCTACCAAAAATGCCAAAAGGGTGAAAATTTTAAAATCGGAATTTTTTGTGCCTTATCGATTTCTGGTATTAAAATGAGTATAAAAAAACTTTACCACACTTGATTTTGACCCATATTTTAGAAAATATGGCCACAATAGTTATAAATGGACAAAATCATCGTTTTGAACAAAAATTGATATCTTCCCCATCTTTGAAAAACCATAACTTATCAACAACTTAGCCGATTTTCCACATTTATGCATTTCTGGATACGGCTTTTATTATATTTTTAATCGGTATATAAGGTTTATTACATGTTTTAAAAAATATAGCGAGGAAAGTGATAAATTGAAAAATAACGTGTTTTTGGTTTAAAAAATTGAGACATTTGCAACTTTGAGAAGCCATAACTTAGCTAAAAATAAACCGATTTTCAAAATTTTTGCATTTCTGTCAATGGTATTTATCATATTTTGAATCTACGTCCAAAAAAATTAAAATACTTTCAGTTTCAATTTTTGACCCATTTTTTGACAAATTTTGCAAATTTACTACTAGCAAAAATGTCAAAAAAGTGAAAATTTTAAAATCGGAATTTTTGTGCCCAATCGATTTCTGGTATTAATATGAGTATAAAAAAAACTTTACCACACTTGATTTTGACCCATATTTTAGAAAATATGACCACAATAGTGATAAATGGTCAAAATCATCGTTTTGAACAAATATTGATATCTTCCTCATCTCCGAGGAACCATAACTTTTCCACAACTTAGCCGATTTTCCTCATTTATGCATTTCTGGATATGGCTTTTATTATACTTTAAATCGGTATAAAAGGTTTATTACATAATTTGAAAAATATGGCAAGGAAAGTGATAAATTGAAAAAAACGTGTTTTTGGTTTAAAAAATTGAGACATTTCCAACTGTGAGAAGCCATAACTTAGCTAAAAATCAGTCGATTTTCAAAATTTTTGCATTTCTGTCAATGGTATTTATCATATTTTGAATATACGTCAAAAAAATTAAAATACTTTCAGTTTCAATTTTTGACCCATTTTTTGACAAATTTTGCACATTAACTCCTACCAAAAATGCCAAAAAGGTGAAAATTTTAAAATCGGAATTTTTGTGCCTTATCGACTTCTGGTATTAAAATGAGTATAAAAAAACTTTACCCCACTTGATTTTAACCAATATTTTACAAAATATGGCCACAATAGTTATAAATGGACAAAATCATCGATTTCAACATAAATTGATATCTTCCCCATCTTTGAGAAACCATAACTTATCAACAACTTAGCCGATTTTCCTCATTTATGCACATCTGGATACGGCTTTTATTATACTTTAAATCGGTATATAAGGTTTATTACATGTTTTGAAAAATATGGCGAGGAAAGTGAAAAATTAAAAAAAAAAACGTGTTTTTGGTTTAAAAAATTGAGACATTTGCAACTTTGAGAAGCCATAACTTAGCTAAAAATCAACCGATTTTCAAAATTTTTGCATTTCTGTCAATAGTATTGATCATATTTTTATTGTACATCAAAAAATGGTTCATATTGTCAGTTTTAAAATTTGACCCATTTTTTGACCATTTTTGCACATTAACTCTTAGCAAAAATGCCAAAAAATTGAAAATTTTAAAATCGGAATTTTTAGTGCCCAATCGATTTCTGGTATAAAAATGAGTCTAAAAAACTTTACCACACTTGATTTTGACATATATTTTAGAAAATATGGCCACAAAAGTTAAAAATGGACAAACTCATCGTTTTAAACAAAAATTGATATCTTCCCCATCTTTGAGGAACCATAACTTTTCCACAACTTAGCCGATTTTCTAATTTATGCATTTCTGGATACGGCTTTTATTATACTTTAAATCGGTATATTAGGTTTATTACATGTTTTGAAAAATATGGCAAGGAAAGTGATAAATTGAAAAAAAACGTGTTTTTGGTTTAAAAAATTGAGACATTTGCAACATTGAAAAGCCATAACTTAGCTAAAAATCAACAGATTTTCAAAATTTATGCATTTCTGTCAATGGTATTTATCATATCTTGAATCTACGTCAAAAAAATTAAAATACTTTCAGTTTCAATTTTTGACCCATTTTTTGACAATTTTTGCACATTAACTCCTACCAAAAATGCCAAAAGGGTGAAAATTTTAAAATCGGAATTTTTTGTGCTTTATCGATTTCTGGTATTAAAATGAGTATAAAAAAACTTTACCACACTTGATTTTGACCCATATTTTAGAAAATATGACCACAATAGTTATAAATGGACAAAATCATCGTTTTGAACAAAAATTGATATTGTCCCCATCTTTGAGAAACCATAACTTATCAACAACAGCCGATTTTCCTCATTTATGCATTTCCGGATACGGCTTTATTATATTTTTAATCGGT